>OX422223.1:90720804-91431637 GCA_949130495.1 Sambucus nigra
CAGGTAGCAAACACTAAAAGAATGGATAAAAATTGTCCCAAAGTTGGCTTCCCACCTAACTCAAATCGTCATTTTTTTTTCTTTTTCTTTTTGCTACTAACTTCAGATAGAAAATACCCTTCATATGAGACTAAACAATTTTTTTGATGTCATCAAAGAAGAGAAAGTTGTCCAAAATATAATTTTATATCTCGTGAAATTTTTACAAATTTTTCAGAGCACTTTTATTTTTTTGATAAAAAACCCACTATTGTTATTATTATTATTGTTATTATTATTATTATTATTATTATTATTATTATTATTATTATTATTATTATTATTATTATTATTATTATTATTATTATTATTATTATTATTATTATTATTATTTTTCTTTAAATTTCCTTCTTCTATCCTTGTAATATTATAATACATAAATATAAATACAATTTGTTTCGTATAATTTCCTTAATTTGATTTAAAATCCATAACTTAATTAACATGCATAACGCGGTACGCGATAAATTTATTTTTTCTCCTTAACCTTAATTTCAATTAAAAGTAACCTATTTAAATTAATCTCATTAATTTCTCATAAATTTAAGTCCATATAATTTGCGAATCATGCAAGTCCGAAAATATAATGTGACTTTTTTAAATCAACAAAATTCGGGCATATCAAAGTTATGTGGTTATCCTATGGTATGTTTCAGTTATTTATTTTATACATTTTTTTATAGTCATGCTTAGAATGATATTCAATTATTTGATTGATGTTTGTTTGTATTAGATCTGATCAATCTATCTACGAATTTATTGGGTGTTACTGGCAAAGCATCACATAAATCATATAATGGACATCCTAACCTTCATGCATATCCTTTTTATACCACTGTTAGAAAGGTAAATGGACATGTAAACTTATATATATTTTACTCACACATGTTTTCTTTATTAAAAAATACTTTTCGTGCGTGTGTATGTTATATGGATCTTTGAACTTATTTATGAAATGAAATAAAACTGTATTTGAAAATGTTGACAAATTACATTTCATAAATGGCTGGTGAGGTCTATCGCAGGAGACCTTTTCCGCGGTGAGGCTTTCTCCCATTCTGCAGACAGTGTATCGCTGACCATACATTTTTCAGAGATTTCCATATTTTTCTTGCCATATATCCTCGTGATAGGATCGCTACAGTGACACATAATTTCACTACAGCAAAACTCTGACGATATGTACCCTTGCAAAAAGTCTGGATTTTTGCGCGACATGGATTGCTTCACGCTTGTTGTATCGACGCAACAGCTCGTTGTAGTGACCTTACGGAAACACAAGTTTAACAGCACCAAAAGTCACTTTTTGAGCTAGATTGTGCACATTTTTCTTAATACTCATTAAAACTAAAGATCTGACCATATATTTTCTACTTTTTACACCTTGTCACGTCATATAAGTCTACTTACATTTTTAAAAAAAATAAATCCAGATATTATAAGCCAAGAGTAATCTCAATCTGAGAAAATCAAAACTTTTATCTCCATGATCTTCCAAATCAAAATAGTCAAGAAAGCCAAAATTAATAGCCCATCTAAACTTGATTATAGGAAGACAAAAGATCTCATTCAATTGAAGCTCCATCAACTTCAGTTTCCCCCTCCACCATTGTTTCATCAGCAGGTCTCTCCAACTTCACACCAATATCATATGAATAGTCATCGTCTAAATAGTCACCGTGAATAAGTCTACTTACCTGCTTTTACCCTCCTAGCTTCTTTTGCAAGCTTGGGTGCTATGTGTAGATCGGTTAGACTTCATCTTGTGCACGAGTATAAGTCTGATTTTGTGATTTCTTTATGGACAAAATATGTTTGCTAAAAACCTTCTTGCCACAAGAATCGCTTTAGGAGAGAAAAATATTTTGATAAAAACTTCTCTTTGAGTATTGTATTTATCCAAGTTTTAAGTGTTCTTTTTCTCTTTTATATATTCTAAGATATTTTAAGTTTAAATACTTGTGAAATATGAAAATATTTGGAAGTGAACTTGTTTTTTATTAAATCTTTTCAAAACCTTGAAAAAATCTTTCTAATTTATTCTTGTGTTGTTTTTATATTTCCATATCTCAAAGATATATTTTGTGAGTTAAGCCATTATTCAAAGAACACATTCACGTTAGGGCATCACACACCTTGAAAATGGTACGACACTCTAAGAAGGCTTATCATAATTGTTCCATGTTGAAACACATAGATTCTTCTTCAAATTCAAAATGAAGAACATTTTCTTCAAACTTTAAATCAAGACATTGTTTGGCCAGAGGACTTGACTACATTGGTTGAGAACCAAAATCGATCGCGGTTGTGTAGCATTCTGCAGCTATTTCCACTCTCTATGGAGGATATAATGGAAAAAATATCTAGTCAATTATAGCATCGCGAGTGTTGTATGTTTATTTCTTCTTATTGTAAAACTTTACCATAGTACATTTGTCCTTCTTTCGGGATGAGGTTTTTTCCTGTTGTGAGTTTTTCCTCGTTATAGATTTAGTCACCAAAGTCTTAAAGATAAAATTTGGTGTAATCTATTTGGTATATAATTTTTCACAAAGACCTTATGGCTTGTATTTGAATTCTCAAGATGAACTTGTAAGGATAACATTATTACAACTTGGCATGAGATTTTAATTGATCATCTTTTTTCCATCTCGATTTTGAGCACACGCACTCTCATAATTAAAAACTCATGTAAAAGAGTATGTTGTTCAGTAAAAATTTTAAAAAAAGTACAATCCCTAAAGTCCAAACCAAAAAGATATACTAAACTAATTGGTATAATTTTTGCAACAAATTGGCAATTAAACTAGGGAACAAATTATAAGTCAGGATAATTAGGAAAAGTCACTAAAGCTTCTATAGCCGGATGATTTAAAAGATTGTATAAAGGATAAAAATTATAAATTTATCCACATAAGTTTAATACGTAGTACTTTTAAACCTTTAACTTGTTTAGATATTAATGCTTGCCTCCAGGATACACTTAGAGATGCCAGATGTATAGACTCTTGTCCATCCTTAATGAGAGCCATTGAAACTAGTCTATATATAATGGACCAGTTTACTTTGATGTATATCCTAATCTTACTCATTACTAGAAAATTACATTTTTACGATGGTTTTAGAATTCAATTTTATGACCGTTTTTATTAAACTGTCATAATTAATATTATTGTTTCACAATTATGACCCTTTTCCAATTAAACAAACAATTATGACCAACGTATAATTGTTGGGTCATATTAATATGATATTTTATGACCTTAGTATTTTAACTATCATATAATTTATTTTTCATGAAACTTTTCCTTACATGGTAATATTAACTCTAATTTACAAAATTAATAATTTTTTTTAATAAACTTATTTAATTATTTATGACCTTTTTAAATAAAAGAATTGTGTACGAAGGAAACACATTTTTGGTGATAGAATCCTACTATATATATATATATATATATATATATATATATATATATATATATATATATATATATATATTGTGACACCCCGCTTATTAAAATAAGAGGTGGCCAGCCCGATACTCCAATAAATACAGGAATCATAGATGGTCCATTCTTAGCATCACTGTCGTGAAAATAATAATAATACGAGGTAACCACCAATTATTTTAGAAAACGGATGTCAAAATTTATTTGTCAGTTAACCATTCTGACAATTCAATTTTAAAAGAAGGTGGACATAAATAAAGATAGATAACAGTTTAACAATCATACACCACATAATAACCGAATAAGCTGTCGGTTAACAAACCAATACAAGGGGTTACACCGAGTATTAAAATAAATATCACAGTATATAAACAAGTACAAAAACTTGGGCATCACACCTGAATGTTTAGACTGATATATACTAGAGTACACAAAAGATAGAGGCGTCTATAACAAATATCCTGCAACATCCACACAAACATTATAGCTCCTGGACACTTGGATGGAAGGGTCAACACGTGCGTCCTTGCGACGGAGCACCTGGACGTAAATAGAATCCATACAAAACAAAGAGATATAAACGGGTCAGGGCCCGATTTGATATGATATACATGTGAATAAAATATATAACAGTTATGAATTTCTAACATCATAAATAAGCTTAACTCGCTCTTGACAGTAAGAATAATCCTCACCTCTCATCTAAATGCACAACCTAACGCAAAGACATATATAGTGTTAACTATTCAATAATGTAAGAGAAATAACACGATTTCAATTTAGTAAACTTACATTACAGTTTTGCACCACATGACCTCACAAGTCCATCCCTCATTAGGAAATTTATTCCAAACAGTTGATTTATAAAATACTTTAGCCATTTATAAAATACCACTTTCATGAGAATAGTTATAATCGCAACATAACGATTCTAAGACCATCCTTCCGGGAGTCACCCCACTGGATGCACCCCTAAATATCTATCATCTTCCAGGGCTATCACCAAGACAACCTGGGCAGCCTAAATCGCGTCGCGTGGGAAGCGACCATATACCTTCGACAGTGAGTCATAACCATACCCAAAATTACCTCACTTTGAATAAAATAACATCACAATATAACCACCGGTCTTATGGCCGAGGACTATATTCACCCTGCATTCACTATCTAGGGACTTCACCTCATTCGCGTAACTTCCTTTATGATAGAATTTAGATAGGTATGTATATGCAAATCAATATTCACAAGATAGGCCAATTAAACGTACGTTTTATTACATCAGGAACCATGTGTCTCTAACGACATAAGTTTACAATTCTAATTGACTCCATACTAACCTCCGAGAATTTACAACAATATTAAAGTCTATTAAGCATAGTTTTCTTCATACTAGTCTCTAGGAGTCCCAAACAATACCGCCTAAGTTTCCCTTAGTCCTAGGCTAGCTTAACTGATGAGATCTGTCCAAACTTATTATTAAATGGACCCATAAATAAGCTCAACTACCCTCTTTCTAGTCTAAGGTATTATCCCCCTAATTTAAGACTCTTGTACTCTATTTTACTTCATAAGAGAAGGTTCCTACATCTTAAACCTAAAATAAAAGGGCTAAAAACTAAGTTAGAAAAATATCCCAAAACAACAGGATTTCCAAATAGATTCGCCCTAAAAAGAGAATCGATTCGTCTGAGAACACCAAACTTCCTTTCTCATGCTGAATCGATTCGGCCCTAACCCGGATCGATTCGGCTCCCCAGACCTGTAGCCACCCTTTATAGCCAATTGATTCGCTAGGGAGGGTGAATCGATTCGCTCTGGAAGATTTTCCAAGTTGGGTCTATGAGTTATATGAACCCTAAATTCCCAAATCCCATCTTCTTTTCTTAAATCCCAACCAAATCAATTCATAACATCTCCAAATCATTTATACAAGTTAACTAACTAGAAAAGACCATTAAAACAAGTCTAGATCCTACAATATTTGATTTAATCCAACAAAATCAACAATTTCCATTTATGGTTCAAACTCAAAACAAAACTATAAATACACTTTATTCACACTCATTCATATCTATTTGCAAGTTAGAAACTTGCCTTAAGTTCGTAGTCTCGGATGATCTTCCGGTAGCAACAAATTCAAGCTCCAATTTTCAATCTCTCTCTTTTTCTCTTCTTTTCTCCCAATCTCTCTTCCTCTCTCTCTCTCTCTCTCTCTTTCTAGGTTTAAGACATATAAATGAGAATAAATGTTGTTGGAAGACTTAAATGCCCATTTATCATTAAATTCCATCTTTAAATGTTACTACACAATTAAAATATCTCGTAACAACATAATTAAGTCATAACCGGTCAAAAGTACCCGGAACCCAAAAATACAACATGGTACTTATTTTGACTATTTCGACTATTTTCGAACTAACCGCTCCCTCTAAATTGGCATCCGGGATAACATAAATCATTTCATCTTCCAACATCATTTTAAATCATAACCGTCGCTTAAAGCACAACGATGCAATAATATGATGCTATTTAAATTCACTTAACAGTAAATATGCAAAACTCAGTAAACATTATCTCTTAAATCACTTAAAATAATATTTACTCCAACTTCATTTATTTTATATAATTAACCCGCATGAAAAATTAATATAAAAATAAATACTCAAAAATATATATATATATATATATATATATATATTTTAAAATAGTGTCTCCTCTTTTTGATTTGCCACGTGTCACATAGTTTATGTCTTATAGCAGCATCTGTTTGATGCCACCTGGAACTCAAATATGCTATCTCCATGAACTATCGAGGTTCTCGATATCTATCCCTTCCTTTCCCTGTATATTTACCTAGAACCAAAATGATCGGTTGAGAGATGACCCAAATCCCAACCAGTCTCTTCACATCCCATTCCATTAAAGTGTATATGAGCCTATTCAAACTCTGTCTTTCTATAATCTTTATCGGGTAAAAATATTGTTATGTTTGAGATATTGAAGGGGTGAAGATGGGGTGGGGGGGGGGGGGGGGTGCAGGAGGGTATTTTTGGAAACATTGTATTTTTATTTTTGTTTTCTTTCTTTCTTTGTGCGTTTTGTTGAAGGAGAACATTTGAAGACATATATCTCTCTCCCCTCTCTTTTGTGGGTTTTGTTGGAGGAGGACATTTGAAGACTTATATCTCTCTCTCCTATTTTTTTTCTTTACTTGTAACTATCTTTTTTTTTTGTTTTTTTTTTGTTCGTAACATAAATTTTAGTCCAACCGGGTCATTAGAGAGAGGTGGATGGGTGGGTAGAGTGTACTCTTTCTTTATTTTTGTTGATGAGGATGGTGTGTGGCTTTTTATATTTCTTTCCTTTTGTGGATATAGAGATTAGATAATTGACTCTTCATTTAGGCTATTCAAATTTCTAAGGCTTTAATCTTTTAGATTCATTTTTTTCCTTATTGAGTGATAGTGCTTGTGTTGTTAATTGCTAACAATTGACTATAAATCTAAACATTCTGGTAGTCTTTCTAATTTTTATCTTTTCTTTATGCGTATAAATTATCATTTATGTCCATTGAAGAAAAAATGACGATGGTGTCCATTTTATTGAGGTTAGCACGTGTATTAAGATGATATACATTAAGCTGAATTCTCATAATCTTTATAATTTTTAACTTTGCACGTGTCCATTGTATTGAGGTTAGCACGTGTATTGAGGTTAGCACGTGGAGTTATTCTTTCACATTTTTACCTAATTAAAGTATTTGAATATATTTTGGATATATAATTTCCTAAACTTTACTTAGTCAAATTATAAAATCTAACAATGTGAATCTTTAGATTGCAAATTTGTGCTACTAGAAAATTCTATTGATTGTTTATGAAAATTTGTCCCACCGTCTATAACGAATAATTTTGGAACTTGAAGTGGTTAATTTATAATTTTAGCGAGTTTGGTTCTTGTTTCAATAAAATATAATATCTGAAATACAAGTCGGAGCCTTGAATTTGTGCTAATATATCCGATGTTGATTTATTTGAGTTATAATGGTCTAAAAATACAAATTATCAATTAAATATTGGGACATATACCAAATAGTCCCTCGGACATTTTTTAATACCCATTTAGTCCAAACTTTTTTATTTTGCCTCAAAAAGTCCTTTGCCACATATTTTGGAGAGGGAGTGCCGCTGGCGCGGACCTCTAAAAATAAGAGAATATTGAGTGCTTGAGGGACTAAATGGGTTAAACTAAAAATATGTGTCCTTTTTAAAAAATATATATTTATAGTAGGGACTATTTAATAATTGACCCTTAAATATTTGTAAAAACATAAAAATAACCCCAATTTTTTTTGGAGGGGCTCTCCCCCCTAACCCCCGGAACCCCCGTCAATGGCTTGTGCCCCACCCAGAATAAATTCTTGGCTTATCAATTAAATATTTCTAAAAACCTAAAAATAACCCACTCCCCCCCCCCCCGGTCAATGGTTTGTGCCCCACCAAGAATAAATTCCTGGCTTCCCCACTGATTTCTAAGATGTGTATTGTAAGTATTATAAAATACTTGCATAGGAAGTTAGGATTTTTTATGCTTGTGGATGATCAAATCATATAGCAGTTAGGATTTTTTTTATATACATATAGAATTTTTTCATAGGAATGTAAATGCGTTTTAATTTGAGTTTTCCAACTACACATATTGACTTTTACCCAGTTTCGTTCCAATCCCCCCCCCCCAAAATAAAAGTCTGGAAATATGTACTGTATGGTATATAATTTAGATAAAAACCGTAATAAACTGTATTGGGAAGATACATGAATTTCACCTTTTGATAATTCATACGGATTCCATTCAAAGTAGGCTTGCAACCTTCACTCCAGTTACTCGGGTCCAACAGTTTCATAGACAAACACAATGCACTTAATGTGAGCTTAATTGTAGAACATCTTAGAATGCATTTCTCTAGAATGAAAATAACCAATTGGTGTTAATTGGATAGAAAATATATTACATTAGTTAGTATGATAGCCACTAATATCAGTATTTAAAAATTCTAAACAATATTTTATATGAGTATCTCTCAATGACCACCTTACCAAGAGACTTTCTTACATATCTCTTCAAGTAAAAATCTAGACTTTGTTGCGTAATCAGTTGAAGAAATAACTCTGACTTTTATCCTCTATCGTTTATCACTCATGTATTCATGTGGCGTAACGCTTGCTCAGAAAATATGAGGGACCCATATAGTTGCTTTCAGTTTTAGTTGGTAATGATTTTCATCTCCCTCTTGTGATTTCCTTTTATCAAGCTCATCAGTTGTGACCCTAATTATTTTATTTGCTTAGTCATTGAAAACATAAATCCAAGCTTCACTATGTGCATCAAAACTTTCATAGCCATGATATTTCAAATTGAAATCTTCATCATTGTTTTGGCATCCTTTACAACAGTATCCAGATCCAATAACTTTTGTAACTTTCATGTTACATGTCTTACAATCAAAATATCACATTGTCTGATGAGGCTTAATAAAACTTATAAAGGCTTTTATGACAAAAAACAAAATCTTCTCCTTACCCAAGGATGGGTCATGTGTTACATGAGAAGGGGATACTATATCTGAACAGATGTATCAGGTCCCAGTCTTAGTTGAGAGGCTCACACCAGATCCAACAGTATCCAATGAAGTTTCTTTGCCTTTAGAATCATACCAAGATTTTAACTTTTTGATTTTGGTGTCTCATTATTTACAACTATGATGCTTTTGCTCAATGATGACAAAGAGACATCTTGGAAATCTCCAACACACAGTGATTTGATTACAAAAATTGGAGATTTATTAGCAATATCTAATAGTTATTGTACTACATTAGTAGCAAGTTCATTCGAAAAAGTCACCGCAACAGTCTTCTTCATCTCATCTGCAATAGTTATGTCATGCTTTGGAACAGTCTCATCGTTACTTTTTCTTCGAATACTCATTATAAGAGACACACTTTACACCACACCAATAACATCCATGTCATCTATCTGATTAACAAATGGGCCTAACCTCATGAACTGGGACAAGACTAAATTTTAGGGATAGAATATGATTCATTACTTGCCTCCACTTCATAATTTTCATTCAAAGTCACCTCAAAATCATTTTGTACGGTCTTAACTGCTAGTTAGTAACTTTCAAAGTTACCTTTGACGTGTAATAGACCTTCATTGGCTGTAACTTATCAAAAAACTTCCTTGCAACCTCATTAAACATTCTTGCCTATATTTGTGTACCATATTCATCTGTTAACTCAACATTGACAAAACAACCTTCTCCTCTAGCATTTCGATAAGTACGCAAGTTTCCTTTTTTGGTAACCAAACTTTTATCATCTAATTTCCAAGTTAAGGATTTATGGAAACAAGTGAATGAATTATCAGTTGTGATTCTCTTTCTATCTTGATATATCATCCATGATAGGTAAAATGTAGGAGGAATTCGCACAATCATGTATTAGGAGAATTAGTTATAGATGTTAGTTATGGTCAGGTGTTAGTTCTGATTAGTTTGTTAGAGATAGTTATAACAAACTCCCTATGGTAGCTTCAATAAATAGAGGCATGTAACTCTTCCTCATTAACGTTTTAGAATACAAGAATTCTCTTATTATCGTTTTCATTTTCTGTATTCTTCACATGGTATCAGAGCTAGCTCTCTCATAATTCGTTTCTTGAAGTTTTTTTAGTCTTTCTTGGTAGCTATGGCAGCTACGAATGAGAAATTTGTTCCAGCAACTTTTACTCACAAACTTGCTGTTAAACTGGACAGTTCTAATTTTCTTCCATGGAGGCAACAAGTTTTGGCTATTGTTAAGGGCCATTATTTACAACAATTTTTGTATGGAACTAAAACAGTTCCTAAAAAGTTTATGAGTGATGAAGATGAGATTCTTGGGAATTACAATCAGGAATTTTTAGAATGGGAACAACAAGATAATTTGCTTATTGGCTGGTTACTTTCATCCATGTCTGATGGTTTCTTGACTCAAATGGTTGGCAAAGCAACTTCTTCTCAAATATTGAGTACACTAGAAATGTTATTCAAGTCTCAAAGTCAAGCAAAGGTGTTGCAATATAAGATTCAGTTACAAAACATGAAGAAAGGCTCTATGTCCATTTCTGACTATCTTCTTAAAGTCAAAAACCTTGTAGATATGCTAATATCTGCTGGTTCTTTCATTGCTAGTGAGGATCATATTTTAGCTATCTTGAATGGCTTACCCTCTGACTATGACTCATTTGTGGTTTCTGTTACTACTAGATCTGATCTTTATACTGTTGATCAGATCAGTTCTTTATTGATGGCTCATGAGGCTAGAATTAAAAGAAATACAAATGATCTTGATGTATCACGGGTGAATCTTGCAACTTCTAATAACAGAGGTAGTTATAATAGAGGTGGCTATCAAGGAGAGAGAACTGCTTATCAGCAAAATAGTGGAATAAGAGGTGACAGAAGCTATAATGGAAGAGGTGGTTTCAATCGAGGAAGAGGAAGAAATTTCTCTCATACAAGACCTCAATGTCAACTTTGTGGAAAGCTAGGACATACAGTATTAAACTGTTATTATAGATTTGATCAAACCTATCATGGTCCAGGAACAACAATTGGTTCATCTTCTCAGCCACAAATAAGTGCAATGGTGGCTAACACTGAACAGTTCAGTGATTTTAATTGGTATCCTGATTTAGGAGCTACCAATCACATTACATCAAATATAGATAATTTGATGACAAAGACTGAATTTTGTGGATCAGATAAGGTTCACATGGGCAATGGTGCAGGTTTGTCTATCAGCTATATTGGTCACTCTCAATTTTCTACTCTAGATAATTCTAAATATCTTCATCTTAATCATTTGTTACATGTTCCTACTATCACTAAGAATTTAATAAGTGTATCAAGATTTGCTAAGGATAATAAGTGTTTCTTTGAATTTTATCATAATTCTTGTTTTGTTAAGGATCTATCAACTCAGGATGTTCTAATGGAAGGGAAGCTTGACAAAGGTCTTTATGTCATCAAGTCAGATAGTCTGAAGAAAGAAGAAAGTAATCAAGATAAAGATGGAAATATAGAAGTTTTGCTGAGTGAGGAAAATCAACAATCAAATGGGAATAGCAAGAAGTCTTATTTGTTTGATTTGTGGCATAAGAGATTAGGCCATCCTTCAGAAAAAAATTTAAGGAAAGTATTGGATCAATGTAATGTTCAAGGTATAAATAAAATGTACCCTAAATTTTGCTCATCTTGTTGTTTGGGAAAAATTCACAAATTTCCCTTTTCAAGATCTGAGACTATGTACACCCAGCCTTTGCAAATGATATTTACTGATCTTTGGGGTCCTGCACCAGTTCAATCAACAAATGGATATAGATATTATATTCATTTTATAAATGCTTATTCAAGGTATACTTGGATTTTCATGTTAAGAAATAAGTCAGAGGCTCTTAAGACTTTTGAAAGTTTTAAAAAGAATGTTGACCATCAGTTAGGATTTCAAATTAAAGCTGTTCAATCTGATAATAGAGGAGAATACAAAGTTTTCACAAAGTTGTTAGAAGAATTTGGCATAGAACATAGATTTTCTTACCCCATTACTCATGAACAGAATGGTACAGCAGAAAGAAAACATAGACATGTTGTTGATAATGGCTTAGCCATGTTAGCAACTGCAGGTATGCCACTTAAGTTCTGGTATGAAGCTTTTAGGACTGTAGTTTATCTTATAAATAGGCTACCTATAGTGAGTTTGAATAATAAAAGCCCTTTGGAAGTTTTATTTAAATAAATTCCAAATTACAACACCTTGAAAGTCTTTGGTTCAGCTTGTTATCCCAATCTTAGACCTTATAATAGGCATAAAATGAAATATAGATCTATGGAGTGTAGTTTTCTTGGATATAGCTTGAATCATAAAGGATACAAATGTGTAGACAAATCAGGGAGGATTTACATCTCTAGAGATGTAGTGTTTAATGAAGAGCATTTTCCTTTTAAGACACAAGTCACATCAGCAGGTAATAATCTAAATAAATCTTCTTCAGTTTCTAATTCTCTAACTGTTTTACAAAGACAGGTGCATGCTAATAATCAACACAACACTAGCAATATTTCATCAAGTGCAAACTCTGAAGATTCATCTCAAAGATCTATGACAGAAATTCAAGCTCCAACAATTCAACAACCTACTTCAGTCATAGTGTCTACTCAAATTAGTCTTGTAGTCCAACCATCAAATCAATTAGAAGATCTCACCACCAGTAGAACTCATGGTATGCAAACAAGATCAAAGAGTGGTATCTACAAGCCAAAAGTTCTTTTGACTACAGCATAACCAAGCACAGTAAAAGATGCTCTTCAATCAGAAAATTAGAAAATGGCTATGACAGATGAGTATCTTGCACTTCTAACAAACAAGACTTGGTCTTTGCAAGAGTTACCAAAAGGAAGGAAGAAAATAGGTTGCAAATGGGTGTTTAAAGTCAAAGAAAAT
Source organism: Sambucus nigra (assembly GCA_949130495.1). Taxonomy (NCBI): domain Eukaryota; kingdom Viridiplantae; phylum Streptophyta; class Magnoliopsida; order Dipsacales; family Adoxaceae; genus Sambucus; species Sambucus nigra. The sequence goes on from OX422223.1 coordinate 90,733,841, forward strand.
GAAGATGGTAGTATAAACAAATACAAGGCAAGGCTTGTAGCTAAGGGATTTCATGAAGTAGCTGGTTTTGATTTTAATGAAACTTTTAGTCCCGTAGTTAAGCCTACTACAATAAGGATTGTTCTCACCGTGGCTCTAGTGAGAGGATGGAATATAAATCAACTTGATGTAAATAATGCTTTTCTAAATGGAGACTTACAAGAGGAGGTATATATGGAACAACCACCTGGTTTCATTGATCCCAATAATGCACATCTAGTTTGTAGACTTCAAAAGGCTTTGTATGGCCTCAAACAAGCCCCAAGAGCATGGTTTGACAAGTTACACAATTCTTTACTCAAGTTTAGATTTACTTCTTCTAAGTCAGATGTGTCTTTATTTATCAAATTTACAGAACAACATGTCATTTTCATTCTTGTTTATGTGGATGATATCCTCATAATAGGAAACTGGCAAAAGGTTATATCTACCCTAATATCTGATCTTAATAGAGAATTTGCTCTAAAATATCTAGGAGTAGTCAATTACTTCCTAAGAATTCAAGTGAAGCATGTTGCTGATGAGATGTATCTATCTCAAAGAAAGGATATTTCAAATTTACTTGCTAAAGTAAAAATGGAGGGAATTCATGGAACTAATACTCCAATGACTACAGGGTTAAAGTTATCTTGTCAAGAGGGAGAATAATTTGAGAATGCTCAATTGTATAGAAGTGTAGTTGGAGCATTGCAGTATGTCATAATCACAAGGCCAGAAATAACATACTCTGTTAATAAAGTGTGTCAATTTATGCAAAATCTAAGAGACTCTCATTGGAAGGCAGTTAAAAGAATATTGAGGTACCAAAGAGCAATAATGGATTATGGCTTACATCTCAAGAAATCTGAATATTTAAAATTAATAGGATATTGTGATGCTGATTGGGCTTCTGATGTTGATGATAGGAGATCAACTTCTGGGTTTTGTTTGTATCTTGGCTCAAATTTATTCAGTTGGCAATTAAAGAAGCAACATACTGTCTCTAGGAGTAGCACTGAAGCTGAGTATAGAAGCCTAGCAAATTTAGTTGCAGAAGTCACTTGGGTCCAATCTCTTCTTGAAGAAATAAAAGTGTCATCTCCAAATATTCCTACAATATGGTGTGATAATTTGAGCACTGTAATGCTTTCATCCAATCCTGTTTTTCATGCTAGAAGTAAACATATAGAGCTTGATTTATTCTTTGTCAAAGAGAAGGTTACTCAAAAGAAATTGGAAATCAAGCATCTTCCCTCTATTGATCAAATAGCTGATGTTTTCACCAAGGCTGTTCCAAGTAATCATTTCTGTTCTTTTAGAAACAAACTCAAAGTTGAACAAGTTCCCCCTTGAGTTTGAGGGAGGATATTAGGAGAATTAGTTATAGATGTTAGTTATGGTTAGGTGTTAGTTCTGATTAGTTTGTTAGAGATAGTTATAACAAACTCCCTATGGTAGCTTCAATAAATAGAGGCATGTAACTCTTCCTCATTAACGTTTTAGAATACAAGAATTCTCTTATTATCGTTTTCATTTTCTGTATTCTTCACATCATGTCTCATGGGAATGTTTTTAAGAATGCGATTCTACAACGACTCAGTTTAGTGAATCCAATCCTCCGTCTTGCTCTGTTTTCACATCATGAATCAGTCTCAACTGCTCATATAGAATAGCATGGCTTTGAAAGCATAACAATTTTTGATATTTTTAAAAACAAAGGGAAAAGGCTGACGGATCCTGGCTTTGGTGTACTAAATGACACTTGGAAGGCTGTAATTTATATTAAATTATGAATATTGTTATGTTTAGAATAAATTTGTTAAGAAAGATATATCATACTAAAAATAGTTTAAAAATTGCAATGAAATGAACAAACAAAACTATTTAAGTTAAATAAATGATATTAAGAAAAGTGATACAAATTCAAGAACGACAAGTTACTCCCAAAAGTGAAATATGATGTAGTAAAGAAATGTATACCAGATTACATAGCCAACTCAAATTCAAAATCAATTATACCCAACTAAAATTCAGTTTAAGTAGAAAATGAAATTATTAAATCCATTCATAAAGATCGAGATAGAAAAATACTCTAACAAATGACATGTGTAAACTTTAATTTGATCAACCATTTGCACAACTCAAACATTTATTGTAAATAGTTACATATCAACCTTATTTATTAGCAATTTTAGTTCATACCTATGTAGATGCTAAACTGAATCAATTTATGTAAAAACAAAATTAAAGAAATGTAATTATCATAAAAGAAAAGGGAAAAGTGAACATGCATTTTACATCACACCCTGTAGTATAGATCTTATGGGAATTATAGCAAGCATTAACCACATGTATGACAACCCCTCCACATTTCACATGATTCAATCACTACACATTCAAGCCAAAAACATTGAACACATACCGTAAACCACTAAACCACCCTACCATCAATCTATCAAAATGACCAAACCCTCCAATGGAGGAAGAAAAAAAATCAAGAAAAGATGAATAATAAGTATCTGATTTACACGTGGTTAGAACTTAAAATGTACAATAATGTACATGAAAAAGGAATTATAAATTTCATCACGCTTTTCAAGAAATTACAATGTGGAATGATGTAGTGTTCCATTGAATTTTTTACTTGAATAGAGCATTACTGCTGCAATTTGTCAAACACAAAAATACAACATCTCAACATCTCAAACTCTAAATTATATATAAAAGTTGAATGGTAGTTCTTAAGAAAGTGGTAAAACATTTCAAGACTGTATAACTTACCAATAGATCTCCACTTATGGTCTTTAACAAATGAACAATGCAAATCCATTAACCATAACATACATATAAACTTAAGAGAACGAAAAAAATCAAGATCTATAAAAACTAAAAACATGAAATGAAAATATCATACAAACTTTAGAAAGCCCTATATTTCTGCCAAAATGTTTGCCGATTTTTTTATTTTTTGTGTTTCCTAATTAATTATGCTTATAGTTACGTAGTTAATCATGTACTTGACTTGAGGAGTGTTTGGATGTCACTAAAAATACATTTATTTTTTACCTTTTTATAAATTCGATCACGACAGGGACATATCATGATGGTAAGTGTGACGTAAACTCGTATAAGCATACACAAAACACACAATAACATCTACATTTTGAAAGAACATAGTATTTTCCCGAACAATACAGAGTCCCTACAAACAAATTGAGTATTATTTACCTTTTAAACACTACGAATTAGGCTATGAGTAATTTTTTCCAAACAATATAATATGTCAATAAAGGAATATGCTACAGGATCAGATGCAATTTTTTCCTAAACAACATAATCTCACAATAGGATGGACATATTGATCTTGTCCTAAATTGGAGCAAGTATAGTTTTAATCAAAGTAGAGGGAACTTTAGCTGCAGTTTTCTTGTCCTATGTGATTATATCTTTTTTTCGTGTTGTTGAAAGAAATATAAGCTCTAAAACATAAAATGAATATTAGTTAATTGACCTGTTAAAGTAAGGTTGTAAACCTAGTATACAAACTAGCTTAGGTGGCACAAAGTTTTCAATGAGAAGATAACAAGAACCGCTAGAATGTTTGATTAGCATTACCTCTTGTTTTCATGAAAAGTACTTTATACTATTTTTTTTTGCTTTTTGTGATGATTTATTTCAAATTATGCTAGAGCATAGTTATTAGGAAGTTATTTGTATTTTCATTAGTAACGATATTTTTATAATGATTGGTGCCTCAAGATATAGAGTTAAATTCCATATTCAGTCAAACCTCAGAATTCATAGTTTTCGTTGAACCAAATTCCTAGTGCATCGATGATTGGCAAATAGTCAAATTAGTAAAGATTAATCAAATTCAACAGTCCTTCACTCTATAACTGCTTGCACAAATATATGTACACAAATGCACCACATATACTCACTCAACCATCAAAGTCAAATTTTACTTATATCGTGTTATCTATAGATTCTTAGTCAATTTACTTAACCATATTCAAACACTTGATTCCGAGATTTTAAATTACTTTTACTTCTCAATTTTGGCTTCCAAATGTGTGTGAATGGGCCATCAGAACGTATTGGTATATGATATACTCCCTCCGTCCCAAATTAAGAGTCTATATCTTCTTTTTGTATAGATTAAGGATCACTTAATCAACAGCTATAGTTAACTCTTGTTTATTATTGTTGATTTTGGTTAATTGATTATGTCCAAAAAAGGAAAGTGGAAAATTAATTTGGGATGAATGAAAAAGTAACAGTGGACTCTTAATTTGGGACGGAGGGAGTAAGCCATAATTTTTTAACTCACATTACCTCTGATATGTCTAGTTACATTAAGTTCTGCATTACAAACGTGTAAGAATGTTTGTTTCTTTGCTCCTATTAGATGTAACACCTTCAGTAATTTAAATTTCTCCAATTATGTTTTATTCTTCAACAAATTTGTCGGTGCCTTTCTGACAAATCAATCATGATGTGTGTTATGCGCCCTCTCCTTGTGAACACTAGCAATTAATATATGACATCTTTTTGTTTTTGAAAGTTGTCTTTGCACCATTTTTTAATTTCAACTATAAATGACAACTATTTGTGAATGGAACATTGAAACATGTTTAGCAGTATCATCCTCAAGAAGCCTCTCTTTAATTCCGTTAATTTGAATTATGCATTTTTGTTAAGTTTGTTCATTACATGCATCTGCCATTCAGAAAGTAATTGTACTTTACTCATTGGACTTTATTATGGATATTTGTTTTCAAGATTTAAATATTCATCCATTTACTGTTGAAAGTTCGACAATTTTCCTTCCTTTTTTGTTATAGTTCTTTGTTGGTGGCAGCTATAAGTGTGTAAGTATCCTCTTTTTCCTTAAATTTTTATTTTGCTAAAAAAAAGATATTTTTATATTTTTCTTGGTTTATGCTTCTTATAAAATAAAGGAGAGAAAAAGACTACTTGGTAAGCATCATGGTACCATAATAGATTTTTGAACAGTTAGTTTATATTTAATGCAAACCAATAGATATAAATTTTTCTATTATAGGAAGATTAAAAGCAAAGTTAAGAGCAACGTGTCCTTTAATTAGTCCAAAATAAGAACTAAGCTAGTCGTGAACAGAGGTTGGTTGAGACAACCTCTATGTGTATATGCTTTAGGCAAAGACAATCTTTTTAAAATTCTCTCAATTTTAGTATGCACCAAATATGTAAACCAATTTAAGTAACCCAAATTTATCTTTTTAATCCTAAACATGCATCTAGTGAGATTAAGTAGAAAAACTAAAGCAATTTCACCATGCCGATGTATAAGGAAACCACTAAGAGAAAAAACCTCTGATGGCCCAAGCCAGAGAATTACTATGATATGGAAATTAGAAAGAAAGAATTTAGTCTTACATAATGAATCGACTCCACAAGCCTTGACGTCTGTTCTTCTCTTTTACCGATCCTCCATAGTGCAACGTAGGAGTCCACTTACACCGGGTCCATAACACACGAGTCCACGCGTACCTAGGTATCCATCGATGTAGCCTCAGCAACTGTCTACGAATTGGAATATGGAGTCCACAATTTCTTCTTCGCGATCAACAGATACAGGGTCCACCGAACGGAAATAACTGTTCAATAAGGAAGAACAAAACCAGGTGTCAAACCAAGATCTCTATGACATACAGATTATGAAAGCTCAAATCTTGAATTGGGAAGGATGTTTATGTTTTATCTTTGGAAAACGCTTGAAAACAAATTGCAAAAAACGTATATCTTTCTTTTCAGTTTTGCACACCTGTTTTCTGAGTCAAATACGCCTAAAATAATAAAACACGTTTTTCAAGACGACGCGCCGTTTGAATGAGAAATAGTTGTCATTCAAAAAAAATACGTATATTGTTAGAAAGAAAAACAAATTTTGTTTGAAATATAGTACAAACTCGTTTGAATGAGGTTTAGATTCGTTTGAATAAAATAAAGTGCAAGCCTTTGTGCATATGACCCTAAACTCGATTTAACTCAGAAAAGATTCATAAATATAATTTTAAAAACAGTTTTAAATAAAAGATAACGTCCTTATTAAATGTTTTGAGAACCATAAACAATTGTTCATTCATACCTAAGAGAATCTCAGAAAACCCCGTGAAGACTTAAAACATGTACCTAAAATGCGGCATGATTTATCTTTGAAGCTTGGCCGCTACGTCTATATCATAATGTCATAGGCTTTAATGGAATCGTAACACATAAAGACTATCCTATGACACAAAGTGGTTTTTGTTCAGAATAATGCCAAAACATACAAATTGACACTATTTGGAAATTTATCCTTACAAATCTCCCCCTTTGGCTATTTCGGTACAAAACAAAAAAGTGAAATGCTAAGTCGATCCATCAAGAAGAATGGCCTATGTCCCATCCCATAAACCCAAAAAATAAAAATATAGAACAAGGAGTAGAATATATAGGATCGGCAAGCGTGAGATGTCTAACTATGATGTAACCAAAAAATTTGAATATATAAACAGTTACTACACACATGAAATAAACAAATGCCAAGTGAAGTATGGACGAATAAAAATAATATCTAAACAATATGATCAAATCTCAAATCTCCCCCTAAATCACATATCTATCTATATTTCCCCCTTTTTCGAATAGACAACTAGTGGGACAAATAAAAAATAAAATCCATATTTAGCAAGGGTACAACATGTGAAGCATAACTAGATAAACATGAGTAATCATCTTAAGAGACCAGGGTATGACAAAGTACAACTAGTAAATAGTCACAAGAATACATCATCACTATAAAAACGATGTGACTAAACAAAATATCATCCATAATATAATATAATAAAGAAGCATGAATAACCCAAGTGAACTACCTATAAACTATCCGCAAACAATCCAGAAGTATTATATGATAATAATTGAAGAACATTTGCCATAAAGTTACTCAAACAGATCGAAAAAATTACGAAATTTGCAAGTCGTTCGAATGAACATGAATGTCATTCTAAAGACATAAGCCTCTCGCTTGAACTAAAGAAGTCTGGCTTCTAATGACCTGAAACGGTGGGCTCTGGTTTGAATCTCATTTGAAGGAACAATCTAGCGATCTTCTAACGACCCAACACTGTATGAATGTCACACCTCGCTAGAACCCATACTTCGAACGACATGACAAATTCATTCAAACGAGACCTTCATCTTGTTCTAACGACAGAGACAAGCTTCGATTCCAACACAGAAAAAAATATGAAACATCAATCCAGAATGAAGACCTTCTGAAATAAACACTCGACACTTATAAAATAGGTAAAATACTTACTCAAAAACAAAAACAAGTCACAATTTAATACGGTATTGATGCGCCTAAACATAGAATGGAATGAATGGGCATGAACTAACACAAATAAATCATAATTAAAACACATAGAAGTGTTCAAGGATCTCTAATTGACTGTTAAATATCATCAAACTACAATTTAGCCATATGTGACATTTATAAATTGAACTTAAAGAACTAAACAAACATCATGCACACAAGCCTAGAATTTTGACAATTCTACCAAACAATAGTGTCAAGACACAAATTTTCAACCTAGGATTCATTGTACAAACCCGTTAATCTTCAACTAAACTCCCTCAAAAGATAAATATATATGATTACTCTTTTGTAATGCATTATTATTTCGAACTTCTACTTTTTCTTTTAAGAGATATCCTATTGGCCCCTTTATGGAAAACATGCTCTTTTTAATTCCTTAATTTTTTTTTCTTGGACTCTTTTAAACGGTGGTTTTCACAACGAGTTCACTTGCCTCTCGCATCCCTTTCCTGTGCACACTCATATTATTTTTAATAAATAATACATATCCTCACGGGCAACGGTTCTTACATGCATAACTCCCCCTAAGTCTTATATATGCATATATGACAAGATTGAGAGCAGAATGTCTCACCAAACTCAAATGTACATGAGAAATCAAACATTCAAATAAGCTCGTGCATGTGAGTGCTATGGCATATACATAGTCGAATCTAAATTCAAATCAAGTTCGAAACAACTCCATTAAGCGCATGCTTAAGATCAATCTAAGCATCTAAAATCATGACTAAATGTCCTAGCCACATAGAAATAATGAAATGAAGGGGGTCCAAGCACACCAATATGCCATACCATAAGTTTAAAGTCAAGACATAAAATCGAAAATCTTTTTGTGTTTTTCAAAATATTTTTTACCCAAAACGAAAAATATTTTTTGTATTTTCAAAAAATATATAAAACCAAAAATCTTTTTGTATTTTTTTTCAAAATGATTCAAGAGAAGAAAAGGATAAAATACAAATGATACACGAACCATAACACTAGAAAGGATATAACATGAAGCAAAGCTAGTGTATGTCAAAAAATCTAACACGATCAACCTAAAGATCTAGCATGTGGAGAATCATGTGTAAGCAAACGAGAGTCATGAAGTCTAATTACTAAAGCCTCTAAGTTCGATTTCCTAACCCAAGTAGGTGTGTAACGACGTATGGGGGGTTTTGGGAATCGAAGTGACCATATTCTTAAACTTCTTAGGAGCATTATTATGATCATAACAGAAACTCCTAAGGTGACCTTTCCTACCGCAATGAGTGTAAGTGTAGATATGGCATTGAACGTTACCTAAAACTGGACCTCTCCTAATACTCCTAGTCGTCTCTCATAAATGCATGTTTTTGGCTTTATTAGGTGGAGTATTGCGATCATCAAAGAGAATACCACACTTGCTAGATTGGATTTGGACGGTTCCTAGCCTTTTATCTAATTTGTTTGACCTAGAATCCAAATCAAATTTAACCTTACTCGAATATCTTAATCTCCCCCCCCCCCCCAGCTCACTAATCGTAGACTCGAGTAAACAGCTAGACTCCTCAAACTCTTGAAGCTCCTTTTTTATAGCCTCCAGTAACCCAAGAAGACTATCTCTCTCTCTCTCCCTCGACATACTCTAGCTTCTCTCGAAGAGTTTTCTCACGTTCCCTAAGATCCTTAATCAAAGCATCAGTATTATTATTATTATTATTATTATTATTATTATTATTATTATTATTATTATTATTATTATTATTATTATTATTATTATTATTATTATTATTATTATTATTATTATTATTATTATTTATGGGACGTTCTTTCAACTTAGCTTCTAACTTCAAGTTTGCCTTGTCTACCTTCAAAGTCTCCGCATATGAATCACGAAAGGCAACTTGTAACTCACTCTCCTCCACCTCTTCATCCTCACTCATATCACCCTCAATTTCTTGGACTTCACTAAGTATGGCCACAGAAGAGTCAAGTAAATAAGTATCTTCATGGGAGTATTTGTTGTCATCACTCACATGACTGGCCACAAATGTGGTAAGGTTTCGTTCATTTGAGGAATTATTTACCTCTTCTGGATCACTATCACTAAGGGTGGCAGTATAAGCTATCGGTTTATTAACATCCTTCCTTAGATTAGTAGGACACTCAGCTATCCTATTACCATACCCATCACAATTAAGACACCTCTCAGAGCCATCCCTTTTAATTAAAGTCTTAAGTGCAGATATCATATGCATTTTCCAATTAGACCCTTTAAAAAAATGTGTTTTAAAATCACCAAACCCTTTGAAATTCATACCCAAAGACACGGTATCACAGACAAAGTTATTTAGTATTCTAGCTCTGATATCAATTTGAGAAAGCCCCTCCTTATATGTGCTTTAGGTAAAGACAATCTTTTTAAAATTTTCTCAATTTTAGTATTCACCAAATATGTGAACAAATTTAATTAACCCAATTTTATCTTTTTAATCCTAAGCATGCATCTAATGAGATTAAGTAGATAAAGTAAATCAAGTTCACAACGCCAATGTATGAGGAAAAAACTAAGAGAAAAAACCTTAGACGGCCCAGGCCAGACAATCACTATGACACAAAAATTACAAAGAAATAATTTAGTCTTACACAACGAGTCGACTTGATAAGCCTTAACGCCTCTTCTTCTCTTCTATCGCTCCTCCATAGTGCAACATAGGAGTCCACCTACGCCAGGTCCATAGGACATGATTCCATCTATACCTCGGTAACCACCGATGCAGCCTCAGTTATCGTCTACAAATTGGAATATGGAGTCAACCATTTCTCCTTCGCAATCAGCATATACAGAGTCCACTGCACGAAAATAATTTTTCAATAAGGAAGAACAAAACCAAGTGCCAAACTAAGATTTCTATAACATATAAATTATGAAAGCTGAGATCTTGAAACGGGAAGGATGTTTATGTTTTGTGCTTGGAAAATGCTTGTAAACAAATTACAGAAAATGTATATCTTTCTTTTTTGTTCTTCACACCTTTTTTTTGAGTCAAAGATGCCTTAAATAATAAAACGCATTTTTCCAGGCGAGGTGTTGTAAGAACGAGAAACATTTATCGTTTGAATGAAATAATTATCTCGTTAGAACGAAAAGCAAGTTTCGTTTGAATGAGTTTTAAATTCATTTGAACAAAATAAAGTGCAAGCCTTTGTTCATACACCTCTAAACTCAGTTTAACTAAGAAAAGATAACATCCTTATAAAATATTTCGAGAACTATAAACCATTATGCATTCATACCTGAGAGAATCTCGAAAAAATGTGTGAAGACTTAAAACGTGCACCTAAAATGTGGCATAATTTATCTTTGAAGCTTGGCCGCTAAGTCTTTATCACAACTTTGAAGGCTTTTAATGGAATCATAACACGTAAAGACTATCCTATGATGCCAAGTGGTTTTTGTCCGAAATAGTGCCAAAACATACAAATTGACACTATTTGGAAATTTGTCCTAACATTGGCTCAATCGTTAAGAAAACGAGAACTCGTTTAGTCTACAAAGGCGTAAACGATCTTAATCTCATCTGCTCAAGCTCGGCTTGGTATCATATCATTAACATATGACTATTTCACGAGTTATCATTTATATATTGATATTGAATATGCACGGCTCGACTCTGCTTGATTGCAACCCTACCTTTAATGTTTAATAGTTATAACTTCATCAAAGTTAATAAGATATTTATTTAAGCATGATGGATTTTACACGCAACAACAACATAATTTTAATAGGAGATTTTATTCTCATTAATTCCTTCTCAAAAGTAAAGCGATTACAATGGTTGTACTTATTTATAGACTAAGTTATCTTGATAGTCAAGTTAACCTGAAAGTTAAAAAGACTAAAGAGGTCAACCATTGTAATTTATTTTAAACAATGGACAAATATAGGATCTTAAAGATAAGTAATTCATAGTTTAAAGCCAATTATTGTGTAATTGATGAGAAATAATAGAGGATCTTGTAGTTCGTTCGCCCGTTGATTTCCTCATTTCCCATTAATCATTTTGTAATTTTGTTTATTTTCCCTGGATTTTAGTTCTATTTATTTTGCTTCTATTTAATATAGTAATATTCTATTTATAACTTAGAATTTCTAAGAACACCAAAAACACGAAGAACACTTACTTTTTACATCTCCATTTTTTTACCATTAAAACTTTAGGGTTATGAAAAAACTGAAAAATTGAACTTAAAATTCGCTTGTTCTCTACTAGCAGCGAAAGGAGCTCGTATCGGCTTTGGTTTGGAGGTGCTATGTGGCAGCGATTTGATACTTGATTTGCCAAATTCATCCTCGCCGTAAAGGTGCATTATAACTCTATTTTAGTCTTGATCGTTTTTCTTTTTTGTGATTGTGTCTTACCCTCTACTAGTTAGATATTTGTGGCTTGGGTAGATTGGTTCTAAGTGAAGGAAAAACATTAATTTTACTAATGGTATGTTATAGTATATTTACTCTTTTATGATTGTTTTGTGTTTGATACGATTATTACTTCTATTGTTATTGTGGCAAGAATTATTAGTCTATTCTAAATCTGTTGGGGATTATTTATTGCAACTCTTGATGAGTGATGCTTATTTTCTATCAAGAGTAAAAGTATTCTATATCATCAATGACATTCAACTTACCCTCTTAGAGTAAGTATCTATCATTTTATAAGTCAATTAAATAATCTTTTTTCATGAAGGTACTATTATATATCACTAATGCACAATAGAAGTTGGCTTCTTCCTCTTTAGTACTGGTCTTTGTCCCAGATGATTTGAAATGAGGCATTAATCTCACGAGCCTTGACATGTGTTTAAACTCCTTTATGTATAATGGAAATTAAGTGCACCATTAATGGTTTAAAGTCTTGATATCGGTCTTCGTATCGAACACTCGATTTTCAACTCGATTGCAGTATCGACTGATACGCAAAGATAAGCTATTTAGAGAGCACATAAAATTTAAAAAGAAATATTAAAAAATTTAAAAACAATAAGATTAACAATGTGGAGTAATCAGATACATTGAAACCATCATTTAATATGCATTGCATTGTACAATTGGTTATACTGAAGCACAACGGACTTGCCATATTGCTAATGTATTAATTTTTATTTTATTTTTAATTACTTAAAATATCTAAATAATTTCGTATTAGTGACTAATTATTGATTTTAATTTATGTAAGTGGAAAAATGATTTTTGATCTTCATGGACGAGACTAGACGTATGGAGATTATTTTTCCCACAATCTTTGTCTCTTCTATTTTTGGACATCACTATGTGACATTATATTTTTATAGGATATTTTGTTCTAATTTCAAATATTTTAATGTATGGTGAATGTTATTAATTTTATATTAGTGACATTTTAAATTATTGTAATTGTTTATTTTAATCTTATTGTGTGAAATTGTTTTGCATATATATGTTATGTGTACAAACTTATATAAGTGGCATTCTGTAAATGTTATAATATATTTTCAAGGATTGCATAATTTACAATAAAGAGTACATTGATGCTACTGTATGCACTACATGCAAAATATAAGTTAAGGAAGAATACAATTGAGCCAAAGGCGGTGTGCCTAGAAAAATGTTGTGGAATTTTTTGCCTATTTTATGGTTTAAACGATGGTACCAGTCTGTTCAAATATCAAAAGATTTAACAGGTCATGCAGATGAGAGATAAATTGATGGTATATTGCGTCACTCGGCAGATTATCCAGCATAGAGAAGTGGCCAGAGTTTGGTAAGGAAGCAAGAAAACTTTGGTTAGAACTTTCAGTTGATGGAATCAACCCACATAGCTCTCTTAGTATTAGGTATAATTGTTGGCCAATTATGTTGATGATCTACAATTTTCATCCTTCGTTGAGTGCAAAGAGAAATATTTTGAGGCTAACAATGTTGATATCTAGTCCATGATAGCCAGACAATGATATTGATGTCTACTTGGCACCGTTAATTGAAGATTTACAAACCTTATAGCATGAAGGATTTTAGGATTATGATGATTACCAACAAGAATATTTTACGATAAAGGATATACTTTTATGGACTCTTAATGATTTTCCTGCATATCGGAATTTGTGCAGTTGTGTTATAAAGGGATATTATGCAATTCCAATTTTTGCTGAAGAAACCAATTCTAATAAGAATATATATATATATATATATATATATATATATGTGTGTGTGTGTGTGTGTGTGTGTGTGTGTGTGTGTATGTGTCTCACAGAATATTTCTTCCACATGACCATCCATTTTGAAAGTAAGAAAAGGCTTTAAATGTTTAACAGGAGTTTTGAGTATAGCCTGAACCGTTGAGTGGTGAACAAGTATTGAAGAAATTGGTAAGGATTAGAGCATCTCGGGGAAGAAAGGTGGGCCTAAAAAACATTGTAAAATCAAACAGAAAACATCGTGAAGACCACAATGAATGTAGTGCTTCCTCCAAATATGGTAATGCCATTTTCTTATATTGGAATAAAAAATTCATATTCTTTGATATTGAGTATTGGCATCATTTGCTTATTCGACACAACATGGACGTTGTGCACATCGAGAAAAATGTTTGTGATAGCATCTTAGGGATCCCACTTAAAATTCCTGGAAAAACAATGTTAAAAAATATAAATTCCGCTTCTAACGAGAACCATATGTCGTTCTAACGACACTTCAACCTAGTTCGAACGACCTTACATCGCATCGATTTTCATGTCCGCCTATACAAACCTACTTTGCGTAAGTATTTTGCAAGACTTTTGAAACCTCATTTTCTGCAGACTTGCTGCACAAAGTCTCACTTTTAAAAAGGCAAAAAACACCTCCCATATATTTCGTGAAACACTTTGAAACCCTCACATATTTACATATTGGAGTTACTCTTATGGAGAATGCATCTCCACTCCTGATCTTGTGGTTCTCGGGGGAACCATTATGGAAGGAAAACGAAAGGTCACCTATGAAAGATTCATCTAAAAGCGTTGTCGTTCACTTGTATTTTTGTAAGTTGCAATTTTTGAATTATATAAGTGAAATTAAAAAGGTTTTCCCCTAAGGGGATTTTTCCTGGAATCCTTCTTACTTGGTTTGATTGTATGCTTTCATGTTTTTTTTTCTCTTTCAATCACATAGTTGCATGTTCAAGGGTTTAAAGAAATTAAAACTGGTGTAAGTAAACATTTAATTAAATAAGTTAAGGTCGTTGGACTATAGCACACTCTCAAATTGATATCACAACCACCTTGGTAGGGCTCTTCTACCAATATTAATAAATATGGGGTATCATGTCCTCTTTTAAAAAAAATCCTGGAAAAACAAAAATTGGAGTTAAGATTCATTTTGATCTTAAAGACATGGGAATGCGGGATGTATGGGTACCACGATATAATGGCAAATGCATTTATTTGCCACTAGGTGCTTATACGTTATCCAGGGAAGAGAAAATAAGGGTTTGCAAAACTTTGCGACGAATTAAGTTCCTTGGTCGGTACTCTTTGAATTTTTCAAATCTTATTTCCATGATAGAATTGAAAGTGTTTGGTCTCAATTCCCATGATTGTCACAGAATAATGCAATAAATACTTATCGTTGCAGCACGATCCGTGTTTCCAAATCATGTGAGATATGTGATTATTAAAGTTTTCTTCTTCTTCAATGCTCTTTGTGCAAAAGTAATGGACATATCAAAATTAAAAGAAATTCAAAATGATATTTTGATAACTGTGTGTTTACAAGAAAAATATTCTTTGACATCATGGTGTATTTAATACTACATCTTGTTAGAGAGGTTGAGCTTTGTGGTCCAGTTTTTCCACAATGGATGTACCCTTTTAAAAGGTAAGTTTGGTCTTACAATTATGAAATTAATCAATAACATGTCAATTAGTTAACACTATTTAATTTTTTTAACACTAATTTAGGAACATGAAAGTGAAAAAGGGTCAAGTGCAGAATAAAAATCGTCCAAAAGATTGTAATGCAGAACATTATATTACAGAAGAGGTGGTTGAATTTTGTACCGAGTTCTTACACGGACTCGATGCAATTGGAGTTCCAATTGGTAGAATTATGACGATTGATGATGATGATGTAATACAATATGGCAAACCAATAGGTGGTGGTACTGCCATTCAAGTGGATGAGTCATTATGGGAACAGGCACAACGACATGTGTGAGAAAATACAGATGATGTCCAACCTTATATCGAGTAAATATTATATACTTAATTATAATAAGAATTACTTTATGGTCTTAGCATAGGATCTTGATGGCTGGCTATATTTTTTTATTTTAATAACTAGGCAGCACATGGAGTTGAGGCAAAAATATCCTCAAAAGCGCAAAAAAATTATTATAAGATGTGTACAATAATGATGACTGCATTTTTGGTTGCATTGGAGAGCATGGATCGAGTATATCATTACAAAATGTTGAAGATGTTGAGAAAATTGACAATTTTCCATCCACGTATGCAAGAACAGATTGCTAGGGGACTTGGGTAGACAATTATATCAAAACGTAGTTATTTTAGGGATGTGTTTGATTAGCTGATTGACTTTATTTTCAAAGAATGAACTTTATGTTTTTACCTGCTCGAAAAAACTTTTCATCTTTACTTGGGTATTGACCTCATGTTGTGTTTCCATTATCTTTAATTTGTAACAATTTTATACCATATCAATACTTACGCATTAACTTTCACACAGTTATACACACACAAACACAGACACACACACACTGTGTGTGTATGTGTTGTATATTTCAAAACATATAGTGTTTTCATCATTTCTTTTATGTTAGTTAATTCTAGGTTTATTGTGAGGATGTATTATTAATATATTATACAATGTCATTTAGATGTTTCTACCTAAAAATATTTCTAAAAGAATTTATATTAATATTCTTTAAGTTTTGTTGTAATTACATTGTAGACATGGACGAAATACAGGAACATGACATAGATAACTTTGAGCCTTCAGAAGACAATTCCAATAACAACACAAGAAAAGGTAGAGGAATCGTTGTCTGTCAACAGATAACAAAAATGGAAGATGAAAAAAGAGTTCAACTTGATTACAACATATTTGGACAGCCCTCTCATAAAACAGGACTTGATTTTGCGAGTTATAGAGGAGTCATAGTTAAGACGAT
The DNA here is from genome assembly GCA_949130495.1 of Sambucus nigra. NCBI lineage: Eukaryota > Viridiplantae > Streptophyta > Magnoliopsida > Dipsacales > Adoxaceae > Sambucus > Sambucus nigra. The sequence continues at coordinate 90,750,437 of OX422223.1, forward strand.
GATTCCAATACGTTATGGATCTTGGAAGAAAGTTCATGTTCATTTGAAAGATATTTTATGGATAGATTTCCAAGTGATTATTTTATTTCTCTCGTGTGTCGTATATATAAAATGATTTTATTTTGTATTCCTTAATTTATTTTCATTATTAGTTCACAGTCTAAATTTGATATGGATCTGAAAACAAATAAACAAGTGTTATCTAATATGTCGGCTCAATGGAAGAGTTTTAAAGGATATTTGACTAGGCTTTACATCAGACCATCCAGAGATGAACTTAATTAACTCAATAATTGACCAGAGATGTATAAAAAATATATTGAATGGGAAGATTGGGATGAATTTGTAAGAGTGATAATCTCAAAGGAGTTTGAGGTATATAGCAAAGGGTTAAAATTAGATTTTTGTCTAAGTTATTTGTCTAAATTTTTCATGCTTCTGTATTTATAAGGTGCTAAGGATGATACAAGATGAAAGGCGGGGGAAGAATATATATAAGCATTGGATGAGTAAGAAAGGCTATCCTGGATTTATCGAAGACCTTGTATGCAATTGTTTTTCTTAGTTGACAAACACTGATATTTTTTAATTAAACTATACATTCTAATTCCGCCCAAATTTTTTTGTCTAATATGTTAACAAAAAGAGGCAGATGATATGTTTGATGACGACGATAGGGCTTATCTGTAGAAAAAGTGTCACCGAGATAAAAATGGGCTATTTGGTGATGAGGCTACTAGGGAAGTAGCAGATAAAATTGTGAGTTTCCATTTATGAGTTTGTTTACATAAATATTCAACATCAAATACATCTAATTGAAATATTGTTAATGTTATATATCTTCACTTAATTGATTTTTTTGTATGATGTGCTAAACAGTCCGTTTAAAGCTAGGAGCTTGGTCACCACAGGAACCTAAGACGTCCTAACTTTAGCATTAGGGACACCCTAGCACCCCGATCGTGTTAGGGGTAAAGGGCATGGAGTCACCCCCACAACCCTTTTCAATGAACACTGTAAAAAGTGGCAATGGATGGAAAAAAATAATTTCATCACATGTAAGTGCATCATGTGATTTTCCTGCCAAGAAGAAAAATAGCAATGTAAGAAATAATTATTATATATTATTCTTGACTTTTAGGACAAGAACATGATATTAATTTGAGTTTTTATTTCTATTTTTTATGTATAAATAGTTGACAGATGATGGAAATAGACCCACTCACATTCCTTCTGCCAATCCCACACTTTATAATAGCATGGCCAAACCATTTGAGTTAGAGTTAGATTCACGTACAAATATTATCACTAATGGTTTTTGAGAGGGTTGGTCCAGACGACAAAGTGCAACATAAATATTTATGAGAAAATTACATCCAAGCGTACCTTGTGGTGATGACTTAATAACAATTATGAATGCACACAAATCACATGTTGCATCTCCTAAATAATTTGTTAAACTAGACAAAGAGGTAAAGTTGTGAGCATTTTTTTTATATTAAAGATATCATTGTTGATATTTTTAAATTCCCTCTATCTTCACTCTTTATTATTCTCTCTAAACATCTATAGCTTAAATTAACTATTTTATAACCAATAAACCAATAAGAAGATCGCGAAAACGGTGATGAGAAAGGGGCACTTATGGTATTTGCAAGCATGCTAGATTCAATCATAACAAGTGATATCGTAAGTTTTCGATTGGGATGTTTGGAGACTAACTTCAATCAACCCACATTCCTAAGCATGAGTTGGTGTGTTTTTATAAAATGGAAGAGCTTGATGCCAGTTATCTAATCGGATACATGAGGTTCGAGAATAAATTAATTTCATCTTAATTTTATTTAGCTACTGCTTTTTAATATTTTTATTTTTTTTCTAGATTCTTGTACGAAAAGTTTAAAAGTAATTGGGATTTTATTGTATTTATTAATCCCGGGGCTGCTTAACAAGCTTATTTGAAGAGAAGATGCATATTTTTATTAGTAATGCAATGAAAGATGCCAATGAAAACCAAGCATATTTTATGCAAATTAATATAGGGTAAGTGTACTTATTGTCTTAAGTTGTATCATTATATCATAATATGTTTGCATTATTGATATCAACGACTCATTACATTGTAGGTTTAATTGGTCTTTAGTCGTTATCATTTTCTCTTCAAGGAATATATTATGTTTTGATTCTTTACATATGGCACCATAAGGAGACTTAAAACTATTTACAAGAACATGAGTAATGGCTTATATATATATATATATATATATATATATATATATATATATATATATATATATATATATGCCTGTAAATTGAACGCTCGAGGCCCGAAGCCCGCCCGTTCGGCCCGCTATTTTCGGGCCAAGCATTATTTGAGTTTGCGCCAACCCAATCTTGAGCCAAAATTTCAAGCCCGAATGAATTTCGTGCCGAGCTTGAGCCGAACCTCGCCAAGTCCGAATTGGGCCCGAAGCCTGAACTTCATATTTATAAATAAATAAATTATATAATATAACATATTTATGTTAACATTGTTTAATTAGGTTTTGTTCTTTTATTTCATTTACTAGTTTTTAAAAAAAAATCATTTGTCATAATACATTAGATTACATGTGATTTTCAATTTTGTGATTTTATTGTTAATCTCATTATGGGTATTTGATTTAATAATTGCTCAAGTCACAATAGGCATTTGTTAGTGATCAAATTTTGCTAAATGTATTAAATTTAATAGGCATTTATAGCTTTTCACCCTTATTTCCCATGTTTTAATTTAATACATTTCTTAATTATATATTTTATTTCATGAAATATCAATTAGATTTTAATGTGGAATTTTGTTCATGATGGAAATATAAGAAAAAAATCAATTCAAACTTTTTTAACAAAAAAAATTGAAATCGGGCCCGAAGCTCGTAATATATATGAGCTGAGTTCGGGCCTAGGTGGGAAAAAATAATACGGGCCGAGCTCGGGCTTGAGCATGGCCTGAGTAACCCCAAGCCCGACTCACCCATCCCGATTTATAGCCCTATATATATATATATATATATATATATATCATTTTAGTATTTATCTTGTGGTGAATTTAAAGCATTAGTGGTATCGAAAGGAGGAAGAGTTCCATGTTTAAACTAGGAGAATATTAAGGTAAGATAATGGGTAATGAATATACATTAGTGACTTATTTTTTAAATCCTAATATAACCATTATCTTCAACATATTATTTTATAGCGTCCTCTACAACTGGGAAATGTCGAATGTGGGTTTTACATATTGAAGTTCATGAGAGATCTAATGGAGAATCCCTCTTAATCTACTAAACTAATGGTAATAAATATTTATTCTATAATATTTTATTTTCTTACTAATTAGTTTTGTAAGGAAAAATTTAATACAACTTATGTTTTTCGATTTGTTAAATGAAGGAGTTGGATGAAAAAGCAACTTATGAAAATCATGATAAAAGAAGTTCAACATAAGTTCATCGATTTCATTCTGGATTATTTTTAGTGACCTACAGTTGTGGACACGTTTGGCTTATATTTTCACGTAACTTTTTTCTTCAAATTAATCAATTCGTCTGTGTCAATGTTAAGAATTTTTAATATAGAGAATCAAAATACTATATATTAAAATATAACAAAGACTAGAACTAATATTATCAAAACACTATAAAAATATGATGTCAAGAATAATGTTATTGTTAGTGAATGACTAGGATGGAATTTATATTATTGTTCTTGGTGATGATGTTGAATGCTCGGGTGGGCTTTATATTGTTATTGATGGTGAATGCCCGAGTTGGGCTTTATATTATTATTGATGGTTAAACATGTCATGTTTAATTTTGAATTATTAAAAAAATAAAGGAAACCCTGCCGAAATTTTCATAAAACCTTCCTCATTTATCTCTCCCCTTCCTTAATAAAGAATGAAGTAAAAATTAACTTTGAGATTATGCAAATGTTTAATTGTGATGCCCGTAGTGGCCTTTATATTGTTGTTGACTGTGAATGCCTAAGGTGGTCGTTATATTGTTATTATTGAAAATGAATGCACATGATGGTATTTATATTGTTATTGTTGATAGTGAATGTCTCTGATGCGATTTATATAATTATTGCTATGGTTGATGATGATGCAGAATGCCCGAGCTGGATATTGTATTATTGTTGTTCGTTAAACATGTCATGTTTAATTTTAGATTATTAAAAAAATAAAGGAAACTTGTGAAACCCCACCTAATTTAATACCGGGTGATCAGTCCTTTATTAAATTAAAAGAGGTTTCTCATTTGGTTCATTCTTAGCATCACTGTCGAAAACCATATTAATTACTAACCACCTATTAGTTAATTAAGCCGGTGCCAAAATTATTATCTTTCATTAACAATTGATAATAATATGCTGAACATAAAATTAAAACATTCACACAACGATTGTAGTCTAACCATCATAAGGAATAAACAAATACCGTCTTGTCGAATAACCCAACGGCTACAAAATCCAAATCCAAATAATATGTCCAACACTTAGTAAATAAAACCGACTACAAGTCTGAAATTAATAACTAAAATAAAAAGGAAGTCTATATGGGGAAACATACCTAGTTGAGACACTAAAATGAAATCATGCACTAGGTGGAAGCGTCTAATCAAGTCCTGCAAGCCTCCACAACGCCGCAGCAAATCATCCTTGGAATAGATCGTCAAGTTTGGCATCCTGTGGCTGGACACCTAAAAGGTTTTGAAAAATATTTATAGCAAGAGTAAGAACCTAAAACACTTTAAAAATATTTTTGCAAGTATTTATCACAATTTAAAAACCAATTATTGATTACACATATTAGGTTCACATACACTCTCTTGACTTTTCTCACCACTCAACTATTATGCACGCTAATATTTTCTACTTAGCCCGCCTAGCCATACTACGCAAGCTAACTAGTCATAAGTATCTATTTGGACTATCGACACCTATAAGTCCCCGTACCGCCCATATAGTACGCTATCCGAATTAAAATCTCTAGTGTTATTAATATCATAGATAACATTCTCCATATCTTATCATTTAATCATTTAATTAGGTTTCTCTACTTAATTCATTATTTATATACACACTATCAATATGTTTACTGTCAAACATAAGTAGAATTATTTCAACGGGTATATATATTTATCTCACTAATATATATAATTACGGTGTCTCTCAAAAGGACCACCGTGAAAGTATGTATACTCTGCTATCAGTTCATGTACCTCTCATATAAAAATAAGGATTATTGGTTCGACATGTCTCCTCAAACCCAAAGATCAAATAAAATGCAATGGAGGCAAACGTAGTTATAATCTTTTGGGCTACGCACATACCTAATGTAGCCAAACGACCTGTCAGTCTCACTAATACACGAGACATAGTGATCTTCCCTAAGTCCTATATCTTGGAGCCTAAATCCAGAACGACCTGGAATCGGCAAGGTGGGATTGCCCACTACGCGGGAACCTACGTGGTAGCAGGCAGAGTAGGTATGTTCGCATTTTACGCCAATCATATAATAGGTATACACATAACCTATATATATATATATATATATATATATATATATATGAAATCAGTAGGTTTACACACAACCTAGTTATCGTACTTTGTACGTTGTATTTATCTCTTGAATACTCGCTATACTATCAAGTTAAGATTATTCTCACTATCGTATTAATCCGAGTATTACTCTAAACTCTAAGGGTCCTAGTTATCCCTTAAATAAAATTCAGGAGCTAGTTCTATCATACACTACTAGTCTATCACATAATTTCACTTAAATTCCCTGTAACTCATTCTCCTTCTCTCGAATTAATTACTCCTCAATTGAAGCATATTAAACCTAGCCTTAATCCCCTCATTAAGACTAAGTCATAATCCCATCACAAGCCTACTGTAATATAACCAAGTCCCAAAAGTTTTTCGGATAAAATTATAGGAGTTCTAGGCTTAAAAAGGAAATTTCACATTTTCTAGGAAATCGAATCGTGTTGTGATTTTTAGGATATATAATCGAGTAGCATTTTAATTTCGAGTGTTAGGCTACGTCGAATTTCAAGGGAGAAATTCATTGTTAGTGGGGAAGTATGTAACACCCCGAATTTTTTAAATAGGAATTTTTAAATTAATTTTGGAAATAGGAGAAAAATGAAATTTTGGATTTTATAAATTTTATAATTTAAAAAGTTGGTTTTTATATTTGAAAAATGAATTTTCAAACGGAATTAAAATGGAGTTTTAATTGAATTCATATTATATAGAAAAGTCCTCATAACATAAAACTCTCTAAGAGTCCTCAAACCATAAAACTCTCTAAACAAAAAAAATAATATTTTTAGAAATTCGACCGTCTGATCGAGCTGAATTTTTCACAGAAGCCCTGTCTCGCTGTTCGCTACAACCTACTAAAATTACAAGTCATTCTGACAATCGATCATTCGAAATAAATTTTTTAGTGTTTGTATCTGATTAGAACTCTTTTCTTAATCAAACTCTTAATTCTTTATATATCACAACTAATTCGTGGATGGACTTTTCAAATCACTTTTTGTCAAACTTTTCAACCAGAAGACCTCTCCAAAATTACTCCCTTTCATCTACAAACCATAGCCCCAAACTTATTCAAGATTTCAACCTTAGATTAGAAGGCTCAATTGGTGTTTTCTCGAGTTTGGGCTAGAATGAGATTTGATTATTTTCACGAGAGGAACGGGATGGTGCGATCAAATTTTGAGGCTAATTTCTATATGTCGATTCATGTGATGATTTTGAGGTACAAGACTTACACAATATGCTGTTAAATTCTCTCGAGAGTATTCCGTTTTGATTTCTGTGTCGATTGCACTCATATTGAATTGTGGTATTCTTTGAAATCTGAGAAAATTGTTGGAATCTAAATATTGATTCATTGTGATATATTATATTATGATTTGAGCCCCATGTCATGAGATTTTAGTAATGCACGGAGAATGGGCACTCGCCCATAGTCCAAAATCCGGATATGCTTAAGAATGCATAGGCGCGGTGAGGTAAGGCCTCGTGACTCATTGATGTGTTGTTAAGAAATTAATATTGATATAATGCTTGAGTATTACATTTGACTTGTATACGCGGATTCATATTGTTGCGATTTATTCATCGTGCTATTATTTTTAAGCATCTATTCCTGTCATATTGTGTACTTTCCCGTATTTTCTTTTAGTTGGCAGGTTAGCGTGGATTGGGATGCTATGGACTATTTTGGAGATTATGTTGGAAGATGTATTCTGATGTAATTATTAGTGGTGTAAATTTTAGTTGGAGAATTTTATATTCGAGAGACATTATTGTAATCATTATTATGGAAGTATAAGAATTATAGACTTGTTATATTTTAATTGTGGGAATTTAGATGCTCTATACTCATTCTTGACGGTTTTAGTCTATTTTTATCGTAGTAGCACGCCGCTTGTCTCTTTTCAGGCGCGCGACGTGTTACAGATAGTATCATAGCTTAGGTATACGACAACCCTCGGGTCTTGGGTCTAGCATGCGGGTTAGACATGTTTCCTTTAGAGATAGAAATTTTTTCTAAGGCATGTTAGGCATCGATGGTTGGGATTTGTGATCTTGATGTGAGAACGTGTAGAATTGATTGAGGACTTAGTATTGTGATTTTTGGCATATATAATCGAGTAGCATTTTAATATCGAGCGTTAGGCTACGTCGAAGTTTGAGGGCGAAATTCCTTATTAGTGGGGAAGTATGTAACAACCTGGGTTTTTTAAATGGGAATTTTTAAATTAATTTTGGAAATCGGAGAAAAATGAAATTTTGGATTTTATAAATTTTATAATTTATAATTTTGGTTTTTAAATTTGAAAAATAAATATTCAAACGGAATTAAAATGGAGTTTTAATTGAATTTTTATTATATAGAAGAGTCCTCAAAACATAATTTTTGACAGCAGCCCTGTCTCGCTGTTCGCTACAACATACTAAAATTACAAGCCATTCTGACGGTAGGATCGCCCGAAATAAATTTTTTAGTGTTTTTATTTGATTCGAACTCTTTTCTTAATCAAACTCTTAATCCTCTATATATCACAACTAATTCGCGGATGAACTTTTTAAATCACTTTTTCTCAAACTTTTCAACCATAAGACCTCTCCAAAATTACTCCCTTTCATCTACAAACCATAGCCCCAAACTTATTCAAGATTTCAACCTTAGATTAGAAGGCTTATTTGGTGTTTTCTCGAGTTTGGGCTAGAATGAGATTGGATTATTTTCGCGAGAGGAACGGGATGGTGCGATCAGATTTTGATGCTGATATTTATGTGTCGATTCATGTGATGATTTTTGAGGTACGAGACTTACACAATATGCTCCAATATTCTCTCGATAGTATTCCGTTTTGATTTCCGTGTCGATTGCACTCTTATTGAATTGTGGTATTCTATGAAATCTGAGAAAATTGTTGGAATCTAAATATTAATTCATTGTGATATATTATATTGTGATTTGAGCCTCGTGTCCTGAGATTTTAATACTGCACGGAGAATGGGCAACTGCCAATAATCCAAAATCCGGATATGCTTAAGAATGCATAGGCGCGGTGAGGCGAGGCCTGGTGACTCAATGATGTGTTGTTGAGAAATTAATATTGATATAATGCTTGAGTATTGCATTTTACTTGTATACGCGGATTCGTATTGTTGCGATTTATTCATCGTGCTATTATTTTTAAGTATCTATTACTATCATATTGTGTACTTCCCTGTATTTTCTTTTAGTTGGCAGGTTAGCGTGGATTGGAACGCTATGGACTATTTTGGAGATTATTGTAGAGCCTGGATTGGAAGATGTATTTTGATGTAATTATTAGTGGTATAAATTTTAGTTGGAGAATTTTATATTCGTAAGACATTATTGTAATCATTATTGTGGAAATATAAGAATTATGGACTTGTTATATTTTAATTATGGGAATTTAGATGCTCTATACTCATTCTTGACGGATTTAGTTTATTTTTATCTCAGTAGCACGCCGCGTGTCTCTTTTCGGGCGTGCGGGGTGTTACAAATGGTATCAGAGCTTAGGTATATGTTAATCCTCGGGTCTTGGGTATTGGGTCTAGCATGCGGGTTCGACATGTTTCCTTTGGAGATAGAAATTTTTTCTGAGGCATATTAGGCATCGATGGTTGGGATTTGTGATCTTGACGTGAGAATGTGTAGAATTGATTGAGGACTTAGTATTGTGATTTTTGGGATATATAATCGAGTAGCATTTTAATTTCGAGCGTTAGGCTACGTCGAATTTCGAGGGAGAAATTCCTTGTTAGTGGGGAAGTATGTAACAACCCGGATTTTTTAAATGAGAATTTTTAAATTAATTTTGGAATTCGGAGAAAAATGAGCTTTTGGATTTTATAAATTTTATAATTTAAAATGTTGGTTTTTATATTTGAAAAATAAATTTTCAAACGGAATTAAAATGGAGTTTTAATTGACTTTTTATTATATAGAAGAGTCTTCAAAACATAAAACTCTCTAAACAAAAAATAATTTTTTTAGAAATCCGACCATCCGTTCGAGCTGAATTTTCCACAGCAGCCCTGTCTCACTGTTCGTACAACATACTAAAATAACAAGTCATTCTGACGGTCGGATCGTCTGGAATAAAGTGTTTAGTGTTTGTATCTGATTAGAACTCTTTTCTTAATCAAACTCTTAATCCTCTATATATCACAACTAATTCGTCGATGGACTTTTCAAATCACTTTTTCTCAAACTTTTCAACCAGAAGACCTCTCTAAAAGTGCTCCGTTTTATCTACAAACCATAGCCCCAAAATTATTCAAAATTTCAACCTTAGATTAGAAGGCTTATTTGGTGTTTTCTCGAGTTTTGGCTAGATTGAGATTTGATTATTTTCGTGAGAGAAATAGGTTGGTGCAATCAGATTTTGAGACTGATATTTATGTATCGATTCATGTGATGATTTTAAGGTACGGGACTTAGACAATATGCTGTTAAATTCTCTCGAGAGTATTCCGTTTTGATTTCTGTGTCGATTGCACTCATATTGAATTGTGGTATTCTTTGAAATCTGAGAAAATTATTGGAATCTAAATACTGATTCATTGCGATATATTATATTGTGATTTGAGTCTCGTGTCATGAGATATTAGTATGGTACGGAGAATGGGCACCCGCTAATAATCCAAAATCCGAATATGCTTAAGAATGCATAGGCGTGGTGAGGTGAGGCCTGGTGACTCGTTGATGTGTTGTTGAGAAATTAATATTGATATAATGCTTGAGTATTGCATTACGCGGATTCGTATTGTTGCGATTTATTCATCGTGCTATTATTTTTTAGCATCTATTCCAGTCATATTGTGTACTTCCCCATATTTTCTTTTAGTTGGCAAGTTAGCGCGAATTGGGATGCTATGGACTATTTTGGAGATTATTGTAGAGCCTGGATTGGAAGATGTAATTTGATGTCATTATTAGTGGTGTAAATTTTAGTTGGAGAATTTTATATTCGAGAGACATTATTGTAATCATTATTGTGGAAATATAAGAATTATGGAATCGTTATATTTTAATTGTGGGAATTTAGATGCCCTATACTCATTCTTGACGGTTTCAGTTTATTTTTATCGCAGTAGCACGCCGTGTGTCTCTTTTCGGGTGCACGTGGTGTTATAAATGGTATCAGAGCTTAGGTATACGATAATCCTCGGGTCTTGGGTCTAGCATGCGGGTTAGACATGTTTCCTTTGGAGATAGAAATTTTTTCTGAGGCATGTTAGGCATCAATGGTTGGGATTTGTGATCTTGATGTGAGAATGTGTAGAATTGATTGAGGACTTAGTATTGTGATTTTGAGGATATATAATCGAGTAGCATTTTAATTTCGAGCGTTAGGCTACGTCGAATTTTGAGGGCGAAATTCCTTGTTAGTGGGGAAGTATGTAACAACCCGGATTTGTAATCATTATTGTGGAAATATAAGAATTATGGACTTATTATATTTTAATTGTGGAAATTTAGATGCTCTATACTCATTCTTGATGGTTTTAGTTTATTTTTATCGCAGTAGCACACCGCGTGTCTCTTTTCGGGCACGCGGGGTGTTACAGTACCTCAAACGGTGTCATTTTGATAGTAAATTGGTAAAAGTTGTTCTACGCATACTCTACCAATGGAAGATATTGCTCCCATCCTCCCTTAAAATCCAAGATGCACATCCTCAACATGTCCTCTCACATCTGATTTACCCTCTCAGTCTGTCCGTCTGTTTATGGGTGGTATGCGGTACTCAGTCGCAAGTCAGTGTCCATGGACTCCGAAAAACTCTTTCAGAAATGGTACACAAAGATCTTGTCTCTATAATATACAATGTTAACAGGTACCCTGTGTAGCTTAACTATCTCCGCTATGAACAACTGCACTACTGCATTGTCTCAAAGTCGGTGCGAACTAGGAAGACATGGGCTACCTTGGTCAACCGATCCACTACCACCCAAATCGAATCGTGACCCTTTTGCGATGTCAGCAGTCCGATAATAAAGTCTATCGAAATGCTCTCCCACTTCCACACCGGAATCTCCAGTGTCTGTAGCATCCCTGAAGGTCTCTGGTGGTATACCTTAACTAACTGACAGGTAACACACTTCAAGATAAACTATGCTATGTCTCGCTTCATCCCTTCCCCCTAATACTTTCTCCTTATGTCCTGGTACATCTTATCCCCACCGAGATGTATTGAAAACCTCGATTTGTGAGACTTAGTCATAACCATAAGCCTCAAATCCTCATCCTTTGGCACAACTAGTATCCCATTAAAAGGTAGGCCTCACTCTGAGCTGATTGAGTAAGACTCTGTATCCTCAGCTAATAAGTAGAGCACTATGTCCTAAGAGTACTAATCCTCCACCTGTTCTTTTATTACATGCATGATAATCTCAAGGGTGATAGCTAAAACGGACATGCACGCTCTGGAAATCCCATCAACGTGTCAAAGCTCATTCCACTTCGCCTATCAAACCTCTTCCAACTCCCAGTGGGTCTTCAGCTCAACGCGTCTGCTACCACGTTAGCCTTACCAGGATGATACTGTATATCAAACTGGTAGTCCTTCACAAATTCTAGCCACCTCCTCTGCCTGATAGTCAAATCCTTCTGTATGAAGAAATACTAAAGCGACTTATGATCCATGAACAATGTAAACTTCTCCCACAAAAGATAGTGTCTCCATATCCTCAAAGCAACCACAATGGTTGTCAACTCAAGGTCGTGTGTGGGGTAATTCTTCTCATGGGAATTAAGCTTTCGAGACGTATAAGTTATAGCCCTATCTTCATGCTGTAATACACCCCCAAGTCCCTATAAGGATGCATTCGTGTAGACCTGGTACTCCATCCCACTCCTAGGAAATGCAAGTACAGGTGATGACATCAATTTATCCTTCAGCTCATCAAAGGCTAACTGACAGTGATCAATCCACACAAACTGTACCCCTTTTTGAGTCAGGTTCATCAAAGAATCCACAATCTTTGAAAATCCCCTAATGAAGCGGAGATAATACTCGGCCAACCCCAGAAAGCTGTGAATCTCTTTTAGTGTCATGGGTTGTCCCCACTCCCTCACCGCCGATACCTTACTCGAATCAACAGCAATACCTTTATCAGACAAGATGTGGCCAAGAAATTGTACCTCTCGTAGCCAAAATCCACACTCCCCGAATTTGGCATACAACTGGTGGTCCCGAAGTGTCTGTAGGACCCTACGCAAGTGCTCCGCGTGCTCACCCTCTGTGCGAGAGTAAACCAGAATGTCGTCTATAATACGATTATGAACTGGTCCAAAACTCTGTGAATACCCTATTCATGAGATCCATGAACACTGCTGGTATATTAGTGAGCCCAAACGGCATCACCCTGAACTCGTACGACCCATACCACGACAGAAAACGGTATTGGGAACATCCTCCTCCCGAATACGCAGCTAGTGATACCCCGATCTCAAGTCAATCTTGAAATACCTCGTGATTTTAATGACTTTTAAAATGGGTTATATTTTAAATTAATGAATTAATTGGATTTTATTATAAATTAATTCATTTGGGTTTTATCCGAATTATGGATATTAAAATGTATGATTCTTAATATTACTTAAAGATATTTAGGTAATATATGAATGTGATGTTATTGATATTGCTGTGAGTTATTAATTCAGTAATTTGAATTTTTAGTCGGACGCGGTATGGGACATGTCGGGACTAATTTGTTAAATTAAAAAGGAAATTTATTTTCTATCAACCTTATAATCATTTTGTCTGCGTCGTTGCGTTCGGAAGTTTGAAATAGTCAGAAAAGTCTATTTGGATGTTGGATTTGGGTCTCAAGTCATTTAAAAATGAAAAGACAACCCAAAAGGGCATTTTGGTCATTTTTATAGGGGGATGAATAGTGATTTCGGATTTTGTCCTATTATAAGTAGTTGGAGATTAAGTGTACGTGGGTTCATTCATCTCTTCTACACAAAATAGAGAAGTTATCTTCCTAGAGAGAGTGAAAGGCTGCGTGGGAAGAGAGAAGCTTACTTGGAAAGGAGAAGAACCAAAGGTCAAAGTTCACCACCACCAACCACCACCGGAAGTTGGCCGGAGAAGGGAGAACCACATGTGATATACTACACCAAAGGATCAGACCTTCATTAGAGGCAAGTGTTTGATAATGGAAATCTAAGTTTGTGTATTGTCCATGTTAGAATAGTTATAAAAAGATGAGATTTTTCATGTTTGGAAGTAAAGATGAAGCTGTAAATGGATTTTTGGAAACTGAAAATATATAGAAATCAAACTCATGTTGTAGGTATATGGTAATCTACGAAATAATCATAAATCTGTTGAAGAAATTCTAAAAACCATTGATGTGTTCTTGAAGGTATTTTGTTGATAATTTTCTGGAAAAAGAGGATATAACCATGCTTTTAATTCAATCTCTTGATGATTCTAGGATGTTTATAGTATTAGAAATCATTTATACATGTTGATATATCATGTAGTAAGGTTTATAAGTCATTTGGGTTGTTAATATGAAGGTTTGATTGATAAAAAATGGTTAAACCCATAGTAGAAGAAATGCAGAAAAACTGGGTTGTTAACTGGGTGATCGATCGATCGACCTCCCCAGAATTGTTAAAGTTGTTTCTTTTTAATGTTGGTTCTTATCCCGAACCTTTTGTAGAACTTTGGTGATTATTAATTGGATATTGTGGGACTTAGAGAAGATCAGTAAGCCCTAGTTAAGATTTGAATTAATTTGATTGGGATTTAATTAATTAGAATAATGATAATCAAATTGAAAGGTATTTCAGATGCTAGATTCATTTGTTGGATTCTAATTGGTATGCATGAGGATTAAAGATAGGACCAGTAGGGGTGATTGAATATAACACCTGGGTATCCTTAAGTTTACAAGAGGGTTTAATCCTAAGTGATAGATGATATGTTTATAAGAGATTTGAAACTATCAATTTTCACCCAAATTTAAGGGGAGAGTTTAATTCGTAGTAATTCGGGAGATAAGATGAGATGGACCAGTAGGATATTAGTGATTTCTTACTGAATAAAATTATTGATGAAAACCTATTTGAACCTTAAGTAATGAGTGAGGCTCGGGGATAATTAAATTAAGAAGTAAAGTTATGATAATTTAATACGTGGGATTTAAAGAGATATAATACTACGTATGGGACTTATCTAAGGGTAATATGAGTACCTTGTTGATATTTTATTATAGGTATGATAATGACTATTTGATTGATTGATAATTTATGTGTATGACATACCTAGCTTACTTGCTATCGACGGGAGGTTTTCGCGTGAGGGCAGTCATATCCTGATGAATTTATAGGATCTTTGATTTGTCGCTCGAGAACATAGGTCTATGAAAGACTTATTGGCGAGTTAATAAGTCCGCTGACTGTGGGAATGTAGGTATGTGCGTGACCCATGGATATGAGGACTATGTTCGCCTCCAATTTGTATGTTGTTGTTTGTGGTTCGAGGAATCCTTACCCAACCTTTATTCCCCTATTCGGCGACCAGCGATATTGGGATATGATAGCAGAGTAATGCCTTGCACCGCAGCTGTGACTCAAGGTGCCGTATTATATATGAATATATATATATATAATGAATTAAATGAATGTATATTGTGGTTAAATCATCTACTGTGTGATAATTGTAGATAACGGTGAATTGTGAAAACAAGAATTGAAATATGTTAATGAATAATTATTGAAGAGCTTAACTCATATTAATGAGAAATGATTCATGTTAATGAGAAAAGATTCATGTGAATGGGAAACGTATAAGAATTATTATGTGACGTATGGTATGGGACATACGGGGTTATGATACAGGATGGAATCATAATATGGAAACTAGTGAAGAGGAACCATTAACGAGAAGGTTAATAGGAAACGTTAAGTGTGCACTCTAGTTGAGAGGTGAGAATAGCAAGTGAGAGTTGGGTACTAACATGTACATAATAAATGCTTTATTGCACTTGTTAAATACTTGCTGTTTTCAAAATCATTTTCACATCGGGCTCTGACCCGTTTCCCTGCATATTCTTTTTCTATTGTACCTTCTATATCAGGTGTCCAGCAGCAGGGACGCCAACCTTAGTTGATTATGATGAGCTATGGAGCTATGGAGTATTGCTTAGACGCCTATCTTCATTTGATTCACAGTGTTCTTTTATGTAGGGCATGTCGTCCAAAGGATTTCAGTTATATCTTCTCTATCGGAGTCATACAGTCTTGTACTCACGTCATTTTAATACATTTGATATTGTTGGGATTACTGTATTGGATTATTATGTGGGAATGTTTATTCCAATTGCATTTAAATTCTCTTGTGTTATCTGTTTAGTTATCAATGTTGTAGAATAAAATTTGTTGTGTTATTCTTAAACTAAAAATGGATTTTGTTGAATTAAAATTTGAAAAGTTTTTAACACCAGCTGAATTGGGTATTGGGTGAGTTGTAAATGTTTTCGACAGTGATGCTAAGAATGAGCCAACTATATATTCTGTTTTAATTTGGTATGGGACTGGCCACCCGGTATTTAATTAGGCGGGGTGTTTCAGATGGTATCAGAGCATCAGGTTCTAGTGTCCTTTAGGGTCTGTACGGCTTATTGTGTTTTCAGCTTTGCGTTCTTTGATGTAGAGCCCTATGAGTAGGATTATTGCTTTTCTATTTATGCCTACGTTCTTCAGCTATTTTGAGATATCAAATACTGATATTATACTCTCGTTTCAGTTGCCTCCTCGACGTGCACCTCAGCCCGCCCCAGCTCAGGGTACAATGACTATAGTCGAAGTTACTGCAATTATTGCACAGGCAGTCAATGCAGCTCTAGCTGCTATTCAACGGGCTCCAGCAGAGGCCCCAGTTGTGCCACCCACCCAAGGTAAAGTGTTTCGTACTGCATGGGAATGAGCGAGGGATGCCTTTCAAAAGGCGCACCCACCTGAGTTTCAAGGAGGATCAGATGTTGTTGCTGCTAGCCAATGGAAGAAAGATATCCAAAGGCACTTGAGAATGCTCGAATTCACTGAGGTTCAACGTCAACTACTAGCCACATTCAAGCTAGTAGGGGGATTTGCAATGGTGGGAGGATACGACCACTAGAGAAGAGAGAGACACAATGTCTATCCAAGACTTTTGGATACGGTTTGATCAGAAGTACTTTCCTTCCGCCATCCGACAGAGATGAGGCGGAAACTACTTGATTTAAAACAGGGAGAGAAGACGGTGGTAGAATACATGGAAGAATTTACGCGACTAACTAATTTGGTACCAGCAGAAGTACCCACTGAGGAGAGGAGAATTCTAATGTTCACTGATGGGTTGAACTATAAGATTCGCCAGTATTTATTGGGAAATCTTTCACTACGTACTTATGCAGATGTTCTTAATGCTGCAATGCTTCACTACCAGGATAACCGCTTACATACTCAGGGTGTCAAGCGGGGGTTTGGGTCAAGCCTGCAAGGCAAGAGTACTGGGGGCAGTTCTAGTGGGACTCAGTCAGGACAGAGTCATCAGCGTCAGGGTGAGAAGAGTTCCCAGACAGGGGATTATGCTAAGCATTTATGATCTGGAGATTCTCGATTAGAGGATAGAGGTAATAGGCAAGGACATCAGGGCCATCAGGGCCAGAGACAGGATCATCAAGGCCAAGGGAAAGGAGGTAACGGCCAGCAGGATCGGGGTCAACACGGGCAAAGTGGTGGAAGTTTGCGGGAAAATGTTTCGTGTGTGGAAAGTATGGCCATAAACGACAAGATTGTCCTGATAAAGACAAATTCCCTCAGCAACAAAATGCTCGACAGGAGCCACAGGTACCAGTGTTTCCACCAGCTGCTCTTCCAGCTCCAGCTCCGGTGCTAGCACTACCTCCCATTCCAGCAGCACCCGCGTAACATGGTTAGTACGGGGGTGTATATAACGTCCATCAGGCAACGAATCAACAACCACCACTCGCGAATGAGGGTATGTTTTCTATCTAAGGAGTTATGAGGCGCATAATGATTTTTATAGCGATTAATATTGTGTGGGCAAAGGGTTGCTAAACTTAGCCTATGGCACTGTTATTTATGTAGACTCACCGAGGGGTGTGGGACACCTATATTTTACAAGTCATCACGTGGGTTTGATTTTATAATGGGATTACTTACTTTAGGCATGTCCGTGCATGATGTGACTATTGACGTGCATTGACTTGTGGTATACGAGAGCGTATGTACTGCTAGCTAGCATCTTGTCTGTAATAAGAGAGTAAATGAGTAGACTATTATTTGCAATCGATAAAACCTGTAGAGAGGTTATAAAATATTGACTAAGGACCTGAGGAGTTTCGATGACCGACTACTTTAGGTAGTAGTGTATCGAGGGAGCTTCCTTGTTTGGATTTCGCTTGCGAGACACCCCACGCATGAAACTAATAACCGTTGGGAGTCGAAATAAGTTAGGTCTTTAGGATATGAGTTTATAACATTTGCGATAAATCTTATAATGAAAGTTGTACGATAGGGTGTATGGGCGCCCTGAATGGTTGGATTGTAGTAGTTTTTATAATTGTGAAACAGTAAGTAGTTGTGACTTCAGGATTTATTTGTTTAATACGTGCGGATCATTTTCCCAAACTTGTCACGAGGATGGTATAGGGAAGATTGAGTAAAGTTTAAAATTCTATTCTGTTGAAACTATATGGTGAGACTTGGTGAAACATCAGTAGGGATTTTTGATAACGTACTGTATGGGCGGTACGATATAGATTACTTGCGATGTGAGATTTATACTCAGAGTTGACCTTACCTGTATGATTTATCTTTCCGAATTCGGGACGAAATTCTGTTATAAGCGGGGAAGTATGTAATACCCCGTGATTTTAATGACTTTTAAAATGGGTTATATTTTAAATTAATGAATTAATTGGATTTTATTATAAATTAATTCATTTGGGTTTTATCCGAATTATGGATATTAAAATGTATGATTCTGAATATTACTTAAAGATATTTAGGTAATATATGAATGTGATGTTATTGATATTTCTATGAGTTATTAATTCAATAATTTGAATTTTTAGTCGGACGCGGTATGGGATGTGTCGGGACTAATTTGTTAAATTAAAAAGGAAATTTATTTGCTATCAACCTTATAGTCATTTTGACTGCGTCGTTGCATCCGGAAGGTTTGAAATAGTCAGAAAAGTCTATTTGGATGTTGGATTTGGGTCTCGGGTCATTTGGAAATGAAAAGACAACCCAAAAGGGCATTTTGGTCATTTTTATAGGGGGATGAATAGTGATTTCGGATTTTGTCCTATTATAAGTAGTTGGAGATTAAGTGTACATGGGTTCATCCATCTCTTCTACACAAAATAGAGAAGTTATCTTCCTAGAGAGAGTGAAAGGTTGCTTGGGAAGAGAGAAGCTTACTTGGAAAGGAGAAGAACCAAAGGTCAAAGGTCACCACCACCAAACACCACCGGAAGTTGGCCGGATAAGGGAGAACCACATGTGATATACTACACCAAAGGATCAGACCTTCATTAGAGGCAAGTGTTTAATAATGGCAATATAAGTTTGTATATTGTCCATGTTAGAATAGTTATAAAAAGATGAGATTTTTCATGTTTGGAAGATAAAGATGAAGTTGTAAATGGATTTCTAGAAACTGAAAATATATAGAAATCAAAATCATGTTGTAGGTAGATGGTAATCCACGAAATAATCATAAATCTCTTGAAGAAATTCTAAAAACCATTGATGTGTTCTTGAAGGTATTATGTTGATAATTTTCTGGAAAAAGAGGATATAACCATGCTTTTAATTCAATCTCTTGATGATTCTAGGATGTTTATAGTATTAGAAATCATTTATATATGTTGATATATCATGTAGTAAGGTTTATAAGTCATTTGGGTTGTTAATATGAAGGTTTGATTGATAAAAAATGGTTAAACCCGTAGTAGAAGAAATGCAGAAAAACTGGGTTGTTAACTGGGTGATCGATCGATCGACCCCCTGCCTTCGATCGATCGACCTCCCCAGAATTGTTAAAGTTGTTTCTTTTTAATGTTGGTTCTTATCCCGAACCTTTTGTAGAACTTTGGTGATTATTAATTGGATATTATGGGACTTAGAGAAGATCAGTAAGCCCTAGTTAAGATTTGAATTAATTTGATTGGGATTTAATTAATTAGAATAATGATAATCAAATTGAACGGTATTTCGGTTGCTAGATTCATTTGTTGGATTCTAATTGGTATGCATGAGGATTAAAGATAGGACCAGTAGGGGTGATTGAATATAACACCTGGGTATCCTTAAGTTTACAAGAGGGTTTAATCCTAAGTGATAGATGATATGTTTATAAGAGATTTGAAACTATCAATTTTCACCCAAATTTAAGGGGAGAGTTTAATTCGTAGTAATTCGGGAGATAAGATGAGATGGACCAGTAGGATATTAGTGATTTCTTACTGAATAGAAATATTGAGGAAAACCTATTTGAACCTTGAGTAATGAGTGAGGCTCGGGGATAATTAAATTAAGAAGTAAAGTTATGATATTTTAATACGTGGGATTTAAAGAGATATAATACTACGTATGGGACTTATCTAAGGGTAATATGAGTACCTTGTTGATATTTTATTATAGGTATGATAATGCCTATTTGATTGATTGATAATTTATGTGTATGACATACCTAGCTTACTTGCTATCGACGGGAGGTTTTCGCGTGAGGGCAGTCATATCCTGATGAATTTATAGGATCTTTGATTTGTCGCTCGAGAACATAGGTCTATGAAAGACTTATTGGCGAGTTAATAAGTCCGCTGACTGTGGGAATGTAGGTATGTGCGTGACCCATGGATATGAGGACTATGTTCGCCTCCAATTTGTATGTTGTTGTTTGTGGTTCGAGGAATCCTTACCCAACCTTTATTCCCCTATTCGACGACCAGCGATATTGGGATATGATAGCAGAGTAATGCCTTGCACCGCAGCTGTGACTCAAGGTGCCGTATTATATATGAATATATATATATATATAATGAATTAAATGAATGTATATTGTGGTTAAATCATCTACTGTGTGATAATTGTAGATAACGGTGAATTGTGAAAACAAGAATTGAAATATGTTAATGAATAATTATTGAAGAGCTTAACTCATATTAATGAGAAATGATTCATGTTAATGAGAAAAGATTCATGTGAATGGGAAACGTATAAGAATTATTATGTGACGTATGGTATGGGACATACGGGGTTATGATACGGGATGGAATCATAATATGGAAACTAGTGAAGAGGAACCATTAACGAGAAGGTTAATAGGAAACGTTAAGTGTGCACTCTAGTTGAGAGGTGAGAATAGCAAGTGAGAGTTGGGTACTAACATGTACATAATAAATGCTTTATTGCACTTGTTAAATACTTGCTGTTTTCAAAATCATTTTCACATCGGGCTCTGACCCGTTTCCCTGCATATTCTTTTTCTATTGTACCTTCTATATCAGGTGTCCAGCAGCAGGGACGCCAACCTTAGTTGATTATGATGAGCTATGGAGCTATGGAGTATTGCTTAGACGCCTATCTTCATTTGATTCACAGTGTTCTTTTATGTAGGGCATGTCGTCCAAAGGATTTCAGTTATATCTTCTCTATCGGAGTCATACAGTCTTGTACTCGCGTCATTTTAATACATTTGATATTGTTGGGATTACTGCATTGGATTATTATGTGGGAATGTTTATTCCAATTGCATTTAAATTCTCTTGTGTTATCTGTTTAGTTATCAGTGTTGTAGAATAAAATGTGTTGTGTTATTCTTAAACTAAAAATGGATTTTGTTGAATTAAAATTTGGAAAGTTTTTAACACCAACTTAATTGGGTATTGGGTGAGTTGTAAATGTTTTCGATAGTGATGCTAAGAATGAGCCAACTGTATATTCTGTTTTAATTTGGTATGAGACGGTCCACCCGGTATTTAATTAGGTGGGGTGTTTTAAATCTTGGAGAAGTATGCAACCCCTCTCAACTAGTCAAACAGGTCATCAATCATTGGCAATGGATATTTATTCTGTATCGTGACCTTGCTCATCTCCCTGAAGTTTACACACAAGCGGAGCGAAGCATCCCTCTTCTTCACAAATAACACATGTGCACCCCACGACGATGTACTCCGCCAAATGAAACCCTTCCCTAATAGCTATTGAATCTGCTCCCTCAACTCCCGTATCTATGAAAGGGCCATGCGATAAGGTTCTCAGGCAATCGGTCTCGTAGTCGGTGCTAGGTCGATAACAAACTGAATCTCTCGACTGGGTAGTAACCCTGGTATCTCCTGCAATACATCCTCAAAATCTCTCACAACTAGAATTGAGTCTATCGAAATAACTATATCTTGTAAGGTCTCCTCTCAATGTAGTATAGGTGAGTACGCGACCCTCCCTCAGGGAAAGGTATCGCCACCAATAACATCTCCTGACCTAGAATGGAGAACACTATGGTCCTCTCGTAACTGTCTACCGTCGCCCTGTAACCTGCCAACCAATCCATACCTAGGATAATATCGTATCCCTCCATATCTAACATACACTACACCAAAATGGTCAAACTGGCACCCTTTAAGTGCTTAGCCTTGTCATGGTCATTGATCGTGACAAAAAAACACGGTTTTTTTTATCACGGTTAATGACCGTGACAATCTTATAAAGTTATCACGGTTATTGATCATGACACGTTCGTGACAATTCTGTCAGTAAAAAAAACATCCCCCTTCTTTTTTTCCCACGATTTTGTTCCCTCCATTTCTCTCTCTCTCTCTCTCTCTCTCTCTCTAGCGGCTTCTCCCTCTCTCTCTCTCTACAATTTTGGTAGGTTTTATCTCTATATTTCTCCTCCATTTATGTATATGTGTATGTATATGTGCATGTGTGTGTAAATGTGTGCATGTGTGTGGTGTATACATGCATGGGGGGGGGGGGGGGGGAGGCAGGAGGGCTGGGGGGAAGGGGGTGTATGTGCGTGTGTGTATATATGTGTGTGTGTGTGTGTGTGTATATGTGTGTGTGTATGTATATGTGCATGTGTATATATGTGCATGTGTGTGCATGTGGTGGGCAGGGGTAGCCGGGGGGGGGGGGGGGAGTGGGCAAGGGCAGCGGGGGGAGGGGGAAGGGGTGGGGGGAGGTAGCGGGGGGGGGGGGGGGGGCGGGTGGGACAGGGGGGTATATGTGCATGTGTGTATTTTTTTAATTAAATTTTTATTGCTTTATTAGATATTTCCCCTCATATTGTAGTGGCCATTGTAAAAGAATTGATTGATTTAATATTGATTGGTTGTTAATTTTTTTTGTAAATTAATAATTAGTGCCCCTTTCATATGCAAGTAGGATTGCCCTTCATTGTAAATTAATAATTGTATACTTTAACTCTTAGTTTAATTGATGAAAATAATTAATTGAGTAGATGAATTAGAAGGAGTACGGGATACACATTTGTTGTTGCCATTGCGGTTGGATTATAGTGGATCGATGTTGGGTTGGTTAATTTTAAAAGTGGCATGACCACTAGATTATTGTCCATATGGGGGTGGGATTTTTTAATTTTTTTTGAAAATTACTTTGTATAACGAACAATATATACATAGTAAGATACTTAAATGAAACAAACTTGAAATTACATATAGTGCGCATAGATACCAGCCTTCTAGTTCTTATGCGTACGCATTCAATAGCCCTTAGACCCGTTCGAGAGTCATTACCCCTGTAATGAGATTTCTCGAATTGTCCCGTTTGGACAGTTTGGGACTGCATAATTTATGTATAATAATATTCTTAGTGGCTTAAAGTTGTTACTTTTGGAGGAAGTTCTGTAGTCGTATCCTAATATTCTCTGGGTACATACTATATTGACAAGTGTGACTGTTATTTCAATTGATCAATTGAAATAACACTCACACTTGCCAATCTACGTCGTGTACTTGGAGAACTATGGGGATATGCTGTCGAATTTTTCTCAAATCATAACAATGTGCATGAGCTGTTAAGTATATTAAAGAAAAATGCAGTCTTGAATGGGATAGGACCACTCACCCTTTAGAGGAGATGGAGGATATAGAAATTCTATTTGAAATTTAAAAATCGAATATAAATAAGATATAATTATATGAAACATACTATAAAAACCTCTTACTTTCATACAAGACATAATTATAGGAAAGTAAAAATGTACAGAACTCGGGCATTTCATACAAGGCTCTTACTTTCTTTCGAGCGAGCGCAAAAGATAAAAACCTCATTGAAGCTGAAATGACTTACTATGGTGTAATTCGAAATATATTTGAATTGGATTATATAAGCTTCAAAGAGGTTGTATTTTACTGTGACTGAGTAAGAGTTGAGGATAAAAATACTTGTAAAGTTGATCATGTCACCAGTTTGATCATGGTTGACTTGTCCAAGTTGAAGAGCAACGACCACGTGAGCGATGAGCCATTTGTTTATGCATTTCAAAAGGTTAACCAAGTGTTTTACTGGGAGTATATCAACAATGAGCCGTGGTCAATTGTCCTACATGCTTCAAAGCGTCTAAATAGTAGTGTGGATGACTTAGCTGCTCCTACCGAATATCAATCCATTTTTTATGATAACTCGAATTTGAAACAATTTTTCAATTTGTAATAAATATTCCAATTTGTACTTTATCAATCCATTTTTAATGCTTTTAATTGATTTGCACTTTATCATTTTCACTCTTGTGTAGTGTGCGTGTGTGTGGGCAATAGGGGTGAAGGTGGGGATGTTTCGGATTTTTAGTAATTGTACATATTATGAGCTAGATGTTGTTGTTTTGGAATTTAGAATTGAGGTGTTAAACAGTAACAATTCATTTGGATTTGTAGTAATTGTACATATTTTCATGTCCTCTTCTAATTCGTTTTGATTTGTACTAATAACAACATTTTTTTACAACAAATGTCTTCTTCAGGTATTAAGGCGAGGATGATAATGCTGATTGTGATGATGTCGTCTAGGCTCGGTGGTAGTGGAGGCGAGGAGGGCTCCTCGGCCCCTAGGCTCCCCAAATATGGCAAATTGGAGATGGCCATCGAGAACAAGACGGGGCTATTAGAGAGATCCCTCGAGATGGTAAAGACGATCATCGGCCCGGGGTACACTAGTTGGAGGGAGGTGCCAAATGAGCTCAAGTTAGCTATTTGGGTGGCACTACAGGTAATGAATTTATAATTATATTTATATGAATATTGTAATTTCAATTTTGATTTCGATTTTGATTTCATTTTATATTTATATTTATATTTATTCGCAACTAACATTGTATTTATTGGACTGGAACAATTCAGCCTGGATCCAAAGCTACGCGATTTCGTCTTGGAGCAGTTGAGGGAGAAACACTAGACGTGGAAGAAAAATATGCAGACCCGGTACTTTGGGAAGACTCGAGAGTCCGCTATCTGAATGCGTGAATCCGTCCCGCCGAAGGAGCCGATCTCATTGGCACAATGGCAAAAGTTCATTGCCAATGAGATCGGGGAGCGACAATTGGCATATCGCCAATCGGGGAGGGAAAACCGGGCAAAAAAGATGGACGTGCACTACTCCGGACGGACGTCTTACGCCTAGGTGGAGCATAGGATGATGGTAAGATTTAATTTTTCTATAACTACAAAAATATATTATTGTGCATTATTTTACTTTGCGGGGCCGATACTAATTTTACTTTATTTTATTTCAGGGGATAGGGAGTGGCACTGGGGGTAGGCCACATAGGCTCGATACTTATGTGGCTATTCGAACGAAGAAGGGGAAGGATAAGGAGGTGTCTCCGAGCGTCGCGGCCACGATTGTAAGTAATCCATCAGTTTACTTTTTGTCAATTACGTTATAATTTTTTTATTTACTTGTTTTACTAATCATGCGCTTTTTGTCGTTTCAAGCAAAGCTTAAGAAAGTTCATGAGTCTCACTCTGATGCCGACAAGGCATCTTTGTCCGCAGATGCACTCATCCAAGTGCTTGGCGATGATCGCAAGGGGAGGACAAGGGGGGTGAGCCCGCGGGTGGCCAAATCTAGGATCATCGAATTGGAGACGAGCGACACCGGGTTGGCTCGAACGGTGGACTCGCATGACGCGAAGCAGTCCCGTGTGGAGGCGACGGTCCAAGATATGTTCTCATTCATGAAGCGTTCATTGGGCAGAAATCTTAAGGGGAAATGGAAAGAGAAGGTGGTGGAGGAGGAGGTGCAGGAGGACGAGGATGTGGACCTCACTGCTTCATCGTCGACACATGCGGACTTTGATGATCCACTCCCCTATTTGTCTCCCTTCAACCGACCGATGTCTATAATTGGTTAGTCGAGCGTGTTTATACTGGACATATTTGATGGCCAACGGATAGAGCAGGGGTTGAGGGACCCGAATACCGTCCAGGGTATGCCGGTTCATGGACGTTTTCTTCAAGACATCGAGTCCAAGGTGCTCGTCATGCATGTGATACCCGGGAAGGAGAACTCCCCCTTGTGGTTGCGCAATCAATGCGGCACGATGTATATTGCTGGGTGTGTCAATTCGTATATCGTGTGGCCTACTCACCTCCTCAGAGCTAACCTTACCCCAGACATGTAGTGACATTATTTGAATTGAATTGTTTTAAGTTGTTACATTTGAATTATATTTGGGTTATATCGTGATGCATATTGTTTTGAATGTATATTTGCATTATCTCTATTTTATTTGGATATATGATGTTTGAATAGGTACAACATTGCTATAACAGGTACAAATATACTGCTGGGCAGTGGCCATACTGCCCAGCAGATTTTTTTTTTTAATTCTGCCCAGAATTGTCACGGTCATTGACCGTGACAATGTTTTAAAAAGTGTCACGGGTTTGTCACTGTTTATGACCGTGATAAAACTTGTCAAGGTCATAGACCATGACATGACCGTGATACTTCTAATGAACTTGTCACGGCCAATGACCGTGATAAGTCCATGATAAAAAAAGTTGTCACCCCCAGAATTATCACGGTCATTGACCTTGATAAGTCCAACTTGTCAAGGTCAATGACCGTGACAATTCGACAGATTTGGTGTAGTGACAAGAAGGTCCGATGCTAATCTCAAACTCCCAATAATAATGTATTCACCTCTTCATACTGAGTGTATAAGTGATCCACTACCCAACGGTGATTCTACACACATAAGGCGAGTGTCGACTGTCTATAAAAGATCGACAGCTCGGGAAAATCTAGTGGAAATAAAAGAATGTCACACCCCAGTACTGACAAGAATACTACCCTTATGCCGATAAATAGGAAATGTACCTTCGACTGTTGGAGGAGACTGAGGTGATGGTGGCATGGGTACGTCTCGAACGTTATATACACACTCATAGTGCATCTGTCCCTACTGCTGCTATGGGGTTGGGGGTGCTAGTATTGGAGGTAACAAAACTTTCTTCCCCTGTTGGGCACCCTACTGTTGTGCCCTTCCCAGCTGTGGGCAATATTTCCTCTTATAACTATGCTGGACACATATGAAGCACTGTCCCGAAAATGATCTCGGGGTCTGGCCCTATTGACACTATCGAGGCTAACCCACATGCTGTGCCTAATAAACCTGATCCTACTAGCCAGGTCCGTGATTCCCTTAGCCCTGTTGGCCATGGGAACCTACTGCAGCTAATTAGGACCCTGCAGCCCCTGCTTGTATCCCTAGCCCTCTGGTCAATACCCTCCTGACCTGAACCTCTTGGTCTGATCCCCTTGTGGAGAATCATATCCCTACTGTATGCCTTCCTGCTGGTGCGGTGCTCCAGTAGTACCACTCCCAATTGCCTTGTCTGGCTAGCTAGGCTCACCTCCCCTCTTGATTCCCTTCATGTGGAAGTGATGGTCCTGGTAGTGTAATAATGTGGGATTGACGACATCTATCTATATCACTAATGCAGGTTTATCGATCAAGTGTTGCCTGATCCTCCAGGCTAATCCATCCATAAACTTTTCTTTCTTCCGTTCCTCATTGCTCACCTCATCTGGCACAAAATTAGCCAAACGGGTGAACTCCTCTTCATACTCTGCAACGGAGCAGTCACCTTGAGTCACCTCACTGAACTTTTTCCACATTTTGGTCTCCATTACTGAAGGAAAGTACTTGCGGTCAAATAGCACCCAAAACTCAATGATAGTCACCAAATATCTCTCATCGACGGTGGTAACTAACTCCCACCATTGTAATGCGGCTCTAGTAAGTTTGAAAGTAGCCAAAATTTATTTCTGCATCTCACTACACTCCATCATGCGTAGGTGGCGTTGTATATTCTTCTTCCACTAACACGCCTCAACTACATTAAAGCTACCATGAAACTCGGGTGGGTGGCTCTTCTGGAATGTCTCCCCGACTCTCTGCTAAGTACATGGCCCTCGCTGGGCCTGGATCACTGGTGCCACTGGCGGCTGTGGCTAGGGCTGTGGGAAATGAACGGTCGTGGCTGTCAAAGCTGCGTTGATCGCCTGGGCCACTATCTCGACTACCTGATCCATCAAGATCATCTCTGATTGTGGCTGTGGCTAAGCTACCTCTTTCTCCTGCTGAGCCTCTCTAACCTCATCTCTATCCACTGACCTAGCCTCTCTCTCTCTCTCTCTCTCTCTCTCTTGGGCGGCATCTGAAAACAGATCAAATTGTATAAGTACACAACCCATACAAAATTTAATAACAGAAGTACGATATCTCAAACATGTAAAGATAAAAGTAATAGTCGTAATAATGAGGCTCTATATCAAAAGAATGATACCCAAAAATCGTAGTAATTCGTACAGATCCTATGGACACTAGAACCTGATACTTTGATATCATTTGTGACACCCCGCCTAATTAAATACCGGGTGATCAGTCATTTATAAAATTAAAAGAGGTTTCTCATTTGGTTCATTCTAAGCATCATTATCGAAAACTATATTAATTACTAGCCACCAATTAGTTAATTAAGCCACTGCCAAAATTTATTATCTTTCATTAAGAATTGATAATAATATGCTAAAAAATAGATTAAAACATTCACATAATGAATATAGTATAACCATCACAAGGAACAAATAATTACTGTCTTGTTGAATAAACCGTCAGCTATAAAATCCAAATCCAAAGAATATGTCCAAAAATTAGTAAATAAGACCCGCTACAAGTCTGAAATGAATAACTGAAATAAATGAAGTCTAAATGGGGCAACATGCCCATCTGAGACACTGAAATGAAATCCTACACTAGGAATGAAAGGTGGATGTATCTAATCAAGTCTTGCAAGCCTCCGCAACACTATAGCAAATCGTCCCCGGAATAGATCGTCAAGTCTGGGGTATTGGAAAATATTAATAGCAAGGGTTAGAACCCAAAATATTTTGAAAATATTTTTTCAAGTATTTATCACAATTTAAAAACCAGTTATTGATTACACATGTTAGGTTCACGTACACTCTCTTGAGTTTCCTCACCTCTCAACTATTGTGCATGCCTAACGTATTCTACTTAGCCCACCTAGCCATACTACCCAAGCTAACTAGACATAAGTATCTATTTGGACTATCAACACCTATAAGTCCCCATATCACCCATACAGTAAGCTATCCGAATTAAAATCTCTTGTGTGTTATTAATATCATAGATAACATTCTCCATATCTTATCATTTAATAATTTAATTAAGTTTCTCTATTTAATTCATTATTTATATACACACTATCAATCTGTTTACTGTCAAACATAAGTAGAATTATTTCAACAGGTATATATATTTATCTCACTAATATATATAATTACGGTGTCTCTCAAAAGGACCACCGTGAAAGTATGTATACTCTGCTATCAGTTCATGTACCTTTCGTACAAAAATAAGGATTATTGGTTCGGCATGTCTCCTCAAACCCAAAGATTAAATAACATTCAATGGAGGCGAACATAGTTCTAAGCTTTTGGGCTACGCATATACCTAACATACCCAAACGACCTGTCAGACTCACTAATACACTGCACATCGTGAGCCGCCCTACGATTTATGTTTTAGGGCATAAATCTAGACCTACCTGGAATCGGCAAGGTGGGATCTCCCACTACATGGGAACCTACGTGATAGCAGGCAACATAGGTATGTTCACATTTTACATCAATCATATAATATGTATACACACAATCTATATACATTAAATCAGTAGGTATACACACAACCTAGTTATCATACTTCGTACGTAGTATTTATCTCTTGAATACTCACTGTACTATCAAATTACGATTACTCTCACTATCGTATTAATCTAAGTATTACTCTCAACTCTAAGGGTCCTAGTTATCCCTTAAATAAAATTCAGTAGCTAGTTCTATCATACACTACTGGTCTATTACATAATTTCACTTAAATTCCCCATAACCCATTATCCTTATCTCGAATTAATTATGACTCAATTTAAGTATATTAAACCTCGCCTTAATCCCCTCATTAAGACTAAGTCATAATACCATCACAAGCCTACTGTAATATAACAAATCTCTCATTCTATTTTAACCAAGTCCCAAAAGTTTCCCCTGCAAAATTATAGAAGTTCTAGGCTTAAAAAGGAAATTTCACATTTTTGGAAAATCGAATTGATTCGCTAGAAGGCCGAATCGATTCGCTTTCCGAATCAATTCGCCTTTGGATCTAATTGATTCGAAATTACGCAGATCATCTTCTTCCTCAATACGCAAGTGAGTTTTTCACCATTTTTCTTATTCTCCTCTTCGTGATTCTTTATCAATTTAACATCTAACAATCTCATACATCACGTACATGTATTAGGATGGATTATAACGTAAACAAAACATTAAAACCTCATGATTTTCTCCCATGAATAGATCACATCAAGTTTTCATAAAAAACACTAAGTTTTGTATTCTTTAACCATTTTTCATTAAAAACCTAGATCACATTCGTGGTGATTATCACCTCCCCTTTGATTTCTTATCCTCTACATACAATTCCTACCTAGAACCTGAGTTTTAATTATTCATTTCTCCCAAGAATATGACTTTAATCAATATATTTCAAAACCCTAACAACATGGGCATTATAACTTCAAAAGAAACTGTAAAAAAACACTTGACTTGTATTAGATGATCTAATTTCGTTGTTTCGATGTTGGACGGTGTGCCTTCTCTTCCAATCCTCACTTCAAGATTGATAATGGTGCAAGATCACACTCCAAGTTCTCAAAAACACTCTCTTAGGCTTCATAAATGGTTTTTCTTCTTCTCCAATGGCTTCTATGAGTTTTCTAACTTATAAACCCTAGCCTCTCTCATCTATATGCTGATAAAGATGTTGGAAATTCGTAGATCTCTTAACCCTTGGTTACCAAAGGACTAAAATGCCCCTATACGGTGTCGATTTAGTCTAAAATTGCCCCGAGATCTAATCAACACCCTCGGGTATACTATACTGACTATTTCGACCCTTCCGAAATCATCCGTGACCTCAAAATCATCATCCGAGTCACTCAAAGCCATTATGCTATCTCGACCCCAATTTAGTGTGACACCCCAACTAATTAAATACCGGGTGATCAGTCCTTTATTAATTAAATCAAGATATCCAGTTGGTTCAGATTATGCATCACTGACGAATTTTTTTATTATTAGAGACTAAACACCTAATATTTAAAAGGGTGATGTCAAAATTATATCTTATCAATTAATATAAACCATTTAAGGAAATAATGAAACATTCAACATTCAATCCAACTCATAAAAATGAAACAACTGACATAATATAAAGGAGCTGGACTAAACACATTCAGACAAACATCAATTATAGTAATCTAACTAAATAAAGTTAATAACTGAGAAGAGTAATGAACTAAATCTCAAATCTCTGAATATAAAAATAAGGAGGGATGACATGTCCAACTGATGCAAACAGCTCAAAAGTAAGGAATGATAGAATCAAAAGCATCTACTACCAAAGTCATGCTGCCTCCACGGTAGCTATAGCTCGTCAAATGAAGGAAACTCCTAAGTCTGGTGTCTCTGTGGCGGAGCAACTAAAATAATTTGACAAGAAAAGAGATTTGCAGAAAATGGGCCAGAGCTCGAGTTGAAAACAGTTTATAAATCAGCAAGTGCTTAAAATGATTTATTAACATATATATTTTTCATGTTAAGTTATTAAACACCCTTGAGATGCTCACCTCTCATCTAATGTGCACGCCTATCGATTATTCAAATTCCACAAATTCTATTCCCATACTAACTAGTCATTCCTGTCTAATAATTAATTATAGTCCGATATCGTTTCCAAGTATTTCCCTCGCAAAGTATAATATATAGAACCAATCCCTCTTTAGCATAAATAGACACTTTCAGTTTAATATAATTAAGTGTTAGCTACTTAATTCATTTCAGATTTCATTATTAATTCTACCTACTAGATTCACACAGTAGATATCAACACAAGTATGTACATATATTCACTCTATCATATATATATATATATATATATATATATATATATATATATATTGCACCCCGAGACACAGCTGCGGTGCCTGCATACTCTGTTATCATGTCCTATTGTATCGCTCACTTGCATAAATGACTAAAGGTTCAGCTTCTCACGAACCATCAAAACAAAATACATATATTGGAGGCGAACATAGTCCCAAGTCGATGGGCTACGCATATACCTACGCACCCATACGACCGTCATAACTATAGTTCTCAAAGATAGTCCGTACCTAGGTTCTATGCTCTAATGATACCAATCAATATCCCACCCGAAGGATCCTCAAGGCATGATTGCCCACAACACGTAACCTCCGCTTGATAGTAAGCAGCGTAGGTATGTTATACACACAATAGTTTATTTAACAAGCATACACCCATCTTTATATATGTACACTAGGTATTCTCGCAACCCAATTCCTCGAGTTTATAGATAGTATTATCGTCTCTACTATTCACATTATTTCCACACTTAGACTTATCTCGCTAACATATACCTTTTCTCTAAGGCTCTATTACCCCGCTATATCGCCTTGAACAGTCGCTCTCTAAACTCATTACTAACTAGGAATTTAAGTCATTCGATGATAGTGTAAGTTAATTTAGCTTACTTGGACCAACCTAGAAGGGTTTTAACTTGCCCGGGCAAAAAAAAAGTGTTCTGAAATCTCGTTAGAAATCCAGGATTCTCGTTCGAACGAGGTCGTTCGAACTAACTTCTCACTTCGAACGAACTCAAAAAATCTCATTAGAAGTCTCGTTGGAATTCTCGTTCGAACGACCTGGGTAGGTCTTCGAATGAGAATTCCGATATTTCTCCTGTTCTTCAAAACTTCATTTTTCCAATCCTTTCCTCATCCAAAATCGTCTAAAATTCATCCCAACTCTCAATTAATGATTCTAAACTATTTCTAAACATAATAGGGTACTTTCTAACAAATTTTCAATGACAAATCTTTACATAATCATAGGGAATTTAAACTAATACCTCAAATTCCTAAAAGTCTCTTAAAAATAAACCCACCATTAACAATCATTCAAAATCCCCCAATTATTTTTGTGATTATAACATAAAATTTCCTGATTTATCATTCCTACAATTGGGTTGTTCATCTACATGCAAACCTATCTTCAAATTTCAAAATTAGCTCACAATCTAGTCTCAATTCTATAGTTTCATGATTATCTCATCAACTAGGGTTAACATGAATCATATATGCTCAGACTTTTCCTTTTTGTGAACCTCTGAATCGTTGAATGAAATTGGTATGAGAATGATCCTCTCTTCACGATCTACGCATTAGTGTGATTTCCGGTGGAAGGGCTTGACTTCTTAGCCCAAGGTACTATTGAGTTCTCCTTCTTCCTCTTGGTTCTCTCACTCTATCTCACGTAAGTTGGAAACTGACCACCCTCTTCTAACCCACGTACATTACTAATTTAATTTATTATTTTCGTCCATTTTAATTCCCAAAAATCTCAAAAGAACAAAATACCCCTCTGGGTTGTCGTTTTGGGCTAAAATGCCCAGGAATCCAAATAAAACACCCGAGTAATTTTTTCTGACTATTTAGACCCTTACGGACACACTGGCGCACTCAAAACGGCTATACGAGTTACTTAAAAATAAATTATCCTTTTTAGCCCAATAAAGTATTACTGACACGACTCACAAGCGCGTCCCAACTAAGTGTGTTGCAACTGCCGTATTTTTCACTCCCGACCAAAATAATATTCTCGTATTCATATATTACTTTACTCTCTAAGTAATATTCAACATAATTATTTTCGATAAACACTATCTCTCTTCACGCTAGTAATTATTACAATTAAGTCCGGATTAATTATAAATTAAATTTTCTCCGTTTAAATCAATTAATCGAAATTTTGTAATTAAAATAAAATTTCACAAAATTATGGAGTATTACATATAGTCTACCCACGACTCCCGGTTGAGATAAATTCAATTGCGCTAATCTCACTCGCTATGAAGCATAATAATTTCTATAAATCATTTACTATTCACTTGGTAAATTTAACACGTAATATTAATCATTATCTCTTTTGCTTGATTAATATTTAATAACCACATTTTTATTTAATTTAATTAAATTACTTCACTTGCGTAATTTAAAATAAAATGAATAATTTATCGAATTAATTAAATTCCAAATACGTAGAAATACGGTGTATTACAAAACTCTACCAAAATTTTCATAAAACCTTCCCCGTTTATCTCTCCCATGTGTTAATAAAGAATAAAGTAAAAATTAACTTTGAGATTATGCAAATGTTTAGTTGTGATGCTCGTTGTTGCCCTTGTATTATTGTTGATTGAGAATGCACAGGTGGGCATTTATTATATTATAATTGATAATGAATGCGCAGGGTGATATTTATGTTGTTATTGTTAATAGTGAATTTCATGGGTGGGATTTATATTGTTGATGATGCTGAATGCCCGGGGTGGGCTTTATACTATTGTTGATGGTTAATGCCCGGATTGGACTTTATATGATTATTATTGGTTAAACATGTTATATTATTTTGTATTATTAAACAAAGAGAGAAAACTCTGCTCAAATTTTCATGATACCTTCCCAATTTATCTCTCCCCTTCTTCCTTAATAAAGAATGAAGTAAAAATTAATTTTGAGATTATGCAACTGTTTACTTTTTTATGCTCGATATTATCTTAGAATATCATTAGTTTTTTAGTTATATTCTCTATGTGGTTAATCAGTTTTAGCTGTTAACTGTTATTTGTTTCCTCCTTTTTTCAGATATTGACCCCGTTGTTGCATATTGCGTATTCTGTGTAGCTGTTGCTATTATGCATTTCTGTAAGGCCCTAAAACGTGATTACGAATATTAATTATATGATTAACTATAAGTTAGAAGTTATAAGTTGGTGAGGAGTGTTAAACATGTTAATTATCATATTTGGGGGATGCATACTCATGTGATATATGTGTTGATTGCATTAGATGTTAATCGAGCTTCTGATCGGGGATAACTTGCTTAGATCATATGATTATTTATGTGTTTAAATGAATCATTAGAATATTTTTTTCATACATCATTATGATTATAAAATATAACCAAGGTGTTGGTTCGAAATTGGCGATGTGTGGTCGCCAAATGTGAAACTTATGAATTTTTGAGTAAATTATTACTCTTATGTTCGAGATGAAATTAGACGTGCTAATTTTATGATTTGAAAAAAACACAAAATATTAAAGTTGTATATATATGAGTTAAGTTTATAACACAACAAACGGTTCATCAAACGGACATTCGAGTGAGAAGATATTATCTTTTTTACGAACAAGGGGTAAAGTGGTCATTTAGCTTTAAATGATATTTTGTCTTATACGGTGCCACATGTCATATTTTGATTGGATTGAGAGGAGGTGGCCTTATGCCGACTTTAAACCTTTAATATGACCTCCTCCTTCAGCCAAAATCATCCATGAGAAGTTTGGCCCGAGGAGAGAGAACCGGGGAGCTTAGGAAGGGAAAAGCGATGAGAAGTTGGAGAAAAATTCGTAGGAAATTATGAAAAAGTCATTAAGGTAATTATATCGCTAAATCTTGCTATATTTTTGGTATTACTGATTAAAATGGTATAAATCATCAATTGGTTGTTGAACTTGCAAGCCTTGGTGGTTATTCATGGATAGATGCAAGTTCAAGCAAAGTTAAACGTGTAAACCCTCAAAATCGCTTTGTTTAGAAACCATGTGTATTCAAACTTCTATATCTTTTTGTGTACTTACTGAAATTGAGAAATTCTAATTGAAGATTAAAGTAGGCTCATATGTGTATATCATATCCAAATATGTTAAAATACCAAGAAAAGAATCATGGGTGATAGTTTGAAGTTCAGGTATAAAATCTGCCCCTAAAGTTTAAGTGCGCACACCAGGTATTCGATGTTTTGCTTGACATAGTAAATGAACTCTAAAAATTATGGAACTTCAATTTTATATTATTAAATATGTTTAATATATGTTTCCATGATTTATAACCGAGGGGGACGTTATATATGCTTGAAAAATGTGAAGTTACGCTTTGATGGTCTACTCAGACCTAAATGTGTTAAAAGTGGCAAAAATCATTGAATACTTGTTAAAATCAAGAAATTCTAATTGTAAATGTTAGAGAACATATATGAGTATGATATACTTGAAGGAATAATAAAATACCTTATGTTTTGGCTTGGGGGTTGTGTTGAAGTTGAAGTTTTGTTGTTGTTTTTCTCCAGAAATGATTTGGAAAAAGTTGTAATAAAACGGGGATAACTTTGTCTAGAGAATTCATAATTTAATTCCGTAAATTGTGTTAGAACCCTAACGAATAAGGTTTTATAGAAATGTGAAGTATCATATTCAATTAAATTTTAGTTATGTAAGATTGACCAACTGATGTTATGTGTTACTGAGTTTAGTGTGATTTGGTGTATTCAAATACTAATAATGTTGAATTGTTAGGTGGGGAATCGGCTAATACTACCATACCAAGGAGATAGTTTTGGTATTAATCTTAGTACCAAATTCAAGGTGAGTGACCTATCCTATGAAATATATATGCTTATGTGTTCATATGGAAATGTGTAGTAAAACGCATGTGTTAAGATGCTTATGGGAGTGATGTTGTATTTATGAAACATATGCATATGATTAAGAATGTTATGTGATGTTATATAATGTTATGGACTGAGGTGGGTCACTTATCTAATGTTAAGGACTGTGGTGGGTCCTACGGGATGTGGCGGTCCCGTTAATCCAACTTAAAGGTTTGTTGTACTCGGGCCTAATTATGGGATGTGGTATCACCATTAACTGGGAGTTAATTGGACTGGCCGGTCCAGGCTTGTGAGAGTTACATAATTCCTGTTGGGTTATGACATTAGAAAATAAAAATTGTTATTCAAATTGGTTATATATATATATATATATATATATATATATATGTGTGTGTGTGTGTGTGTGTGTGATGTATGTGTGGAATACGGTCATTCACTAAGCTTGTGTTTCTTACACTCCTATAATGTTATGTTTTAGGTATGCCTATCGTTTGGAGTTCACTGCCAAGTTAGGACGTTAAATGGGAGAGTGGGGGATAAATAACGTGAGTTTTCTATCAACAAACTTTTTGGGTCATGTTAAACAAAAATAACTTCTGTAAGTAAATTTTTTTGGTACTTTTAAGTTGTGAATAAAGGTAGCTATGTTTTCATCCAAACATGCCTTTGAAGAAAAGAAAAAAAAATCTTGTGTTATTTTTCAAAAGATTTCAAGTACCATATTGTCTAATGGGGATTTATCTCTAAATAAAAGGCTGATTTTAATTTAATTAAGTCGGGGATCGACAATTGGTATGAGAGCATGGTTATTAGGTTCTGGACAGGGTGTGAGCGTCTAGATTGGCAGTGGACGTAAAAACTGTTTTTGAGTCATAAGTATTCAGTTTCAAGGGTTACATTTAAGTATGTTGGATTCCTGAGGCATGGACACAAAGGGTTTGTTATTAAGTTTTAAATTGACATTGTTGACTAACATCTCTCAGTTATACACATATATTGTTGTACGTGATATGAAATGCAAGGATCTTGTAGGAAAGGAAATAAGATGTTAAGGTTTATTTGGGGATGACAGCGAATACAGGTAATTTAATATAAAGCATTGCATTGTTTTATATGTTGTGTGCACAAATGTGTCATTGAAGGAAATTTTTTAGAGATACAATGTGGTATACAAATTGTGAAGTATTGGAAGTGATCTCATTTTATACTGGTATATGTGAACTTGACAAAAATTATGAAGTATTGGAGGTGATCTCTTCCTATGCTGGTATAGGTGGACTTAAATCGTGTTACGTATATCATTATGAATGGGTGCGCTCCTCATCTGTATGAGAGAGTGATGTACGGGAACACATATTCCATTAAAGGATGAGAAGTGATAAGAATTATTGTTACATAATTATAATGAGACCTATATTGCTAAAGTGTGAATAAAAAATGAAGATTCACATAGTAAAGATTAAATGAGAAGGTTAATAGTTGGATATGTTTATACTTATCATGTGAAAAGGTAAGAAATTCAATAACTAGTCGATATACCACAAATGATCAGAATATGGGTTCATAGTGAATTATGATAAGTAGAATAAAAGAGTAATGAGAGTTGAGATGTATGTCTTTAATAGTATTAGTACATGTAGTGGATATTACTCTTGTGATGATTTGAAAAGCTTATATAAAGAATAAAGTTGAGATAAGGTGTTAAAGAGTTGGAAGTTTAAAAATATTGAGGAGTCCTTTAAGAATATGTGTCGTGGATAAGTATGAGAAAGATACTAGTCAGGTTTAAATATTTACAATTGGTTTAAGTGAATATTGAGTTGTATTTGTCATTGTGCGTATGTGTTACCACTAGGAGTGTTATATAAGTAATATGATTGACATTACATGGAGTCACCAAGAAGTATGTGTAAGGAGAATGTGCTATGTGAGATACCATAATGTGGCACATTAAGGTATTTGTACAAGTTATTTGAAAGAGATACGATATGCAATAGTTAGATAAGTATTATGGAGTTAGTAAGTATGGTTAAAGTTTTAAGTGGTGATGTTACGTTTAATATCCATGTTACCAAACGAGTAAGATGAGTGTATTAATGATCTTGTGAAAGACTATAATGTTAAAATGATTTGGGTAAGGTTATGATTGTAATGTTATTGTGTTGGATAAATGACTTGTTAAGGTCATTGTATTTTTAGTTAAAGAACAATCAAACGATACTGAAAATAGGAATATAGTAAGAAGTTATATTGAGTTCATAGTGCATGACTACACAAGATACATTAAAGTGAATATGGACTCTTGGTTAAAAATATACATTTGGTGAATGATTATTCATTATCGATATGTGGAAAGTAGTGAGGCTATGTTTATATTAAGGATCGTAAGAACGATATTTAACATACTCTAAAACTTCAGAGATGATACGGATAGTAGTCAAAGTCGAACACATATATTGGGTATTAAGTGGAAGATGAGAAGATGACATGTAATAAGTTGGTATTGTAATATGATGTTTATCGTTTGAAGTAATGAATGGAAGATGGAGAGATGAACTATAAGAAGTTAGTCTTGTAATAGAATATTTATTATTTGTAATGTTACATGATGATAAGGATAGACTATATGAATGAAGTGAGAAATGTATAAAATGATGTTTGGCTTATTAAAAATATTCACTCATTGATAATAGAAGAGGATACAACCAATGATCTATTATGTGTGAATTTTTGACATACGTCTATAAAGGTATGGAATAATATATGAGTTGGGAATTAGCTTTCATTGATAAGAAATCACCAGACGATTAACCTTACATATGAATGATAAAGACGCTTATGTGTTAATAGATCCCGGTTCTACACATTCTTTGTGTTTTGATTTATCTATTGAATCTTAATATACCACTATCATCATTAGATTATGGTTTAGATATTATTACTCCAGTAAGGAGGATTGGCTTTTAATAATAGGGTGTGTAGGGATTATATGGTGCGAATAAGTGAAAATGAGTTGTTAGTTGACTTACTACCTTTCGATATGCGTGACTTTGATGTGATATTGGTTATGGATTGGTTAACCTCATATCATGTATGCTTAGATTGTTTTATAAGGGAGGTAGTGTTTTGGTTACCGGGTGAACCTGAATTTAAATTTATTGGGGAACGAAATGTCACCTGCTTATTATTTTACAAAGCTTGCAGGAGAAACAGTTATATTCTAAATTTTATAAATGTGAATTTTGGCTAGACCAAAGTAGTATTTTTGGGGCATGTTATTTCTACTGATGGTAATTGTTTTGCTTGAAAAGAAGATAGATGGAATTTATAAAGGATTACGACTACACAAGACATCACCATCCGGGTAAGGCTAATGTTTTTGCTGATGCTTTGAGTAGAAAATCTCTAGGCAGAGTATTGTATATTTACTATGTTCGGGTTAACTTGTTGAGAGAGTTAAATTTAATAAGGAAGAAGTTAACATTAAATGAGTCTTATGGAATATTAGTGAATTTAAATGTTAGACCAATGCTATTAGAGTGGATACGACCATCACAAGTAGGACATATAAAATTGGAGAAAAATTAAAGACAATATGAAAAATGAGTAAAGAAATGAATTTTCTTTTCATTATGATGACATTGTTATGTATGATAACCGTTTGTGTGTATCTAACATGTCTGATTTGAGGAGAATGATTTGAGAGGAAGCCCCTTATTAGTTATATGCTATGTATCCAGGAAACACATAACTTTATAGAAATTTGAAACAATGTTATTGGTGGCCGGGAAAGAAACAGGACATTATAAATTTTGTTGCTAGATGTCTAGTTTGCCAACAAGTGAAGGCGGAGCATCATAAGCCTAGTGGTTTACTGAAATCCTTGTCTATTACTGAGTGGAAATAGGAGCATGTTACTACCAATTTTGTTATAGGTTTACCAAAATCATCCTGAGGGTTTGATTCTATTTGGGTTATCGTTGCTAGATTAACTAAGTCAGCACATTTTTTCTAGTGAAAAACTACTTATTCTAAGGATAGATATACCAAAATATATGCGGATAAGATGATTGGAGTTCATGGTGAACCTGTTTCTATTATCTCTGATCAAAATCCTAAATTTACTTCACACTTTTAGTCCAGTTTGCAACAAGTTTCGGGGACTAAATTAAAATTTTGTACAACTTTTCATCCTCAGACTGATGGGCAGTCAGAGATAATGATCTGAAAACTCGAAGACATGTTACAAATTTATGTATTTGAGTTCAAGGGAAGTTGGGATGAACATTTGTCACTAATAAAGTTGCTTATAATAATAGTTATCATTTGAGTATTGAAATGGCTCCTTGTGAAGCCTTGTATGGGAGGAAGTGTAGGACCCAATGTGTTGGACCAAAGTAGGAGAACAGAAAACTACTTGGGCCAGAAATTGTGCAACTGAATACTCAGAAGATAAATCATATTCGTAATCACTTAAAGACGGTCCAAAGTAGACAAAAAGGTTACGCAAACAACAGAATAAATGAGTTGAAATTCGAATAAAGTGATCAATTATTCCTACGTGTTTCTCCTTAGAGAGGGGTTATGAGATTTGAGAAAAAGGGCAAATTAAGTCCTAGGTACGTTGGACCTTATGAAATAGTAAAACGAGTTGGAATCGCAGCTTAAAAATTGGCTTTGCTACAAGAATTATTTCGGATACACGATGTTTTTCATTTATTAATGTTACGTCAGTATGTGCCTGATCCTTCACGTGTGTTTATTTCACAATCGATAGAGCTTAAAGATGACTTGAACTATGTTGAGGAACCAATCGCTATTGCAGATCGAATGAGTAGGTGTTATGTAATAAAAACTATTCCGTTAGTTAAGGTAATGTGGAAAAGTCAAAATGTGAAGTACGCCACCTGGGAAAGAGAGAATAACATGAAGGTGTAATATCCTCATCTGCTTGGTAAGTTATTATGCGTTAAATTTCGAGGACGAAATTTTTATAAGAGGGGTAGAATTGTAAGGCCCTAAAACGTGATTACGAATGTTAATTATATGATTAAGTATAAGTTATAAGTTGGTGAGGAGTGTTAAACATGTTAATTATCATATTTGGAGGATGCATACTCATGTGATATATGTGTTGGTTGCATTAGATGTTAATCGAGCTTCTCATCGGGGATAACTTGCTTAGATCATATGATTATTTATGTGTTTAAATGAATCATTAGAATATTTTTTTCATACATCATTATGATTATAAAATATAACCATGGTGTTGGTTCGAAATTGGCGATGTGTGGTCACGAAATGTGAAACTTATAAATTTTTGAGTAAATTATTACTCTTATGTTCGAGCTGAAATTAGACGTGCTAATTTTATGATTTGGGGAAAACACAAAATATATAAGTTGTAGATATATGAGTTAAGTTTATAACACAATAAACGGTGCATCAAATGGACATTCGAGTGAGAAGATATTATTTTTTTCACGAACAAGGGGTAAAGTGGTCATTTAGCTTTAAATGATATTTTGTCTTATATGGTGCCACATGTCATATTTTGATTGGATTGAGAGGAGGTGGCCTTATGCCGACTTTAAACCTTTAATATGACCTCCTCCTTCAGCCAAAATCATCCATGAGAAGTTTGGCTTGAGGAGAGAGAACCGGGGAGCTTAGGAAGGGAAAAGCGATGAGAAGTTGGAGAAAATTCGTAGGAAATTATGAAAAAGTCCTGAAGGCAATTCTATCGCTAAATCTTGCTATATTTTTGGTATTACTGATTAAAATGGTATAAATCATCAATTGGTTGTTGAACTTGCAAGCCTGGGTGGTTATTCATGGATAGATGCAAGTTAAAGCAAAGTTAAACATGTAAACCCTCAAAATCGCTTTGTTTAGAAACCTTGTGTATTCAAACTTCTATATCTTTTTGTGTACTTAATGAAATTGAGAAATTCCAATTTAAGATTGAAGTAGACTCATATGTGTATATCATATCCAAAAATTATGTTAAAATACCAAGAAAAGAATCATGGGTGATAGTTTCAAGTTCAGGTCTAAAATCTGCCACTAAAGTTTAAGTGCGCACACCAGGTGTTCGATGTTTTGCTTGACATAGTAAATGAACTCTAAAAATTATGCAACTTCAATTTTATATTATTCAATATGTTTAATATATGTTTCCATGATTTATAACCGAGGGGGACGTTATATATGCTTGAAAAATGTGAAGTTACGCTTTAATGGTCTACTCAGACCTAAATGTGTTAAAAGTGGCAAAAATCATTGAATACTTGTTGAAATCAAGAAATTCCAATTGGAAATGTTAGAGAACATATATGAGTATGATATACTTGAAGGGAATAATAAAATACCTTCTGTTTTGGCTTGGGGGTTGTGTTGAAGTTGAAGTTTTGTTGTTGTTTTTCTCCAGAAATGATTTGGAAAAAGTTGTAATAAAACGGGGATAACTTTGTCTAGAGAATTCATAATTTAATTCCGTAAAT
Source organism: Sambucus nigra (assembly GCA_949130495.1). Classification (NCBI taxonomy): domain Eukaryota; kingdom Viridiplantae; phylum Streptophyta; class Magnoliopsida; order Dipsacales; family Adoxaceae; genus Sambucus; species Sambucus nigra. Next base: position 90,793,722 of record OX422223.1, read on the forward strand.
TGTGTTAGAACCCTAACGAATAAGGTGTTATAGAAATGTGAAGTATCATATTCAATTAAATTTCAGTTATGTAAGATTGACCAATTGATGTTATGTGTTACTGAGTTTAGTGTGATTTGGTGTATTCAAATACTAATGATGTTGAATTGTTAGGTGGGGAATCGGCTAATACTACCATACCAAGGAAATAGTTTTGGTATTAATCTTAGTACCAAATTCAAGGTGAGTGACCTATCCTATGAAATATATATGCTTATGTGTTCATATGGAAATGTGTAGTAAAACTCATGTGTTAAGATGCTTATGGGAGTGATGTTGTATTTATGAAACATATGCATATGATTAAGAATGTTATGTGATGTTATATAATGTTATGGACTGAGGTGGGTCACTTATCTAATGTTAAGGACTGTGGTGGGTCCTACGGGATGTGGCGGTCCCGTTAATCCAACTTAAAGGTTTGTTGTACTCGGGCCTAATTATGGGATGTGGTATCCCCATTAACTGGGAGTTAATTGGACTGGCGGGTCCAGGCTTGTGAGAGTTACACAATTCCTGTTGGGTTATGACATTAGAAAATAAAAATTGTTATTCAAATTGGTTATATATATATATATATATATATATATATATATATATATATATATATATATATATATATATATATATATATACAGTCCTGCTCTTGTGCGGACTAGTCCTCATTTTAAGAATGCGGACCGGACATGTGTCACCTGGCGGTGAGCCCAGAAAAGAGAGAGAGTGTGCCTATAATTTAGGCGATAATTTCTCGGCGCACCGTTAGGTGACACATGTCCGGTCCGCATTCTTAAAATGCGGACTAGTCCGCACAGGAGCATTATTATATATATATATATATATATATATATATATATATATATATATATATATATATATATATATATATATATATATGTGATGTATGTGTGGAATACGATCATTCACTAAGCTTGTGTTGCTTACACTCCTATAATGTTTTGTTTCAGGTATGCCTATCGTTTGGAGTTCACTGCCAAGTTAGGACGTTAAATGGGAGAGTGGAGGATAGATAACGTGAGTTTTCTATCAACAAACTCTTTGGGTAAATGTTAAACAAAAATAACTTCTGTAAGTAAATTTGTTTGGTACTTTTAAGTTGTGCATAAAGGTAGCTATGTTTTCATCCAGACACGCCTTTGAAGAAAAGAAAAAAAAATCTTGTGTTATTTTTCAAAAGATTTCAAGTACCATATTGTCTAATGGGGATTTATCTCTAAATAAAAGGCTGATTTTAATTTAATTAAGTCGGGGCTTGACAATTTCTATGCTACACAAGTGGAGCTAATGCCGCAGTTTAATTTGCTAGTTTTTATGTATATATTATAGATCATTTAAGATATATTTGTGCTTGTGAGTTGTCCAGAAGTCAGTTAGCAAACTGTTGGTATATACTAATTTTCTTCAGTTTTAAATATTAATGACGTTTTTTTATAATTACTCTTCAAGTTATATTGGTACTTGGAATTTCCTACTTTGAGTATGAAAATTTGTGCTTTGAATTGAAATATCGTAGTTTTATGCATAATATGTTTCGGATATTAGAATAGTATAATAGAAATCAACGCAAAAAGAAAGGGGAAAAATAACTTTTATGATGGTTTACAATACACAGTCATTATAATGAACAAAAAATGACTATTTTTATGGCTATTTTATTTACGTTGTCATTATAACGAACAAAGTAACTGTCGTAATAGGTACCTTTTATGACTGCTTTATTAACATCCTTCATTTAAAGAAGTTTATAACGAAGGTTCAATGAACATGATATCATCGTTAATGGCAGTTTGTACAAAAAACAGTCGTAATAAGATAGTTTGTTATGACGGTTTTATCAACACCAATTTTATAATCACACAACTTTACGACGATTTTTAAAGCTTCAAAAACGTCATAAATAACCTTTTATGACCCTTTTTCCATTATAAAAAAACTAATTCCATATCATAATGAATTGTGTGACTGGACTGTCCGAGATTTTTTTCGTTGTGGATTTTTCTAATACATCGGCATGTTGTACGATTTATTTATTTATTTTATTTGCTATCACCTAGATGCATATTTAAGGTTAAAAAAAATAAAATTGGATAAATTGATTTATTGCTACAATTCGATTTAAAATTGGAGCACACGTTTTTATTGGATTAATCCATTTAAAAATTTGATCTTTAAAATTGAAAAATCTAAAAAGAGAATTTTTATTTGCATTACCATCCCTCCCTAGGCAGCACACTATATAGGGACAATTTTGCGCTTACACTTATTAATGTGCATACAGTTGCAATTATAATTACATTTATTATTGTAACTCTATCTACATTAATAAGTGTAACTGCATATTCATCGGTTTAACTGTATTTATATTTATATTTATAACACATTAACTTAATAAAAAGTCTAAAAAAATGCGAGTCATTATCGTCAATTATAATAAAATTAATATTTAAAAATAATTTTTAAATTGAGTTTTCAAGAATAATCAAATGGGTCACCTTTACTCTCTAATTAATTAATTTTATTTATTTATTTTGGTTTTACAAATTCTTTGGTATGCATAAGAGAGGTGAGTCACCACCTCCTTTCTACCGAAATTCGCCACGTTTTTCTACCTTTCAACCTCAGCTCAACAACATCCCAAAAAACCTATGGTTCATATTAAACTACCCCCACAACCCTCCGCCAAAATATCAAACACCCAACCATCCCCACCAAAACCTTATATTCTCCCAACTCTCTCTTCCCTTCAAAACAACAACAAAAGAATAACATTTGACAACATGGGTGTGGTAATAATAGATGGATCAACAGTCCGAGATTTCGTTTCCAACGAGACCCATTTCAACACCAGCATAAACGACACCTTCAATTCCCTAGACCTCAACAACGACGGTGTTTTATCCCGCTCAGAGCTCCGCAAAGGTTTCGAGTCTCTAAGGCTACTAGAATCCCATTTTGGCGTTGATTCGGTGGCTACACAAGCTGAGTTGACCGAGCTTTATGACTCTATATTTGAGAAGTTTGATTGTGATAAAAGTGGGACTGTGGATAAAGAGGAGTTTAAAGATGAGATGAGGAAGATTTTGTTGGCTATTGCTGATGGGTTAGGGTCAAGTCCTATTCAGATGGCTCTTGAGGATGATGATAACAGCTTTTTGAAGCAGGCTGCGGATCTCGAGGCGGCTAAGATTGCGAAGAGTTGTTAGATGGGGATGTGGGGTTGGGTTTGGTTTGGTTTCAATAAGTGTCTTGTACTTGTAATGCTAGCGAATTTTCAATGTAAGCTTATGTATTTTCTTGTATTTGCATGTTCTCCTTCAGTTTGAGACTTTTCATTGTCAAGACTTTTTTTTTTCCTTAATTAGGTGCCAGAATTCGTGGCAAGACTTTGTGTTTTATCACCACTCATGCGAATAAGATATAGGAGTAATATAATTTTTAAAATTTTATGCATAATTATTTATCTTAGTAGTTGTGTCATATTTTTCATGTGGGTTGTGCTCAAGGGTTCAATCCGGACATTTGGAACATAAGGTGAACTTAAAATATGGAGCCTTTGTAAATGTTGATAAATTTAGAATAGCAAAATAAATAAAAATGCAAAAAAAAAAAAAATTAGAATAGAAAATTAACTAAAAGGGAAAAATGTAAAATCATATTTGAACAATAAATTAAATTTCTCAAACAAAAAAATTATCTGAAATCTTATTGTCGAACGGTGGAAGTTGAACCTGATTAATTTTAGTGATGATTACTGTTGATTTGGTTGAAATAGCCTTCCATTTCTCTGAGATTACTTCTTTGAAAATGAACGGATTGATCATGGAAGTTCAAGGGTAGATTCAACTTGAGCGGTGTCATGTTGTGTTCTGATTCAATGGTATTTTTACATGGAGAAATTGATGGTTTTGTTTATCTGTTGGTCAATTGGATTTGGATATTTGATAAAATCAATGGGTCTTTTATTTATTTTACTGGGCTTCTAACTAGTTATAAAATGGGTCATGTTTAAGCTCAAGTTGGACTGGATTATATGAAACCCATGCATATCTTAAAAAAATTCGGCCATATCTTTTCTGACAAAAATTATGGGCCAAGGCGGTAGATTCATTGGGTTACTCATTGAGCCAGCCTTGAAAAGCATCTCTATTTTTTCTTTTTGGTACCACAACATGCTTTAAAATGATTGTATATTCTGCTTAAAAAGTTGCAATGTGGTGCTGAAAAAAAATTGGGGATGCTTTTAGCACACAACCCTTTTCGAGTTATGTCAAATTTGATTAGGTTTGAAATCAGCAATCAGGTTTAATTGCGCAGTGTTTTATCCTAACTGTTGTGGATATAGGCAAGCCTATGAGTCGATATCTCGCCAGACTTGATCAAGGTAAGGAGACTTGACTAAAATCTTTTGGAAATTGTTATAATGAGATGGGTTTAGATAATTTGAGGGGTTTGAGTGTTACATTTCATTATGGAGGGGGTCTCAGTGCCAAAAACTATGTATAATGAGTTTGATATATATATATAGACCCCAAACAGTAAATAAAATAAAACAAAATTGAAGCTCTGTCCCCAGCATACTAAGCCATCTCCCCACCCCACCCCCAAAACCCACTACTATATGTTATCATCTAAAACTAGTATATGAATTTTAAGGCCTTAGCAAGAATATACCAATTATAAACTATAACAGACTAGAGATAACAACTACCGAGATACCCATTTAAAATGAATAATGAGAGAGAGAGAGAGAGAGAGAGAGAGAGAGAGAGAGATGAGAGAAAAAAGAAGACACCAGGGTTTACATGGTTCGGCATAAAGTTGTGCATATGTCCAGAGGTGTAGTGATGAATGTATTGATTTCAATGGAAAAAAGGCATGGAATTTTGATGGATGTAAGCTCTCGTGTTTTCTATCAATCTGGACAGCATAACAGTAAGGCAAAAGATAGCTCGATCCCTAATAATGAGGAATTGTGTGCTATTTATAGGTTGTTAGAAACGAGCAAGTGAGAGAGAGAGAGAGAGAAAGAGAATAATGGGACAAGTGACGTGGCCTTTATAGGTGAGGCAGTTACACATTATATATATAAGTGGGGGATAATCAAGGGTTTGTTGCACATGCATGGAGGAAGGATGATTGCCTATATCCATCACGTTTACATGGTGTGAGTGTGATTGTTTATATTTCCTCACGTGGTACAGGCTTGCATTGACGGGGTTAACTAACATTGTTAGTTAACACTAAGTTGACTGGCATGAGACGAATGTTAACATTGTTTGGCCAAGTATATTTCCATATGAGCTGATCTTATTGCATCAGCCCACTAGATTCAATACCAGGCCGATGTAATACCCTGTAATTTTGAGTAATTTAGTTTTAACATTTAAATTACATTGGTGACGTAATTTAATTAGAATGGGAAAATAATGTGAAATTAACAAATATTAATTATTCAGAACATGATTATTATTTATGTGTAAATTTACTTTCATGATTAAGTAAATTTAATTAAGTTAATTGTAAGTGCATCGTATATGAGTAGAAACGACGAAAATTAACGATATCTCAATCGGGACATTTGTGTGGTCTATTTTTGGGCTGAGATTGGATGTTTATGTTTAATGACTCGGATGGTGATTTTCAGTGTACGGTTGATTTGAGAGTTGTCAAAATAGTCCAAATCAAGTACTCAGGATAAAGATTGGTTACAGGGAGCATTTTAGATTAGTCAAAACCTGAGTAAGGGCATGCAGGTCATTTTACACCTAGGGCTTTAATTAATTTCAGGATTTGGGTTAATTAAACGGAGGCTAGGGTTATGAAAGAAGCCATAACACATCAAAAACTCAATATAAGTCATTTGTGAGAAAAGAGGGAGGAAGAACACCCAAGAGATCCAAAGGCTTGATTTAGAAAATGGCGTGGAGGAGAATTAATGTCTTCTTCAACCTGACGCGTAGAGATTCAGAATCACACCAACGATTTAAGGCAAGTATATTAACTTTTTATCTTGAATAAGTGTAGTGTAGTATTCATATAAAAATTAGTAATTGGCGATTTTATTTTGGGATAGGTTTGATTATATAGAAAAAGGGGATTTTTAGAATGATGAATAATATGGAGTTCTTAATCTTGTTAAAGGAAAATAAAGCATTAAAATTTGTTATTGATTAGATAAAATCATGAATAAATGTTCTATATATTGATCTTGAATGAAAAGACACTATCTTGAATTTAAAAGATGAAACCTTGATTATAAATTTAGGATTTTCATTAGAAATTGTGATATAATTGATTTTGGACAAAGAATGATGAAAATCCCATGATTAAATTTAGTTTTTGATGATTGAGACAATCAAATATATGCATTCATGTTAATAATTGATTGGTGACATCATATAACTTTGGGATGAAGTTTGGATGCATTTTGTGGAGGATATTTGGAGAAACTCGTAATAAAATCATAGCAAATCTGTGTTACAGAATTCCAGGGGCGAACGGTTCGCCCCCTGGCTAAACCGGTTCGGTTCCCCTTCTTATCCAGGTCATGGAATTGTAAATCTTTTCGATATGAATGCCTGGCTGCCAGTTTTGTATTTTCTGATTTTTTTAATTAGTTATGAATTTTATACGGAAGGGTGTATGAGATCAAAATCTTTGGTTGGTAATCTAGGGATGGATTTTATCTTAGGTATGATTATGTTTTGGACGATTACAAATCCTTGTTGATATAATCCCTTAGTTAATAGGAATTCATAGATGATAAAATTGAGGTTAAGTTAAAGATTTTTAATACTTCTGGAGATTATGTTCAGTAAGGAAAATTTCGGGTAGATGAGGATTGACTCGAATTATATACGTAGGGTATTTAGGAGATAAAATACTCACACTACACCAAAAACAGGAAACTGACACGGTTTAAAACCGTGCCAGACGCAATCTAGCACGGTTCAAAACCGTGCCAGAATCAGGCGTGCCAAATTTTCTGGCGCGGTTTAAAACCGTGCCAGATTTTCCAATCTAGCACGCTTTTAAACTGTGCCAGTTTTTTAATCTGGCACGCTTTTGGCACGCTTTTAAACAGTGCTAGATGTTAAATCTGGCACGCTTTTGGCACACGCCAAAATCGTGCCAAATTATCTATTTTCTGGAACGCTTTTGGCACGGTTATAAAGCGTGCCAGATTGTTTTATAAGCGTTCTCATTTTTATGCATTGGCACGATTTTGGCACGGTTTAAAATCGTGCCAAATTTTTCAGTTGATTAAAAAAAATAATAATAGGAACCAAATCTGAAAAATCTGCAAATTCCAAATTCGGTAGGAAAAATATTTATTATTTGCAAAAACAAAATCAAGAAAATTCACAAATTATGAATATCGCAGGTTCTTGATAAACTAATGTGCATACAAACTTCAAAAAATTACAAGAGATAATACCAATATAAACCAACACATGACCATAAAAGTCGACAATAACTTCAAAAAATTACAAGTTAATAGTTCTCATATCTAAAAAAAATTGGGCAGAGTTTCCTCTATTTTTTGAGCATTCCAAAACCTGCTAACATAAAATCTGTCCATATAAAGCCCGCACGACCATAAAAGTCAACAATAAAACTACTATAGCTAGCACGACCATAAAAATAAACCATAAAACTACAGAAGCCTGCTCGACCATAACACAAAAAATAGAATCCTGAATATTAACAACACTAAATACACAATCCCCCTGTTGTAAAGCATTGACTTCTTCGTGCGTTCCAAGTGGATAAAAGCTAACAATTGAATGTCATCCTACAAAAAAAAAATAAGACAAAAAAAGATACAATATTAGTAACCAAGTCATTTTTGAAAAAATATTCAAGCAAAAAAATTGCATATACAAGAAGAAAAATTGCATATACGACTACGTGGTCAGTTCCTACAAGTTACATCGATCCCGTGCGAGGTGTTTGTGCCTCCTACGATGTCGTTTGGGGGTTGGTTTGGGTTTTCACCCCTTAACGGCCTGTTTTCAAGTCTAAGTGTGATTTTTGCGAATTATCGTCATATTCTCAAACCAGGAGTCCCGGGACTACGCGGTTAGTTCCTACAAGTTACATTGGACCCGTGCGAGGTGTTCGTGCCTCCTACGGGGTCGTTTGTGGACTGGTTCGGGTTTTCACCCCTTAACGGCCTGTTTTCAAGTCTAAGTGTGATTTTTGCAAATGATCGTCATACTCTCATACCGGGAGTCCCGGGACTACGCGATCAGTTCCTACAAGTTATATTGGTCCAGTGCGAGGTGTTCGTGCCTCCTACGGGATCGTATGTGGGCTGGATTGGGTTTTCACCCCTTAACGGCTTGTTTTCAAGTCTAAGTGTGATTTTTGCAAATTATCATCATACTCTCAAATCGGGAGTCGCGGGACTACGCGGTCAGTTCCTACGAGTTACATTGGTCCCGTGCGAGGTGTTCGTGCCTCCTAGAGGGTCGTCTGGGGGCTGGTTCGGGTTTTCACCCCTTAACGGCCTGTTTTCAAGTCCAAGTGTGATTTTTGCAAATTATCGTCATACTCTCAAACGGGGAGACCCAGGACTACGCGGTCAGTTCCTATGAGTTAAATTAGTACCGTGCGAGGTGTTCGTGCCTCTTATGGGGTCGTTTGGGGGATGGTTCGGGTTTTCACCCCTTAACGGCCTGTTTTCAAGTCTAAGTGTGATTTTTGCAAATAATCGTCATACTCTTAAACCGGGATTCCCGAGACTACGCGGTCAGTTCCTACAAGTTACATTGGTCCCGTGCGAGGTATTCGTGCCTCCTACGGGATCGTTTGGGGGCTGGTTCGGGTTTTCACCCCTTAACGGCCTGTTTTCAAGTCTAAGTGTGATTTTTGAAAATTATTGTCATACTCTCATACCGGGAGTCCCGAGACTACGCGGTCAGTTCCTACAAGTTACATTGGTTCCCTACGAGGTGTTTGTGCCTCCTATGGGGTCGTTTGGGGGTTGGTTTGGGTTTTCACCTCTTAACGGCCTGTTTTCAAGTCTAACTGTGATTTTTGCAAATTATCGTCATATTCTCAAATTGGGACTCCGAGGACTACGCGGTCAGTCCCTACAAGTTACATTGGTCCCGTGCGAGGTGTTCGTGCCTCCTACGGGGTCGTTTGGGGGCTGGTTTTGGTTTTAACCCCTTAACGGCCTGTTTTCAAGTCTAAGTGTGATTTTTTCGAATTATCGTCATACTCTCAAACTGGGAGTCCCGGGACTAAGCGGTCAGTTCCTACAAGTTACATTGGTCCTCTACGAGGTGTTCGTGCCTCCTACGGGATCGTTTGGAGTCAAGTTTGGGTTTTCACCCCTTGACGGCCTGTTTTCAAGTCCAAGTGTGATTTTTGTAAATTATCGTCATACTCTCAAATCGGGAGACCCGCGACTACGCGATCAGTTCCTACGAGTTACATTGGTCCCGTGCGAGGTGTTCGTTCCTCCTACGGGGTCGTTTGGGGGTTTTCACCCCTTAACGGCCTGTTTTCAAGTCCAAGTGTTATTTTTGCAAATTATCGTCATACTCTCAAACTGGGAGACCCGAGACTACGCGGTCAGTTCCTGCAAGTTACATTGGTCCCGTGTGAGGTGTTCGTGCCTCCTACGGGGTCGTTTGAGGGCTGGTTTGGGTTTTCACACTTTAACGGCCTGTTTTCAAGGCTAAGTGTTATTTTTGCAAATTATCGTCATAATCTCAAATCGGGAGACCCGGGACTACGCGGTCAGTTCCTACAAGTTACATTGGTCCCGTGCGAGGTGTTCGTGCCTCCTACGGGATCGTTTGGAGGCTAGTTTGGGTTTTCACCCTTTAACAGGCTGTTTTCAAGAAAGTGTGATTTTTGGAAATTATTATCATACTCTCTAACCGGGAGACCCGGGACTACGTGGTCAGTTCCTACAAGTTACATTGGTCCCGTGCGAGGTGTTCGTGCCTCCTACGGGGTCGTTTGAGGGCTGGTTTGGGTTTTCACCCTTTAACGGCCTGTTTTCAAGTCTAAGTGTGATTTTTGCAAATTATCGCCATACTCTCAAATCGAGAGACCCGGGACTACGCGGTCAGTTCCTACAAGTTACATTGGTCTCGTGCGAGGTGTTCGTGCCTCCTACGGGGTCGTTTGGGGGCTAGTTTGGGTTTTCACCCTTTAACAGCCTGTTTTCAAGTCTAAGTGTGATTTTTACAAATTATCGTCATACTCTCAAACCTGGAGACCCGGGACTACGCGGTCAGTTCCTACAAGTTACAATGGTCCCGTACGAGGTGTTCGTGCCTCCTACGGGGTCGGTTAGGGACTTGTTTGGGTTTTCACCCTTTAACAACTTGTTTTCAAGTCTAAGTGTTATTTTTGCAAATTATCGTCATACTCTCAAACCGAGACTAAGAACTCTAAAAGTTCTTTAGTTTACACCGGAAAGAGACTAAGAACTCTAAAACTTTAATACAATACATTCTTAAATTACTACCATAAGACTTGTGTGCTTATTTTCTTTTTTTATATTCTTATCCGTATAAGATAAAATTCCATTTCCCCCTATTCAATTCCTCATTAATAGAAAAATACCTCATTATCTACTACTAAACTTTTATTTCTTCTTTTTACCCGTGTTTTTAATACAATTAGTTGGAGTTCTTTTACCCATTTTGGATTCCTCATTGTTGAAGAAAGTTCATCATCCCAAAGAGTTTAATGAAAAATGGCACGTAATTTTCAAAACATTATCTTCCTTGCAATAACTAAAAAATGTATGACCCCCAAAAGTCGCCAAACTACCAACTGTCATATTATTTCTTAAAAACTGATTCACTTGAAAAAGAAAATAAAAAACATAAAAAATAACTTAGGATATTAAATGAAACTAAGAGGTTTTGAAGTTGCTGTCACCTCTGGGCCTTGTTTGTGGCTTGAAGTTCACATCGTTAGGCTAGCCGCTGGGCACGTGCTCAATGCACCACTTTCAACTGAGGGCAGTCTCAGTGGGAGTTGTCGAGAGGCTTGGTCATTAACCTAGTGGCTAGCTGTAGACATAGAACAAGAAGAGCAATTTTCAAAAGGAGAGGAACACGAGACGCAAACTAGGCCAAATAGCTTCAGTCAAAACATAATTCTAGAACTCAAACAGGACATTGCACCAAGGTAATCTCTCTTTAGCATTTTATCAAACATGTAACATACGACATTTTCAATAGATTGTAACATACAAAAATATCTAGTATGTAAAAGAAATTAATTATGGAGACATAAAGGAAACACGAACCAAAATCCATCGGAGCTGAAACCACGGGCTCTCAGTCCTCTTCTCCCTTGCCGTATTATGACCACCTTGAATTATACACAATACTATCCTAAGACAAAAATAAATCGCAAAATTAGGCATGAGAATATATGATACAGTGAATAAGAATCAATGTTTCATTTCAGATATACTTCACTAGAGTATGAATTCAACAAATATATCAACTAAATAATTTCTAAATCTAACACACAATTGAAAAGTCTAAGTAACAATGAAATTTGTTACAAGTGAAGATATGTTTCATCGAAGTACTTGACAAATACATTAATTCATCTATTTAGAAAGAAAATATGGAACTGGTCCTTGCCTAAGACAAAAGTAAAATTGATGCCATGACGAACTACTCCTTGCCTAAGATAGTTAAGGCTCTAAGGTTATGCTTGGATTAGCATTTTTTTATAGAATTTTTTTGAGAAGATATATGTCCTTATCAGTAAGCCCCTGACCATGATGCTCAAGAAGAAGAACTTTTAATAGTCAACTGAATCTATAAAATTTTTCAACAAGCCTAAAACAGCTATGACTACTACTCATGTTCTAGAAATACTGATTTTATTCAACACTTCATGCTAGTAATTAAGGGATTATTGTTGATCTTATGCAAGGCTCTTAGCATTACTAAGCAAGGCATTACCTCCATGAAATCTACCAACAACAATGTGATAAACACCTCCATGGCAACCACTTATTATTCTCTACAAAAAATGATACTGTCACTAAAAAATAGTAGGTAAACTAAATTTCAACCAATATTCATGAAATCAAACAAGAAAAATTATTGAACCATGTCTGGATGTAGAGTTGGATCTGAAGTTGGATCGTGAGACTCAAGCAGATTGACCAAATCTTTAATCTCAAATTTCTTATTAGATGGAATGGATAAATTACCTATGTTGATGACCAAACTAAATTGTCGAAGCTTTTGGAGATGACCAAACCAAATATTCAACCAAACCTTCAGAGGTTGGTCTGACCTAACTCCGATGGCAGTTCGTGGATGGCCAGAAGAAGAGGATGATGGCAGTTCGTGGACGAAGCAGAGGGTGGACTGACCTAACTCCGATGGTTGTTCGTGGACGAAGTAGATGATGGGGTCGCCTGGTAGTAGACGAAGTAGACGAAGATGGAGACGGAGGGTAGGTGGATGGCTGTTCGTGGACGAAGCAGAGTGGCAGGGTTGATGGAGGCGGAGGGTAGTGTGGATGATGGAGGCGGCGGGTAGCGGCAGGTCGCCTGGTAGCGTGGAGAGAGAGAGAGAGAGAGAGAGAGACTTAGAGAGAAGAGAGGAGATCAGATTGATGTCCCGTCCCAAAGTTTTGGCCCCCGATTGAAATTTTAGGATATTATTTTTTTAATGAACTGTACCCATATTTGGAACGGTTTTACACCGTGCCAGAATTTGGCACTCATTTAAACCGTGCCAGTTTATGCTAAAACCGTGCCAAATTCTGGCACAGCTTAAAACCATGCCAGAATCTCCTTGCCACAGCGTGCCAGATTAACATTTTTGGTGTAGTGTCAGGTCGTAGGATATGTAACCGGATAGAGTGATTTCAGATTATGAATTTTAGGGCTAGTTTGGAAAATCTGGTAGAATTCAGTGATGATAAAATTAGGAGAAGAATTTGTAAGGTTAATTATTTAATTAAGAGAAGAATTTTAGTAAGGCTAATTATTTAATTAAGAGAAGAATTTCAGTAAGGTTAATTATTTAATTAAGAGAAGAATTTAATTAAATAAGAGTCAGGGATAGACTCGGGTTATTAGACTAGTACTTCGGGTGATAGGCACGAATTAGTCAATTAATGTGATTATATATATACGGGTATTAATACAATACGTATATATAAAATATAATGATGTATGTATGATATTATGTGGAACTTACTCCTCTAGTGTTATCAGTGGAGGTTTCATGATGTGGGTGATCTTTCCTGACGAATCACAACCGGCTAAGTATCGACCCCAGGTCATAGCGCCATGTTTATGTTTGTGTAATTTATATTCGAAGTGAGGTAATTGTGGGTATAGTTATGACTCACTGTCGAAGGTGGATCATCAGAGATCGGTGGGACTTCTGCAGCCATTAGAGTTTCCTATGTGAAAATGGGAGATCATTTCTATGGACTTCATCACGGGATTACCCACATAGCAAAGGGGTCACGATTCGGTATGGGTGATAGTGGATCGGCCGACCAAGGTAGCCCACTTTCTGCCATCCAGAATAGACTACACCGCAGGACAGTACACCCATATATTCATAGCAAAAATAGTGAGACTCCATGGAGTACCTATCAATATCGTGTCTGACAGAGATAAGGTATTTGTGTCTCGATTTTGGGAGAGTTTTTAGAAAGTGTTGGGTACGGAGTTGCGATTGAGAACAACCTATCACTCGCAGACGAATGGTCAGATCGAGCAGATGAATCAGATGTTGGAGGACACGTTACGTATGTGCATCATTGATTTTGGCGGAGGTTGGGAGAAGTACCTTCCGCTGGTGGAGTTTTCCTATAACAACTCCTACCAGTTTACTATCGGTATGGCTCCATTCGAGGCACTATACGGCAGACTTTGTCGTTACCCATCATGTTGTCTAGAGGTGGGGGACAACAAGTTACATGGTCCGAAAGTGATTCAAGATACTTTGAAAAGGATTGAGTTGATACGGAGCCGTATTCGGGTTGCTCAAGATCGACTGAAGAGCAACGTTGACGCCAAATGGTATTTTCACAAGTTCAACATTAGAGATCAGGTGTTACTTCGGGTGTCTCCTATGAAGGGAGTTATGCATTTTAGGAATAAGGGAAAGTTGGCGCCTACGTATGTAGGTCCATTCCCCATTATCGAGAGGATTGGGCCAGTTGCTTATAGACTTGGGTTACCGGAGCACTTGCATAGAGTCCATGACGTGTTCCATATCTCTTCGTTGAGGATATTTCTTAAATATTAATTGACCCACACCCACATTGCGTTGGAGGAAATAGACTTACAGCCTGATAGTTCCTACGAGGAGGGGTCAGTCGCTATTCTAGATCGTAGCGAGAGGACGTTGAGATAAAAGATAGTACCACTAGTACGTGTTCAATGGCTGCACCATAATATTGAGGAATCATCATGGGAGTGCGAGAATGGAATGCGTGAATGTTATCCAGAGTTATTCTTGCCAGGTATATATACATTTTTCTTAATTTCGGGAAGAAATTCTGTGATTAAGGGGGAAGTATGTAATACTCCGTATTTTTATGCATATTTATTTTTATGAAATTATGGAAAATGGGGATTAATTAAATTAAAGAGAGATAATTTAAATTGTAATTAATCCGACTCTATGATAATAATTACTAGCGTGATGAGAATTAATAGTTATTGAAATAATATTATGAATGGAGGAGATACACGACAGTTATGTTATAAATATTTGGGACATGTATGAATCGCGTAACTAGTATGTATTTGGGGGTTTAAACAGGTAAATTATTTTTTTATAACTCGGATCACTATTTTGAGTGCGCCAGAGTATCCAGAAGGGTCCAGATAGTCAGAAAATACTATTCGAGTATTTTATTTGGAGTTCGAGATATTTTAGCCTAAAACGACACCCCAGAGGGGTATTTTGGTCTTTTGGAATTTTTGGGTAAATAAATGGACGAAAATTGGGTTTAATTAAAAGCATTTAGAGTTAGTGGCCTGTCAGTTTCAACCTACGTGAGAAAGAGAGGAAAAGAGAGAGAGAACCAAGGAAGAAGAAGAAGACTCCATTAGAGCCCTAAGCCAAGAACTCAATCTTTCACACCCAAAAGTACACCAGCGGGTAGATCGTGTCAAGAGGATCGTTCCCATACCAATTTTAACCCGTAAATCCGAAGTTTATTTTAAGGCAAGTGATTATTTGCTCTTTCTCTTAGCATTTATTATTCTTGTCAACATATGTTGAGGTTTTAGAACTATTAATACCAAAATTGGTTAACCTATGATAAGGTTGTGTAGGAATCTTAGAAATTTGATGCGGGTTTGCATGTAGAGGAGTTTTCCCTTAATAGGAATGTGAAATTTGGTGAATTAGGTGTTAATCACGAAATAAAAATGGGATTTTTATTGATTAATAATTCTAGGTTTATAGTAATATGACTCATGGGAAAATTTAGGAATTTGTTGAATTTACTTGATGATTAGATGGATTTGACCCCTGAACTATGCTAAGAAGTGTTCTAGGGTGACTTAGAGTAGTTTGGAAACCTTGTACTTGGGTTGGAATGGGTTTAGGTTGAGATTGTAGAGGAGAAAATCTAGAAAAATGAACTTTGAAGATGAACTGGGCAACTGCGAAAATTTCGTTAGAAGTACAACCCAGATCGTTCGAACGAACTCGTTTGAATGAGACTTCTAACGAGATTCCAGTGGACCTTCTAACGAGTTTGGCAGTTCGTTTGAAGTGGGGGGGGGGGGGGGGAGCTTCGTTCGAACGCTGGGAGTAGTACCTTCCACTAGTGGAGTTTGCCTATAATAACTCCTACCACTTTACTATCGGTATGACTCCATTCGAGGCACTATACGGTAGACCTTGTCGTTCCCCAACATGTTGGCTAGAGGTGGGGGGACAATAAGTTACTTAGTCTGGAAGTGATTCAGGATACTTCGACGAGGATTGAGTTGATACGGAGCCATATTCGGGTTGCTCAAGATCGACAGAAGAGCTACGCTGATGCCAAACGGTATTTTCGCGAGTTCAACATAAGAGATCATGTGTTACTTTAGGTGTCTCCTATGAAGGGAGTTATAAGTTTTGGGAAGAAGGGAAAGTTGACGCCTAAGTATGTAGGGACATTCCCTATTATCGAGAGGATTGAGCCAGTTGTTTATAGACTTGGGTTACCGGAGCACTTGCATAGAGTCCATGACGTGTTCCATGTCTCTTCGCTGAGGAGATTTCTTCAAGATGAATTGGCCCACACCCAGATTATGTTGGAGGAATAGACTTACAGCCTGATAGTTCCTATGAGGAGGGGCTAGTCGCTATTCTAGACCATAGCGAGAGGAAGTTGAGATCGAAAATAGTACCACTAGTATGTGTTCAGTGGCGACACCATAATATTGAGGAATAAACCTAGGAGCGCGAGGATGACATGCGTGAATGTTATCTAGAGTTATTCTTTCTAGGTATATATACATTTTTCTGAATTTCGGGACGAAATTCTGTTATTAGGGGGGGGGGGGGGGGGGGACAGTATGTAATACCCGTATTTTTATGCATATTTATTTTTATGAAATTATGAAATATGGAGATTAATTAAATTAAAGAGAGAAAATTTAAATTGTAATTAATCCGACTCTATGATAATAATTACCAGCGTGATGAGAATTAGTAGTTATTGAAATAATATTATGGTCGGAGGAGATACACGACAGTTATGTTATAAATATTTGGGACGCGTATGAATCGTGTCACTAGTATTTATTTGGGGGTTTAAAAAGGTAAATTATTTTTATATAACTCGGATGACTATTTTGAGTGCGCCAGAGTGTCCGAAAGGGTCAAGATAGTCAGAAACACTACTCGGGTATTTTATTTGGAGTCCAAAACATTTTAGCCTAAAACGACACCCCATAGGGGTATTTTGGTCTTTTGAAATTTTTGGGTAATTAAATGGACGAAAATTGGGTTTAATTAAAATCATTTAGGGTTAGTGGCCTATGAATTTCAACCTATGTGAGAAAGAGAGGAAAAGAGAGAGAGAACCAAGGAAGAAGAAGAAGACTCCGTGAGAATGATAGTGATGACGGTCGTATGGGTGCGTAGGTATGTGTGTAGCCCATCGGCTTGGGACTATGTTCGCCTACAATAGGTGTTTGTATTTTTATTGGTTATCGAGAGATTGAACCTATTGTCCTCTATGCGTGAGCGTTGCAATGGGACTAGATAGCCGAGTATGCGTAGCACTAAGGGTTTCTCAACCACGGGTGCAATATTGCTATATATATATATATATATATATATATATATATATATATATATATTGATATGTATACATAAAGTGAATAATGTGTGTATACCGAAATCCTGTTTGGTGTCTTATGTTGATAACCCTATTTTTCAAATATGTACTTATGGTATTATCAGGTGGGCATTTAGAATATGAGAATACACTAAAGTAATTCTAAACCTATATCAAAATCTTAAGCACATCGTCTTTGAGTTAATTAAGGAGTCCTTCCAGCATAATAGTATGTACTTAGTAGCCAGCCAGGGTATCCTGACTAGTATGGGTAGTTAGACTCGTTAGGCGTGCACACTAGACCGAGATGTAAGTATCTCAAGCGAGTACGCTAAGTTAACTTGAACAATAATTGTGCTAATTGAATCAATTTAAACACTTGCTATTTTAAACTGTTTTCAACTCGGGCTCTGACCCGTTTTTCTGTATATCTTTCTATTGTTCCATTATTTTTAGGTACCCAGTCACAGGGACACCAACCTTAGGAGACTCTATTCAGTTGCCGTGCTGTAACTACTGTGGAAGCTGGATGATAATTGCTTGTAGACGACTCAGCTTATTCTTTCTTTTTAAATTATCTATTCTATTGGACATGTCATCCTTTCTTCTGTTTACATTCAGAGATTTAGTTGTTTTGAATTCTCTTAGATTTGATTTCCTTCTATTCGATTTATTGTATGGGATTGTATCTAGATATGTTTTGCTCCAGTCATTTATCTTACTTCAGTTAGACTTTATTTATACTACTGTGATGTGTAGCATTTTGGTATTCTTTTTTATATTTGTTAGTAACAAGATAAAATTTGGACATCACCCTTTTTTAAATATTAGGTGGTTAGCTTTTATTAAATTAACATTTGAGTTTTCGACAGTGATGTGTTATCTGAACCAACTTGATATTCTGAAATGAATTAATTAAGTACTGATCACCTGGAATTTAATTAGGCGGGGTGTCACGAGAGTGAACCAATCCCGTCTAAGAGTGTTATGTTTATTCTATGAATGACTCATCATTGGGCGATGACACCATCCCCACGTTTACCCAATTGATGGTTGAGAGCCTAATCGACATAAATGTTGTGAAAGAAAAGGAGAAAGGCTAAAAAAAACTCCTCCACCACTAATTTGGCTGAATTCATGGTAAAACCGAGTGCGTGCATGGACTCCCTTGATCAATCCCATCCAGCATAGGCTCAAATTAGACAGTTCGTATGGGAGGAAAAATTAAGAATCAACCTAAAAAGGAAGTAATAAAAAATAGTGAACAACAACCCTCGCCCATGTGTGTTATGGAAGATAAAACACAATCCATCCTCGAGAAGTGAATGAAATAGATGGAAACCGGTAGGGCGAGACAAGTGCAGTAAAGGGATGTTGATTTTCCGATTGAATGATGTGTTTTTGGGCTTTTTGAGATAAATATTTACGTTTTAGTTAAGTGGATAGAAAATAGAATGTAACTGCAAATTTATAATATCCCATTGTTTTACTGTTACACATTATTATTTAATTAATTGCATAATTAATGCAAATCGAGTAAAAAATCATTAAATTCGTAATGAAAATCGAGATTAATATAGCATGACATTCCAACTTAAGAGGCCAGCATTCTAACAACGGTTGGTTTGTTGCGTGTTACTGAATGTGGCCATACTTATTGTGGCATATCCGAGAGCAAATTTTCCATTATTTTTACGACATGCTATTTTGCTTAATGTTGTAGAGTGTTATTTATACTTAAAGGATAGTGTGAAATAGTATTTTTGTATTTGCTTAATAATATGGAGACAGTCTACAAATATCTACCAGACATTATTTGTACACTTTGAGTGAATTAATCGTGTCAATTACACTCCTTAAGGCGAATTTTTGTATCTATGCCATAACCCGTGCCTATGTCACTACAAGTGCTGGTTTTGTAGAATTTTGAGAGACAGAGAGAGAGATAGAAAATAAATTAAAAGTTGATTGTTTTTCCAATTTTAAAGCATAAAGTATTAAATTATCTATTGATCATAAACGATTATTTTAGGGAAATGCTTTCTGTCCCAAACAACTCCCCCAAATCCTCCCCCCAATAACATTTAATACGTCAGGACACAACTTATTAATTCTATTTGAAAGAGATTTAAAAAATTTATTTAATACCTATAGCACCACCATTGTTTTAAAGTAAGATGGCATAATGAAGAGAGTTCTTCCTAACATATTAGGCCTTCCATAGCAAGATTTTTATTTTATTTTAAAGCACGGCTCTTATGCATTCACAATACGCTCCCTAATCTCTATCTTCATACGTTATTCAGGAAAGCAATCATATGTCTAAAAGATGGCAATAAATTGCAGATACAATAATGATAGCTATTATTTCTTCCAATCTTTGGTAGGATTCACACTCCCAAAATTACTTTTAACATACAAATACAAGAAAGAAAAAATCTTTTCTAGCATTAAAATTTTATCAGCAGTCACTCAAAACTCATTCAGTGGCTTCAATCATCGGAATTATTTTATAACAATAGGCAAATCACAAAATGAACATTCAAACACGACTTGTCCCACATTGACAGAACTAAAATGCAGAGTATAGCCACAAAACACCTTATCAATAAATTCATATATCACAACCCTCGTTTGCAATTACCTACTTATAAAAAACTAGATTTCTGGTTATCAAAGATGGAGAGCAAGTGTAAAACTAGTAGAAGCAGCACTGGTGAGGCTATGAACACCAATTTTATCTGATCAAACAAGCCCTCAAATGCTGACTCGTAGTTTGTGTACCATGAGAAGCTCATAAACGTGAACAGTATAACAAGGAAGAAACACAAGTGAATTGGGAGATGGGATTGAGAATGGGACGATGAGGAAGAGTTATAATCTCTAGCCATAATTTGACAGGTTTGTTTATCACTTAAAAGGGGTTCAAAAGATGTTTGTGAAGCTTTTGTTTTTCAAGCCAACAAGATGAGAGAAAAACAGTGCAGAGTTTTGGGAGCACTAATGTGTGGTGAACATGGCTTTATATAATGTGCTGTAGTTGAAAAAATAGAAAAGGTTATATAGGTGAGGGCAACATGTATTAGGGTTTAAGTAGTGCTTTACATTCAATTAACGCAGTATGAATATCTTGTCGTGTATATCATCGTATGTGTTATTGGATGTACTCACCAAATTTTGTACGAAAGATTTGATGAATATATTCAAAAGGAAAAATTCGCATTTTATTATCTTGAAGGTTAGTTACTTTTATATTTTAAATTCCAATGTATTAAAATTGACACATATAATCCTAAAGTTTTCATATTACTACAAGCAAAACCTTGCCGTTAAATTAACTACCAGAAAGAATAAAAAATGAGAGTAAATGCATCGAAATGCACTTTTTTGCCAAGTTTTGGGGTTTCACTTGCGTGCTTTGATATACAAATTCAGCTATTACATATAGAGGTTATTTTTAACAATAAGTAATTGCAATGAGAATATTTAGGATAAAAATATCACAGTTCTAAAAGCTTACAATCGGGGTTCCATTAAAAAAATTGGTATGAGATTAATATTATCTATTAATAACAAAAATAAAAACAAATTCAAATAATTAGTATAGATGATAAAAAGAATTATTGACACTTTACTACCCTAAAGTTTAATCGTTTTTGTACTTCAAACCTAAATGTATCAAGATTGACACATAAACCCCTATAATTTGGCGGGAAAGTGCATTCTGACGCATTTACCCTCATTTTTTACTTTTTTTGTTAGTTTATTTTACGACAGGGTTTGGATTGCAACAATGTTAAAACTCTGGGATTTTATGTACCAATTTTGATATATTGGAGTTTGAAGTGCAAAAGTGATCAAATTTTAGGATAGTAAAGTGTCAATAATTCCATTTAAAATTTGGAGAAAAAAAATGAATCACACAATATATATATGCACGCCACATGTTTATTACTTGCGTAGGTTATGTAAAACCATGACAAGAAATGCCTCCCTACACTTAATTTCTCATAATAAAATTAGGATTATTTGTGTTTTGGTATACTTCGCTTAGTGTTTAATGTTTTGCATATTGGTACATTTGAATAAATTTCCCCTTTTTTGGGTAGTACCTTTTAATACTTCTGCACCACCTTTTCCTCTTAAACTACTAAAGCTTTGCGGAAAGTGAAATTGACACGAAAGTGTAAATATGTATGACTTTAAAAATCAAACTACAAGTATAAATAACTACTTACCCCAAAATGTAATTACTTTAAAAAATCAAGGAGATAAAGTTTTCAAAAGTTGTTGAAGTAATAAAATGAAAATGGGAATATTATAGGACAACGCTGTCACTAAAAAAATACGTCAAACGATGTAAAATTTATGTTTTTATAATAATGTACAATATTATATTGTATTTTTTTTTAATGATCGTGGACCTCCGCAATAACACTATTTTATTGCATTGACACTTTAATTATGGCACTTTTGACACAAATTTCTTGTTTCATATAGTATTTTCCTAAGTAGGATGAAATGAAACGCTCTTCACCAACTTTTCCTAAAAAGTTAAAGATAGCGAAATGAATAGAAAGACTTTTTAAGTTATTGATGTGCTTTTAGCTACATTGTGGAATTCTTCTTTTTTTTTGTGGTCCAGTAAAGATACATAAAGTGGCCGGTGAGACTTTTGTACCATTGGCAACTCATGAGCAGACACATGCCACCGACCATGATCAGATCTTATAGTGATGCATAATTGATACATATAATTATGTGTAAAAGTGTGTGTAAATATAAGTGCATGAAGCTAAATATACTGGTTTAGCAAGGAGAAGATGCAATTTAGAAATTAGAAAAGATTAGCGATTATGGGTAATTAATGAAGAACGAAATTAGTAAGTTTTAAATTTAGTCTTAGGAATAGTTGGGTACCTAATCAACTTGTGTAAATAAATGAATTTGATAAAAAACCAGGCTTTATATATCAACATGATTAAAAATTTCACAGTTATATGTAAGTAGGTTGTGAGTTCATCTAATTTAATATGATTAGACATAAAACTATTTGATTATCAGACAATGATCCATCCAATGAAGCGCACTCGAGAGACAACTCACATCGAACCTAAATAATTTTTTTTATAAAAATGTTATATTACCCATTGTCTGCACTAATACAGAGGTATCTATATATTTTCGTACGATTAATATTCTGACCTATATTTTTAGTAGCTCACATATACCTTGCAACATTGTCTTTATAATTTTGAGGCTCAACACTTTTGGACAAATTTTATTGACAAAATTTAACTGATCAATTTATTGGTCAATTGGAACTTTTGTTAATTAAGAGTACACCATACACCAACCAATTCAACAAACACAAATAATTGTATGAGTAAAATTGTGTAAATAAATTGTATTCCTTAGAATTATTCTTTCACTAAGCAGTATTATTTTCCATGTAAGTAATTCAATTAAACCTTGTTCTTACATATATAAATTTGTCCAGGATGCTGTTGATTTTGTCATGCTAAAAATAACCATTAAGTTAATCATCTGTAACAAAATATCAAAGTGATCCACTAGTTAAAGTATCTATTTATGAACGATTTAAACAAAAAACCTAAGCCTGTGCTGCATTAAGGGTTGATAAGATCTACCCTACCTTCAATCTCTTTCATCAACGGAACATAAAAACAGGTCCCACAGCATCCTAAGAAAACTAGCCGTTAACATAAAAACGCTCTAAGACAATCATAAACCATATCGGAAATTCATAATGCTAATTAAATAATTAGGTATTGATGGGATCAGCTGAATGACTAATTGACTAATGATCGTGACCTCATCATAGGGGTGTTATTACATTAACTATTTGGAATTCGCGAGATGCCCAGGTTATACATTAGAGAAGGATATACACTCAATAAATTGCAAACAAGTAAATGATGATAAATCAAAGGGTGTTTTTATATGAACACACCTTTTATATCTACATAGACCAAATTTTCATTTATTATAATAAAAAGTGATTAAAAGACATAACTATCCCTTTTAACAACCCCTACAACAATCCTAAATTTTTCAATAGTCTAAAACCGAGCATCATACATACTAGGTGTGCTCGCGGACCGATCCGGCTCACTTTTGAGATTTTTTTTTGAACGGACCGACTTGGCCGGTTCTCTAAAAAAATAGACCGAGACTGGACCGATAATATCGATTAACTGACCCTAGTCTGTTCGATTTTTATAAGGTCGGTCCGGTCTAATCCGTCGGTCCTCATATTAATGAATTACATCATTTATAATAATAAAAATATACCCGAGTATATTTTTTCCAAACATTAAAAACTAAAAAAAAATCAAAATTTGCAATTAAAACAAACCTAGTATGGGATTAAACTATAATTTAAACTAATCAGATATTAAAATATATATTTTCACTATTTATTTGTCATATATATATATATATACTAGCGTATTCCCATGCCTGAAGGCACGCCGAAAATTTTCAAAGTATGTAATCGCAAAACGACAAAAATTTTCAAAGTATGTAATTGTAAAACGAAAAAAATTTCGTTCCCCGACAAAACAAAGCGTAATTTTAAAAAAATGACCATAATTTGCTTTATTTATAGGACTATCGTGCAAAATAGTTGCGTTCGTGATTGGTTAAAAAAACATTGTGTTCTATCGCTTTTACTTAGATAGTGTTCGTGATTGGTAAAAACATACTATTTCATGTCGAAGAAAAAATTCCAAACTACGTAATCACAAAACAACAAAAATTTTCAAAGTATCAATTGTGGTCAAATCAATAATGTTAAATTATAATATCAATCATGGCCAACTTTTCCGAAGGCACGCATAATATTATAAGTGTCGTATAGTGTCTAATAACACTTTGCTCAAGTTCAATTCATAATACATGACACTTTGTTCAAGTCCATTTATCATGGATATTTCTCTAAGTTATTTGTTTCAACGGTTAAATAGATACTAATAAATTTAGACATGACACAATGACACAACATGAAAGCCAACAAAGTGATCCAAAAGAAATTTTTCGTGACTAATTGATGTTATGACACTTTTACTTGGTTTGCGTTCAAGATAAGTAAAAATAATAATATTTCATGTTGTGCCGTGTTTTATTTTATTCAGGTTCATTTTTTATTTACAAAAAATATTTTGTTTTTTGTCACTTTTACTTGGGTAGTGTTTTTAGTTGGTAAAAAAATATTATTTTATGTTGTGTCTTATTGTGTCAATCCGTGTTTATTTGTATCGAGTTCACTTTTTGCTAGAATTTTTTTTTGGTAAAAAAATATTTGTGTTAGCGGCCTTTACTTGGGTAGTATTCGCGATTAATAAAAAATTATTTCATGTCGTATCGTATTATATCGTGTTTATTTTTAGTTAATAACATGTTCAAGACAGATAAAACAATAATATTTCACGTCGTGTCGTGTTTATTATAGTTAGTTTTTAAAAAACTCATGAAACTTGAAATCTAAATCATCTAACAAAAGTAGGATCCTGACATGCAAATGGGTGAATTCGAATATGATTGAGTCATTAATCAGGTCACGATCTTATTTAAAAATGAGAAAAAAAGTCAAAACACTCCACTAAAATTTATCAACATCTGAACCATTTTCAAGAACTTCTGTCTCCCCAATCTAAGGAAATGGGTTGCTTGAGTATTCCCATCATCCACAAACTCTACACATATAAACACACACACACACACACACACAGTATGTGTGTGTGTGTGTTTATATGTGTGTAAGAGTGTGAGAGAGATATAGAAAGAGAGGGATTTTGACCATTTGATTTGGGTTTAGGTGAAAAAGAACACTAGATTCAACATGAAACAAGTCATTTTAGTGATTGGGATAGAAATTGATGGATGTGATCAGTGAGATTCACCGCGGGTGTATGTTCACTTCGTTTTTCGATGGTTCTAAGGAAGGGGAACATATTTTTTAACCATTTTAGCAGGAAAATGAAATATGTTCACTATTCTTTGAAGATGGATTTTTAAAATGTCAATGTTTCTTTATTATTCAATAACTCCTCATAGGGCCTGGTAAATGATTTTAAGCATATTTGTGTGGGTTTTAAAAGAATGAGGGCTATAAATTGATTATTTGAGTTTATATAAAAACACCCGAAGCCAAAATAGGAACTCGATTAAAAACTTCAAAGTACTTGTGATTCCAAAACGTGTAAAACAAATATGACTACATAACATCCCGAAAAACATAATAATGATATATGATTCATGATCATACAAGGAAAATACAAAAAACATGTAGTGTATTACCAAATGTCAACAACACAAGCATAAACTTGTTTGTATAAATGATTTTTTTTATCTTCATTCAACCATAACATTTATAGTAGGGTGTATACAACTAGGTGGAGAGGAGATGGATAGGCATGTTTGTGTTTCTCTTTTTTTAAGGAAACACACATTTATCTTCCATATCTCTAATACTAACTATTAAATGCAACAAATTCTCACATTACATCATTAAAAAAAATATTCTCAAATACGCTCAAAATTATCCAGTGGGGGTGGGACAAAGACGAAGAATTAGAACAAATTGCCAGTTGATTGTGAACAGTTACTTCTACAACCAATCAAAAAAAGATATTGGTACACATACACACAAAACCGCAAATAATCGATAACGTTATCAAAACCATTCCAGACAAGTGCATAAATCCAAAGCTAAAATATTTTACCTTTCAACACTCACTATTTTCTGCGACTCTTTTCAACATCTAAGTTCACAATAAGCTTCTGAAATTTCATCTTTGTCACCTGCAACTGGACCTTGAAATCTTTCTCCCATTATGAAACATAAGTTTCAGTCCCCGAAGTTCTTTATCAGCATTTGTAAGAGTTCTGAATCAAAGTTTCAAAGCCATTCATTTTCTAACACAAACAAAACAAGATAAGAGACCATAAATTCTATAACATAAAAAACCTCTAACTGACTCTGTTACAAATATACATGCATACATATATGTCTTTATTTGTATATGGCTGTATATAAAAATTGAAAAAAAAGTACACACATGCTGAAGCAGAAAATATAGAGGGTATAAGGTCGGCAAACCCTAGACTTGAAAATAATAGAATGTTGAGTAACTAAAATTTGATTTGGACGTATTTTCCCAGACCTTTGAAAGGTGTCTTTTTGGGTTTTAAATCTTTCAAATAAATTTAAATTAATTATTTATTGAAAATTATTGATCCTTGCTAGAGCTCCATGCTGTAACACCCCGTCTAATTTGATACCGGGTGATCAGCCCTTTATTAAATTAAAAATCAAGGTGAACGGTGTGGTTCATTCTGTGCATCACTATCGGGAAAAAAAATTCCTTTTTAATCACCCTAATTAATTAAGCTAAGTGTCAAATCAATTTAAAGTATTATTCCATTTATTAAATCCCAACGTGAAAACCTTTTTAAAATATAAATCAGTTTAAGAATAACATAAATGCTAAGGATGGCAATCAACCAAAAGAAATAAACCAACTAGATTAACCAAACCAAGTTAATAAATAAGTGAAATTGTCATAAGAAATAACTCCCAATGAGTCCTAAATACTGAAAATAGAAATAAATAAAAAATCTCTAATAAGTCTAAATTGAAATAGGAAATCGGACGACACACGCCCTAGCTATGAAGCACTAAATCAAGAGTTGAATCAAGGAAGAGGTTTTCTAGACCAAGGGCTTGCAACTCCCACATGAGCTGCAGCACGTCCAATCCAAAGAACCTATGCCTGACGCCCTTGTGTCTGGGCACCTGTAATACATACATACATACATATATATATATATATATATATATACACACACACACACACACACAAGAGAGAGAGAGAAAAATGATAGGAAACGGGTCAGAGCCCGAGTGTAAAATAGTTTTAAAAATAGTTTAACAAGTATTTAAAGTACTTACTGGCTAATATAACAATCAAGTTAGTACGCAACACTCTCTTGAGGATTTTCACCTCTCATCTAGGGTGCACGCCTACCGTACTACTAAAATGCCTCATAAGTCTATCTAATTAATCTCCCATAAATTCTATTTCGAGGAGCCACAAGAATATGATTTTAGTTTAGAGGTTAGTCTCTTAAAGATTACTTACGTCTATTATGTATTTCTCAATATTGTAGTAACGTTCCCGAACACTTACTATAATTATGGAGCATTTATACAATATTTATCTACTTATACGCACAATAGAAGAATTCCATATATACGTATATATATTAATAACTCATATAATATATATACTATCGACACCCCACATAAAATCTATAGTGCTGACATAGTCTGCTATCAAGTCCCCGTATCTCTCGTACTAAGGTAAATACTAGTTCGGAATCACTCTCGAACTGTATTAACACAATACACACAAAATGGAGGTAAAGCATAGTTCCAAGTCACTAAAAGGTCAGCACATACCCCTCACGTCTCTCAGGACCATCTGACTATCATTATCAGATAGCCTGTACCAAGGAATCCTATATTCTAGGGTACAAGTCAATATCCCCCATAAAAGGTCCCATCGAGATAAAACTGTCCCGGCGCGGCAACCTCCATGATAGCAAGTAGCGCAGGTATGGTTATACACAAATATAATATAGATATAGACACATGCACTCGATCATATATATAAATATTCTCATTTTCGAAATAGGTTCGCCCACGACCCATAATAATATTTTAACCATACGTAATACAATTTTACCCAATCTTTACGCATAAAGAACTCATCTCATTTTATTCTCAATTATAATCATTTCGTAATTACTTCTCGTCCCTCGAAGTATTGTCTCTTCCTAAAGGTCAATTCAGTAGGTACACCCTCTCTAACATACTGGTCTAAGTCATTCATGAATCTCTTAATTCCTTACTTAATGTACACACGATTTCCAATATGTGTCAAACCCCCATTAACCCACGATTACATCCCATGTAAAATTTTATTCAATGGAATCTACTTAGACCCTACTTGTGCTCTTTATGACCCATTATACTCTTTAAATGATATTCAAGGGTTCTTATGTATTTTATCCGAATTTAACAAAAAGAGGAAAAACATGCAGTTTCTAGAAGGGGTCGATCGATCGATCGATCAGGTATAGCCCAGATTCTGCCATTGTTAACTACGGGTTTCCTTATTAAAACTCAACCAAAACTCCATAAACGAGTCCCAGACTCCCAACCAATTAAACCAATGACTCTATATACCTATCTACATGATTTTCTACATAAAGCATGTACGAATTTCATCAAAGACATAGGATTAAAGGGACAATTTTATCATATTTTTCAAGAACCCTAGTTTCATCATAATTTCCAATATTCCAATTTCATTATAATTTCCAACATTCTAACTCTTTTTCCAGATTTCTTTCTTCTAAACCATTATACATTCGTGGGTAATCCTATGCATATGACAAGGCTTCCAGATTACATGTATTACTCCTAAAACATGTGATTCAAATCTCTTAATTCATGAAATTCTTTAATAAAACATATATTTATCAATCCTATTCTAACATGGGTCAAATATTGACTAGAAAAATAGCAAGATAGATACTTTCCTTAAGATAGTAGGTTTGATTCCATGAGTTTGATAGGTATAGGCTTGATCCCCTCGCTCCGATCTATGTTGTTGTTGTTGGTAGTGGTACAATTGGGTTGGTTCTTGGCCTTGGACCAAGGAAGACTTTTCTCCTTTCTTTCTCTCACTGCCGTTCTAGACTTTTGAGAATGTTAACCCTAGAAGACTCTCATAATATCTGATATACATTCCCAATTTTCGTCATTTAACTAAAGCCTAATTTAGAAATGACTAAGTTGCCCTTCCGGGGTGCCAGTGAGGTCTAAAAATGCCCCAAGACCCAAACTAAACCCACGGGTACATTTTTCTAACTATCTCGACCCTTTCGGACACGTTGGTGCACTCGAAATAATCATACGGGCGACCTATAATTTATTCATTTTTTATAATAATAATATAGTCCCGACACGACACAAGTGCGTCCCGACTTAATTTTCATAATTGTCATATAATTCACTCGTGACAATTTAATAAATTCAATTCTACATATTAATTTACTCATTAAGTAATATTCAACAAATTCCCAATAATTACTAACTCTCGTCACGCTAGTAAATATTTAAAATAAATTTCTGGATTAATATTAAATTAATTTATCTCAATTACATTTAATAAATCCTCAATT
Organism: Sambucus nigra; assembly: GCA_949130495.1. Classification (NCBI taxonomy): domain Eukaryota; kingdom Viridiplantae; phylum Streptophyta; class Magnoliopsida; order Dipsacales; family Adoxaceae; genus Sambucus; species Sambucus nigra. Next base: position 90,823,377 of record OX422223.1, read on the forward strand.
TAAAAGCCATAAAAATACGGGGTATTACACATGCCCCAAACTAAAATTCTCCTAGAAGAACCTAAACATATACATTCAAATCTCTTACCCACTAACTCAAATTCCAAGAAGAAATACCTCAATCAAAGGATCCCAAACCAAGCGATCATTAAGGAAAGGATTCAAGAGAAAAAGAAGATCATGATTGTCACAAGATCCATGAAATATAAGGGTATGAATGGCCATAGAAAAACCAAAAGGGTCAAAAAGGCATACAACCATGAATGTTTCATAAATCAATCAACAAGACAAAAAAACGTGTTTACCTATTCGAAATTAGGTCTGAGCCTCATATGGTTTGAATGGTGTAAAGAGTCACAGATGGTTGTATTTTCTTATTCTCCCTCTCTCGTGCTCAAATGTGGGGTTTAATATATACTTTTAGGCATTTTGGTTTCTAAGGTAGAGGAATAGAAAAAGGAAGATAGTGAGAATGGTGAGAGTGAGGAGAAATTGTAGAGGCATGTGATAGAAGTGTGGAGGAGTAATTAAATTTGGGTGGGGAGAGAATAGGCCACGTGGAAGGCTATATGAGAAGCAACACTAATGCTTTGTAAAGAATTTTAGAATATATAAAAGATCGTTTAATATTATTTTTTTCTTTAAAATTTGGAACAAACAATGTTAAATAGGAGATAGATACACATTGTATTTGATTCACCTTAATTTTGTTATGTTTCCATAGTTACTTGTCTATTTGTGTGACAATTTTGTACGGAGGGGAAAGATTTTAGGGTTCATTTCTTCCTTGGTATAAAATTTTGATATTTTTTAGGGTTTACTTCAATTTATTGATTTATTATTATTTTTTAAGTTAGAGAACGTTTTTAACGAGTATTTTTTTATGAAAGCATTTGTGTGAAATTTCCCATACAATTTTAACTCGAAATAAAATTTTTAGTTATGGGGGTGGGGGGAAATTATATACATGATTAATTACACTTTTCTTTATTTACTTTACCCTATTTTTCACTTTATCATCTAATTTTTCATTTTTTGCACTTAACCCTTTAAACTTTTAAAACGACTTCAAGTAATCCACGTCGTTAACACCGTTAATTTTTGGATTAAAAATGGGTCATGTGCCTTTTTGATGTCTAAATTTGGGTTTGATAATTTAAAATAATCTTAGTTGAAGTTACCCAATATTTATAACCACAGATAAAAATAATGAGCTATAGAGATAAAAGAATTATACAAAGACATGGAGATTTTACGCGATTCAGCTCAGATATGGTTCCTACATCCACATAAGTAATGTCGTTATATTTTTATGGTTCAGTACAAGCCTCTCAATAACATTATCTAAGGTTAAAGCAAAGTAGTTATATTCCTTAGCTGAGAGAGATAGTAATCTATTTATAGTAGTTGGAAGTTGAAGATATTAAAATCCTTTATACACTAGGTATTTACATCTTTATACAATAATAGGCAGCTAGATATTTATTCACACACATGTGCATGGTGACTGTTCATATCACATGCGTGTCTGTTCATATCACTGACTATTCACCTTTACGGGGGTGGTTGGCTAGGTGGACAATCGCAAAATAACTGAGCCGACCAAGCATATTTGTTGTTTGAGAATTTAGTGATAATGCTAACACGTGTCACTATTTTATTGGTCCACGTGGCCTAATTATTTTAGGCTGCAACAAAAACTCTCAATACTTCATTCTTGATAAGAATAGAATGGTGAGTGGAATGATGGAGTATTCTCCTTTAGAAGTTACACGACACCCTAGAAAGAGTTTAGTATGCTACCGACCTTTGGGACTTGTAAATTTCAACCTGTCATACTAAGGCGGTGGCAATTGTGTAAATAGTTAAAAAAAACAACGAACTGCATGGTGGTACGATGACCATTTAAGTTCCTAGGAAATGAGACGTCGTTGATATCTGAAACGATGGTACATTTATTCATTTCAAAATTTTGACTTCAAGAGATGTCATCACTCCTATAAAAAGTCCCTTCCCTCTCAATCTCATCCCACCTTTAATTTCAAACTCCTTTCTTCACTGTTGAGCTTTTACTTCGTAGTTAAGAAGAAAACTATTGTTGAATATTTATCTTTACTGTAAGAATCATTTACTTCTTATATTTTTCTTTCTGAGTTCTTTCAATAGTGTATATTATTAATAAGAGTTCTTTGGAGGAGTTTAGAATAAAGCCTAGGATCCCTAAGTGGGTAGAAACTGAGTTGGTCATAGGTCCTGCGACTTGTGTGCCTTAGATGAAGGTCATTGGCTTTTGCCTTTATTTATAGCAGAGTATGAGGTAATCCCTCTAAATCTCTTGTTTCTTAAGTTTTATCATTATTTTGATGTGGTCCCATCCCAAGTGGCACCAAGTACTTGGAGAGTAGTAAATAAAGTTTGTCGCAATAATAATTATATAGAACCCACATAGGCATAACATAATTGGTGTACTATTATAGCTGGGGGACCACTGGTGATAACATTGACTATTTAAAGACCAAATATTCCAATAGGTTTTTTGTGGTTAATTTATGCTTTGTAGAGAGAAGAAAAAAGGACCCTATTTCTTTGCCTAGGTGAATTTTGCTAACCTGAACCTTATTTGGTCCATCGAACAAAGACTTAGGGAACATCATCCTCGCTCGGCTTCAATATTGTTAGAATACCAGAGTTAAATTACTTCATTTATTGCTCAACGGACCGTAGGCATTCCTATAGACCCCATTGATTTAAAGGAGCCAACCTCATCTTCCTCGACTACTGGATCAAAATCTTCTTCCCAGTTAGAGGGGATTTTTGCTATTGGAGGTACTTCATCATTCTTCAAGTTTTTGGACATCAACTCGATGACGATCGTCACTCCTTCTCCAAAAATGGTGAAATGAAAGATCCCTAACATCCTTGCTAGAGCCAAGTACCCTTATCCATCTGAGATGAGGAACATTTAAGAGTGTAGTTATAAATGCCCTGTGATGGTGGTTCTTGAAGATGTTAAGACCCAGGATCCTCAATTCAAGAGGTTGAGGAAATTACTTTCCAATTTCCAGGAGTTTCCATGAAAAGGTCAAGCCGACCAGGGTTTAGTTGGTTCTTCTTCGATAGCATTGAACCATGGACTTGCCCAAGGTTTAATAGGTTCAGGGGTTCTCCCAGTTGATGAAGCCAATGCACCTGCCCTTTCTAGGACTAGATTGTTAGAACCAGCCAATAATAAGTTGGCCTTGGTAAACATCTCTTTACTCGTTGTGTTCTATTTATTTATTTTAGAATCATGTGGTTTGCTGACTTCCTTGCTTTTCATTAGACTGTGAAGTTTTTGGTTAACTATGACCAAATTTTGAGAAAGGTTGACCATTTGAGAGAGTCTTCGACATATATTGAGGCTGCTTTCCAAGGCCTGAAGGACTCCCTGGATGCTACCAATAACGACTAGGTGGAAGATTAGAATAAATAAAAGAAGCTGTTGGAAATAGCTAAGAAGGACCAAAATGATGATGTGAAGGTTATTGATGATGCTGTAAAGAGGGCCGAGCAAGACGAGTTATAGATGTCAACGATAAATACCAAGGTTAAAAAGTGAAGGTCAAGAAATAAAAGGAAGATGCCTATACGCGAGGTTGGGATAAGGTATTCTCCATTGTTGTTGTGCAAGTGGAGTTTTTGAAAAATACATCCTTCAAGAAAGGATGGGATGCTGCTCTGAAGAAGGTCGACACAGCCTCAACCTTTGAGATCTTTCAATAATACACCCCTAGTACTCCTCCTACGATTGATGAGGATGGAATGGACAAGTCATTTGTACCCCCAGAATGGATGTAATTATTGTTCATCTCAAGGAGGATGTAGCCCAGGACAAGGAGAAGGTGTAGATGCTTTGTATTTTTTTTTTTATAATTTATGGCTTGTAATGTTGCTTTCTTTGTAATCCAACCTAGTTACGTCTTTTTTATTTCTTTTCTATAATTTTAATAAAGTTACCTTTTCATACAAATGACATTGATGCCTCTTGTGGACTTTTTTTAACTTTTTCATATTTATTTCGTATTTATCCCTTTTAGTTTAACTCCAGGAAGGCTATTCTGGACACTGTCGAGAGCTACCTATCTACGATGAGTGTTCAGATATTTAGGGCAGGTCATGAAGATATTGAAGAGGAAGAGCTGGAAGAACTGCTCGACTTAGATTCTTCTAACCAAGTTATAGAAGCATATCTTTATTCACATAGGTTGTTCAACCAAGCCGTGGCGACTGACACCTTTTATTACTATAAATGAAGAAAGATCGCAAGGGAGCTCTTGCCAGTTTGACAGCTGATTATGAGAAAAAAATTTCTCGACTTAATAGTGAAAGTGGTTTTGATAAAAAGTTGCAGGACATTTCCTCAGCCTTTGCTAAAAAAGAATTTATGATCAACTATGAGGTGAATAGCGCTCAGGAAGTATATGGTCTGTTGGAGAAGAAAAATAACATGTTGAAGGATAAGTTGGAGGGATTGAAGAAGTCCACCAGTGTTGATAAGAGTGAAAGGGGTATCTTTTTTGGAATAGGAGCATGCCAAGTTGATTGAAGAAATTGAGAGATTAAAGAAGTCCAAGGGTAGTAAATCATTTTGGTAGGTTATGGTTTCTCGTTCAATAGTTGAAGTGGAAATGACCAAAAAGACATTGGACGACCAGGATAACTTAATAAAGAACCAATATTCTAACATTACAAGATTCAACGAGAAGGTTAGACATCTAACTTTTCATTTTCATAAGCAATCACACACTCTTTGGATGAATGGGCGCTACACCAAAATTGGGATAATGGTCACGGACTTTATCCCTGACCAGGAAGGGTGGGTTACAGATTTGGTCCATGACCAAATATGGCGTGACCAATTTTGGTGGTCACGGCCCAAATCCCTAGCCCAGAGCCTGGTCACGGATTCCACATAGTCACGGATGTGGTCACGATACATAGCCCTGACCCTATTTGTAAGCATGGTCACGGTCCAAATCCGTGACCACTTCATGATTAAAGACCATCAGGTTAAGGATTTGAACTGTGACCAGTTCTCTATGCGATGCATCTTTGTCATGGCTTAAGGCCTTGACCAAACTTACTGTATACCTGATATTGTCACGGCTATTGGCCATGACCACGCTTACAATAAAGATGATATTGTCACGGCTTTGGGCCGTGACTATACTTACTGTTCATAAAATATTGCCACGGCTTTAGGCCGTGACAAGTTTTAATAATATTAATAAAAAAATCCTCGAATCGGGAGGCTAATTGGTCAGTTGCTGCAAGTGCTCCATGAGTGACCTCGAGGGGGTCATGTGCTCTCAAATCAGGGGTCTCGTGCTCTCAAAATCGAGGGGTCCCGTGACTATGCGGTCATGGGAACCGTGTAGACATTCTAAAATATGGATCGTGCTCTCAGACCGGGGTTTCTATGACCATACGATCGGTCTATGTTGGTCTCATACGAAGTGTTGGCGCCTCTCACGAAGCCATTTTTTTTTGGGGGGGGGGGGGGGGGGGGCTAAGGGGTTTCACCCCCCGGCGACACGTTTTCAAGCCTTATTGTGGATATTCTCTTTTTTGGACCGTGCTCTCAAATCGGGGGTCCCATGACCACGCAATCTTCTTGTGCGGGATACGTTGGTCCCTTGCGAGGTATTGGCGCCAGTCACAGGGCCGTTTAGGGGGCGCTAAGGGGTTTCGCCCCCGACGGCATGTTTTCAAGCCTAAGGGTGGATATTCTGTGTTTTGGGTCGTGCTAACAAACCAGGGGTCCCCGTGATAATGAGGTCAACTTGTGTGGGCTACGTTGGTCCTGTACTAGGTGTTGGCGCCGCTCACGGGGCCGTTTGGGGGACACTAAGGGGTTTCGTCCCCCGACGGTATGTTTTCAAGCCTAAATGTGGATATTCTCTGTTTTGGGCCGTGATCTCAAAACGAGGGTCCCCTGATCATGCGGTCAGCTCGTGCAGGCTACACTGGTCCCGTGCGAGGTGTTGGCATTGCTCAGGGGGCCATTTGGAGGCGCTAAGGGATTTCACCCCCGACAACACGTTTTTAAGCCAAAGTGTGGATATTCTCTATTTTGGGGTGTATCTCAAACCAGGGTCCCGTGACCACGCCATTGGTTCGTTCGGGCTACGTTTGTCCTGTGCAAGGTGTTGGCACCGCTCACGGGGCCGTTTGGGGGGTACTAAGGGGTTTCGCCCCCTAACGTTACTTTTTTAAGCCTAAGTGTGGATATTATTTGTTTTGGATAGTGCTCTCAAATCGAGAGTCTTGTGACCACGCGATCGGCTCGTACGGGCTACGTTGGTCCCGTGCGAGGTGTTGGGGCCGCTCACGGGGCCGTTTGGGGGGTGCTAATGGGTTTTGCCCCTCGATGGTACATTTTCAAGCGTAAGTGTGGATATTCTCTATTTTGAGCCGTGATCTCAAATCGAGGGTCCCATGACCACACGGTCGGCTCGTGCGGGCTACGTTGGTCCCTTGCGAGGTATTGGCACCACTCACGGGGACATTTGGGGCGCGCTAAGGGGTATCGCCACCCTACGACACATTTTCAAGCCTAAGTGTGTATATTCTCTATTTTGGGCCGTTCTCTCAAATCGGGGGTCCCGCGAGCACGCGGTCGGCTCGTGAGGGCTACATTGGTCCCGTGCGAGGTGTTGGAACCGCTCACAGGGCTATTTGGGGGCACTAAGGAGTTTCGTCCCCCGATGGCACGTTTTCAAGCCTAAGTGTGGATATTCTCTATTTTGGGCCGTGATCTCAAACCAGGGGTCTCGTGACTATGCGCTCAACTCATACGGGCTACGTTGGTTCTGTGTGAGGTATTGCCACCGCTCACTGGGCCATTTGGGGGGCGCTAAGGGGTTTTGCCCCCGGATGACATGTTTTTAAGCCTAAATGTGGATATTCTCTATTTTGGGTCGTGCTCTCAAACCGGGGGTCTCGTGACCACGTAATCGACTCGTGCGAGTTATATTGGTCCGATACGAGGTGTTGGCGTCAGTCACGGGGCCGTTTAGGCGGCGCTAAGGGGTTTTGCCCCCCGACGACATGTTTTCAAGCCTAAGGGGGGATATTCTCTGTTTTGGGTCGTACTCTCAAACCGGGGTCCCGTGACCACGTTGTCTACTCGTACGGTCTATGTTGGTCCTGTGTGATGTGTTGGAGCTACTCATGGGGCCGTTTGGGGGCGCTAAGGGGTTTTACCCCTCGACAACACGTTTTTAAACCTAAGTGTGGATATTATCTGTATTGGATCATTCTCTCAAATCGAGGGTCCTGTGATCATGTGATCGTCTCATGCGGGCTACGTTGGTCTCGTTCGAGGTGTTAGAGCATCTCATGGGTCCGTTTGGGGGGCGCTACGGGGTTTCGCCCCTATGGCTCATTTTTAAGCCTAAGTGTGGATATTCTCTATTTTGGGTCGTGATCTTAAACTGGGGTCCCGTGACCATGCGGTTGGCTCGTGCAGGCTACGTTGGTCCCGAACGAGGTGCTGGCTCCGCTTACGAGGCCATTTGGGGGGCATTGAGGGGTTTCGCCTCCCGACAGCTCATTTTGAAGCCTAAGTGTGGATATTCTCTGTTTTGGTCCGTGCTCTCAAATCGGGGGTCCCCTGACCACACGGTCGGATAGTGAGGGCTACGTAGGTCCCGTACGAGGTGTTGATGCCACTCATGAGGCCATTTTGGGGGCACTAAGGGGTTTTGCGCTCGGACACATTTTCAAGCCTAAGTGTAGATATTCTATGTTTTGGGCCGTGCTATTAAGTCGGGGTCCCGTGACCACACAGTCGGCTCATGCGGGCTATGTTGGTTCCTTGCAAGGTGTTTCGCTCATGGGGACGTTTGGGTTGAGCTAAGGGGTTTTTCCCTCCGACGGCACATTTTCAAGCCTAAGTGTGGATATTCTCTATTTTGGTCTGTTCTCTCAGATCGGGGATTCCGTGACCATGCGGTTGGCTTATACGTGCTACGTTGGTCTCATACGAAGTGTTGGTGCCATTCACGGAGCCGTTTGGAGGGTGCTAAGGGGTTTCGCCTCCAGATGACACATTTTTAAGCCTAAGTGTGGAAATTCTCTATTTTGGGCCGTTATCTCAAACCGGGGTCCTGTGACCATGCGGTCGACTCGTATGGGATACGTTAGTCCTGTACGATATGTTGGCACCGCTCATGGGGCCGTTGGGGGGCGCTAAGTGGTTTCACCCCCTAACAAAATGTTTTCAAGCATAAGTGTGGATATTGTCTATTTTGGGCCGTTCTCTCAAATCGGGGGTCCTGTGATCATGTGGTCGGCTCGTGCGGGCTACGCTGGTTCGGTGCGAGGGGTTAGCGCAGTTCACGGGGGCTCTAAGTGGTTTCGCCTTTTCGACGACATGTTTTCAAGCCTAAGTGTGGATATTCTCTATTTTGGACCGTGCTCTCAAACCGGGGGTCCCGTGAGCACCCGATCGGCTCTTGGGCTACAGTGGTAGCGCCATTCACGTGGCCGTTTGGGGGACGCTAAGGGATTTCACCCCCCAACGACACGTTTTTAAGACTAAGTGTGGATATTCTCTATTTTGGTCCCCGATCTAAAATAGGGGTCCCGTGACCACGCTGTTGGCTTCTACTAGCTATGTTGGACCCGTGTGCGGTGATCGCTTACCTAAAAGGGCCATTTGGTGGGCGTTAAGGGGTTTTGGCATGTAATTCTATCCATAATGGGTGAATTTTTTTCGGCCTTCTCTAATAGGGTAAGCAAGGTCAGTGCTCTATTAGGATTATAGACGCGATATATATATATATATATATATATATATATATATATATATATATATATATATTGTGTACAGCTTCATCTCAACATTGTGGCAGGGAAAACAAAATACGATCGAACAAGTACTCTTGCTGGAAATGAAATCCACGGTTTATAAGGTAGTTAAATTGTTCGATCTTCCTATTCCTATACCAATAAACCGGATTACCCTCTTTATGAGGATCTTAATGAAAGAGGTACGAGTGAGGACCAATTCCAACCTTTCATACTCTTGTTACCATCGATTATCATCGTGACTCATTTTTCATGAGAATAATGAATGAGGGCGTGAATATGATTCCTATAAATAATGGCTCTAATGTATCATTAACTAGTTATTGTGTACGAGGACGTGGATATGATTGCTATAAATAATGGCTATAATGAATCATCAACTGTTATTTTATTATGTTTTGAATACCTACTTTTGTCATTTAAGCCAAGAATCCTTAAAATTAACCCTTATGTTTGGTATTTTTTAGTGGTCCGGTATTTTTTAAATGGAGAGGTATTTTTTTATATTTCAGTCCCAAACTTAAACCAACTATATCCATTAAATTAAAATTTTCCCTAGTTTGAAACTTAATCCAACATTAATCATATATATGTATTTTTTTTCTAGAATACAGGAACAATACACACAATGATAATTTATACACACCTACGTACACAATACATATACGTATACACACACATATGTATACATACACACACACACACACACAATGAAATAAATAACAAGGGATTGGAAATACACACACACAATGAAATAATTAATAAGGGTTTGAGATTATACACACTCGTATATACACACACACAGAGAGAAATACACACACGTATACACACATAAATACACACATGTATACACATATACACGCACACATAAATACACACACGAATACATGCACACAGTGAAATAAATAACAAGGGTTTGGATTACCTTTGAGATTGAGAGAATGAGAGAGCTTGAGATTGGGGGAAATGAAATTGTCGGAGAGAGGAAGGTAAAAGTGTTTAAAAGTTTTCGAGGGAAATGAAAACTTGTTCTGTGTTTTTGAAGTATAAAGACCATGGTTACGGCTTAGGGCCGTAACCTTATGACGTGAACCCTTTATTTTTAACACGTCAGCATGGAAACAGGACCATGGTCACGGTCGAAAGCCATGACTCACTCCTAAAAATGGTCACGGTCCTAAGTCGTGACTATAGTGGAGTGTATTTATGTTCCTGGTCATGACAATGAGCCGTGACCCCATCCATAACCACATCTAACGAGAAACTTGGCGCCATAATGATCACGACTGGGTCACGGTTATCATCCGTGACTCTTAGAGTCACGGTTAAAGGCCGTGACCACATACAAGTCGATCCATGACCATACTAGGTCTTGGAATTGGTCACGCTCATTTCACATGTAGTCACGACTTTGGGCCGTGATCCATTTTTCGTGACCATTTATGGTTTTGGGTGTAGTGGGGTATGATGAATCCTTGGCACATATGAGTAATGAACTGGAGCCAGATAGGAGAGAAGGGAATAAATTAGGATGACTCAATGATTTGATAGTCTTGAAGGTGACAATAAAAGATTCTTTATGGTATTAGCACGAACCTAGATATTTAGATCATCCTACGCCTCCCTTTAAGTTGGATACTAAGTGGATTCCCACTGATTCTAATCTCATAAACATGGTAAGGAAATATCTAGGTGATTATGGTCTTCATGGGGAGGATAAACTTAGTCAACCTCTTCTCTTAGTGGATAGGCCTAGTTCTAGTAGACAAGACAGGCTTAAAGATTTGAGCTCTACTGTTCTTCCTTTAACTCTGGACGTTCTTCCTAAAGGAATGGAGAAAGCTCTTGGAAAGCGCCCTACAAAATGAGCAGTTTATATATTTTCTTTTTAATGCACGGATATGATGGATAATAATTTGTAGTGAAACTTCTATTTTTTTTAATAACATTTGCATTATTGCTTGTGTTCCTTTGTATGATTATGGCCTACCACTAGCTTAGAGGTTAGATTATGTGGTCGGCTTTTGGACGACTAATCTTTTTAACTGGTTACTAATTTGGATGGACCAAAGTTGTCCAACCTTAGGTTTTACTAATGAATTTATGGTCGTTCAAAACGGATCTTATCATTTTTGACCAAGTGTTTGTGTTAGTTACCATTGACGACCAAATGCTATAAGATTTTTCCTTAGTTTGGTCTGGTAAAACTTCTTGTTCTTGACCTTAAGGATCCATACATGAAGTTTTAAGATTAGAAACTTCTTGTTCGTGGCTTGTCCAAGACGAAGTCATACATAAAGTTTTAGGATTTCCCTCGTTGGTTACAAGATTTTAATTAATTTTGTCCTTGGAATTACTTTTTGTTTGTTTGTTTTGATATTTTCACATCTCCCACTCCCTCCCCCCAAAAAAAACACATAAAAAAAGAAATCAATTTCTGATAAACTAATAGTTTTTCATTGAGATTGAAAAAGATATGCTACGTAGATATTGAAAGCCTCAACTCATAATTACTTGTAATACTTCCTTAAGTATTCTGCATTCCAGGGGTTCTTGAATAGCTATCCTTCCAAGGTTTATAGGTAATAAGTACCTAGTCGGATGACCACAAAAATACGGTAAAGACCGTGCAAGTTTGCATCCAACTTATTTCCTTTCTGGATTACTTTCTTAAGAATATAGTCTCCCTCCTTTAGGTTTTTCGTCTTCACCCTCCTATTATAGAATCTGATAGTACTTTACTGATAGACGACCGCACGTAGTGTCGCCTTTTATCTTACCTCTTTAACCAAGTCTAAATCAAGTCTCCTCACGAGGTAGCTCTTAGGAGAGTTAAAGTTGAGTACTCTATGGCTAGGCAGACCGATTTTTATAGGGACCATAACTTTTGTCCTAAATATCAACATTTATAGAGTTTCGTCGGTAGCTATCTTCGGCATCGTTCTATAAGCCTAGAGCAAACTTTGTAATTCATCGATACAACTCCCTTTTGCGTCATTTTTCCTTTTCTTTAGGCCATCGAGCAATGTTTTGTTGGTTGTCTCCATTTGTCCATTGCATTGAGGGTGCCCAGGAGCGAAGGTGCAGTTTCTGCATTTTGGACTGAATGCAGTAATCTTTAAATTCCTAGTTGTCAAATTCAGTCCCATGGTATGTGATAAAAGCATATGTCATACCATAGCGACGTATGGTATTCTTTCATATGAATTGGAAGACTCTATCATAGGGCATTACAATAAGGGGCTCAGCTTCTACCCATTTGGTGATGTAATTTATAGCGAAGACCAATTATTTAAACCTTCATCTTATCTTCGATAGAGGGCCGACCAAGTTAATTCTCCACATAAAAAGGCCATGGGGATGTGATCGGTGTGAGTGCCTCTCCTGATTTCCTGTGTATGGTGATGAACTTATGATATTTGTCGCATTACCTAGCTTATGCGGTATAATTTTTCTTTATAGTTACCAGTAATATTCTTGGGTGGCCACTCATCGGACCAGTGATCTTCCAACCGAATGATCTTCACAAGATTCCTCGTGTACCTCCTGAATAAGGTCTTTCACTTCTGAATGGTTAACACATATGAGCAATGACATAATGAATCCTCTCTTGTATAGGACTCCTCCTTCCAAAAGGTAGCTGGTTGCCTTATACCTCAACTTTTTTGCTTCTTTTGGATCGTATGGAAGGGTGCTTTTTTCAATATATCCCTTAATAGGATCCATCCACTAGGGTCCCAAATCTACTGCGATCAAACTAACATTTTCTTCATCGATACTACTCTTATTCATTAGTATTTTTATACGGATGGTCCTCCTTAGCTCTATCCTGATTGTCGAAACTAGCCAAACGAGTGCATGTATTTGGGCATTTTCTATTCTGGGTGTTTGGACCATTCTTACTGCTGAAAACTTGGATATCCTATCTTGATCTTTTGCTAGATATCTTACCATCAACTCTCCCCTGACTCCATATATACCCAACACTTTATTGATGATCAACTGAGAATCACTGTGAGCTAGAACCTACTCGACACCTAATAACAAAGGTAATTCAAAGCCTGCGATCAATACTTCATATTCGACCTCATTATATGAATCTTGGAATTGAAACCTAAGTGCGTATTCCACATCTATATCATCAATAATGTATATTATTAGTCTAGCGCCACTAACAGTAGTACATGAGGATCCTTCTACGTACATCTTCCATACATGCAATGCTTCATCGAAGTCCCTTTTGCTTAGGGGCCTATATTTAAACATATTTTGGCTTTGCTCCAAGTACCGTTCGACATCTTCTCACGCGTTTTATATTTTTCATCTACCTATCATGGAGCTGTCTTTCAGAGAAGTTTACTCGGGAGGATTTATTACTGAGCTCTCTTCCGAAGAAGTCTGCTCGGCTGGGCATAATATTGATTTTTCTTTTGTCAGAGTCTGGTTGGTAGGGTTTTCATCATAAGTGAATTCAACTATGAAATTTTCTATCCCCTAGAGTTTCACTGCCATTCTGGGTTCAGAGTGTATATTATTATTGATGTAAAAAACTAGATTCGATCTAATTATTTTAATCACAGATAAAAATGAATGAATAAATATAAGACAATGGATTTTAAAGTGGTTCAGCCATATGATAATGGCCTACGTCCACTTTTTTGTATTGCTGACTGTTTGCCTGGAATTCTCGATAATGGATTTACCAAGAGATCCCCAATCCCCTTCTAATGAGGAGGTTACAATGTATTTATAACCTTGAGGCTGTACATGTGAAAGGACAATGCGTCGTTATCTAGTAGACATATACATCTGTACGATAATAATGAGCATTTAATACGCAATTGTCTTTTTGATTATCTTAATTTGGATGCTCTGTACGCTAAGTAGCTCGGACCGCTTAAGCTATTTGAATCGCTTAAGTTGCTCGGTATGCTTGAGTTACTCAGGGCGCCTAGGCTGCTCGGTATGATTGAGCTGCTCGGAGTGTATGTGTTGCTCATTGAAAGTATTCATATTTTCCACGTGGTTAACACGCATCTTCTAGTGATTGGTCCATGTCAGTAGACTAAATTTGGTATCAACAGAAGCCCCCAATGTTTCACAATTTGAGGTTAAAGAAATTGTGGAACATTTTGCTTGGAAACTGCTTAAATTATTGATCTTTTATGGATTTTAGGAAATTTTTCGTTGTATATAACTCCTTTTTGAGCGCATAGTATCAGGCTTCAGAAATATTTTGAATTTTCATAACCACTTCGATATTTGTGGCCTTTTCTTCTTTTAGTCGTCGAAATTGCAAACGTCTTCCCTTGTAATAATTGCCTTTCTCTATTTCCAAAGTAAAGTATTTAAGCGTGACAGAAATCCTATCGTCTTTCACTTTTCAAATCTGTATCTTTGAACTCTTCATTTTCTCTCTATCTTGTTCCTTCGTTCTTTCCATCGTTTATTGTCAACTGATCTCTCTTTTTCCTGTAAGATTTTATTCCCTCTCCTTTATTTATTTTGTTCATCATGGTTTATCTTGTTGAATCACTAGACAAATTTCGGTCTGAATTTTCAATCCCTTCGTGAGTTATTTTAGAAGAACTTTCTGAGCCCTCTGATTATTTTTCTTTGGCTGAGGGACACTGGTTCCCAAGTCTTTTTGTAGCTAAATGTGGCTTTTCTTTCTCGCCAAATCCCCCGTGTTTGGAGTTTTGCCAATATTTTGATATTGTACCTACAAGAGTAGCTCCAAATACATGGAGAATGGTTAATGGCGTACATAGGTTTAATCAACTTCATAGAACTCATTTAGGGATTCCAGATATTATGTATTGCTATAGATGGGTTATCAGTGATACCATATTCTATTTAAAAACTAGGTTTTCGAATAGAACTTTAGTTGTCAATCTTCCTGATGCCAATAGGGATTATTTTTATTATGGGGTTGTGATGAAAAATTGGCAACATCCTCCATTAAATGGAGATGATGTATACCAAGGTCCCAGGTGTGTCCACCATATGGCAATGGGATAGGTTGTTTTTATTTTTTGAAATCTTATTTTCTTTGTGTTCGATGAAATGTATCACTGACATTTGATTTTGTTTGTTACAGTTGACAGTAAAAGGAAATCTCCCAAAGAAATCGAGGTTAAAATAAAGCATTTAAAACTTATTTGGGGCTTGCATCAATCTGTTGCTGGGGAGAATATTATATCTTCTTCTTATTTGCTGCAATACAGAAGCTACACTTCATCTTTCATTATTCGTCCTCATTCAGTGGTGGTCAACCTTGATCCTATACCAGCCTCTGAGACTAGTGTGGAAGGTTCTCCTTCTGAATCGAGTATTACTATTATTGATTTAATGAAGAAAAGGAAAGCTCCTACCTTTTTTGATAAGTCTGCCTTTGCCATCGATGAGGCAAAGAAAAGTGAACAAGATATCCCAAATGAAGGGACAAAGAAAAAAATTGTACTCCCTCCTATTGCTGCTAAGAAAGATGGCAAGAAGCTCCCTGTGGCTCTAAGTAAGACTATTGCTATCTCTCTTTCGAGTTATGTTGTTGTCATATCACCAATAAAGATAACATCTTTAATTGAAAATGCTCCAGCTCCTCTGAGGAGATTAAAGAGAAGGTTTTCTGAGAGACCTGCTGAACCTATCTCTCAACCTTCAAATGTTGAAGGTAGTGTTCCAACTCCTTTTCCTCTGAGCTCCGTTGTGGGCTTGATAAGATCCTGGACTATCCCAGAAGTCCAATGCATTGAAGATACTCTTTCTTGTGAGAGAATTACTACTCTGGCTGCTCAACACATTGCATCAATAAGTATTGTTAGCCTGAGTCTTTTACTTTTTAATATTATGTTCATACATTGACTTAAAACTCTTTCTATTTTCAGCTGGTGACGTGTTTCAACATAATTTTGAAGAAGGATGAAGATATTAGGGCTTAAAGCTCCTCGGGTGGAGTAGAGGAAGCTTTTGTTGGGCTGACCCAATCTTTAAAAGATTTTCATCAAAAGTACGAGGAAGATAAAGGTGCTTGGGAGAAGCAATTTAAGTCCGTTGATCTAGACAGAAATCAAGCCGTGAATGCCTCCAAGGAATTGGAGAAGAAGTTGAAGGAGTTTAAACAGAGCAACAAGGAGCTTAAGGTTAAGCTTAAGTTTGCTGAAGAGAAAGTTGTTAAACTTTAAGATGTTGAGCAATAGAAAACAGAGGTGGAAGAAAAACTGAAGTCTGCCGAGGAGCTCCTTAGGGAAAGGACCTCCTCGGAGAAGGCAAAAAGGAAAGGTGCAGTTAAAAAATCATTCAGTGCTGGTTGGTACAAAGGCTGGAACAAGGTCCTGGCTGTGATGTCTTTTCAAATGGAGTATGCCAGTGTTAAATACTTTAGGGATGGATGGGTAGAAGCCTTGAAGAAGTTGAAAATTGCTAAAACTTCTGAGTTGTTCTAAGAGTACACTCATGGTCCTCCTCCCTCTCCTAGAGAAGAAGAAGAAGAAGATGAAGTTTCTTCAGATGAATCTTCTATGATGACTGGAGATCAAGTCCCTACTATTCCTGTTGTTTAGCCTTTCGAGCAACCCCAACCAACCAGCACTTCTGCCAAGCAGCTACCATTTTCCTCCGAGCAACCAACCCCTTCATCCAAATCGTCCAACGAAGTAGTAGGAAATAAGTAGAAGGTGTTCGTCTTGAATGATTGGTTTGATTGATTTTTTGAATGTAACCTACAATTATGATGAATAAAATTTGAACTTTGGTTGTTCGTCTTGAATTTCTCTTTTACTCGCTCTGTCTGCATCATTATTGATTCTTTTTATTTCTTCTCTTTGCTAGTTTATGGCCAAGATGGAGCTCTTATCAGCTCATGATACAGAATTGATGAAGAAATGCAATGATTATTTTAAAGCTGGTCATGCAGATCTTAATGAGGCCGAGATAACTAACATCCTCGGATTAGGTGCTTCTGACCGAGCAGTTGAAGCTTACCAATGTGGCCTACTATGAAATGATTGAAGATCTCCAAGGAATGATCGAGGAACTTCAGTAGTAGTATAAAGAGTCCTCCACACTTTTACATCAAGGTTATGAGAGAAAGTACCAGCAATTGAGTGCTGATAAGGGATATGATAAGTTCATCTCTGATCATGAGAAGAAGGAGAGTGTTCTAAACCTTGAAATTGAAGACCATAAACACATCGCCAAGTTATTGGAGCAGGAGAACATTGCTTTGCAAGAGGAAATAAAACGACTCAAATCTGTTGTATCTTCCTCGGGAGCCTTGGTCCCCATTAATGATGAGGGTTTTTCATTCTTGGAGGTAGAAAATGCTAACTTACGAGATGAGTTAGAAACTTTGAAACGAGCTGGACCTTCCACATCTACTCATGGTAGAGCAAGATCTTCTCGTGGATGAGCAAGGGCTGGTCGGGTCACTATTGAAGAAGCGAGAACGCAGTCAGCTTTAGAGAACCAAGTCGTTTAGTTGATGGCGAAGAACCAAGCATTGGCAGAAATGTCTAAGAAGATTCTGAACTTCATCGAACAACTCTCTAATCAAAGCTCTACTCTGGAAAGTAAAGAAATTCTAGTGAAGAAACTTCATGATCAACTTGAGAGGTTAACTTATCACTTCCACAAGCAAACTAGGGCATTTTGGATGGCTGGGTATAACGAAGCTTTTTACCATCTCGATGCTCAGTTGCAGCGGTCAAATAATGAGGGATATAAGCAGGGGTGGTTGAATGCCTTGTGTGTGCTAAAATTGGAGCAGGGACACTACTTATGGTATTATTATGAGCCTGGAGTGCTCGATTTTCCCGTTCCTCCTTTTAAGCTTGATATTAGTTGGATTCCTGCTTGTGCAATTTTTTAATGCCTGATTTCCAAGTATCTCAGCGATTACAGTCTTCATGCAAACTTTGAGATATCTCGGCCAGAGCACTTACTTGATCGGCCCTCCGTAATGAATGTTCGAATGCTACGAGATATAAATTTTATAAATTATCCTTATGCATTAGATGATCCTCCACCCGGGGTAGAACCTATTTCAAAAGCAGAGGGGAAGACACCCATAGAGTAGGATATTTTATGTAATGAATTAAACTTCATATCTTGTGTAATCTACTTTGGTTTTAATGAAGAAAAAGTTTGTCTTTTCCCATTTCATTTTCTTCTAAATAATTTGTAGAATGTCCTTGCTTGTTGGTTGGTAAATATATATGTATATACTATACTTATCCCATTTGTTGTTTGATTATAGTGACTTGTCACTCTTTGGGCCTAAGCAATGGAATGATTTTCATCACATGTTCTTGCTTAGTTATAGTAATCTTGTATGGATTACCTTATTTCCTAGACAGTGGATGCCCCGGGAGGTCATCCAGCTTCTTTCCTAGTTTGGTACCAACCAATCGGAATTGGTTGTATTGAGTTCCCGACCAACTGGAGTTGGTGGTATTAAGTTCCCAACCAACCGGAGTTGGTGGTAATTGAATTGCTGACCAACCGAAGTTGGTGGTATTAAGTTCCCGACCAACCGAAATTGGTGATAATTGAATTGTCGACCAACCGAAGTTGGTGGTATTAAGTTTTCGACCAACCGGAGTTGGTGGTAATTGAATTTCTGACCAACCGGAGTTGGTGGTATTAATTTCCCGACCAATCAGAGTTGGTGGTAATTGAATTATCGACCAACCGGAGTTGGTGGTTAGTGGCATGTTGCTCTGAATTTGGATTTTTGTAGTGTGTAGCACTAATATTTTGAAAAAATTTCAACGAAGAAAGAAAATGGGTGAAATATCACTTTATTCATATTGAAGAAACTGCATTACATATGAATTTCAATTACTGATAATACTTGTGCAGATGCTCTACATTCCATGCATTCTTGAATTATTTTCCTTCCGAACAACTTCTGTTACTCTGTAAGGTCCATGCCAGTTGGCTTCCAGTTTGTTATGTTTTTGGATCACTTTCTTCAGCACATAATCCCCTTCCTTGAAATCACACTTCTTCACTATTTTATTGTAGAATAAAGCTGTTCGTTGTTGATATGTTGCGTTCCTGATTGTTGCTTCTTCCCTAATATTTTCGAGCATATCCACGTCTAATCTTCTCATTAATTCCCTGATAGGAGAATTGAAATTAAGCACCATATGCATGGGTAGACCCAATTCAGCAAGTATGATAGCTTCACTCCCAAATGCCAGTATGTATGGAGACTCTCCTGTTTCTATTCATGGTGTGGTGCAATAAGTCCACAACACAGAATGTAGCTCGTTAATCCAATTTCCCTTTGCATCATCCAGTCATTTTTTCAAACCATTCAGTAGCGTTCTGTTTATCACCTCAGTTTTCCCATTGCATTGGGGATGACCTGGTGCAGAGTGGATCTTCAGTACATTGGATTGATGACAATACACAGCAAACTCCTTGTTGTCAAACTGGGTTCCATGGTCAGTAATAAATGCATATGGGAGACCATATCTGCAGATAAGATTCTTCCAAATAAATTGATAGACTTTGTCGTATGCCATATCAATGAGAGGCTCAGTTTCCACCCATTTGGTAAAGTAATCCACAACAACCATGAGATATTTGAATCTTTCCCTGGTCGTTGGAAGTGGTCCTACAAAGTTTATCCCCCACATGGTGAATGGCCAAGGGGACGATATGGGTGTTAACAATGCTTGGGGAGTTCTTCGGATGGAAGAGAAACATTGACATTTATCGCACTTTTTGGCATAAGCTACGCAATCAGCTCTCATTGTTGGCCAGTAATACCCCTGCGTTGTTATTCTTTACAAAAGTGTCCAACCTGCTACATGGGCTCCACAAGACCCTTCGTGAACCTCTTCGATAAAATCTTTCACTTCGGAGGGATGGACACATCTTTGTAGCCTTGCTATAACTCCTCGTCTATATAAAATGCCACCTATTAATACCTAACAAACAGCTTTAAACTTGAGTTTCTTGGTTGCGAGTTTATCAATTGGCAAAGCCCCCTCTTCAATATAGGCCCTGATGGGGTCCATCCAAGATGGTCCCAAGTCGAGGGCAATAAAGTCCATCACTAAATGTTCGTCTATGATCCGACCATCCAGGATTTTTATTGGGATTATTCTTCGTATCTTGGTGCGTGTGGCTAATGCTAGTCGAGCTAGGGCGTCTGCCCTTGCATTCTCCAATCTCGATATTCTAACCAACTGAACTGCAGTAAAACTCGATACAACCTCCATTGCTTTTGCATGATACTTGACCATTAATTCTCCTTTTATTGCATACACCCCCATAATTTGATTTACGATTAACTAGGAATCACTTAATACAATGACCTGCTCTGCCTTCATGGTTTTAGCCAGACTTAGACCTACGATCATAGCTTCATATTCAGCCTCATTATTAGAAGTTTTACATTAAAAGCATAGAGCATACTCCATATCAATCTCATCCGGGCTGTTTAACATAATTCCTTCTCCACTGCCTGTAATGCACGAAGAGCCATCCACATACAAATTCCATACAGGTACTTCATTATCAAACTCTTGATCAGACAGAGTTCCTCGGTGGAATATTTGATGTTTCCTTTTGTCCTCCTCCAGCACTTCTCGCTGCTCGTTGATTATCTTCTCTTAATCTTCAATAATTGGAAGTTAGTCAGGGGTTAAATTTGACGATCCCATATCATTCACGGGTTATTCTGTATTAAGCTTCTGCTCTTCAGAAGTATCAGAATGGGTGAACTCTGCGATTAAATCTGCTATTGGCTGCCCCTTAAGCGAAGATCTAGGCTCATAAACTATATCATATTCACCAAGTTCTACTTCTCAGTACATCAATCTTCCTGATTTCTCCACTTTATGCAGAGCTTGCCTTAATGGCATATCAGTATACACAACTATAGTATAAGCTTGGAAGTATGGCCTCATCCTTCTACTTGAATCGATCAGCGCTAGTGCCAACTTCTCCAACCTTGTATATCTGATTTCTGCTCCTCGGAAGGCCTTGCTGGTGTAATATACCGATTTTTGGACTCCATCCTCCACTCTTATCAACGCCGAGCTAACTATATTCTCTAAAACTGCTAGATACAAGTATAGTCTTTCTCCCATCACTGGTCTAGATAACAATAGAGGTGTCCCTAGATATTTCTTCAACTCTTGAAAGGCCTCTTCACATTCATCATTCCACTCAAAAGTTTTTCGAAGTGTTTTGAAGAATGGGAGACATCTGTCTATTGCTCGTTACATAAATCTATTAAGTGCTGCAACTCGCCCTGTGAGACTTTGCACTTCCTTCTTCGTAGTTGGAGATTGCATCTCCAATAGTGCCTTAATCTTTTTAGGGTTCGCCTCTATACCTTGTTGATTCACAATATATCCGAGAAACATACCTTCTCGTACTCCGAATATAAATTTGGTGGGATTCAACTTCATTTGATATTTCTCTAGTTGATCAAAGGTCTGACCTAGGTCAGCGAGATGATCAACAACTTTCTTGCTCTTCGTCATCATATCATCAACATAAACCTCCATGTTATGACTAATTTTCTTTGCAAACACCTTATTCATCAGCCGCTGATATGTTGCACCTGTATTTTTAAGTCTGAAAGGCATAACATTATAGCAATAAGTTCCCCTTGGGGTGATAAAAGAGGTACTTTCCCTATCCTCGGGTTTCATTTTAATCTGGTTGTAACCAGAATAAACATCCATGAAACTCAACAATTCGTGCCCCGAGGTAGCATCCACCAGTTGATCAATTTGTGGTAAAGGAAAATGATCCTTTGGGCATGCCTTATTAAGATCGGTGAAGTCTACACACATCCTCTACTTGTTATTTTTCTTCTTTACCATCACCACATTTTCTAGCCAATCAGGATATTTGACATCTTCAATGAAAAAGGCTTTTTGTAGTTTCTCTACTTCTTCCTGTATAGCTTGGTTCTTTTCGGGGTTGAACACTCTTCTTCGCTGCTTCACCGACTTGATTTCCTTGTTCACGTTGAGCTCGTGACACGGGAAATTCGGGTCTATTCTTGGCATGTCTTTATGACTCCATGCAAAAGTATATTTTCTACACCTTAGAAATGCTATCAATTCCTTTTTTATCGATACATCCAGTGATGCACCAATTTGAGTTGTTCGTTCTGGATGCTCATCGTCCAGAATGATATTTTCGGTAGCCTCCATGACCTGTCCCTTCATGAGATGAGACTTGTCTCTAGGGTCTAATGTTGCAATCTCTGCATCTTCTATTTCATCCACTTGATATGTAGTAGTCTTCTTCCTGGATTCTTCACGTTCCTCTTATTCGGCAGATGAATAGGAGCATTCCCGAGCTACTTTCTGGTCGCCTTTCACCACTCCCACTCCAAAGTTGGTTGGGAATTTTAAATATTGATGTACAGTCGATGGTACTGCTTCGAACTTTTTCAGACCTCCCATGATGATATTGTAAGTTGATTGAACATTTTTGTCCATTACGAAGAAGCGTACCCTTTCTGTTCGACAAGTAGGCCAAGTACCAATAAGCATATCCAACTTGATCGTCCCAAGTGGAAAAACCTTTTCACTAGTAAAGCCAAGAAGGGGCCTATGATAGGGCTCCAACTGGGCTAACTTCAGATTCAAACTATCAAAGCATGGGTAGAACATGATGTCTGTCGAGCTACTTTATTCACCTTCCTCGGGCGATCATCTTCATCCAGGTTTATTCATTGTATGTACGAGCAAGCTTGACCCTCATTGAGGTAAGCTTTTCTCTCCACAGTCAGATCTCCACCTCCTGCATCTCCACTTGTAATAACATTACATTCAAATGATCCAAAATGGATTGAAAATACCTCACGTTTTGGCTATCTTGGTCTTTTGGGGAGATCGGGGTCATCTTGGTCATCTTCTGATCTTCTTCGTGACTTCTCTTCTTGTCTTCTTTTGTTCGATGAGGCCTTCGCCTTCCTCGATCGCTGGTCTTTCCACCATTTTGGCGATCAACACACTTAGCCAGTTTTCCTCGTTTGACGAGTGCTTCAATTTTATTCTGGAGAGCTATGCAACTTTTGGTCATATGACCATGATCTTTGTGGAATTCGCAATATTTGTTCTTGTCCCTGTTGTTAGGATCTGCCTTCATTTTCCCTGGCCAGGCTAGCGCCTCGCTATTCTTGATCTCCTCTAAAATGTGATTTATATCTACCTTCAAAGGAGTATAATTTCCAAATTTCCTCATCTGCTCCAGTGCTTGCTTTCCTTTCGACTTCCTATTGCCACCATTGTTCTTCTGATCCTTCTTTTCAGTTTTACCATCTTCAACCTTGGTCTCCTTAGTGTCTTCATTCTTCTTTGCAACCATAGCTTCCTCAGCATTCATGATTTTGGCTGCTTTTTCCATCAGTTCTGCCATGGTTCTAGGTGGATCTTTGGCTAAAGTGTAGTACAATTTATCTAACAACAGTCCACTCATCAGAGCAGTAATTGTTGTTTTCTCCTCGTAATCAATTACTTCAAGTTTCTCGTTATTGAAACGAGTAATATAGTCCCTGGTGCTTTCACCTGCTTTCTGTCTAACACTTAACAAGTGTGCTACTCATTTTCTTGGTTTATCTCTAAAACAGAAGTTCCCTATAAAGAGCTCTGCCAGTTGAAGGAAAGTCGCAATCTTCCCCCGAGGAAGGTTGTTGTACCATATCTGGGCTGACCCGGTGAGGGTTCCTGAAAATGACCTATATCTCATCTCATATGGAATCGTATAGATATCGGCAGCAGCTTGGTATTGTTTAATATGAAGAACATGGTCAGTTTTTCCATCATACTAAGGCGTCACCATAGGAGCTTTGAATTTTGATGGTGTGGCAAAATCCACAATTGACTGTACAAATGGTGTCCCTTGGACAAAAGTTCTTTGTAGAGGATTCTTGGCCTTAGCCATTTCCCCTAATCTGTCCTCCAACCTTTGAATAGAGCCCTTCCATGCATCGTTTCCCACCTCGGGCCTATTTGTTTGAGTAACTGATCGCATTGAAATTTCCTCTTGGCTCGTGATTGGGCAGAACCTTCCCTTAGATCGGATGGTTATGGAGAGTTCCTCGATGTAATCCTAGGAGGACTTTTATTCTTCCTAGGTCCCAAACGATCAAAAGGAGAGACTCTACTAAACCTTTCTAGAGCTCTAATCCTTTCTGAAGACAGAGCGTTGAGAATCTGCAGCTCATACTGATGAAGTCCGACCAGGTTGATAAGAAGGATCATTAGATCTCTCAGTAAGATATGATTCGGTGCATCTAGATTGATATACCTCCGAGAATAGCATTCGCCTAGTTCGTGAAGAGGGTAGACGGGTATTTCTCTGAACACTTCGTTGTCTTGATTGGGCTGGCACTCTGCCTTGAATAGTTTGTATACGTTTACGCGTGGTTTCTTGCATGACCGTTTGGCCTTGGGATAAATTAACCATTATACCAACCACATCTTGAAAATTTAGGGGAGTAGAAAGGTTTGGAGGGATCCCAGCGTTTCGATTACTGGATTCCGGATTATCAGCCATAGATGATGAATTGTTTTGGTGAAAAACACTTAGTACCGTCGTTTCCCACAGACGGCGCCAATCTGTTGATGTAAAAAACTAGATTCGATCTAATTATTTTAATCACAGATAAAATGAATGAATAAATATAAGACAATGGATTTTTAAAGTGGTTCAGCCTTTTGATAATGGCCTATGTCCACTGTTTTTGTATTGCTGACTGTTTGCCTGGAATTCTCGATAATGGATTTACCAAGAGATCCCCAATCCCCTTCTAATGAGGAGGTTACAATGTATTTATAACCTTGAGGCTGTACATGTGAAAGGACAATGCGTCGTTATCTAGTAGACATATACATCTATACGATAATAATGAATATTTAATGCGTAGTTGTCTTTTTGATTCTCTTGATTTGGATGCTCTGCACGCTAATTAGCTCGAACCGCTTAAGTTGATCGATACGCTTGAGGTTCTCGGAGCTCTGAGATTCTCGGGACGCCTAGGATGCTCGGTATGATTGAGCTGCTCGAAGTGTATGTGTTGCTCATTGAAAGTATTCGTATTTGCCACGTGGTTGACACGCGTCTTCAAGTGATTGGTCTATGTCAGCAGACTAAATTTGGTATCAACAATTATATTCTCTAAGCTCTACTACCCATGCCATCAATCTCCCTGACTTTTCTGGCTTGTGTATGGTTTGTCGTAATGATAAGTATGTGTAGACCATAATAGTGCGTACATGGAAATATGGTTTCATTCTTCGCGAAGCTTTAATGAGGTCTAAATCAAGATTTTTCAGATGTGGGTACCGAATTTATTCTCCTTGAAAAGCCTTGTTTGTGTAATAGACTGATTTCTATACTCCATTCTCTAGTGGAATAAGCTCCGAGATTAATGCTGACTCAAATACTGCCAGTTATAGATATCATTTTTCTCCCATGAGTAGTTGGGACAGTAGTGAGAGTGATCCTAGATACTTCTTTAGATCTAAGAAGTCATTCTCACATTCCTTATTCCACTCAAATGTTTTTCTCAATACTTTGAAGAATGGTAAGCACATGTAAGTAGCTCAAGAAATAAATCTATTAAGGGAAGATAGTCTTCTATTTAACTTTTGTATGTCCTTCTTAGTTGAGGTAGACTACACATTAATCAATGCTCTAATCTTGTCTGGATTAGACTCAATACCTATTTGATTTACTATAAATCTTGGGAACATTCTTTCTTGTATGTCGAATACGAACTTAGCAGGATTGAGTTTAATCTGATTCTTCTCAAATCAATCAAATGTATGTCCTAATTCCATTATGTGGTCAACGTCTTTTTTGATCTTGGTGAGCCTATCGTCCAAATATACTTCCATGTTTTTACCAATTTTCTCTTTAAAAACCTTCTTCACCGACCTTTGGTATGTTGCTCTAGCATTTTTCAGCCCAGAGGACATAATGTTATAGTAGTAAGTACCTCAACTAGTGATAAATGATGTTTTCTCCTTATCTCCCAGCTTCATTATGATTTGGTTATATCCCAAGTAGGCATCCATGAAACTGAGTGACTCATGCCCAACTGTAGCATCGACCAATTGATTGATTCTAGGCAAGGGGGAGTGATCTTTTGGGCCAAATTTATCGAGGTATTTAAAATCAACACACATATGCCATTTGTTGTTCTTCTTCCTTACCATTACCATGTTGGTCAAACAATTAGGGTATTTGACATCTTCAATGAGCCTCGCTTTCTATGATTTGTCCACCTCTTCCTGGATAGCCACGTTCTTCTCGCAGCTTAACACACATCGCTTTTATTTGATTGGCTTGGCATCCTTGGCGATATTCAATTCGTGGCATATAAATCTTGAGTCAATCCCGATCATATCTTCATGACTTCAGCGAATACACTATTTCATTATTTAATTAATTTTATTAATTATTGTTTGACGAATAGATCCAGGGATGAGAAGATTTGTGTACATCTTTCTGGCTATCGTCGTCAACGATGATGGTCTCCATTACTTCTACAACTTGTCATTTCATAAAATTATTTTCGTTGAGAGTGTCTAGGGTGTCAATATGGTAAGTGGTTGTGAGTTTCTTTACTTCCTCCTAGTCGGCTCAGGTGTAATAAAATTCTCTGGCTTCAATTTCATTTTTAGTAACTATGTCATCCCCATAGTGTGGGGAGAGCTTTAGACACCCGTGAATAGTAGATTATATAACTTTGAACTTTTTAATTCAACTTTGTCGAAGATTATATTGTAGACTAATTGGATGTTCTTATTTAAGATGAAGAAACGAATTCTTTCTGTTCGGCTGGCTAGCCACATGTCAATAAGGACTTCTTACTTAACAGTTCCTAAAGGATACACCTTTTCTCCTGAGAAGCCTATGAGGGGCCTATGATAAGGCTCCAATTTGTTTTGGTGCATTCGTAATACTTTAAAGACATCGTAAAATATGACGTCGACTGAGCTACCATTGTCCACTAAAATTATGGCCACTATAGATTCATATACCCTCATGGTGATGACCAGAAGGTCTTCATGGGGACAGAGTACCCCAGATAGGTCATTCTTAGAAAACCTTATCACTAATTTGTCTTTGTTCACCTTTCTTGGGTGAACATCAACGTTTCCAGATAGATTGATTTGTAGAATGTATGAGTTGGCCTTTACTATATTTAGGTAAGCTTTCTTGCTGCTATTTCATCGCTTCCACCAGCATTACCTCCTGCAATGAAATGACAAGCAAAATAAATCATCTTTACCTCGAGTTTGGGCTCTCGAGGTTCCTTCGACATACCTGGATTAATTGTCTAAAGTTTGATTGTCTATGGGGACTTTGATCCTTCGACACCAGCCTATGGGGACTTTGATCGTTTTCTGCTGTCTCTTTCTTTTATCCTGTCAACGAACTTGGAAAGCTTACCACATCAGATTAGACTTTCTATTTCATTCTTCAAGGATATGCAATTGTTTGTAGTATGCCTATGATCTCTGTGAAACTCATAATATTTGGATTTATCTCTTCTATTAGGAAGATACTTCTATTTTTTGGGACATTTTAGATCACTTCTTCATTATATCTCCTCTAAGATTTTATGTTCTCTAATAGTGGGTGGGGGGGGGGGGGGGGGTATAATCAACATACCTCTTTAACTTTTCAGCCTTCTTATCTTTTCGATCTTTCTTTTCGGAGCTCTTATGGATATCAACCATGGAGTTAGGGGTCTACTTAGTGTCCATAGTCTCCTCGGTGTTCATAATTTTTCAGACTTAGCCATCAACTCAGTCACGGTCATGGGGGGGGGGGGTCCTTATCCAGATCATAATATCACTTTTTAGGGAGTAAACTGCTCATCAAGGCAGCGATTGATGTCTTTTCTTCATAATCTGCCATTTCCATCTTTTTACTATTGAAACGAGTGATGTATTCACGTGTGGTTTCCCCTGATTGTTAGCAAAAACTTAGCAAGTGGTCTACTCTCTTGATCGATTTCTCTTCAAAGCAGAAATTACTGATAAACAGATCGGCCAATTGTTGAAACTAGAGATTTATCCACATAGAAAATCATTGTACTAAATTTGTGCCGATCCAATAATAGTGCTTGAGAATGCTCGGCAGCGCATCTCAAACGGAATTGAGTAGATGTCGATGGTAGTCTGATATTTTTCCACACGGAGGACAAGATCAATTTTATCGTCATATTTGGGAGTAACGATATGTGGCTTAAATTTGTCAGGTGTTGGGAAATTCACAATTCCTGGGAGAAATGGTGATCCTTTCACAAAACTCCAATGCAAAGGATTCTTAGATTTGGCTATTTCACCTAAACGATCTTCCAACCATTGAATTGATCCTTTCTAAAGATGATCACTTGGATTAGTTTTGTGGGAAGCAGTTTTAGCGGCTCGGCTATTCGTTTGTGGTGAGCTCTCTTCCTGGGAAGTCTGCTCAGCATGCGTGAATCCTAGCATGCTTGCTTATCACATGACAGAACCTTCTTGGTGAACTCATAACTTAGAGGGTTCATGTTATTGTTACCTCTAGTTGCTTGGGGAACTAGGCGATCAAATGTTAAGCCCTTTCCTAGTCAGTCAAGTGCGCCCAGTTGTTCCTGAGAGAGGAAAAACCCATCTTAGTAACCGATGGATCTGAGTGACGAGGTTATAATAGAGCGGTAAGATCTATCATTAGAAGATCTAGAATATATGGATCTGCTTCTTTTGTTCTTGGGAGATGGGGGAAACATTTCTCTTTTGGAGTTTGGGATGGCTGCCCGCCTAGATTGAAGTGTTTGAGTGAGTTTCCATACTATTTTTTGCATTGCTTCCTGCCCCTTGGCAATATTTAATAAAATTCATTGAAGATCTCTTATGATCGTAGGGGTATAAGGGAAGAAGGCGTTGCCTATGGCAAGGCTACAGACAGATCTAATTTTTTGATCTCTAAATTTTGGTTTGATAATTTGAAATAACTTAGCTCAAGTTACCCAATATTTATAGCCATGGACACAATTAATGAGCTAGAGGGATAAAATAATTATAGAGAGAGGCATGAAGATTTTACGTGGTCCAACCCAAATATGGTGCCTACATCCATGAAGGTAATGTCATTAAATTTTTAGGGTTCAGTACAAGTCTCTCAATAACACTCTCTAGGGTTATAACGAAGTAGTCCTATTTTTTAGTTGAGAGAGGTAGTAGTCTATTTATAGTAGATGCAAGTTGGAGAGATGGAGTTCCTTTATACACTAGGTATTTACATCTTTACACAATAATAGGCAACTGGATATTTATTCACGTGCATGTGCATGTTGACTGTGGAATATCCCATATGTGTCTGCTCATATTACCGACTGTTCACCTTCATGAGTATGGTCGACCGCAAAATAACTGAGCCGACCACGCTTATTCGCTGTTTGAGGATGCAGTGATAATACTAACTGGTGCCACTATTTTATTGGTTCCCGTGGCCTAACATTTTAGTCTATAATATGCCTCTCTTGTGAATCTTTTAAAGTTTTTTTTTTCTCTTTTACACTTTATTTTTAATTAAAACCTAAAAACACTCTATCTTTTCATTAATTCTTTCTCTCTCTTACTCTCAAATGGAATCCATGGAAGCTAGCCATGGCTTCACTTTCTCTCTTATGTCTTTATCTTATGCGCTCTCTCTCTCTCTCTCTCTCTCTCACACACACACACACACACACACACACACACACACACATATATATATACACATTAATTTGTACACAGACATACGGTTTACACTCACACACACACTCGCACACAAAAAATTAAAAAAAATGGATATAGGTTTCTTTCTGTTTGATTTTTTGTGGTTTATGGGTTTCTCTTTCTTTTCAATCATAAGTGGATTTGGAGAAATGGATCTAAGATTTAGTATTTATTTGAGCAATTGGTTTGTCGAAATGCGTATTGGGTTTGAATGAGAGATATTAGATTGGTTTTTATAGGCTTTGGATTATAAATTCGATATATATATATATATATATATATATATATATATATATATATATATATATATCTTTTTGCTCTAAATTGTATTTTTCTAGTTTTTTTTATGAATTCGATTTGGGGGCGGAGGTTTAGATTTTTTTTAGAGCAGGTGGGGTTGCATTTTTTAATCTTCCTTTTTTATTGGACTTTTTTATGGAGAATAATTTTTTCCCTAGATTTTTAAACTGAAATCACTTTCTTTATTTGTTTGTTGGAGATGCTTTTTTGGTAGCTGGAACTCTTTTTTGGCGGAAGCTAGTTTTTTTGTTGGAAATCATTTTTTGGTGGAAAAATATTTCTCCTAGAAATTAATTTTTTTAACTGAAAACAATTTTTTTCTTAAATTCTTTGCAAGAAATTCTATTTTTCAAATAATTTTGTTTGGTGGAAGATAGTTTTTCTCGGAAATTATTTTTTAATTGAAATAATTTTTTTAATGGAAATATTCTTTTGTTGGAAAACTTTTTTTGGCAAAAAATAGTTTTTTTTTACAAATTATTATTTATAAATAAAATCAATTTTTTTTCGTGGGAATTATTTTTTGTTGAAAATCATTTTATTTGGTCGAATTTGTTTTTTCTTGGATATTCATTTTTCTCAACTAAAAATAGTTTTTTTCACTGGAAATTAGTTTTTGTTATTGGAAATCATTTTTTCATACGGAACAATTTTTTTTTAATTGGGATCATTTTTTCCTGGAAATTATTTTCTTGTTTTTGAAAATCATTTTTATTTGGTGGAAAATATTTTTTAATTTAAATAATTTTTTTTACATTTGATTTTTTGCTATCTTTTTTTGTTGTTGGAAATCTTTTTTTTAATTTCTATTAGTATTTTGCAGATTGTTTTCTTTGAGTTTCAACTTTTTTAGAATTAATTTTTTCATAAATTATAGAATACCTAAATAAATTTTTTTAGTTTCAAAATATGTTAATAAATTGTTATTTTCATTTTTTTAGAATTTTTAATGTAGTTTTTTAGATTTTTTAATTGTTTTTTCGTAGCTTATGTAATATAATAAATTTAAAAGAGGCGATCAATGATCCACCCTTGACATAAAATGTTTGGAAAGCCCATTCCGTCGCTTGTTTTTTAAATATGTTTATTCTAAGCCCATTTCCATTAATATTACATGCGCACCTTACTAAAATACCATTGAAAAGCGCGATGTATGACTTAATAACTGACACTTTAAAGTATTAACCGGCAATAACCGATTACCATACCAAAAGGATTTTCCTCCACATTTATTGGATGTAAAAAAATAAGAAGCTTTCGAATCATTGAAAAACTTCTCCATTGTTGTCTGAAAAAAAATATCTCATTATTATCGTCATGTAAATATCGAATTGTTCCATTTGGAGATTGAAATGTAATTTTTTTTATGCATTCCTCATTTTGCTATATATCGTGTTCATTTACTTTACAATGTTAATTTTGTTTGAATATTAATAACACTAGTGTCAACATTATCTGAAAATTTAATTTTGAATTAGATCCAACCCAAAAATGACTATGTGAACTTTATTTTTGCTTTTGCAAACAAAGGGTTCATTCATTGCATTTCTTGTTATTTTTTATTTTCAATTCAAATTACGTCGAAATATGTGGTTGCAAATATAATTGTGATATAATAATATGAAAATAATTTTTTTTCCTTTGTTTTTAATATTTTGTGCACAATTTCATCATTAATATATCTCTTTCCTTTTCTTCTAATAGTCGTTGTCATCATTTATTTATTTCATAACATATTTTGGGAAAGAAAATCATTAATATATCTATTTCGTTTGGTGGTCATAGTCCTTGCTAGAGGAATTTATATTGCAAAGGAATAAAAAAAGTCAATATTTTTTTTATAAAATATAACACTATGTTATTTTATAAATTTACGTTGCGATATATATATTTCACACTGCGAAATAGTTATTTCGCATTGCGAGATGAACATTGCCTCTATCTATATTCTGTGTAGGGAACCATTTTTGTTCCTAAGAAATATAGTACATATTAAGCATCATAATTTCAATCACACATTAAAAAAAAGTGGTCCTCATAAGGATTGCACTAATTTTACAGTGAGTACAATCTAATGTAACACGTATTTCTGAGCATTTAAATATTTCATTAATTCGGGTAAATTTAAATTACAAGAGTGTCATAATTGAATTGAATTAATTATTAAGTGTATATTTAAATATTAATTGGGAGAGAATATGATTAATATAAACGGAATAAAATATACTAAGTGTGTCGTAAATAATACGTGACTATTATTATGCGTTGTAGAAAGTTAAACGACAGAATTTTATTATATCTCAACCGGAAGTCTTGTATAGACTATATTAAGGTCGAGATAGAGACTTTTAGTAAAGTGACTCGGACGACAATTCTGAGTGCACGACTGATTCCGGATGGGTCGAATTAGTCCGAAAAAGAGTACCTGGGGGTAGTAATTGGGTCTCGAGACATTTTTAGGCATAATGGGGCCACACGGGGGTGTTCGGATCATTTGGGATGGGCCCATAAGCCTAATTTCGAGTTTAGAATTATTTAACCTAAATAAAAAAGGGATGAACAACAGTTAATTATATTCTAACCCTAAGAGCTTCAGAGGAGAAAAGAGGGAGAAAGTGACGAGCTTTTGGGAGCCATTTTGAAGAGGGATTGAGGTGCTTGTGACAAATTCATCCTCTTCATCAAAGGATCAAATTCTACGAATTTAACCAGGCAAGTGGTTAACTTGTTTTCAATCTAATTTGGCGTTTTTCAGTTGATATTATAGTGGGTAAAAACTAAAATCCATTTTTGGGTGTGTTCTCAAATGAAAATGAGTTTTTATGATTGGAATGCAAATTAGTGGGTTAAATATGAAATTGGTGATAAGATATCATATAGTACTGTTAAAATTTAATTCCTATTCGAAATCCATAATTAGATGTGTTGATTTGGTGATTGAGAAATCGAATTTAGGAAGAGAATTGGACAAACGGGAGAAAAAACCCAATCGTAAATTTATCAAATGAACGTGAGATTTATTTATGTTAAATGATGAATTTTGATGATTAGTAATGGTGGGGATTATATATTAATCCTTAGTGAAGTTTTAGTGGAGAATTGAATCAAAATAAAAAGTTTTAAAAGTTAACAATGGTGGAATGCTTAACAAAGTGGGCGAAGAAGACAACCTATTCGCGGCGAATCGACTTGGAAAGGCGAATTGATTCGGCTTCCCCGATTTGGGGAAATTTTTTGGTTTATGTCCTAAATTCTGGATTAACTGTTGGGAAAACTTTTGTGTTATTCTTAAAATATGAGGAGGGGCATATTTAATTTCAGTAGGCTATATTAGGGGAGTTGTTTAGCCAAATTGAAAGAAATCCAAGGCTCGAACCTTTATGGATATATATTATCAATTGGATAGAATTTTGGATATCGGGATGGGATAATGGTTAGAGTGAGTAAACCCAAAATTGTGAACTAGTATAAACAAAGAAGAATTTGAATCGGGTAAATAGACTAGGTTATCATAAGCTAGTACCAAGAGAATTAGGCATGGGTTAGCCGAGCTTAATTAACTTTATATTTATATACACTACACCAAAATAGGAGATTTATGAGTGCTGTTAGCACTCACAAATGACCTTTATAACTGTTATTTACCGTCATAATTTAGGGGGTGACAAAAGAAAATTTGTAACTCTTAACAGCAGTCACAAATTTTTATAACCCCTATGGGGGTTATGACTGGTGACCCCAATTTGTAACTGTTATTTATAACTGCTATCAGCAGTTATGAATCTAACATTTCTAACTGCTGTCAGCAGTTACAAATCTAATACTTATAACTGCTGTCAGCAGTTACGAATTTATAACTACTGGCAATAGTGACAAATTTGTGACTGTTATTAGCAGTTATAAAAGTTGAATATGTTAAATGTAATAAGAATTGTTACAAATTTCGTTATATTTTCACAAAATGATGAGAGTAGAATAAAAAAAAACTAAAATAAAGAATAGATGAAATATCATGAACATGTAACGAGTCTAAAAAAATTCGACAACATTTCATTTATTTTTTCGACATTCCAAATATCTGGTACACATAAAACTTGTTTAGACTTAATTTAACATCAAACAAACCCTTCTTGGGGGCTAAGTACAAAATGAACATAGAATAAAAAATAAACTAAAAAAATGACACAACACTTCGATGATATCAAATGTGGGGGGTATTGATGCAGTAACATCCTCCCTCGTGTACTCAGAGTACGTACGCCTACTGAGCAAGTTTAATGGACTCAATTTTTTTATATGCGACGTCTCGGTATCCGTTGACGTGTGTTTGTGTTGCTTGATCACGAAATGTAAACACCTAGATTTAGGCCTTTGAATACTACGTATGTCAGGTATGCCATGTGTATACCTGCAAACAATAAAATATAATTGGATTCAGAATTGTTACCATCAACATATTTTAAGACAAAAGTGTAATTAAAAATAAACACGGTTTCATGAACTAGCCTAGTTTCCTTAAGAAATATTTAGAACTATAAGAAACCTCGGATCATTTTAATATTTCAACAAAGAATTACATTATGCCAGCCAAAAAGACTTCCACGGTAACATAATGTGATTTTCACTTACACAATGTTACTTGTGAGCGAATATCAAACTATTAAAATTATTAAAATTATACTCACCAAAGTAAACAATTTTTCACACAAATATAACCAAAAAAAATTATAACACAGGCCTTCTTAGAAAAATAATCAAGATGAGCATTGTCAGCATCTACTATCGAGTCCGTATCAAAACATTCATATATATGTAAGGTTGGAGATAGAAATGATGTATAAGTATTTGAACAGAAAATCAATGTCTACCAATAAGAGATGACAACCTATTTGCTATCAACGAGAAACACACATACAAAAGAGATGTGCAAATCACAAGTTTGTTGGATAGATTTTTTTTTTGATGAGCAAGTTTATTGGATAGGAATTGATGGAAATATAAAAGATAATTAAGTTTGCCGAGGGGAAATCTATTTTATTTCTCAAGAAAGTTGCCCAAGAATTTGACAATGACAAAATCTAATAAAAATATAAAAAATGAAAGGGACATAACCTGATTTTAGTTTCTCACAATACATTGTATATCAACTAGGTCAATACTAAGATAATAAGGTAAATTACAAGTATGGGGACATCACACCTGTCTCACTTAAAGTAGTATTTTGGGTAGAACACCATTATACTCACACACCAACTTCACCTGCAAATATAACATCAAATCTAAAATTCAGTGTTTTACGACAGTCTTATAAAGTTATTGTGATGGTTTTGGGAAAAATGTCATAACTAAGCTTGTTAAAAAATTGAGGTCCCTATAAATTGTCAAATAAATCAGGGGCCCAAGGCGACTCCCTGGCCTCAAGGCTGTTCATAGATAATATATGGAAGAAAATTAATACAAAATAATATATGGAGCTAGTTCCAGATGGAGATAGCCCACAAATTGTAGAAAACCTCAACCTATACTGGATTCAGTATGCGAGCATAACCAAGTCAATATAACCAAGTCAAATCCAATCCAAACCATCTAAGTAAAAATCAAGAAGCAAGTTGGAGTCACTTAAATAGCATCTATATGCTCACATGTGATTCAAAATCAAACAATGAATTACAATATCATATGTATACAGGAACAAGATTAATAATCATCAAAAACTAGAACAATAACATCAAATAATCATAAAAAACTATAACAACAACAACAACAACAACAACAACAACAATAACAACAACAACAACAACAACAACAACAACAACAACTAGAGGCTGCTACTAGTTCTGATGGTAAACAAGTTGGTAGGAAATTTGTTTTCAACAATAACATCAAAATTTGTTTTAAAAGTTGATCTTCTGTTTGGGGGTCATGTTCACAAATACGAATCATCAGAATGTGTGTCAAAACAGATAATTTGTTATATTGTCAACTAAGGTGAAAACAAATAATTTATTATATGTTATCACCGTAGTTGCATATATCTCTAAAATTTACAATAGGATAATAAAGAATAATCACCTTTCCTAAAAGTTCGAATGTTCACAATTGAATGTTGTGCCAAAATTTCTAGAGAGGTTTGTCCACAATTTGTATGAATTCACTATATTTTGAATGACGTGGAAGCAGTGCAAATCAGTGGGGAAAATTAATTGTAAATTTTCATATGCATGTTTGTAGTTATCGATAATCAACCACCTATATAGCTTTAATATACAACAACATTATAATACAGAGTGTATACAATACACTCTGCAATAGGATCTTTTAGACCCGACCTGGACAACAAACTTCTCTCCTTCCAAATTTGTATCTTTTACTGCTCAGGTATGGATTCGTTTGATAGATTTACCATATGAATTTTAGCATTCGGGCCTTCTATTGGATATTGCTAAAGGGATAGACACACCAATCCGAATTGGTCAAGCAACTGTTGAATAAAAGTACGATTTATTTGTCAGGGTTCTTACGAGTACAGTAGTTATAGATCATGAGGAGATGAAAATTCCTATTAAGATTAAATTTGAGCAGAAGCCAGCCTCTTGTGATAACTATATTTGTGTTGGTCATCCAATATCTAGTTGAAATAACATAAAAATATGCTCTTTCCAAACAAAATTTTAAAGATAGACAACGAAAGAAGCATTACGGGATGCCGGGTATGTTCGGGTTGCCAGTAAACCCAGGTGGAAATCGGTCATATCCATATGGATTAAAGTGTGATATTAAAACATGTTGACTAATTTGTGTGATGTCAAAAGATGGAGCACCTGTCGCAATTTTTACATCTACAATTGGACTGTTATGTATACACATATGTAGTCCCTGCTTTGCAACCAAGTGATTATGAATACGAATTAAGGGAAGTAAAGTAAAACCCTATTATTTCGTTTTTGTTGCTGTTATTGTGGTGTGTGTTTGTATCTGCTTGTTTGAGATATGCTTTTCTCTGTTTACATCATTTTAAACTACATAGTCAATGTGATAGGAAGGGGCTTATCCTTTTTTAACATTTTATAAAATGATATACTATGCAATGTGGGAAGTAAACTATAAGGCTTGAAACCTCGACTTCTTTACTAGCTGCTGCAATAAAAATAATAACAACCAACATTTGTTTAGAGGCCAAAATAATATCATCAGCAATGAATTACACAATCTCGAACCGTGTGTTGTTCAACTTCCTAGATTTCTCAACAAAAAATAAGAGGCAAGAGGCTACTGACTAGTTTCTCCCCTTGAGATCCAACCTTATGCAGTCATCACTTAACTACAATAAGGTGAAGATTTTCTGACTCAACAGCAAAATAAAAAATACTAGCATTCTAAACAACAGAGGGACAATTGAATAGAATCTTCAGCATTTAAAATATTAAATTTTGTCCCCCCTGATCCTATCAATCCAAATAGCAGGGACTAAACCCCTGATTCCCCTCAGAATCTCCACATTCCACTTATTCATAGAGTAGTTGCATACTTGAACCCCTGTGAGTTAGGAGCTGAAAGAAGAACTATATTGGCTGCAATATGGGCCATTTGAGTCTAATTATGACACTAAAACTAACACGGTAATTAGGCATTTGACCCCAATGTTTTGCTATACTAAGTTTTTCCCCTATTATTTACACTTCGAGGCTCCTAAAAGTGTCTTATATACTCATAAAATATCATAAAAAATATATGTCAACATCCTCAGAAAAAGTGTCTACCTCAAACCTATATTTTCTTACCCATATGTGAAACGTATGTCAGCCTCCTCACTTTACTTAACACTCGACACAACATGATTTTATCAAAATCATTTTATAGTTTGGTCTGAGTTTGTGACTTTAAATTGGTTTCAGTTCTTTTTTAGTATTTCTAAAAATAATATGAAGATTGTTTAATAGTGTTGTTAAGTTATATGTTTTCTGTAGATTATATAAAAAAGGTCCCCTTCTCAGCTTTTCTCATCATCTCTCTGTTAATCTCACAGGCTCCTACTTCCACTCTATTTATCTCACACATGGAAGATTTTGCTCCTTTCCCAGCTTTAGTGTTACTGACTTGGCGGTGAGGCATTTAGGCGAGTGCTTTTAATGTTACTAGTTGGTGCACACGTGCATTGCATATGTTACCTATGTATGGATGCACATGTAAGTAGTGACTCGGTTAATGTAAGAGTTAATTGGCATTAAGATATTGTCTCTCAACATGCATTTGTATATGAATTTTAACATTTTTTTGTGTATTTAGATAATTTATAATCGCTACATTAATATTAAAGATAATAATTATCGTTTTTGAGGTGGATAATAAATGTCACATACATGATCTCCCTAAGTCTTAATTCAGTCTAAAGAGGAAATAATTGACTACAAATTGAGGGTGCCCTTCTCGAAGAGTGTATTCGATCCAAACTTGTGATCTACCTAGAGATCTACATACATTAAGTTGGTTGGCACTTTCTCTCCACATTCTTTATGAGCATTACAACCCCCCCCCCCCCTAACACACACACACACAACGATGGACAACAGTTGCACCCCCTGGGCACTAATTAAAAATTAATTATACATCGCTTGTGACTTCAGGGCTAAATGTATTTTATAAATAATATGCAAGAACACAAAGTAAAGTTATTGAATCCTAAACACATATCGCATATTAATATTTAGATTACACAAAATAGGATCTCCCTCCATCGATTCTTGACATTTTCTCTTCGTGACGCATATCCGATGAGTTCTAGGCTTCTAGCCTCCCACCACTAATTAAGCAATGGTTTTCCCTAGAGACTTACTCTTTTATACTTCTCATGAATCAAATCTATCATTACAAGTCTGTTAAGTGTGTCTCTCTCTAAAAGTAGGTGTATCATGAAGACTTGAGTTTGTGTGAGTATTTACATGTATTGTTTATTTTGTTTATGTGTGTATTACAAAGGAAGTAGAGACACATAGGTTATCTTTCATTGTTCTTGATTTTAAAAATAAAAATAATCAAATACTTTGCATCGATATTGGTATACTTTCAATATTTCTTTTTTCACATAACTCAATATAACACATCATATAGCCATCAACACACCAATAACAATATCAATTAAACTGGGAATTAAGAAAGAGGTATGAATATTCATACCAAGAACAAATGCTAAATTGAAAAATATTCCCCCATTACCAACAACTAACCTTACATATTTAAAGGCTGCCCTCAGCTTCTCCCAATTTGATATAGGAGTTGGTGTCGCCTGCGGTGCCTCGAGAGGTCTCTCCTTCCTACCTGCTGCCAAACCTGCCTGTGAGATCAACTTTAAAATCTCCTGGGGTTCGAAATGATACTTCCCTAGGCATCGGGTGCTGGGACTGCTGGCATAGACGGTGTCTTTACTACCATTGGCATGGGAGATACTAGTGTTAAGGTATCAGTCTGAGTAGCACGTGAAGCATGGCAAGTCGTCTTATTAGGTTCCATATGAAATTTGACACATATCGCTTATTAGTGCTAAGAACCATACGATAAGAATTCAAAGAAAAGGAATGTATCAAAGAACACTATGCGAACTCAATTAACACTCAATGGTGTTCTAATGGGTTAGAAGGTTAGTTGTACCCGAGGATTGTAAGAATATGTTGCTACAACAGAGTCAATTCTTTTCAATAATTGTTTAAGTGTTGAAAAGAAAGACAAATTTTTAGTGAATAAAATGGAGATAATGAGTTTTATATATCCCTGTAGCATCTTACATATATCAGCCTTATCAAAAGTGGTGAAGCCAGCATCGGCATATTGAAGCAAGTATGAGACCACGTAGAGAAAACACGTCTGTAGTTAGTGTCTCAAATAACACCCACTGGGTTAGTGTTGCGATAGTAGGATACAAAATGTATTTAATATTCGAATCATAATTAGCAATGGAAGTTATAAAAATAGAAGACATAATTGGAATTAAAAGTGGGAATTACAGTGATCGGCCATGTCGAAGGTACTCATTCCAACCAAGCTTGGATATAATAAAGATCTGAATGCCTACCAACATTTCCAAATCTGCCATTTATGTAGATGAAATTACTCATACTAAGACTTTTGTTCTTAATGCCTTGCTTCCACGTGAGCCAATTGGACTGGAAGAATCATTTAACTCTAGATTAGTAGGAAGTAATGATGACATTTATATCAGATTGAAGATTAATGAAGAAGGCCTAACTACCGAACTACCAAAAAAGGAAGGAGAACATATGATATGCATGCCCCAGTTATTATTGTTTCCTGGACTAAAAGAGTGGCAAGGTCACTTTTCAAAATTCCCAACCCATCCACCCCTCAATGATCAAGTGACTTATTTGGAATTCTAGAGGTATTGAAAACTCTCCCACTTTGTATCCCAAACAATGAAAAGTCCCTTGTAACCATTATAAATTGGGGACTTTCACGCAAGTAGATTACGAATGTATAATTTCTAAATCTAACAAATTATGACCTCAAATAATTAATCGTATAACAAAGAGAGAATGTAAAGTTGCATCGAGATTTAATGGAACTTTAAGAATGAGCAATAGATATATACTGCATAAATACGCATTGTACAACTACATACACACAAGGTATAAGATAGAGGATGTTACCTCATATCAAAGAGAGTTATAAGTAACTAAAAAACTTGGGAGATATAGAAA
Organism: Sambucus nigra; assembly: GCA_949130495.1. Lineage (NCBI taxonomy): Eukaryota > Viridiplantae > Streptophyta > Magnoliopsida > Dipsacales > Adoxaceae > Sambucus > Sambucus nigra. The sequence goes on from OX422223.1 coordinate 90,863,998, forward strand.
GTCAAATTCCAAATTTAGTCAAGCCACAGAATCCATGCTCACCGTTGATCCAAATTCCTAATGCATAGATGATTAGACAAACAGTTAGATTACATTGTATGAATAAACATACAAAAATGCAGACCTAAATGTTCAAAAAAATAAAACAAACTTACAAAAATGCAGATCTAAATGTTCAAACATTTATGAAAACATAACTAACGAAATCAAATTCGGTCATAAACATAAACGAAATATTCATAAACATAAACTATAAATACATCTCCACCAAATCGACCAATTCCATTTATGAAAGTTGATTAACTATGTGTGTGTGTGTGTGTGTGTGTGTGTGTGTGTGTGTGTGTGTGTGTGTGTGTGTATAGAGAGAGAGATGGATGTCAATGAGGAAGGTTTGGGTCAGAGGTGCCCTCCCCGAATCCACCCCAAACATTTTATACGATATGTATTCTAACGGAAAATTAATCAGAGAGTAAGAGTATACGTTTCATCAATAAAAATGACAAATATATAAATAAATCTGTAAATAAACTAACATGTAAATAAGTTTGTAACTAAACTAATCTTTAAACAAATCAAATAACAAATATGTAAAAAAATTACTATAAAATTCCGAGTATGAGTAGTGCTATCCATACAAAAAAAAAGTTGCAAATTGTTTGTATGAGCTGAGGTGTGCGATCCATACAAAAAAAAACTAAAAATACATGAATATGTATTTATGTAAAAACGTATGAATATAAATAAAAAAGCACGAATTTGGTATTTAAACAAATAAAATAATAAATATGTATATATGCGCATGAATCTAAAAACACAGTCAGAACAATTATGTGTCTACCAATATGTACATATGTGTGTATGAGCTAATTCATAAACCTAAAAATGCAGACCTAAAAATCGCAGAAAAATGTAATCGATTTTTTTTCTCATAAACAAAAACTAAATAAAAAACTCACAGTAAAATGAAATAGAGAGATGGGCGGGAGTTGTTGAGTTCTTCGCACAAAAATGAAAAATAGATGGGCGGGAGTTCTTGGGTTCTTCACACTGAAATGAAATAGAGATGGGAATGTAGGAGAGAGAGAGGAGGGAAATTAAAACTATGTCAAAATTTTCGTCACCCCTAATAGCAGTCATAAATTAACTCTTATACCAAAATTTGTGACTGCTCATAGCGGTCACAAATTTGTGACAGCTCATAGCAGTCACAAATTAAGTCTTAAGCCAAAATTTATGACGGATACGAGCAGTAACAAATTTGTGACCGCTAATAGCGATCACAAATCTAAAATTTATGACTGCTCATGGCAGTTACAATTTTGTGACTGCTCATAAGAGTCATAAATTAAGTTTAATGATAAATTTGTGACTCCTTATGGCAGTTATATACTTGTGACTCCTTATAGCAGTCACAAATTAATTATATGGTAAGATTTGTGACTGTCATTAGCAGTGACAAAACAACTTACTCAAAATTTTCATTACCTAAATATTTTTTGACTCCTAATGGCAGTTACAAATAATGTTGTGACTCCTAATGGCAGTGATAAAGTTTGTCACCCCCATTTGCAGTTACAAGAAGGTAGTCACAAAATTAATATTTTGGTGTATATATATATATATATATATATATATATATATATATATATATATATATATATATATATATCTGTGTGTGTGTGTGTGTGTGTGTGTGTGTGTGTTCTTATTATAGATATCGATGTGAATGATGTTTGTAGGAATAAATACCCCTCTAGTCCTATCATAGGAAGTTGTACGATGTGGTTGAATCCCCTGGCTCGTGAAAGTAGGGAGAGTATAACCCCAGGTCATAGCGTTCGGTATATTTTTTTGTAATTATTTTCGAGATAAGACATCTTAGGTATGATTTGGTCTCACACTCGGGGAACTGTGACTCCCTCCACCGCGCTTATTATTTTATTACATGATTCGGTGTGAGTTAACCATCTCATGGCATCTGGGTTGGATTGAGTATACCCGGAGTGATAACTTTTTAGAAAAAAAACATTCGGTGAGTTATTACTCGAGATGATGGATATTATATACTACATGTGTGTAAATGTTCTAGTATAATTATACACCTATAATAGTGTCACTATTTATATATGGGTAAAATACATGAAGTGAAATTGTATTATTTATATAACTAGTGAAAATGTTATATGAGTTTATTTGACTTGAATGAAAGAGTTACTGGGTGAACTAACTTAATAATCAATAGTGATATTACTCGGGAAAGAGTAGTGGATAAGTAAGGGTTAATAGCAATGATAATTAGATAGGGTTGTATAACTAGGTGGGTTATGAAGAAAGCGGTAGGTGTGCACATTAGTTGAGGGGTGAGAGTTATCTCAAGGGAGTGCGACACTGCCTTAAATATGAAAAGTATTCATGCCTTTTAATTATTGCAAACTTAATCACTTGCAAATGTTTTTCATATGATTTGGATTCTAACCCTTGCCAAAAATATTTTCAAAACCTTTTAGGTGTTCAGGCACAGGGACGCCAGACTTGATTATCTTTTACATGAATGCGCAACTGCACCTTATGTGGATGCTAGCATGATTCAGACTAGACTCTTTAGTTTTTCATATCTAGATTAGGATTTCCTTATCTCAGTATTTCATTTTTGGACATACTGTCCCTAATTACTTTATTATGTTTATTGAGTTCAGACTTGTATTGAGATTCATTAATTATATGTTGGATTTATCATTTGAATTTGGGATTTGTAGCCGATGGTTTATTCGGCAACACATTTATTTATATCCTGTGATGGTTTAGACTCTATTAATGTGTTAATGGTTTAATTTAGTTTTCCTTATATTGTTATATGTTAAATGAAAAGATAAGATTGACACCTACCTAGTTAAATCATAGGTGGTTATTAATTCATGGTTTTCGATGGTGATGCTAAGAATGAACCAAATGGAAATCTTATTTTAATTTAGTAAAGGACTGATTACCCGGTATTTAATCAGGAGGGGTTCCAAAGATGGTATCATAGCACCAGGTATATGTATGGTTTACTACAATTTCAGTGTAGCGTTCTTTTTGTATAGAGCCCTATTGTTAGGACTGTTGCTTTTATCTTTGCATGTTTGAGATATCGTGTTTCTGCTATTAAATTTTGTATTGGCCGTGAACTCATACAACTTGTTTTAAATTTTGGATGTCGCATAAGAGAGGTAGAATAACTAGAGCAGCAGTGAGGGATGAGGTAAGGACGACTCATCAAGAGCCATAGGTACAACAGTCGCAGTTACCACCAAGGTTAATGACGACTGCGCAGGTGGCCGAGATAGTGGCCTAGGCAGTCAATGCATCCATGACTTCCATGGCCATCCATTTTCCACAGACTCAGCCATAGCCACCAGTGGCACCAGTGATTCAGGCCCAATCGGGACCATTGTCTTGGCAGAAAGTTAGGGAGGCTTTTCAGAAAGGCCACCTACCGGAGTTTTCGGGGAGCTCGAATGTTATATTAGAATGTCAGTGAAAGAAGGGAGTACAACGTCACCTATGTATGATTCAGTGTAGTGACACTCAGAAATAGATGCTTGTCATGTTCATACTTGTGGGAGCCACACAACAGTGGTGGGAGTCTATCACCACCACATATGAGAGGGATACTATGCCGATAGTAGAGTTTTGGGAGCGGTTCCACCATAAGTACTTTCTATCAGCTGTTCAAATAGAGATGTGCGAAAATTTAATGGCGCTACGCAGGGTGAACGATCAGTGGCTGAATACGAGGAAGAGTTCACCCATTTGGATAACTTTGTTCCAGACGAGGTGAATACTGACGAGAAAAAGAAGCTTAAGTTTATGTATGGGCTGGCCTAGAGGATCAGATAATATTTACTTAGTAACCCATCATACAAACGTATACGAAAGTTGTTAATGCCACACTTTTGCACTGCTAGGACCATTTCTTCCACCTGAAGGGAAGCAAGAGGGCAGGTGAGTCGAGTTAGTCAGGCAGGATAGGAGGGAGTAGTGCCAGTGGGGAACCTCAGTAGTAGATGGTGAGACAACATGTGTAGGATTCCTAGAAGGAGTATCAGGCCAAGAGGTTTAGACCAGGAGGCTATCGAACGGATGGTTAGTAATTCAGAAAGGGCAAGCTGGGTCCTAACCAGCAGTTGCAGGTTCCTCAGGGCCGTTAGGGTCAAAGGAACAAAGGGTGAGGCCAATAGGGTAGGGGACATTAGGGCCAGTATCAGGGGCAACCTCGTCAAGGCTAGTAGGGCCATAGATCGGGGGACTTTCATGGGCGTTGCATTGTTTGTAGCCAAGCAAGGGCATATGAAGAGAGAATGCCCATAGAAATTTAGGGGTTAGCAGTAGGGTGCCCAGCAGGGGCAGTATGAAAAGATGCCTCTGGTAGCACAAGCTCACAACCACAAGGATAGATGCATTACGAGCATGTGTATAACGTTCGGGACGTACCCATACCACTAGCACCTCAGACGCCTCCAACAGTTGAGGGTACGTTTCCTATTCATGGGCATGAGGGTATAATTCTTTTTTATATAGGGGCATCACATTCTTTTAGTTCCATTATATTTTCACGAGCGACCGTTCTTTTAGAGACAACCAGTACTCGCCTTATGTGTGTAGAGTCACCGTTAGGTAGTGGGTCATTGATACAATCGATATGTAGAGGGGTAAATATCATTATTGGGAGACTGAGCCTAGTAGTATACCTTCTTGTGTTAGACATGGAGGGGTATGATGTCATTCAGGGCATGGATTGGATGGTGGGTTACAAAGCGACGATAGACTATTCCGAAAAGACCATAGTATTCTCCATTACCAGGAAAAAGATGTTCTTATTGACGATGCCTCTTCCTGAGGGAGCGTCGTGCACACACTTATATTACATTGAGGATGAGGTCTCATAGGAGGTAGTTATCTCATTAGACTCGATTCCAGTTGTAAGATATTTCAAGGATGTATTTTTGGAGATACTAGGGTTGCCACCTAGTCAACATATTGAGTTTTTTATCGATTTAGCACCGGGTACGAGATCGATTGTCTAAGCACCGTATCGCATGGATCCTTTAGAAACGTGAGAGTTGAGGGAGAAGATTCAGCAGCTCTTAGGGTAGGGTTTTATTCGACGGAGTACATCTCCATGGGGTGAACCAGTGTTATTCATGAAGAAGAGGGATAGTTTTCTTCGCTTTTGTGTAGACTATAGGGAGATGAACAAGGTCACAATACGGAATAAGTATCCATTGTCGAGGATCGATGAACTGTTTGATTAGTTGAGAGGAGCCACGTACTTCTCCAATATTGGTTTGAGGTTGGGATATCATCATATGGAGGATGTTCCTAAGACTGCTTTTCTATAATGGTACGGGTCGTATAAGCTTAGGGTAATGCTATTTAGGCTCACTAATGTGCTAGCAGTGTTCATTGATCTCATAAACAGGGTATCAGGGAGTTTTTTTATCAGTTCATGATCGTGTTCATAGATGAAATTATGGTTTGGAGTACTGGGTTTATACGAATGCATACTTGCAGGGACTTAGGGGTGTATTGAAACAAGAGGAGAGGGCTATAGCTTATGCATCTCATAAGCTTTAACCCCATAAGAAGAATTACCCCACACATGACCTTGAGTTGGTAGCAGTTGTGTTTGCTTTGAGGATATGGAGACACTATCTTCTGGGGGAGCAATTACACTATTCATGGACCACAAATCACTTCACATCTCTTCACCCAGAAGGATCTGAATAAGAGATAGAGGAGGTGGCTCGAGTTTGTGAAAGACTACCAATTTGACATTCAACATCATCCTGGTAAGGCTAATACGCTGGCTAATGCGTTGATCCGACGATCTATGGGGGAGTTAGCAGAGGTCTGGAAGGAAAAGTGGAGGGAGCTTCGACACGATGATGATATCATCAGGGCATGCATGTTAATTCTAGCTATCAATCCTGAGATTGTTCGGCAGGTAGTGAAAGCACAAATGGAGGGTCAGTTCTGCCTAGACAGGGTAAATAAATTTTTAGACGAGGGTGCAGAGTCCTATTCGATTAGTTCAGAGGGAGGCTTATGATTCAATAGGAGGCTTATGGTGCCAGAGAATAAGGACTTGAGACATTCGGTTAAAACTGAGTCGTATGATTTAAAATTTATGGTACATCTGGACGGGGATAAGATGTACCAGGACTTGAGGAGACAATATTGGTGGGAAGGGATAAAGCATGACCTAGAAGAGTTTGTCTTGAAGTGTGTTTCCTGTCAGTTAGATACGAAGACCACCAGAGGCCTTCAGAGATTCTACAGCCACTGAAGATTCCCATATGGAAGTGGGAGAGTATTTCGATGAATTTTATTATAGGGATTCCAACGTCACAGATGGGTCATGACTCAATTTGGGTGATATTGGATCAACTGAACAAATTAGCCCATTTCTTACTAGTTCTCACCGATTTTGAGATGATGCAGTTGCGTACTGTTCATTGTGGAGATAGTTAAGCTGTACGGGGTAGGGTTGTCAATAGATCGGGTATGGACCCGGACCCGACCCGAATCCGACCAAAATTAACGTATCTGAGAAAATTTTATAGATCGGATTATTCGATTACCCTATTACCCGATTAGTTAATGGACCGGGTCTGGATATACATGACTCCAATCCGATAAGGACCCGACCCGAATGTGTGTGTATATATATATAGTAAGTTTGCTTTTGCTGTTAAAAGTTTGTAAGACTAAATATATATATATATATATATATATATAACTATATGTAAGTTTGCAGTGAAAGGTATTCGGGTCCTTAATGGATCCGGGTCTGGAACCATTTCTTGAGACCCGACGTGTAATCGGGTAAGACCCGATCTGCTAAAAAAATACCCGTAATGGATATGGATATACCTTTACCCGATCCAGACCCAATCCGTTTACACCCCTAGCATGGGGTACTGATTAACATCATGTCTGATAGAGATAATATCTTTGTATCTCATTTCTGGCAGAGTTTTCAGGAGGCCCTGGGCACTGACTTGCGATTGAGTACTACATATCATCCACAAATAGAAGGATAGACTGAGATGGTTAATCAAATTCTCAAGGAATATTGAGGATGTGTATGCTTAATTTCAGAGGAGGATAGGAGAGATACCTTCTATTGGTAGAGTTTGCATATAATAACTCTTAACAATTCACCATCGGTATGTCATCATTTGAGGCACTACATGGGAGACCTTGTCATTCACCCGCTTGCTAGTTAGAGGTGGGGGACAACAAGTTATTGGGTTCAGAGATGATACAGGAGACTACTACCAAGATTGAGCTGATTTGGGGGCATATTCGAATAGCTCAGTACATGAAGAAGAGTTACGGCGATATAGACCGGGGCATGTTGAGTTAGAGGTTGGCAATCAGGTGTTGGTACGGGTGTCTCCCATAAAAGGGGTCATAAGGTTCGACAATAAGGGGAAACTAGTGTCGAGTTATGTGAAATCCTTCCCTATTATTGAGAGAGTGGGACTAGTAGCATATAGACTGGGTTTTGGTAGAGCATCTACAGCAGATACATGACGTGTTCCATGTGGCATCGCTGAAGAAGTATCATAGGAACGAGAGAGGTTTTTACACGTTCAACTCAAGTAGATCGATTTACAAACAAATATATTATATGAGGAGAGACCCGTGGCTATTCTGGATCGTAGTGAGCATAAGATGCGGTCTAAAGTGGTACCATTAGTTAAAGTTTAGTGGGGACACCACAGTGTTGACGAGTCCATATAGGAGCGAGAGGATGACTTGCGAGAGCAGTATCCGGAGTTATTCGCTGCAGGTATTGATATGCCTAAGTGTTTTCTCATCACTACCATGGATTAGCTCGGCCCCGACCGACCTTACAGAACCAATGTCTTGCAACAGATTCGATACGAATAAGTATCGATCTCATCCATGTGCTAGGCCGAGACCATGGGCCATCGCCACAAACTTAGCATCATCATCTCAGTTTACTTCCCAATAGTCGAGTCCTCATTAGTCTAATCTTAAGCTCATCTTGGCTTAACGCATGTCAGTCAAGACCCCATGCAACAATCATCAGCAGGCGACCAGCAGGCCCTTAGGGATCTTTTACTCGGCCAGGCAGACACCACAGCAGGACACATTTGACACCTGGCAGGGGGCGTGGAATAGAATACTCGTGGGAGAGTGTGCATGGGTTGTGAGACCCACATGAACAAAACCATTGTAATAACATCTTTTTCACGTGTGAAGAATATCTCTCAATCATGATTTACATTCACTGAGGACAGGTGGCCACAATACATTGGCCATTCCATGTTGTACATGCCTATTATATGCCAGGGGTGCACATTGCACAACCCCAGTCATATAAATATTAACCTTCTCCTACCCTGGGAAGGACCTTTAATTCGAAACGCTACTGAAACCATGCTAAAATTATAGAATAGAGAGAGAAAGCTTGCTTGATCTGTATTTAAAGGCCATTAGAGCCCTTTATTAGTGGAATTCACTCATACAGACGCACAGTGGAGTAGGCCTAGATAGAAAAACTACTTATATACTGCCTTATCACCTCTTTGCCTCACCTCCTTCTACGTTTACATATCTAATTATACTCTATTATTATACTAGATTGATCTCATATATTTACATTGATTTGGTGATACCATTTCTGGTATCATCAATTTGGTGTCGTCTGTGGGAATCGACATTATCATCTTATTTCTCTCATTTGTAGCTACTCCACATTGGATTCTCAGGTGATGGTTCAAACTCACACTATGCTGAGCTTGAACCACCATTGAAAGAGCTCTAGTTTGAGTTTTAAGCTTCCTTAGAGTTCATCCATATCACTTCCAGTATACCTCTTGATCTTTTCTATCACTAAAATTCAATGGCATCAGATCTTCCATTAGGTGGAGGTCCTAGTTCCAGTCAAGAACCAACACAATCTGAGATGGTGGATGCCACAACAACATTGCACTCATTGGCATCCAGTCAGGCTAAGATGCAGGAGCATTTGGCTGCCTTCAATCAGAATTTTTTACCCATTCTCATTAGCGTGATGGCATAGATGATAACTTCGATCGCCAGGGAAGGTGTAAATCAGGCAACAGGGGGACCATCCCTGACCCCGTAGAAGGATGTGCCCGAGAGACGTCGCTGACCCCAGGCATCTACGCCTAGGGAGGTAGGGTCAAGAATGTGAACATAATGAGTATAATGATGACGAGGCTGAGTGTTGGGAAACATATGAAATTTTTAAGAATGTTGTGTGCCCTATCCAAGTTAGTAGAGGAAACCCCGCAAGGCCGAGTCAAGAGGGACGAGATCGTCCATCAACACTTGATAGGCTTAGCTGAGGGTCTGCTTTTAACAGACTCGACCCTGTAGGTGATCTTTGAGATCGATTGTCCATGTATCCCAGGAGGGAAGGATCTAGAAGAAATGGAGGGTGTGATGACGGATAACCCCCTATGGCCGAGACTAGGAGCAATATGAAGTTAATGCCCATCAGAGAACAACCGACTGATAGCTCGACCAATGCCAGACCAAGAGGGAAGGGGCTGGCGATAATATTGCTTAGGTCGATGTAGAGAACGCTATAGTGGTGACTATTGACAAACCCTAGAATATCTCTATCTAGATATTGGAGGACAAGATTGGAGATTTTCTTAAGAGATGAGACCCTCTACAGAGGGGTTATAATGGGGGGTCACCATTTATTTCTAGGATTGTGAACAATCCCTCCACAAATATATTCAAGATGACAGTGGTGACACCGAGGTATAATGGGAGTACCAACTCGGTTCACCATGTTGAGATGTATCCCTCTGATGCAGATATTTTTTCGATCTCAGATAAGATGAAGTGTAGAGCATTCTCAAGTACTTTAACCAGTGATGCACATGCCTGGTATACTTCCCTTTCGAGAAATTTAATAAAGAAATTTAAGCAGCTTGCAGAAAGATTCATATATAACATCTGCTTTGGGTTTAGGCCGAGAAAGAAGACCACTCACTTGTTATCTATAAAGAATGGTAAGGAAGAATCTCTATGGGATTATATAGCCTGCTTGAACAAGGAGGAACTAGAAGTGGAGGATTATGATGAGAATATATCAATAACTGCCTTAATGGGTGGTCTGTAAAAAGGAAATCTTTTATGGAAATTAATCGAGGACCCTTCGAAGTCCATGACAGAACTCTTGTCTATGGACTGGCGAGTTATGAACACTGAGGAGGATATAGAGGCCAAATATGAGGGTGAAAAGGTGGTCAGTGGGATTAAATCCCAAAAATATAAGGGCAAAAGAGATAAGAAGAGGTCGGTGGGTGATAAGTTCGCTGACTACATGTCTTTAACTGCCACACCAGAAATGATTATGAATGAGATCAAGAATGATAGGTCCTTGATATGGACGAAGAAACTCAAAGCCCCTCCTTATAAGAGGGATAAAAGTAAATGGTGTGATTTTCACCAAGACCATGGCTATACCATAGGTAGTTAGAAGGGTAGTCGAGATGACTCCCAAAGAAAGAGGAATGATAAATGCATACCAGACACCTCAATAAATAGAAAAGATGATGCTTCAGATGATGATGACGAAGTCAACCCAGATTTTCCTCCTCCCATCATGGATCCTAAAGGTAGGCTACATACAATCTCTCTGGGAGTAAAAATGATTTGGAGAGGATTTATAGATAGTGGAAAGGAAATTGGTTATAGGAAGTCTTATGTGGTAGAAGCCAAAGCTCTCCCACCAAAGACCAAAGTGGTTCACTCGGTAGATGTAGAGCCGAAGAAGGGTAAGAGAACATAGATTGATATGAACACTTTGATGGTGGATTTTTCGAGGTTAGATTTTAAGGGAATCCTAGACCCACATGATGACCCTCTGGTGATCACCACTAGAGTGGATGGTTATGAGGTCTCAAGGATATTGGTCAACGGTGGAAGTTTGGCCGATGTGATGTTCTGGGATTATTACAATGGACTTTGATTGAGCTAGAAGAGAATTATCTCATATCATTAACCTCTGATTGGTTTTAGTGGAGAAAAGGTACAGCCTCTTGGAATCTATGAAATAGATGTCTGAATGGGGAATACTTAGCCAAAATGTCTCACAAGGAAGATCAGTTTCTTTGTCATGGACGAGAATGTCTACTCGGCCTACAACATAATTATGGGTGAGTAGACCTCAAAGAGTTTGAGGACATACCTTCAACAGTTCACCAAATGATAAAATTCACGACTCCTTATAGAGTAAGGGGAGTTCAAGGTGACCAGGTTTAAGCACATGATTGCTACTTCAATTTGGTCGAGGAGAGAGAAAGGCTCAAAAGAGGGCCACCACTACCTACAATAGAGGCACTATTGACCTTAGAGATGAGGCAAAGCTGAAAAAGGGTGAAGCTGACAAGTCGGTAGAGCCCTGAAGAAAGAGATCAAAGAAGAGTTAATTAAATTATTGAGGAAGAGACAAAGCATCTTTGATTGTAGTCACGAAGATATGTCAGGAATTGATTTGGAGGTCCTCTTCCAGAAATTGAATGTGGCTGATGGGGCCAAGCCACTAGTGAGACAAAGGCTAAAAGTCTACTTTAGGGGGATGTACGACGTTATTAGAGATAAGAAGTCGACTTCATTAGAGAGGCTATCTACCTAGAGTGGTTAGCCAATGTTATCATTGTTCCAAAGTCCAACGATAAAAAAAATGTGTGTTGATTTCACAAACTAGAATAAGGCATGCCCGAAAGGCAGCTTCCCTATATTGAGAATATACCAAATGGTTGATGCAAAGATCGGGCATAAATTGATTGAGTTTTATGGACACTTATTCAGGATACAATAAGATATTCATGGACCTAGCCGATGCCGAGAATACCTCGTTCTTCCCAGATAAAGGTACATACTACTATAAAGTAATGGCCTTCGGCCTTAAGAATGTCGGGGAAACATATTGGAGGCTAGTGAACAAAATGTTCGAGGATCTTATAGGTGTTACTATGGAGGTGTACGTTGATGACCTGCTTACCAAGAGCCTCAGGGATGAAATGCATGTGGCCATTGGGATCTCACTTTCAACATGATGGATAAATATCATATAAAGATTAATCCTTCAAAGTGTGTTTTTAAAGTCAGAGCAGGCAAGTTTTTGGGTTTTATTGTCAATCAACCAGGGATACAAGCCTACCAAAGAAATCAAATCTTTGATAGAGATGACGACTCTTAAGACTGTAAAAGAGGTTCATTGGTTAAATGGATAAATGACAGCGCTAAATATATTTGCATTCAGGGCAAGCGACAAGTGTGTGCCCTTCTTCAAGGTATTGAGGAAAGCCTTCAAGTGGAACGAGGAGAGTAAAAAGGACTTTCAAGAGTTGAAGGTCTACCTAGGCTCCACACTCTTGCTGTCAAGACCTTTTCATGGAGAAAAGTTATATTTGTACCTGATCGTGTGGAGTCAGCCATCAGTGCAATAATTATGAGAGATAATGCGGGTGTCTAGAAGCCAGTATATTTTAATAGCAAGTCTCTTTAAGGGGCCGAGCAGAGATATCCAAAAATGGAAGAATTATCTTATGCTCTCATTCATGCATCCAGGAAGATGAATCCATACTTCCAAGCACATACAATGGTTATCCTAACAGACTCCCCTCTTAGGAAGGCCATCCATAAACCTGAGAAATCGGGTAGGCTGGTGGCTTGGTCCATAGAGTTGGGAGAATTTAACATCATCTATCATCCAAGAATGACCATCAAGTGGCAGGATTTAGCTGATTTTATATCCGAGTTCACTTGGAACGAGGCCAATGTGAAGGAAATTATTAATCTATCCAATGATCCATATATAGCATTTCCCTCCCTAGTTGAGGCTAAGATGTGTACAACCAGAAAAGTGGTGGCCGAGAATGAAGAAGAAAGATTTATGTTCAAGAATGGAGCTTTAGAAGAAGGAAATTTTTCTAAAAAATGTACGATGTGGAACCTCTTTGTTGATGGTTCCTCTTGTGAGGCAGAGAATAAAGCTAGTTTGATAGTGTTGGATCTAGATGGAACTCATATGGAGTACGATTTAAGAGTCAAGTTCAGGGTATCCACCAAATGAATCTGAGTATGAGGCCCTTGTTATCGGTCTCTCCCTTGCCAAAACACTGAATGTAAGTCAATTGTTAGTTCACAGTGATTCAAGACTGGTGGTAAACCAAATCCTAGGAGAGTACGAGGATAAGGATGAAATGATGGACAAGTACTTATCCAGGGTAAAAGGAATGGTGAAGCACTTCAATGAGGTAAAGCTTAAAAGGATCCCTTGATTGGACAATGACCGAGTCAATGCTTTAACGGGATTAGCATGAACAACCAAAATCGAGATTAAAAGGTAGGTGTCTATAAATGTTCTACAACGGCCAACCATCAAAGAAGAAGAAAACAGTGCTGAGTTCTGTTTGAGCCTTGAGATAGGAGAATCTTGGATATATGCTCTCATCCGATATATAAAAGATGATGAACTTCCAGACTCAAAGTTGAAAAGAAAGAAGCTCAGGTACAAAGCATCTGAATTCTTAGTTATTGGGAATGTTCTATACAAGAAAGGATTCCTCCTTCTTCTACTCCGATGTGTCCATCCGATAGAGGTGAAATACATTTTAAAAGATATATAAGAAGGCTCCCGTTCTAGCCATATAAAAGGAAGATCTTTAGCGAAAAGAGTGGTCACCCAAGGGTATTGGTGGCTAACCTTATCTAAGGATGCGACCTGTAATGTCAATAGATGTGACAAGTGTCAGAGGTTTGCCAGTATCGCTCATTAGCCTTTATCTTCCATTACCTCTCCCTAGACGTTTGCAGTTTGGGGAATTAATTTGGTAGGACCCTTACCCAAGGAAAATGGCAACTACAGGTACCTCATAGTGGCGATTAACTACTTCTCAAAGTGGGTTAAAGGAGAGGCCATGATCAACATCACTAAAATGAAGACCTTCAAGTTTATTTAGAGGAACATCATATGTAGATATGGTCTTCCTCATACCCTCAACCCATATAATGGAAAGCAGTTCAATAATGATTTATTAGAAGCCAACTGTAAGAGGGTCGACATCAAATAATTTTTCTCAGCTCTAAGCCAGCCCCAGGCAAATGGTCAAACAAAGGTAACCAAAAAAACCATATTGAATGGTATTAAAAAGAAGTTGGAAGACGCTAAAGGTCTTTGGATCGATGAAATGCATGTTGTCCTATGGGCCTACAGGACGACAAAGAGGACTTCGATAAGAGAAACCCCTTTTATGCTCGCCTAAGGCTTAGAGGCAGTAATTACTATAGAAATTGGTTTTCCAAGCCATAAGGTTCAGACCTATGACCCATAAGAAAATGTTGAAGAGAAGAGGTTGGATCTAGACCTCATTGAAGAGAAGAAAGAAGATGTAGAAATTAGGCAAATAACCTATCACTAGAGAACTACTAAATTTTACAACAAAAGGGTGAAGGCCGGATAATTAGGAGTAAGAGACTTAGTTTTGGAAAAAACTTGGCAAAATTTGAATAAAAATTATCCTAATTGGCATGGTCCCTACTGGGTAGCAAAAGAGGTAGTTCCCGACACGTATCGGCTCGAGAATTTGGAAGAAGAGCCATTCTATAATACTTGGAATGCTGATCATCTAATGAAGTATTATCAGTAGGACATTGTATAAGTCTACTATATCATTGTATCAATAAGAAAAGTAATGAATGAAAAATTACAAGTGTTCTCTCCTATTTTTTTTATATGAGTAGTTCAGATTATTTGTTTCAGTTAATCCTAAGCTATGAAACATCACTTATGTGGTGAAGTAGCTTTATCTTGCTCTCGGTGACATGAAACTTCGGATGGGGATAAACTCTTCCATGGACTCTCGATAACACTGAGAAGGGGGAACAATATATTGACATCATTAACTTTGTGAAAAACTCTCTCGATCGAGATGATAGTGTAAGACGAGGTAGCTCTCGCTCATACACTCTCAAAATGATGAGAGGGGACTTGTGATATAACACTATAATTTAGTGAATTCAAATTCAAAAATCATTTTATTATGGTTTATCTTAAGATCATTAATTTGGTGAATTTTTTTTTTGACCGAGGTGATAGTGTAGGATAAGGTATCTCTCTTCCATACACTCTCCAAACGACGAAACGGGACTTATGATATAACACCATAATTTGATGAATTCAAATTCAAAAATTATTTGATTATGGTTTATCTTAACATCATTAACTTGGTGAAAAACTCTCGACCAAGATGACAATGTAGGACGAGGTAGCTCTCGTCCATACACTCTTAAAATGACGAGAGGGGACTTGTGATATAACACCATAATTTGGTGAATTCAAATTCAAAAATTAGTCATTTGGTTATAGTTTTGTCGTTTAAGGATGAGACGATGTACGAAAAGAAAAATGGTTAACTGGTGATCTCAAGTTATAATCCATTCAATTACATTTACTTATTAAAAATTGGTAGAATTTTTCAAACAGATGATGCAAAGCTAAAATAGAAAGTATGCAATAACAAGAAGAGACGATAAAAGTAAGTAACACAATCAATATCATTCATCATATAATATAATTCAGAGGTGTTATGAAATTGTTCAGATAGAAGTGTTACAAAACCATCCCAGAGTACGAAAAAACAAAATTATTTCTAAGTTTTACATCATAAAAGGCTAACAAGGCCACACACGGATGCTAAGAATAAGAGTCAAGCTTGGGTGTATTTAATAGGAACCTCAGAGGAAGAAACGCCAACATTTTGTGTAGGGATCTATGTGACCACCTTCAGACGCATCATCAACATTTTTAGTATGCTCCGTAGGATTGGCCTTAAGAGTCTCGATCGGATTCTCCACCTCTAACAGGGCAGTACTGAGTGGGGGGGTCGTTAAAGTCAAGACCTTCAAAGTCCTGAGGAGCCAAAGTCCCTGAGGTAGCATGCTTTAGGGTGGCCCATTGGTCGATAGTTTTTATACCTCTTTCAAGGTACTCAAATGCATAGCCTTCAAACTTGTCAGACTCCTTGAAATCGACCATGGATTGTGCCCTTGCATCGTACAAATCCGCCTTGATCGCAGCATCTACCTAAGACTTCTTATTTTTTTCCAGCTCCTTCAGGGTCTTTTCATGACCAGCCTTCAGATTGTCCAATTCTCGATCCTTCTCCTGCAAATATGATACTCCCTCAGGCCCTCCTCCGTCTTCTTATCATACCTTACTTTATGGATTAAGGGAAGCTTATTCTTAACGCAGTCTCCTAGGAGGTAGAAGGTAAGTAGAGACAATAAAAATAATGAAGTTAGTACACGACAACACTTTGGAAACTAAAAACTGTCAACGTTTGAGTTAATATCTAGACGGACCTATGAAGGCCGAATTTAGTCAGAACGGAAGAGTTTATAGAGCACATAAAACCCTTATCGACATCATATATTAGGGAGGAAACATAGTCAATTAATTTCTTGGTGCTCCCAATCAAGCTCTAGTCTTTAACTTTTAACTGAGCAAGATTAGCAATAAGGGTGTCGTCGGTCGAGATGGGAATCTCCCTGTGTGTCCCTTTGTCCTGTCAGCCCCGTTTTTGTTGGCGGTGGCTGATAGTGTCCTTCATTTGCTACTTCCTCTTTCTGGGATCGTCGGCTCAGCTGGGGCTGCCCACAGTAGACTTCTTCTGCTGACCACTGGGGTTGCTTATTTGTTTTCGAACTTGCTAACCATATTTGCAAGGTTTGAGGACACCATTTTCTAAAGTGCTTCAGGGACAACGATTGGACGATTAGTAAAAATTTAAAGTTAATCATCGGAAATGCTAATGATGAAACTACAATTAAAGATGAGGTTACAATCAAGAATGAAAAGTAAACTTATAGATTTTGGTAAGAGGATAAATATCCAGTCCCGTATTGGCCAAGATGTTAGGGGTAATAAGGTCCTCATATTTAATAAGACCACCCTCCTCACCTTGGAATCTAATCATCTTGATATTCTCCTGGTCATCTAGGCTCAAGTTAGGGCCAAGCTTTACAGCCATTAATATTTTACCGCATTTTTGGTTCACATTCAACTCAGAGGAAGAACAAACGTGATTTATAGGAAACACACGATATATATAAATAAATATATGGGCTTCCAATCATGGTTGTATGTATGGTTAACAAATATCACTTTTTTAGTCAGCTTCCTAGCAAGAAAGTGGTAGTAGCCAGGTTGCGCTCTCATACATGAGACATCGTAGCATACCTTAAACATGCTAACTGGAAGCTCGGTGCCATGACAAAACTTCTAGAGTAAGATGAATCCGAGTAAGATTCTCCAAGAATTCAGAGAAAGTTGAGCAGGGGCCGTGTCTAAATTATAAAGGATGTAACGTACAACGAGATTTACAAGAATATGAAATCCTAGTTTGAACATCTTCTCGTACATCGCAACCTCGCCTGGTCGGCAGCTAAAAGCTGTCTCGGACTCGTTGGGAGTTCTCATTACGATATCAGAGTTAATTCCGTATAGATGTTTCCACTGTAGGAGGTCAACATCACTAATGGAGCTCTAAAACATCTGAGCATAGATGGTATCCAATGGTACCTCGAACCCATCTTCGGAGTTGACGATATTGTCGACCGGTACCCCACTTGTAATCTTATGCTAAAATCCCCCCTCAGTTATGGATGGGATAGGGACAACGATTTTAATGGGAGGACGTGCCGTGGTGACTCTCGACTCCTTAGGGACTGATTAATTAGCTGGCAAGTCTGCCTCATCATAGTGAGAGATCACACTATAGGTCATGTGAGAGTCATTGGAAAGAAGCTCAACCTCATCGGAGTTTGTGGCTCTCGTCTCGACAGTACGAGAGGCAGGCACTCTCATGGAATGCGCAAAAGATTCGGCTTCATCCAAGACCCTAAACGAAACCCTAGATGATGAAGGACTATGACCATCCAAATATGAGACGTAAATAGCATCCTTTCTCATAAACGAGTTTGCACTCATTGAATCTCCACTTATGACAACTCACTACACCAAAAGAGGAGAATTGTAAAAAGAAAAATCCTATTTGTAACGGATTTTATCCGTTACACATTTGTAATGGAAAAAATCCATTATGAAGAGAAAAAAACCATTACAAATATATATTATAATTATATGCAAAAGTCATTTAAAAAAGGGGAAAAAAGTGGGAGATTACACTCTTCAACTCTCTCCCGTATTTTTATCTATACCTCCCACCTCCCCATACCTGATTGTCTCTCTAGGTTACACCGCCGATTTCTCTCGTCTCTCACCATTCATTCACAATCTTAGTTCAATCAGCTCATGTAATTTTATCTTTTTTTTCGTCTGAAACACACTCACTTCTCTCGTCTCATGTATGTGAGGGGATGTGGATGAGTTAAGAAGGGAAAACACTGTTTTTTTAACTCCCAACCCTATTTTTAATTTTCTGCCAAAAGGCATTTGTGCTGAAACTAACATTGTTGTCTTTTCTTCAATATTCCTACGAAGATTGTTGAACCAAAAAGGCATTGAATTATATAATGTTTAAATGTTGTTAACATGAATGATAGACAAATATTTGTTAATGATGTGAACGAATATCATTATGTGGTAGTATAATTTCTCTCATATTTGTTTTATTATATAATACAAGTATTTTAATTTAATTTTTTATCCAAGTATAAATTTAAATTTAGGGTTATAAATTTTAAACCCAAATCATCTTATATTCCTTAATTCATGTTTCATTGTTAGGCCGTCAGATATTTATGTAATTTAAATGTGTTCATTTCTTATTTTAGTGGGTGTTTTGACTAATGTCGATTAGAGGAAAATGGTATTACTATGTTTAATTTTAGTATTTTTTACATTTAATTTCGTTTTTAATTATTTTTTCTTTTATAGGTCACAAAGTGATCAGGTCACTAATAATATTGATTAGTTTGATGCATATTATTTTACTAAAAAAAATCTTTCTCTAATAGTAATATGTTATACTCAGTCCAAAATATGTTGGTTAGATATTTAATGTAAGCTTATGGTAGCTAATGTTAGTGACAAAGTGAAAATTTAAGGTTAACTCTTTATCCATGCAAATAGTTATAATGTGTATGTATTTATCAGCCAAAGTTGTTGATAGATATTTGGTGTTAAGAAGATGGGCTTTAGGATAAGTATCCATTTTAGGTTGAAACGTAAAGAGGAGGGTCATTTTCTTATCTTTGTATCTTAAGTTGATCAATATTTAGTTTTGCCCAATGCACTCATTGCGATACACATATCAAGTTTTATAGTAGATCAAAAGGAACCCCATGAATGATCACGCTAGTTGCAAATATAAATCATGATGAATTATGTGTTTTAGTTACTTGATATGATGAATGTGTTCCAATTTTCTTTTTATTCATCAAAAGTGCGTTTAGAATTAGAAACCATGAATTTAGCATCATAAGTCCTAGTATAATTAGTTGCCATAAATAATCACCAACCACTACCAAAGATTATATTTGCAACTTGTTGTTAATGTGTGATTTATCTTGTTTTATAGAATGTCATGATTCATTAACAAAGACTAGATGACCGAAGAGAACAAATGCGTCTTGTTGTATTTAGAGGGAAATGAAGAATTTATTAAATTTGCGAAAGAGAAAAATAATCAAGGGCTAACAATAATACCTTGTCCATGTTCAGAGTGTCGCAATAAATTGCGTCTGAAATCAAAAGAAGTAGAGAGACATATATGGAGGAACGGTATGCATCAATTGTATAGTGTATAGTTTTTTCACAGTGAAAATATATCCGTGAACACTATTGATCCCCCACCAATAGAACAAGTTAAGGTGAACATAGTAGAAGAAAAAATTTAGCAACAAGGTGTTTGGGTGGAAGATCATTGATGTTTGTTACGGAGTGTATGGGGAACCTTATGTAGATTCGTTGAATCCAATCAGCCGGGAGTTTCCGAAGAAAATAATGTCAGAAATGATAAGTACAATGAATATAAGAGATTATCAGTTAAGAAATTATATCCTTCATGCGAGGTTCCTAAAACAACTCTTTCTTCAATTATAGAACTTCACAACTTAAAGAAGTAATTTCGTTGGTCAAGAAATAGTGTCACGATGCTCTTGTTTATCTTAAAAAGGTGGCTACCAAAAGGTAATACATTAGAAGGAAAATATCCAAAGATGAAGAGTATGATCAAAGACTTTGGGATGAAGGCCAATTACATTCATGCATGCGTCAATAGCTGTGTCTTATATTGGAAGGAGAATTGTGGCCATCCACGATCCTCACCATGCGTGCGGGCGCGTGGAGGAAGGGATCCTTCGGGTCCCGCGCGCCCCTCTCGGGAGCTTCAGCCGATGTTGTTTGAGATGTGGTGTGAGAATGTAGAGAGATTTAGAGTCGCCAGTCTATTTTACTCAAAACAGACAAAAGAAAAAGGGAAAGCCACCTCGAAGGATGGCCTCCAAAGACATACTGGTGCGTGCAAAACCAAGATGATTCGAGAAGGGTTCGAAGGCTTGGTTACGAAATGGGAAGGTGTTAGGCACCCATTCCGCCCTTTCGGTCTCTCGTTAATATTTGCTATTTTCCTTTCGTTTCCCCCCGTGATATATGTGCATGTGTATATATAGAATAGAGGTAGGAATCCTCGACTTGTATCATGGAAAAGATAAAGCGAGTCATCTATAGGAAGATATAAGAATAATATTAGAAAAATAAGATTTACGCGATTACCCCTATGTTGATTGTTATAATGGAACGATAACGCATATGGAGTAATACGTTATTAAAGGCAAGTATATAGAATATAAGGAAAATGGATTTAGAGAAGATAGAAAATGAGAGAAAAAGTGAGAAAAAGGACTCGAGCCTCGGGTTTTACCCTGAGATGCCTACGTAGTCTATAAAGGCATCAAAGTCCACGTAGTTCGCATACAAAATGAGGCGTGGGGTTTATCCCATAAATCCAAATGGGGAATCTCTTATTTGTAAGTGTGTGTGTGTGTGTGTAGAAAAAGTGTTTTGATTGTGAGAAAAGTGTGTAAAAAGTGTGAGAATCCCTACTTGGAATTTATGAGCAAACCCTCTTTTTCTTATTTTTTGGGTTTTATGAAAATAAAAGATCTACAATAATACTAAATAAAAATTATATTAGGATGTGTGAGATGAGATAATAAAAGTGCTAAATAAGAAAACAAGTTATTGGGAATTTAAGAGAGAGTTTAAGAAAGTTGGACCTTCTTAAAGATCTTGAACTTGATCTTGATTGTTGGAGAGCAGATCTTGCACTTAGATGATGATGGAGAGTGGATAATTCACCAAGTTTGAAGAAAAGGATGATGAAAAGTGAAAGTAAAAAAGGGATTTGGAAGTTGAAATCACGCTGCCTTCAAGAGAGGTTTCTGGTATTCGTTCAGAGAGATTTTTATCAGATTTGGCCTCCCTTGAAAATGAGGTTAAGGCCTCCTTTTATAGGCCCAGGTGAGTGCCGATAGGCATAGACCTGTTCCTGCCTATCGGCAGGTGCCGATAGGCAGGGTCCGAAACCTGCCATTTAGCATGCGCTTCAGGATTTTTCAGAAAATCGGCCGCTGAGGGCAAAGAGTTGGTCAGAATCGTGCACGGGGCATACCTTTGGAAAGGTAATTCAGACCCTTTAGAAAGTCCTTTGGACCGCTCCTGGGTTCGGGAGTTGACTTCGGGTAAGTATGGCTCAGAAGTATTTATCGGTCCATTGGATGGGGAATCGTTCGGACGCAAACGGATCGTTCGTCCGCATGGTAAGTCTGAATCGTGCACGGGGCAAACCGTTGGAAAGGTTAGGAGATGTAATTTGACATTCGAAAGAGTTTGACCCAGTTTGGAGAGTTGACTTTGGACAATCGGGCCCGATTTGGTGACCTCCCGAAGTCAAACGAATCGTTCGTCCGCATGGAAAGTCAGAATCGCGCATGGGATGGACCGTTGGAAAGGGTATTCAGTGCCCTTCGAAGATTGATTCAGCCTCAGCCGAGACGAAGAGTTGACTTAGGTCAAATAGAGCCCGGGAGCACCGGTGGCCTCTGGGTCAGGTTTTAGACGCAAACGGATCGTTCATGCGCATGGTAAGTCAGAATCACGCACGGGGTGGACCGTTGGAAAGGGTATTCAGTGCCCTTCGAAGATTCATTCAGTCTCGGTTGAGACGAAGAGTTTGAATTTTGGGTCAAACTGAGCCGGGGCGTTCGCGATGGCCTCTTGGTCAGTACTTGGGACATGACCTAGGTTTACGGTGATAAAGGGAGGTACTAGGGACCTAAGGAGAGTTAGGGGGTAACAGAATGGGGTGTCTACAAGAATAAATATATGGATGTATGTCCCCAATGTGGAGAATCATGGTATTCAGTTACTATGAGGAAAGTGGGAAGGGTTTCTAAATAACCTTTAAAGGTGTTGAGACATTTCCCTATGATTCCAAGGTTGGTGAGATTTTATACTATACTAATAACTAAATATAAATTTGGTGTTTCTCCTCAGAGAATTGACACGTGGACTGCATATTTCATGGTTAAATATTAACTTAACTCTTGCAACAACTCTCCACCTTTCTCCATACCACGCAGAGCATTGTTCCTGATAAGCTTAATGTTAATTTGGTACCTCACATGCACGATGATGTTGGTTGGTTAAGGACAATTGATCAATATTATATCGGTTCAAACAACTCCATTTAGGTTTCTCTCTATTTTATTTTTTTCTCTCTCCATATGTATTTTATTTCTCAAATATTGATGTGATTATTTGGTATGTAAGGAGCGTGTGTTCATATTGTACTAGATTCACTTGTTCCAGGATTACTGGCTGATAAAAATTGGAAATTCATTTACATTGAACGGGTATATGTTTGTCTAAATACAATCACCACATAAGCACTTAGATAACTGTATATTGATGAGATTTTTATCAGATTTGGCCTCCCTTGAAAATGAGGTTAAGGCCTCCTTTTATAGGCCCAGGTGAGTGCCGATAGGCATAGACCTGTTCCTGCCTATCGGCAGGTGCCGATAGGCAGGGTCCGGAACCTGCCATTTAGCATGCGCTTCAGGATTTTTCAGAAAATCGGCCGCTGAGGGCAAAGAGTTGGTCAGAATCGTGCACGGGGCATACCGTTGGAAAGGTAATTCAGACCCTTTAGAAAGTCCTTTGGACCGCTCCTGGGTTCGGGAGTTGACTTCGGGTAAGTATGGCTCAGAAGTATTTATCGGTCCATTGGATGGGGAATCGTTCGGACGCAAACGGATCGTTCGTCCGCATGGTAAGTCTGAATCGTGCACGGGGTAAACCGTTGGAAAGGTTAGGAGATGTAATTTGACATTCGAAAGAGTTTGACCCAGTTTGGAGAGTTGACTTTGTACAATCGGGCCCGATTCGGTGACCTCCCGGAGTCAAACGGATCGTTCATCCGCAAGGAAAGTCAAAATCGTGCACGGGATGGACCGTTGGAAAGGGTATTCAGTGCCCTTCAAAGATTCATTTAGCCTCGGTCAAGACGAAGGGTTGACTTAGGTCAACTAGAGCCCGAGAGCGCCCGATGGCCTCTGGGTCAGGTTTCGGATGCAAACGGATCGTTCGTCCGCATGGTAAGTCGGAATCGCGCACGGGGCGGACCGTTGGAAAGGGTATCAGTGCCCTTCAAAGATTCATTCAGTCTCAGTTGAGATGAAGAGTTTGACTTTTGGGTCAAACTGAGTCGGGGCGTGCCCGATGGCCTCTAGGTCAGTACTCAGGACATGACCTGGGTTTATGGTGATGAAGGGAGGTACTAGGGACCTAAGGAGAGTTGGGGGGGGTAACAGAATGGGGTTTCTATAAGAATCAATATATGGATGAATTTCCCCAATGTGGAGAATCAAGTTATTCAGTTACTATGAGGAAAGTGGGAAGGGTTTCTAAATAACCTTTAAAGGTGTTGAGACATTTCCCTATGATTCCAAGCTTGGTGAGATTTTATACTATTCTAATAACTAAATATAAATTTGGTGTTTGTCCTCAAAGAATTGACACGTGGACTGCATATTTCATGGTTAAATATTAACGTAACTCTTGTAATAACTCTCCACCTTTCTCCATACCACGCAGAGCATTGTTCCTGATAAGCTTACTGTTAATTTGGTACCTCACATGCACGATGATGTTGGCGGGTTAAAGACAATTGATTAATATTATATCGGTTCAAACAACTCCATTTAGGTCTCTCTCTATTTTCTTTTTTTCTCTCTCCATATGTATTTTATTTCTCAAATATTGATGTGATTATTTTGTATATAGGGAGCGTGTGTTCATATTGCACTAGATTCACTTATTCCAGGATTAATGGCTGATAAAAACTGGAAATTCATTTACATTGAACGGGTATATGTTTGTCTAAATACAATCACCACATAAGCACTTAGATAACTGTATATTGATGAGGATTCTTTCGCTTTGATAAACATATACATGTTCAACGCAAATGAATTGTTACTTATGGAACCCAACAAAATCAATATGGGGTCATGTCCTAGTTAACATAACTCATTGGTAGTTTTTGTTGAAAGGATTTTCTTTATCTTGCTAGAAAACTTGCAGAGTAAAGACCGTACCATTCACGTATTAATCATCCTATGTTTAAAACTTAGTTAAGAATTTAGGTTTATATAATTAATATTTAATATTTGAATTTTTTTGTGGTTGTCGTGATCCTAACTTGCATTTTGTGGAGTCTCCTTCCCTTGCACCTCCAGAAGTTCACATGGACATGGCTGCTCAGTAATAGTAAGTTTTCTCTTCCATTTTTTCCTCAACATTCAAAGGCTAGCAATAGTAACATTGCTTCTATTGGGCTCATCTAGAATTTTATAAATCACATTATGTCACTTCAAAATGTGGTTAATCTCAATTAATTTATTTTGAATAAATGGTTGAGATTATATCTATTGTTTAAAATAAATGGTTGGACTCACAACTCAACTGTATTGATTTACCCAGTAATGTTAGAACAATTCGATGAATATTCATTGCTTCAGCGCCTCAAATGTAATTTGCACTATTTGAACAATTCTAGTTTATTAAAATATTGTGTTAGTAAGCATTCTTTGAATAATATGTACTTTTAATCCTTATTCAGTGAATATTAACTGTTGAGTCTTACACTGACTTTGAATAAATATTGTTATAATTACTTTTGGAATCGCAAGTCAGTGAATATTCACTCTTTGAACACTAATTTTCACCCCTTTTCAAACCAAATTTAGTGAAAATTCAACACGAATATAATTTGTACTTTTGGACAAATATTCACCGACTATTCACTTTTTGTGGATATCATTGAACAAAGTTTTGAGTAGAAGACCAATTTAATTAATTTCTTGCATTCCTGAATGTTTAGTCTTTTATGTTATTTACTCATTTATGCTTATAAATTTACTAAGATTGAGTTTGTTAAACATGTTCTTATTAGAAAATATGAAGATTAATTATGGGAGAATGAAGTCCACTTTTGCAAAGAATATCATGAAGACTACTTTTAGTAGGATAATATGTTTATAACTTTAATGATGTTAGACTTCGTGTCAAATTTATGGTTAATATCTAGATGGTCTATCTTATACTACATTTTGTTTTCGAAATTTTAATGATTATGAAGGAAATATAATTTTAGATCGGTTTAATATCATTGAAATATGATGCCTTTCATTTTGTCACGCGTGTTTTGGAATTACATTTTAAGTGA
Organism: Sambucus nigra; assembly: GCA_949130495.1. Taxonomy (NCBI): domain Eukaryota; kingdom Viridiplantae; phylum Streptophyta; class Magnoliopsida; order Dipsacales; family Adoxaceae; genus Sambucus; species Sambucus nigra. The sequence continues at coordinate 90,889,821 of OX422223.1, forward strand.
AATTTGTGGGCATTGGTTCTGCATTTCCATTTTTTGAGCATGAGTTATTACTAATGTATTTATATCTATTTATTTAATGAGAAATTAATATATTTTTTTAAATATAATAATATTGCTAACGGACTTTGTCCATTACAAATAAAAACATCCGTTATTTAACACTCCTAATTCATTACAATGTATTTTGTAATGGATAAAAACCGTTACGTATTATATATTTGTTACAGGTAAAAATCGTTACAATTTAGTAAATTTGTTACTAATATATGAGATTCGTTAGAATATTAAATCCATTAGAAAAATATATTCTAACGATTTTAGTCTGTTACAGATATTAAATTTCTATTAGTAAACTAAATAACGCCAATTTTCTAACGGATTTAATCCGTTACAAATATTTTTTGTAACGGTTTTTGCATGTTACAATGGACCTATTTTCGTGTAGTGGCTATGGAGGGATAAGTTGTGGAAGGAGCCTCTTGCCTCACAACTATAGGAGGATGAGATGGGGGAGGATAGTGTCATCTCTCAACTATTGGAGGTCAAATAACAGCTAGAGGAATTGGGATGATTGGGCGCAAAGGAAATGCCTCGGCCCGACATCTAGCCTCAGTTTGGGCCTCGTACTGACTGATCTCACAAAAGATCCTCTCCCTGAGGTCTGGGAATTGGTTAGTCAACTCATATAGTTTCCTTAACATTCAAAGGACGAGTTTAAACTTAGAGCTAAAGAGACCAAACACTAGCAAAAATCTTCCAAGTTTGACTGGGTTGACTAAAGGATCACATAGGTAACTAAAATGTTTTTGTTTTAAGAACTCAAGAACATCAAATAACATTCGCTAAAGAAGATGACCAGCGTTAGATCGACGATGTCAAAAGGGATGAAAAAGCCAAAGAAAGGAAGGGGAAAACCCTATAACCACCTCCAACTAACAAAACCAACACAAGGTGATAAAAAACTAGCCTAAAACTATAAGAGAAAGCCGCCGAAAAAAATGAAAATTATCAAAAAAGCATACAGCAGTACAAAAAGTGCTAAAAGCTTAGAAATGATGGGAATAGGGAGTACCTGGAGGAGTTTGATGGATAGAGAACCACAAGAAACCCTAGAGCTTGCCTGGAATAGCTTGGATAAGAATCTAAAGAGAGATGCAGAAATTTAGAGAGAGAGAGAGAAAGAGAGAGGGAGTGCACGCGAATGAACAATGGAAGAAGAAAAAGAAAAGGTTAAAACCCTTTTAAATATCAGCAATTATAGGGATCAATTACCAAAGCGCTATCATTAGGGTACAATTCCCAAATTTCACAAGCCGCCTCCACTTCTTGAGCAGTACGCTAAGCCCATGACTAGATGACAAGTGTCATCTATTAAAAGCTGTCAACCAGTTCATATCCGACAAGGAAAATATGTCTCATCAGTTTTAGAACTCAGACACTTATCCCTCAGCCTCCACATATTAAAGGCTAAGTGCTAGAGGTTGATTGATATGACCAAGTATAATCTCGTCACTGCCATAGACGAACTCGGACCCGACCGACCTTACAAATCCAACCTCTCGCAAGAGATACGGCAAGAAGCAGTCTCAATATTCTCCATGAGACAGCTGAGACCATGGACCATGGACATAAACTTACAAGTATCGTCTCTGTTTACTTCCTAACAGTCGAGACCTCATCACTCTAGTCATAAATTGGTCTCGTCTAGATGTTCGTTAGCCGAGACCCCATTCAGTAATCATCAGGAGGTGACTAGCTGGCCCTTGGGGGTCTCTTAATCATCCAGGCCCATACCTCCATCACATCAGGACATATTTGACACATGCCAGGGTGCTGTAATATAACATGCATGGGAGAGTGTGAATGGGATGCGATCCCCACATGGATAAAATCATTGCAAAAAGGATCCTTCGGGTCCTGCGCGTCCTTCTCGGGAGTGCTTCGGTCGACGTCGTTTGAGATGTGGTGTAAGAATGTAGAGAGATTCAGAGTCGCCAATCTATTTTACTCAAAACAGACAAAAGAAATAGGGGAAGCCACCCCGAAGGATGGCATCCAAAGAAATACTGGTGCGTGCAAAACCAAGATGATTCGAGAAGGGTTCAGAGGCTTAGTTACGAAATGGGAAGGTGCACCCATTCCGTCCTTTCGGTATCTCATGAATATTTGCTATTTTCCTTTTGTCCCCCCCCCCCCCCCCCCGTGATATGTGTGCATGTGTATATATAGAATAGAGGTAGGAATCCTCGACTTGTATCGTGGAAAAGATAAAGCGAGTCATCTGTAGAAAGATATAAGAATAATATTAAAAAAATAAGATTTACCCGATTACCCCTACGTTGATCGTTATAATGGAACGATAACGCATATGGAGCGATACGTTATTAAGGGCAAGTATATAGAACATGAAGAAAATGGATTTAGAGAAGATAGAAAATGAGAGAAAAAGTGAGAAAAATGACTCGAGTCTCGGGTTTTACCCCAAGACGCGTACGTAGTCTATAAAGGCATTAAAGTCCACGTAGTTCGCATACAAAATGAGGGGTGGGGTTTATCCCATAAATCCAAACGGGGAATCTCTTATTTGTAAGTGTGTGTGTGTGTGTATGTAGAAAAAGTGTTTTGATTGTGAGAAAAGTGTGGAAAAAGTGTGAGAATCCCTACTTGGAATTTATTAGCAAACCCTCTTTTTCTTATCTTTTGGGTTTTATGAAAATAAAAGATGTACAATAATACTAAATAAAAAGTATATTAGGATGTGTGAGATGAGATAATAAAAGTGCTAAATAAGAAAACAAGTTATTGGGAATTTAAGAGAATTTAAGGGAGAGTTTGAGAAAGTTGGACCTTCTTAAAGATCTAGAACTTGATCTTGAATGTTGGAGAGCAGACCTTGCACTTAGATGATGATGGAGTTTGGCTAATTCACCAAGTTTGATGAAAAGGATGGTGAAAATTAAAAGTAAAAAAGGGATTTGGAAGTTGAAATTACGCTGCCTTCGAGGGAGGTTTCTGGGATTCGTTCAAAGAGATTTTTATTAGATCTGGGCTCCCTTGAAAATGAGGTGAAGTCCTCCTTTTATAGGCCCAGGTGAGTGCCGATCGGCATAGATCTGTTCCTGCCTATCGGCAGGTGCCGATAGGCAGGGTCTGGAACCTGCCATTTGGCAGTGCGCTTCAGGCTTTTTCGGAAAATCGGCAGTTGAGGGCAAACCGTTGGTCAGAATCATGAATGGGGCATACCATTGGAAAGGTAATGCAGAGACCTTTGAAAGTCCTTTGTACCACTCCCGGGTTCGGGAGATAACTTTGGGTTAAGTATGGCTCGAAAGCATTTGTCGATCCATTAGACGGGGAATCGTTCAGACGCAAACTGATCGTTCGTCCGCATGGTAAGACCGAATGGTGCATAGGGCAGACCGTTGGAAAGGTTGGGAGATGTACTTCGATATTCGAAAGAGTTTAACCCAGTTTAGAGAGTTGACTTTGGTCAACCAGGCCCGAGAAGTGTTTGGTGACCTCCCGGAGTTAAATGGATCTTTCATCAGCATGGAAAGTCAGAATCGCGCACGGGATGGACCATTGGAAAGGTTATTCAGTTCCCTTCAAAGATTCGTTCAGCCTCGGTCGAGAAGAAGAGTTGACTTAGGTCAAATAGAGCCCAGGAGCGCCCGGTGGCCTCTGGCTCAGGTTTCAGACACAAACGGATTGTTCGTCCGCATGGTAAATTAAAATCGCGAACTAGGTGGACCGTTGGAAAGGGTATTCAGTTCCCTTCGAAGATTCATTCAGTCTCGGTCGAGACGAAGAGTTTGACTTTTGGGTCAAACTGAGTCGAGGCGTGCTTGATGGCCTCCAGGTCGGTACTCGGGACATAACCTGGGTTTACGGTGATGAAGGGAGGTACTAGGGACCTAAGGAGAGTTCGGGGTAACAGAATGGGGTGTCTACAGAGCCCCTCAATGGGTGAGTTTGGAACAAATGATGACCATCGAATAGACACCACATGATGCTCTTGAGGGGGTATGACCGATTCAGAGGGTCGAGGTCAATTTTGAAGACCTAAGGAGTGTGCTGGGGATGATCAATTCTGCATGTCAAAGTCAAATCTACGGGCTTAGGGTAAAGGTCTAATAATCGAGGTCAATTTTGACATAAGAGTAGTGACGATCGAGGACCGAGGTTAATTCTGACCTAATTCAGGTGACGATCCAAGACCGGGGCCAATTCTAACCCAAGAGTGGTGACGATCGAGGACCGAGGTCAATTCTGACCTAACTCAGGTGACGGTATAAGACTGGGGTCAATTTTGACCCAAGAGTGGTGACGACCGAGGACCGAGATCAATTCTGACCTAACTCGGGTGACGATCCAAGATCGGGGCCAATTCTGACCCAAGAGTGGTGACGATTGAGGATCGAGGTCAATTCTGACCTAATTGAGGTGACGATCAAAGATCGGGGACAATTCTAACCCAAAAGTGGTGACGACCGAGGACCGAGGTCAATTCTGACCTCACTCAGGTGACGATCCAAGATCGGGGCCAATTCTGACCCAAGAGTGGTGACGCTCGAGGACCGAGGTCAATTCTGACCTAACTCAGGTGACGATCCAAGACCGGGGCCAATTCTGACCCAAGAGTGGTGATGATCGAGGACCGAGGTCAATTCTGACCTAACTCAGGTCATGATTTAAGACCGTGGACAATTCTGACCCAAGAGTGGTGATGACCGAGGATCGAGGTCAATTCTGACCTAACTTAAGTGACGATCCAATACCGGGGCCAATTTTGACCCAAGAGTGGTGACGACCGAGGATCGAAGTCAATTATGACCTAACTCAGGTGACGATCCAAGATCGGGGCCAATTCTGGCCCAAGAGTGATGACGATCGAGGATCAAGGTCAATTCTGACCTAACTCAGGTGACGATCCAAGACCGGGGCCAATCCTGACCGAAGAGTGGTGACGACCGAGGACCGAGGTCAATTTTGACCTGACTCAGGTGACGATCCAAGACCGGGGCCAACTCTGAACCAAGAGTGGTGACGACCGAGGACCGAGGTCAATTCTAACCTAACTCAGGTGAGGATCCAAGATCGAGGCCAATTCTGACCCAAGAGTGATGACGATCGAGGACCGAGGTCAATTTTGACCTAACTCAGGTGACAATCTAAGACCGGGGCCAATTCTGACCCAAGAGTGGTGACGAGTGAGGAGCGAGGTCAATTATGACCTAACTTAGGTGATGATCCAAGATCGGGGCCAATTATGACCCAAGAGTGGATAAAGGTTGGATTTTGATTCTGCTGGAGGAAGAGCTTTATGATTTTGATCTGAGCTAAGGAGTTGATAGCTGGGGAAGTTTTTTGGAGACCTTGCAGGGGGGATAACCCATTTTGGGTGCTGTAAGAGAATTCCGCTGGGGAAGAGTGATTCCGCTTGAGGAAATGAAAAATTTTGTTGGTAAAAAGGCTTTAAATCCTTCCTAGGATTTTTGGGAATTTTTTGAGGATTTTTCGAGGTTTTCTGTACGAAATTTAAGGGGGGGGGGGTGCCGGTTGGCATAGTATGAAGTGTGCCATTCGGCAGTGGCACGGACTTTTGAGGATGTTTTTGAACATCCCCTTCTATAATTGGGGGAGTCTGACCTTGGTGACCGTTTACTTTTCTCTGGATGCAGTCAGCCGGTGTTGCCGACAGACTTTTACTGGGGCCACGTACCTTCTTGAGGTATTCTTCAGTTTGTGCATTTCTTTTCATGCATTCACATTTTCATTTCATGCATTCACATTTTCCTTATGCGTCTCTTTTTGCTTGTGAATTCAGACGTGGTTCTATGAGGTGATTGGGTGTAATACCCCGCTAATTGCTTTGAAGAATGACACTGTTGGGGACTTCTGTCGATTGTATCGATGGCGTAAGGCCAATCGACAATCAAAGGGATATCTTTCCCTAAAGGCGGTGCGACAGGTCTTAAATGACCTGACCAGTGGTAGGGTAAGACTCTTTCCATTTCAATCTTGGTTTTTGCTCCTTCTGATCGTGTATTTATTTATGCTCGCTTGGAGATTTTCAGGTGACCTTTTACTCGTGGGGGACAGCCATTCAGGATGCGGGGACGACCGGGGTGAACGCGCGGATGAGGCATTTGTTGGCGCATGAATTCGGCCATTCCTGGTACCTTGGGGAGAGGGTGGTTCGTCATATTGCTGAGGAGGAGGTGGTGGTGCCACCCGCGCAGCCTCCTACGTCTATGAGGTGGGAGCGACTGCTGTCGGAGGATGAGAGGATCGCGGCGATGATTGGCGAGTCCTACTTGCTATACACCGATACGGCTGCGCCGTATGACTATATGGATTTTGTGACGAGCTGGTTGATGGTGCCCAGCATATATGATGCACTTCCCTTCCCTTCGGCGGGTTTGAGTCAGGCGGTGGGATCTTCCCTCAGTGGTGGTGGTCCGTCAGCATCCGCGGCGGCGGCGACCTCGGAGGTCCCTTTTGTACGACTGCATACCCCTTCATACAACATTCGGCGGGCTAATGGAGGGATGGTGCCTATGCTGCACCGTCCTCATGCGATGGATCCGAAGGAGTTGGGTTTGACATAGGAGGTCCTTTGACCTGTGGTATACCTTTCTGTTCTTCTCTTTCTTTCTTTTCTATTTTGGTCATTTCTACTTTGATAGTTATTTGGCCTTTCCTTGCAGCAAGTTCGGGTGTCGACCACTTAGCTAAGGGACATCATAGACTGGATATCTTCGGCGACTGCCCATATTCGATACACGGTTCCTATTCCTTCTTGCTTGGTGCCGTCTGCCTCGTCTGGAGAGGACTCAGGCTTGGGTAATGATGGTGCGTCATCTCACCATAGGGGGAAGAGAGCATGTCGCAGGGGTGGAAGCTCTTAGTGAGAGGAAGAGAATGTGGGTTCGGGCTGAGTCCCGTTGTTTTTGCTTTTTCATTCTATTTCCTGTAAAATGATGTAATACAGATTACAGATATATGCAATGCAATGGAGTTTTTTGATTATCTTTTATTTAATGATGAATGAATGCATGCACATGCGCTTTTTACTTTGCTGCTGAGACCGTAAAAAGGAATATTTTTGAAATTTTTTGAAGGAAAGTTTTTGATTAAAAAGGAAAATTATATAAGGAGAAAAAAGGATTTTGAAATTCTGTTGAGAATTTCAATTTATTTTTATGAGTTTTATTTGACAAAAGAGGAAAAAAGGGAAATTTCTAAAAATTGGGGGGGGGGGGGGGGTTACCGATCGGCAAGCACCCTGAACTGCCTATCGGCAGTTCAGTCCAATCCCATCAATTGAAAGCTTTGAATGGTACCCTCCTCAGCCTTTGGTACCTTGTGGGGTAGGATTCCCTCCGATTTCTTCAGGGATTATGTCCCTTGTGAGGGTTTTCAAGTATAAAAAGGGGGAAGGGTGGAGTGTTTTCATCACACCTTTGCATTATCATCTACTTGCCCACTATCTCTTAGTCCTGCAAGATGGCTCTCCCTGGTAGCATTGAGTTTGTCAGCTACCTCGAAGCCTTGGAAGAAATGTTCTCCTATAATGTCGACTATAATGCTTTTAACATGCGTCGAGTCTCTTTATGGCGCAATCGGCCTATTGAGTGGAATATGCTGGTGGCGGCGGTTTAAATTCGGTACCCCGAAGACCATGTATTCCTCTTTGGGTTGGAAGAAGTTTGTCCTACTAACGAGGAATTTTCTGCCATACTGGGTGTAAATCCCAGTGTTGCTGCGGCTTTGCCCGAATTTTCTCGTTCTCCTAGGGATTTATTGGCCGACTTCTTCATATTTTGCCTTCGGCGGCCAGATCATTAGTTGTTGGAGGAATGATCTCCCTCCCGGCGGTGCTGCGGTCCGTTCATTTACGGGAAGTAGGTGATGTTGTCTATGCTGGAGCCATGGTTCTGGGCCTGGTTTCAAAATTGATGTTGGTGACTGGGGAGGTGTAAGTGGACCCAAAACTTGCAGTCATTACCTCATGGATGTCATATCATCGCAATCCTGCGGCGGTGATACTGGTGGAGACCCTGAATGGCTTGGATGCCTGGAGAGAAGGTCGTTCTGACTTTTTGAGGGGTAGCCCTGTGATGCTGTTCATGTGGTTGTCTGAAAGATTCCGCTTGTTGACTCCTCCAGAATATCCCTTATCGATCGTACCCAACTTCTTTTCGCACTACTTCATCCGTGTTGGTTTGCATGTTGAGAACTGGGAGCATTGGCTTGTGGAATATGGGGCTCGTGGGCTGTATTGGTCAATGCCTTAGTGGGGACAGTTGTAACATGTTCTGGAGCTAGGACAGTATTCATATGTGCGGCTAGTTGGTCTCAGATAGACCTTTTTTACTTACCTTGGTGGCTTTTGCACCCATTCGGCTGGGCGCAGGTCATGCCCCCTCAGACCTCAAATTTCTCTCCAGTAGAAGATTTGACTGAGCACCTGCGTCTGTTGCTTGGGTCTCTGTGGGAAAATTGGCGTCCGTCGACCCGTCCCTCTCAGTCTGTCGGGAAGGTTTGGCATGTCCCTTAAGATTATATGAAGTGGTTGTGGAGGAGAGTAGTCAGCAAGATGTTGGCAGTGGAGACCAGACAAAGATGGTTTGTTTTATCTGACACCATGGAAGGGGGTGTTGTGGTCTTTTCGAAGATGGTTAAGGATCATCAATCCATGGAATGTTTACGGCACTCTATTCAGGCAGGGGAAACTTGGGGACCTCAGGATGTAGATGATGAGGGTGCAGGCTCCTCTGGTAGCTGTGGGTAGGACTCCCGGGGAGTTTATTTGCGTAATAGATGTGGGGATTTTATATGCCTTTTTATGGTAGTGGGGAAGGGAGTTATCCGTTCCTTTTTCTTATATAATCCAGTTGTGCCTTTCGATGAGTTTTTGTATTTTGAATTATGTATACTGATCGCTAAGGCATACATAATCCTTTTGTTCAAGTATTTTTAGAATGAACCACCGTTCTCGGAGGTAAGAAAAGAATAGTATTTTGTGAAAAAGAAAGGGCCGCACTCATGTGAGGTGTATGAGCTGCCTACGTTCCTCTGGGGTTTTTTGAAAATGTTTTTATCTGTTTTCAAAATAGTTTTTGTAGAGGATCAGGCCCACGTAGTTCTGGGTAGAGAGAAATGAAGAGTTTTTTTTAGAATAGAATGGGGATGAGAAGAGTCGTAGCGCGCCGATATTTCGGACTAGGGGTAGAATTTCTTGAGACGGTCCAAATTGACTGAACGAGCCATCTCTTCCCCCATATAAGTCAGTGAGCATGGCGGCACCGCAGGATAAGATTTTTTCACAATGTAGGGGCCGCTCCAATTGGGCTTGAATTTCCCTCTGGGGTCCCATATGGATTCTATTATCTCCTTGAGGTCTAAGTCTCCCTCTCGGACACCGCGATCCTTGACTCTCTTATTGAATGATCTCACTATTCGGCGATGGTACCCCTGTGTGTGGTAAATAGCTTTTAATCTTCTTTCATCTAGGAGGGCTAGCTCATCAAGATGGCTTTGGCACCAGTCTTCTTTGCTAACTTTGCTTTCGAGCATGACGCGTAGCGAGGGTATTTTCAGCTCCATAGGTAGGAATGCTTCCATGTCGTAGACCAGGGAGTAAGGGGTAGCCCAATAGAAGTTTGAATTGAGGTTCGATAGCCCCAGAGGGCATACGGGATTCGGTCGGCCCAATCCCTACAACTTTCGGTCATCTTGCTGATGATGGATTTGAGGTTTTTATTGGCGGCTTCCACTGCACCATTGGTCTGTGGTCGGTAGGGAGAAGATTTGTGTCTCTGAATACCATACTCGTTGACTACTTTTGTGACTTCTGCTTTGAAATGCAACCCGTTATCTGATACCAGCTCGTTTGGGACCTCATATCGGCAAATAATATTTTTCTTGAGGAATTTGGACACTTTCTTGGCATTCAATACCGCGTATGACTCAGCCTCGACCCATTTGGTAAAGTAATCGATGGCAACTAGGATGAACTCATGTCTGTTTGAAGCCATTAGTGTAACCTTCCCTATGATGTTGACACCCCATGTGGAGAATGACCAAGGAGAGGTCATGTTGTATAATTCTCGCGGAGGCAAGTGTTGAAGGTTGGAGAATTGTTGGCATTTGAGGCACCTCCGGACATAGGCGGTGTAATCCTGGATTATGGTGGTCCAGTAGTATCCCTGTCAAATGATCTTCTTGTAAGGAAATTTTTGTCCATTATCAATTTATTATGTCACACGCCGTTACACCATTGAAGAAATTCAAGATTCATACATTCATCAACGGATCCGAATATCAAAAGAAGAAGAGGAATCAAAGTCTGATAGAACCGGACCGGTCCGCCTGGAATAAAAGAACCGATCTGGTCAACCGGACTGGTCCGCCTAAGACCCGGACCGATCCGACTGCTGAAGGCCAGTATACCCCGGACCACAAGCGAACCGATGAAGCCTGGAAAAGAACCTATCCGATCATCAACGGACCGATCCGCCTCAGAATAAAAGAACCGATCCGATCAATCGGACCGATATGCCTCAGACCCGGACCGGTCCGCCTGGGATAAACTTAAACAGATCGTGTTCAGATTTTTAAGGCTCGAGACTTCTTATTTAATCCCACTACAGGAAGTGGTTTTCTAAGACTTATACAAACGATTTTCAGAGTACAGAATGCCCTAAATCTTCACTTATTGAGCATCTAGACTCTAGGTATTTGATTCACACAAATTTCCAATCCTTTGTGAATCACTTTGCAACCCAGGAACGCACTTTTACTGTTCACATCCTTGTGGAGAAGACCGTTCTTCTTCTCCATTGCAGCCCTACTGGAAAGGGATAGTTCCAGCCGCCGACTACAGAATCCGACACCTGAGGGTAATTCTTAGTCACTTGTATTTTCATTGTAATCCGAAATTATACAGCCTACAATATTATAATGAAAATAAATGGTTCTGCCCCTTTGGGGGATTTTTCCTCACAAGCATGTGTTTTAATGTTCTTGCTTAGATTATCATCTTATTCAATCACATATTGTTGCATGTTTAGGGTTTGTTTGGGTTAAAAGCTGTTTAATATATAATTTGCTCAGTTGAATGCAAGCACATACGTTCTCACTTCTTGGCGAGCATGTGACCATTCATACGGGGTCCGTATTCCCCGCTGTGGATTTTTTGCATTATTTTCTCAATCTTAGCCCCTACGATGCAGTGTAGATGAGTTCCATCGAAGTTCCTCTTAAGTAAGGCTTTATGTCAGATAATTTACTGGGCGGCCAGTCTTCGGAGGGTCATTCGATCTTTCTTGGTGGAACCCTCAGGATACCCACCATGTCTAAGGAGGCACCAGATATCATAGTACCAATAATTGGCTAGTTCAGGATCTTTAGTGGAGACAAGCTCAATATAGTAGCAATGGGTCGATTTGTCTTGCTTTTGAACTAGGAAGGGGGTTATTGTTATTCCTTCGGGCATGTCGACCATGGAGGCCAAGGTGGCGAGATCATCGATTAGGTTATTCTTTGCTCAGGGTAGGTAATGGAAGGTGATATCTCGAAATCGGGAGGCTAACTCTTCTAATTGGGCATAAAAGGGTTGGAGCTTTTCGTTCTTGACTTTCCACTTTCTGAGCACTTGATCGATGATAAGGGAAGAATCCCCGTAGACATCAAGGTATTGAATACCTTTCTTGAGAGCAACCTTGAGGCCCACTGTGCATGCCTCGTATTCTGTCACGTTGTTGGTGCAAGGGAAATCCAATTTTATGGCGATGGGAGTGTGGGAGTTATCTGGGGCGATCAGGAGTATCCCAATGCCATATCCCTTTTTGTTGGCAGCGCCGTCAAAGAACATTTTCCATCGAAGGCGATCTTGAGTGGTGCAGAGGATATTTTCGTCTGGGAATTCAGAAATCCGAACCTCCGCTTCTTTTATGGGGTAATCGGCGAGGTAGTTAGAGATGGCTCTTATTTTAATGGCCTTCTGGGTGACGTACATGATATCGAACTCGGTTAGGATCATCAACCATTGGGCCATTTGATTGGATAAGGCGGGTTTCTCAAGTAGGCACTTGGTGGGATCCATTCGGGATACGAGTTTGATAGGGAAGGCGAGCATGTAGTGTCGCAACTTTTGGGTGACCCAGACAAGTGTGACACATGCCTTTTCTAAAGCAGTGTAGTTGACCTCGTACCCATCCAATTTGCGACTGGCATAATAGATGGCTCTTTGTTTACTGGAGTCCTCAAGGTATTGGGCTAGCAAAGCCCCAACTGCAGTGTCGGTTATGGTTAGGTATAGAAGCAAAGGGAGACCAGACCGTGGTGGCATGAGCACTGGAGGTTGGGTTAGGTATTGTTTGATTCGGTCAAAAGCTCCTTGGCTGGCCTCGTTCCAAACCTTTGTTGAATCCTTTCGGAGGAGCTTGAAGATAGGTTCACAAATGGAGGTTAGCTGGCTGATAAACCGGCTGATATATTACAATTTCCCAAGAAAACCTCGAACTTCTTTCTCTGTTCGGGGTGGTAGCATCTCAAGTATGGCATTCGGCTTTGTAGGATCTACTTCTATCCCCTTTTCGTTGACCATGAATCCTAAGAGTTTTCCCTTTGTAACACCGAAGATACACTTCTATGGATTAAGCCGCATCTGATACCATCGCAGTCGTTCAAAGAACTTCCAGAGAGCGGGAACATGACCTTCTCTAGTTTTGGACTTGATAATCATATTATGCACATAAACCTCGACCTCCTTGTGGATCAGATCGTGCAGGATGGTTGTGGAAGCCCTTTGGTAGGTAGCCCCAGCATTCTTGAGACCAAATGGCATGACGGTGTAGGAAAAGGTTCCCCATGGGGTGATGAATGCGGTTTTTTCTTGGTGGTCGAGGTGCATCTTGATTTGGTTGTATTTGGCAAACCCGTCGATAAATGACTTGAGAGCATGACTAGCTGTGTTTTCCCTGATCATGTCATTATTGGGTAGCGAATAATCATCCTTTGGAGAGGCTTCGTTTAAATCTCGGTAGTTTACACACATTCGAACCTTCCCTCCTGATTTCGGCATAGGTACAATGCTGGCTAGCCATGTGGGATATTCGATCACCCGAATGAAACCCACGTTTAACTGTTTGACCACATCTTCTTTGACCTTAAGAGACCATTCGGTGCAGAGTTTTCTCAATTTTTGTTTAACTAGATTGTAATCTGGGAGAGTGGGCATCTCGTGTTGAGATATTTCAGGATCAATTCCAGGCATATCATCATACGACCATGCAAAGACAACTACGAACTCCTTCAGCAATTCTTCGAGTTGTGCACGCTCATGCTCGTCAAGGGTGGCCACTATCCTAATCTCGCACAGTTGTCTACTAGAACCGAGATTAATAATAACAGTCTTTTCTTCATTAATTTGAACGCGGTTATGTTGTTTATTATTAACCTTATTTAGATCAGTTAAGAATTGTTCATTTGCAAAATCATCATCATCAAAAGTTTGATTAGAATTCAAGCAGTTAATGTAAGGCATAACAAGATACTCAAAATATTCATTTATTTCATTGATAGGAGAAATAACATTGAGAACCTCATCAAAAGAGGTCTCGATTACATTTAAGCAAAAATAGACAAGAGAAGAAGAAATAGGGTAAACATTCGGGTCAGGGGAGATTTCATGAGGTAGAACTGGCACAGCATGTCAGTTGAGGAGAGGAGTATCAACATCTTTTATCAGACGGGATGGGTCCATTGATGTAGTTCCTGAATGAACCATGCAGAGTGTCAGCCCCAGTATCTGTAAGTTGAAGGAATCTTCATAATCGCTTTCCTCAGTCTCTTCAGCATCTTTGATGAGCGGTTGTACCTGGTGTGGGAAACTTTCGCCCCATGGGTAGTTGTCTTAGAAAAAGATCTCCATTCCCGGCCTCATTCTCTTGTCTGTGTGGTCATGCCATGGTTCTGGAAAATCGCAAAAGGGGAAGTCTTCGCCTTCTTTGATGAATAGTCCATTCAAGGAGTCTCCTGAGATAGTTCGGATACAGTCTAATCTTATCTTTGGTCGAGATTGGCGGATCATTTTGAGCTCTTGTTTTGATGGTTGATAGCCCAAGCCGCAAAGAGGGAAAGATTTCTTTAGTTCAATGGGCTCAAGTATCCCCTCCTGCCTTTGTCCTAGCCCCAATCCGGGCATATAGTGCATGTTTTTGAACATTTGAATCACATTGACATTGACATGAGGGTCATATTATGGACAAACCCTTTCTTTGAAACCTTCCCCTGCCGGGAGTAGGAGTGGCTCGACTCAGAATCCTGATAGGACCATATCATTTGACCTGTGCTGTATCTCAAGAATTGGACTGCTAGTGCTTGCACCCCCGACATTTTCGTCGTCACCCAAAATGGTGATGATTCGCCCGTCGACGAAAAACTTTAATTTCTGATGGAGTGAGGAAGACACACCCTTGATATTGTGGAGCCAGGGTCTTTTGAGCAACAGTTTGAAACAAGTTGGGATGTCTATGACTTGGAATTCAACGACGGAATTTATAGGGCCAACCCCTATCGCAAGTTTTATGGACCCCATCACCTCATGATGGGTATTATCGTAGGCACGCATAGCGGCGGAGGTTGGACCGAGGTCACCTTCTTTCAGGCCTAAACACTTGAAGGTTCTCAATGGGCAAACATTAAAGGCGGATCCGTTATCGACAAGAGAGAGTGGCACGACCTTTCCCATAACTTTGACAGAGATATTGAGTGCATGATTGTGATTCGGCCCAATTCTGGGGATTTTTTTTTCAGAGAATGATAGCATTCGGGTAGAGGTCAAGGATCCGACCAAATTTACCGCTTCTTCTGGTGTGGTAGAGTGGGAAACTATAGGTCCAGTGAGTAATTTGATTAAACCATTTCTGTGTAGTTGGGAATACATGAAAAGTCCCCATAGAGTGATGTTAGCTTGAGTTTTCTTCAGTTGATCGAGGCTCTTGCTCTCCTCGATGGTCATCTCTGGCATAAGAAGGTTTTCAACGCCCTTCCCCTTGTCATTTTCTGGTAGTGAGCTTGGAACCTGGTAATGTCTCCCTGATTTGGTCATGTGAATTACTGATGAAGGAAAGAACATGAATCTCGTTTCCTCGTCAATCTCAGGTTGTGTTACCACCCTATTTATTTCTCCGAGGAGTTTTTTAAATGATATCATCCCACATATGTCGGCTACTAGGCCAGCTCTTCCTGAAGCTTGTTCTTCACTCGAATCTTCGAATTCTTCCCCTCATTCGGTGGTAACAATTCTGTCTTTCCATGTAAAGTCGATGCATTCCACAACTTCAACGGCTTCTTCATACATGTTTTCCTATTCTGTGGGGATATGTGTGATTGAAGGGACCAAGTGCCCTTGTAGCTTCAAAGTGTCAAATAACCCGATGATACTGCAGATACTGTTGGTTCGCCCGAGTAATTATGCCATAGTCTGGACGACATCATTTAGGCTGACTTTGTCGGTTGGTACCACCCACTTGTCTAAATCTCGGGCCCATTTCCGTGCTTCTAAAAATAGTGTACTGAATCTCTAGCAATTGATGACCATCTTGAGGGAAATTTCAGTCCGAACTCTAGGAGTTGGTTTAACACCTCTGATAATTTCATACTTCCATTTTCAGAACGGTTACGGACAACAATGCATGCTCTAGTAAGGATTGACAGTGCCTGATCAGTGAGGCTAGTAGGGTGTAGGAGGAAATATGGGAAAGTTTGAAGAGGTTTAGGAGAGTATATGGGTGTGATTTGAGTTGAGGGATCGAAATCTGGGTTTTCTTCTAAGAAGATGGCATTGGTGTGATTCGGAAGTAGATTGTGAGTAGTGTTTGGCTTAGGATTGGCTGGTAGGGCGATGGTACCCCGGTCAATGAGATCTTGGATTATGTTCTGAAGGTGAAAGCATTAGTCAGTGGTATGGCCGGCAGTTTGGTGGAAGGTGCAATGAGCATCGACCTTGAAGTTTCTTAGGAGTGGATTTGGCAATGGACGTGGATCCAAGGGTTTGATGAAGTTTCGGCTTAACAGGGCTTGGTAAGTTTTGGAGAGGGGAGAATAGAGCTCGGTGTATTCCCTTGGTATGGCGGCAGGGAGGCTTTCGGGTGCCCATGATGTGTTTGGTTGAGAGATGTTGTTGATGGTCAAAATGATAGCACTGGCAGGCTTCTCATACTTTCTATGGGTGAACTGTCCGGACACGTTCTTCAATTTAACTTCTGTTTTAACGAGGCTTTCCTCGATTTCCACTCCAGCCTCTCTGAGATCTCAAAAGTGGGGATATTATTGTCCTCCCATCATTTCTCGGACATGGGTCAAGAAGTTCTTCTTCACTATGTTGACCTATTTTTCCTCGGATAGCCGGTTAGTCATGGTAGCTGCTTGCTCCCTCCACCGAGTTATGAAGTTACTGAGTGATTCTCCAAGATTCTATTTGAGCATCTCTAAATCACGACGGGTGACCTCAAGCTCTTCATTGTATTTGTACTGTGACATGAATTCTTGGACTACATCCTCCCAGCTACGGATTCTAGATTCCTCAAGAGATAAAAACCATCAGAGGGCACTATCCTTCAAAGTTTGCTTAAATAATTGGTCCATCACCTCTTCAGAAGCCCGTAGTAGAGTAATGGAACGATGATAACTGTGATGATGAAAAATTGGGGGTCCACTCCCTCCGAACTTTTCGATATTTGGCATCTTGAACATCTCGGGTAACCTTGCTTTAGGATAAGGAGACATGTGGGTGTAGTCCATGTAATTCCCAGAGATCTTAACCTGGTCAAACTTCTTGGTGAGCATCTTAAGATCCTCTTTGACTTTATTCAACTCCTCCTCCTTTGGATCAATGACCACAGGCAGGTTAGCCATAGGCTGGGTAATGTTTGGCATTAGAAGCTGGGCAGGCGACGGCCCATTAGCAGGAGGGGCACATGGAGCATGTTGATATTCTTCCGGAACCCATATGGGCTCGGGTGGACCCATAACACGAGGTAATAGGGCCTTGGGATCTTGAGGAATTGGATCCTGGTTTCGTTGCGTTTCTCGGACCTCAGTTTAGAGGTTGTCAATCTTGGACACGAGCTGAGCTAGGACTGTCGTCAGATCTGGCTGGATAACTGGTGCTTGATCTGTATTCTCCATAGAAGATGGATGGATTCCGGACTCGAAAGAAGTAGTAGAAGAATGGATTAAACTCCGGGGTGATTTGACTGAAGACCAAAGCCAATAGGGAGCTAGGCCAAGGGCTTGTGATCGACCTGAAAAGGCGTAGGATGGGATTTATTTTTGAGAAAAAAGGTAGGAAAAGAAGATCTATTTTTGGATTTTCGATAAAGAAGGGAGAAGTATTTTTGGATTTTTGATAAAGAAGGGAGAAATGTTTTTTTTGGAGACGAAACTCAACATGATTATTATAATTATTATGTTTTCACTTGTATTTAATTCTCCTAAATGCAATGCCGCACGGGACCCGAGCCTGGAAAAGTGGGGGTCTTAATATATGCAAAGCTACGGTTTGGTCTTATAACCAGGCTCACGGACAGGGCCCCGTTTTAAAAATGTGCAAAAATTGGGCGGCAGGCCGACCCGGAATTTCGACAGAGTTTCGGGTTGAAACCAACAATCTAAAGTGCGTGTCCTAGGTTTGACAACTATATGCGGGTATGCAGTTGGTTGGGTGAATCGGCATGGGTTCCCCCCTTTGGAGTGACTTCCACGATATACGTCTTGCTTTTGCGGGCAATCGGTACGTGTGGACAAGCCATTTGATATACGTGAGAGTACGTGAATTGCCTCACTATATACCTCGTGGGGACGGTACGTGTGAGAGAGAATTCCATATACTCGACATACGTGAACGAATTCCTTGTGATATACCTCCCGTCATGACTTCGATCAAGCGGTACGATGCGGGGGAACCGTTCGGTATACGTCGAAGGTACTTGGCCAATGGAAGGTGAGAGTCATATCGCTTAGGCTAACTGCGACCTGCCGGACCAGCACCCATCACGAAGTGACCCTCTAGTTACTGGGTAAAATTTAGTCAATAGCAATGCTCTTTGGTGATGTTGTGTGAATCATGCATGATTATCTTATTCGTATCTTATGATGAGAATGCCTTTTCTTGATTATGCCAAACAGGGAGCAAAGTACAAGTACCCCAAAAGGTACACCAAGTATGGACAGGTGATGCGTGCAATATGGGGATATATGTGATCCTCGGTGAACGTGGTGTGAAGTGTACATGGGGAAATTTCTACAAGTGTGTGAACATAAGCATAAGCATGGGATACATATGAGAAAGGGGAACATGCAAATATGGGGGAAACATAAGCAAATATAACATTCATGTAAATAGAGTCAAGCCACAAATAAAAACACATAATCCCCAGCAGAGTCTCCACTGTGGCCATCCCCGATCCTCGCCATGAGGTCGGGCGCGTGGATGAAAGGATTCTTCGGGTCTCACATGTCCCTCTCGGGAACGCTTTGGCCGGTGTCGTTTGAGATGTGGTGTAAGAATGTAGAGAGATTCAGAGTCGCCAGTCTATTTTACTCAAAACAGACAAAAGAAAAAGGGGAAGACACCCCGAAGGATGGCATCCAAAGACATTCTGGTGCGTGCGAAACCAAGATGATTCGAGAAGGGTTCGCAGGTTTAGTAACGTAATGGGAAGGTGTTAGGCACCCATTCCGCCCTTTCAATCTCTCATGAATATTTGTTATTTTCCTTTTGTTTCCCCCCGTGATATGTGTGCATGTGTATATATAGAATAGAGGTAGGAATCCTCGACTTGTATCATGGAAAAGATAAAGCGAGTCATCCGTAGGAAGATATAAGAATAATATTAAAAAAATAAGATTTACGCGATTACCCCTACGTTGATCGTTATAATGGAATGATAACCCATATGGAGCAATACATTATTAAGGTCAAGTATATAGAATATAAGGAAATGGATTTAGAGAAGATATAAAATGAGAGAAAAAGTGAGAAAAAGTACTCGAGTCTCGGGTTTTACCTCGAGACGCCTACGTAGCCTATAAAGGCATCAAAGTCCACGTAGTTCGCATACAAAATGAGGGGTGGGGTTTCTACCATAATTCCAAATGGGGAATCTCTTATTTTTAAGTGTGTGTGTGTGTGTGTAGAAAAAGTGTTTTGATTGTGAGAGAAGTGTGGAAAAAGTGTGAGAATCCCTACTTGGAATTTATGAGCAAACCCTCTTTTTCTTATTTTTTTGGTTTTATGAAAATAAAAGATGTAAAATAATACTAAATAAAAAGTATATTAGGATGTGTGAGATGAGATAATAAAAGTGCTAAATAAGAAAACAAGTTATTGGGAATTTAAGAGAATTTAAGAGAGCGTTTGAGAAAGTTGGACCTTCTTGAAGATCTTGAACGTGATATTGAATGTTGGAGAGCATCCCTTGCACTTAGATGATGATGGAGAGTGGATAATTCACCAACTTTGATCATAAGGATGATGAAAAGTGAAAGTAAAAAAGGGATTTGGAAGTTGAAATCACGCTGCCTTCGAGAGAGGTTTTTGGGATTCGTTCAGAGAGATTTTTATCAGATCTGGACTCCCTTGAAAATGAGGTGAAGGCCTCCTTTTATAGGCCCAAGTGAGTGTCAACCGGCATAGACCTGTTCCTGCCTATCGGCAGGTGCCGATAGGCAGGGTCTGGAACCTGCCATTTGGCAGTGCGCTTCAGGCTTTTTCGAAAAATCGGTCGCTGAGGGCAAACCGTTGGTCAGAATCGTGCATGGGGCATACTGTTGGAAAGTTAATTCAGAGACATTTGAATGTCCTTCAGACCTCTCCCGGGTTCGGGAGTTGACTTCGGGTTAAGTATGGCTCAGAAGCATTTGTCGGTCCATTGGACATGGAATCGTTCGGACGTAAACGGATAGTTCGTCCGCATGGTAAGTCCTAATCGCGCACGAGACGGACCGTTGGAAAGGTTTGGAGATGTAATTCGACATTACAAAGAGTTTGACCCAGTTTGGAGATTTGAATTTGGTCAACTGAGACCGAGAAGCATTCGGTGACCTCCCGGAGTCAAACGGATCGTTCATCCGCAAGGAAAGTCAAAATCGTGCACGGGATGGACCGTTGGAAAGGGTATTCAGTGCCCTTCAAAGATTCATTTAGCCTCGGTCAAGACGAAGGGTTGAATTAGGTCAACTAGAGCCCGAGAGCGCCCGATGGCCTCTGGGTCAGGTTTCGGATGCAAACGGATCGTTCGTCCGCATGGTAAGTCGGAATCGCACACGGGGCGGACCGTTGGAAAGGGTATCAGTGCCCTTCAAAGATTCATTCAGTCTCAGTTGAGATGAAGAGTTTGACTTTTGGGTCAAACTGAGTCGGGGCGTGCCCGATGGCCTCTAGGTCAGTACTCAGGACATGACCTGGGTTTATGGTGATGAAGGGAGGTACTAGGGACCTAAGGAGAGTTGGGGGGGGGTAACAGAATGGGGTTTCTATAAGAATCAATATATGGATGAATTTCCCCAATGTGGAGAATCAAGTTATTCAGTTACTATGAGGAAAGTGGGAAGGGTTTCTAAATAACCTTTAAAGGTGTTGAGACATTTCCCTATGATTCCAAGCTTGGTGAGATTTTATACTATTCTAATAACTAAATATAAATTTGGTGTTTGTCCTCAAAGAATTGACACGTGGACTGCATATTTCATGGTTAAATATTAACGTAACTCTTGTAATAACTCTCCACCTTTCTCCATACCACGCAGAGCATTGTTCCTGATAAGCTTACTGTTAATTTGGTACCTCACATGCACGATGATGTTGGCGGGTTAAAGACAATTGATTAATATTATATCGGTTCAAACAACTCCATTTAGGTCTCTCTCTATTTTCTTTTTTTCTCTCTCCATATGTATTTTATTTCTCAAATATTGATGTGATTATTTTGTATATAGGGAGCGTGTGTTCATATTGCACTAGATTCACTTATTCCAGGATTAATGGCTGATAAAAACTGGAAATTCATTTACATTGAACGGGTATATGTTTGTCTAAATACAATCACCACATAAGCACTTAGATAACTGTATATTGATGAGGATTCTTTCGCTTTGATAAACATATACATGTTCAACGCAAATGAATTGTTACTTATGGAACCCAACAAAATCAATATGGGGTCATGTCCTAGTTAACATAACTCATTGGTAGTTTTTGTTGAAAGGATTTTCTTTATCTTGCTAGAAAACTTGCAGAGTAAAGATCGTACCATTCACGTATTAATCATCCTATGTTTAAAACTTAGTTAAGAATTTAGGTTTATATAATTAATATTTAATATTTGAATTTTTTTGTGGTTGTCGTGATCCTAACTTGCATTTTGTGGAGTCTCCTTCCCTTGCACCTCCAGAAGTTCACATGGACATGGCTGCTCAGTAATAGTAAGTTTTCTCTTCCATTTTTTCCTCAACATTCAAAGGCTAGCAATAGTAACATTGCTTCTATTGGGCTCATCTAGAATTTTATAAATCACATTATGTCACTTCAAAATGTGGTTAATCTCAATTAATTTATTTTGAATAAATGGTTGAGATTATATCTATTGTTTAAAATAAATGGTTGGACTCACAACTCAACTGTATTGATTTACCCAGTAATGTTAGAACAATTCGATGAATATTCATTGCTTCAGCGCCTCAAATGTAATTTGCACTATTTGAACAATTCTAGTTTATTAAAATATTGTGTTAGTAAGCATTCTTTGAATAATATGTACTTTTAATCCTTATTCAGTGAATATTAACTGTTGAGTCTTACACTGACTTTGAATAAATATTGTTATAATTACTTTTGGAATCGCAAGTCAGTGAATATTCACTCTTTGAACACTAATTTTCACCCCTTTTCAAACCAATTTAGTGAAAATTCAACACGAATATAATTTGTACTTTTGGACAAATATTCACCGACTATTCACTTTTTGTGGATATCATTGAACAAAGTTTTGAGTAGAAGACCAATTTAATTAATTTCTTGCATTCCTGAATGTTTAGTCTTTTATGTTATTTACTCATTTATGCTTATAAATTTACTAAGATTGAGTTTGTTAAACATGTTCTTATTAGAAAATATGAAGATTAATTATGGGAGAATGAAGTCCACTTTTGCAAAGAATATCATGAAGACTACTTTTAGTAGGATAATATGTTTATAACTTTAATGATGTTAGACTTCATTTCAAATTTATGGTTAAAATCTAGATGGTTTATCTTATACTACATTTTGTTTTCGAAATTTTAATGATTATGAAGGAAATATAATTTTAGATCGGTTTAATATCATCGAAATATGATGCCTTTCATTTTGTCACGCGTGTTTTGGAATTACATTTTAAGTGAAATTTGTGGGCATTGGTTCTGCATTGCCATTGTTTGAGCATGAGTTATTACAAGTGTATTTATATCTATTTATTTAATGAGAAATTAATATTTTTTTAAATATAATAATATTGCTAACGGACTTTGGCCATTACAAATAAAAACATCCGTTATTTAACACTCCTAATTCATGACAATGTATTTTGTAACGGATAAAAACCGTTACATATTATATATTTGTAAAAGGTAAAAATCGTTACAATTTAGTAATTTGTTACTAATATATGAGATCCGTAGAAATGCTAAATCCATTAGAAAAATATATTCTAACGATTTTAGTATGTTACAGATATTAAATTTCTAACGGAATTTATCCGTTACAAATTTCATTAGTAAACTAAATAACGCCAATTTTCTAACGGATTTAATCCGTTATAAATATTTTTTGTAACGGTTTTTGCCTGTTACAATGGACCTATTTTCGTGTAGTGATATGGAGGGATAAGTTGTGGAAGGAGCCTCTTGGCTCACAACTGTAGGAGGATGAGATGGGGGAGGATAGTCTCATCTCTCAACTATAGGAAGTCGAATAACAGCTAGAGGAATTAGGATGATTGTGCACAAAGGAAATGCCTCGGCCCGACATCTAGCCTCGATTTGGGCCTCGTACTGACTGATCTCACTAAAGATCCTTTCCCTAAGGTTTGGGAATTAGTTAGTCAGCTCATATAGTTTCCTTAACATTCAAAGGACGAGTTTTAACTTAGAGCTAAAGCGACCAAACACGAGCAAAAAGCTTCCAAGTTTGACTGGGTTGACTAAAGGATCACATAGGTAACTAAAATGTTTTTTTTTTAAGAACTCAAGAACATCAAATAACATTCGCCAGAGAAGATGACCAACGTTAGATCAACGATGTCACAAGGGATGAAAAAGCCAAAGAAAGGAAGGGGAAAACCCTATAACGACCTCCAACTCACAAAACCAACACAAGGTGATAAAAAAAAACTAGCCTAAAACTATCGGAGAAAGCCGACAAAAAAAATGAAAATTATCAAAAAAGCATACAGCAGTACAAAAAGTGATAAAAGCTTATAAATGATGGGAATAGGGAGTTCCTAGAGTAGTTTGATGGATAGAGAACCAAAAGAAACCCTAGAGCTTGCCTGGAATAGCTTGGATAAGAATCTAGAAAGATATGCAGAAATCTAGAGAGAGAGAGAAAGAGAGAGGGAGTTCACGCGAATGAACAATGGAAGAAGAAAAAGAAAAGTTTAAAACCCTTTTAAATATCAGCAATTATAGGTCTCAATTCCCAAAGCGCCATTATTAGGGTACAGTTCCCAAATTTCACAAGCCACCTCCAATTCTTGAGCAGTACGCTAAGCCCATGACTAGATGACAAGTACCATCTATTAAAAGCTGTCAACCAGTTCGTATCTGACATGGAAAAGATGTCTCATCAGTTTTAAAACTCAGACACTTATCCCTCAGCCTCCACATATTAAAGGCTAAGTGCTAGAGGGTGATTGATATGCCCAAGTATAATCTCGTCACTGCCATAGACGAACTCAGACCCGACCGACCTTACAAATCCAACCTCTCGCAAGAGATACGACAAGAAGCATTCTCAATATTTTCCATGAGATAGCTGAGACCATGGACATAAACTTACTAGTATTGTCTCGGTTTACTTCCTAACAGTCGAGACCTCATCAGTCTAGTCGTAAGTTGGTCTTGTCCTGATGTACGTTAGTCGAGACCCCATTCAACAATCATCATGATGCGACTAGCTGGCCCTTGGGGGTCTCTTAATCATCCAGTCCCATACCTCCATCACATCAGGACATATTTGACATCTATCAGGATGCTGTAATATAACATGCATGGGAGAGTGTGCATGGGCTGCGAACCCCACGTGGATAAAACCGTTGCAAAAATATCTCCCTCACGTGTGAAGAATATCTCTCAATCATGATTTTCATTCACTAAGGATAGGTGGCCATAAGACATTGGCCATTCCATGTTGTACATGCTTATTGCATGATTGGGGTGCACATTGCACCACCTCAATCATATAAATATTTACCTTCTCCTACCTTGGGAAGGACCTGTAATTCGAAACCCTACTGAAACCCTGCTGAAATAATAGCATATAGAAAAAGCTTGAGTGATTTGTATCCAAAGGCCATTGGAGCCCTTTCTTAGTGGAATTCACTCATACGCATCGAGTGGAGTAAGCCTAGATAGCTTGAACTACTTATATATTACCTTATGTCCTCTTTGCCTCACTTCTTTCTATGTTTACATATCTGATTATACTCCATTGTTATACTGGAATGAGCTTATTTATTTACATTGATTTGGTGATACTATTTCTGGTATCATTAGGTATGACCTAATTTTGGGGACAAAACTCCTTTGTAAGGGGGGAAGTATGTAACACACCATATTTCTGAGCATTTAAATATTTAATTAATTTGTGTAAATTTAAATTACAAGTGTGTCATAATTTAATTGAATTAATTATTATGTGTATTTAAATATTAATAGGGAGAGAATATGATTAATATAAACGGAATAAAATTTACTAAATGTGTAGTAAATAATATGTGACTATTATTATATGTCGTAGCGAGTTAAACGACGGGATTTTATTATATCTCAACCGGGAGTCGGGTATAGACTATATTAAGGTCGAGATGGAGACTTTTAGTAAACTGACTTAGATGACGATTTTGAGTGCACGGTTGATTCCAGATGGGTCGAGATAGTAAAAAAAGAGTACCCAAGAGTAGTAATTATGTCTCAGAATATTTTTAGGTACAATCGGGCCCTCATGGGGGTGTTCTGGTCATCTGGGCTGGGCCCATAAGACTAATTTCGGGTTTAGCATTATTTAACCTAAATAAAAAAGGGTTGAATGGAAGTTAATTATATTCTAATACTAAGAACTTAAGAGGAGGAAAGAGGGAGAAAGTGATGAGCTTTGGGGAGCTAATTTGAAGAGGGATTGAGGTGTTTGTGTCAAATTCATCCTCTTCATCAAAGGAATCATAATCTGCAAATCTAATCAGGGAAATGGTTAACTTGCTTTCAATCTAATTTGCAGTTTTTCAGTTCATATTATAGTGGGTGTAAGCCAAAATCCATTTTTGGGTGGGTTCTCATATGAAAATGGGTTTTTATGATTAGAATACAAATTAGTGGTTTAAACATTAAATTGGTGATGAGATATCATGTAGTACTGTCAAAATTGAATTCCTATTCAAAATCCATAATTATATGTATTGATTTGGTGATTGAGAAATCAAATTTAGGAAGAGAATTGTACAAACGGGAGAAAATACCCAATTCATAAATTCATCGGATGAATGTGAGATTTATTTATTTTAAATGATGAATTTTGATGATTAGCAATGGTGAGGAGCATATATTAATCATTAGTGAAGTTTTAGTGGAGCATTGAATCAAACAGAAAGCTTTAAAAGCTAACAATGGTGGAATGCGTAACAGAGTGGGCGAAGAAGACAACCTGTTCGCGGAGAATCGATTCGGTTCCTAAGCCGAATCGATTCGGATTCCCAGATTTGGGGAATTTTTTTGGTTTATGCCCTAAATTAACGATTAATTGTTGGGGAAACTTTTATGTTGTTTTAAAATATGAGAAGGGACATATTTAATTTTAGTGGGCTATATTAGGGGAGTTGTTTAGCCAAATTGAAAGAGATACAAGGCTAGGACCTTTATGGATATATATTAATGAAATGGGTATAACTTTAGATATCGGGATGGGATTTCGGGTAGAGTGAGTAAACGCAAAATTGTGTACCAGTATAAATAAAGAAGAATTTGAGTCGGGTAGATAGACTCGGTTATCATAGGGCAGTGCCAGGAGAATTATGCACGGGTTAGCCGGAGTTAATTAGCGTCAATTATATATATATTTGTGTGTGTGCTTATTATAGATATTGGTGTGAATGATAGTTATAGGAATACATAACCCTCTAGTGCTATCATTGGAGGTCACACGATGTTGAATCCCCTAGATCGTGAAAGCAAGGAGAGTATAATCCCCAGGTCATAGCGTCCGATATATTATGTTGTTATTTTTTTCGGGGTGAGACGTCTTGGGTATGATTTAGTCTCACACTCGGGGAATTGTGACCACCTCCACTACACTTATTATTTTATTGCCTACTAGAGTGTGAATTAACCGTCTCATGGCATCCGGGTTGCATTAAGTATACCCGGGGTGATAGCATTTTAGAGAAAATATTCGGTCAGTTATTAATTGGGAGGATGGACATTATATACGACATGTGAGTGAATGTTGTAGTATAATTATACGTATATAATTGTGTGATTATTTATATACGGGTAAAATACATGAAGTGAAATTGTATTATTTTTATAACTAGTGAAAACGTTATATGATTTTATTTGATTTGAATGAAAGAGTTAATGGGTGAGCTAACTTAATAATCAATGGTGATATTACTCCGGCTAGAGTAGTGGATAAGTAAGGGTTCATAACAAGGATAATTAGACGGGGTTGTATGACTAGGTGGGTTATGAAGAAAGCGGTAGGTGTAAACATTTGTTGAGTGGTGAGGGTTATCTCAAGGGAGTGCGACACTAGCTTAAATATGAAAAGTAGTCGTGCATTTTAATTACTGAAAACTAAATCACTTCCAAATGTTTTGGGTTCTAACCCTTGCTAAAAATATTTTCAAAACCTTTTAGGTGTCCAGCCACAGGGACGCCAAACTTGATTATCTATTCCAAAGATGAAGCTGCATTATATGTGGACGCATGTAGGATTCTAACTAGATGCTTCAGTTGTTCATATCTAGATTAGGATTTTCTTATCTCAGTATTTCATTTTTGGGAATGTTCCCCCTACATTACTTTATTCAGCTTATTGAGTTTAGAATTGTAATGAGATTCATTTATTATCTGTTAGATTTATCATTTGGATTTGGGCTTTGTAGCCGATGGTTTATTTGGCAAGACATTTATTTATATCCAATGATGGTTTAGACTCTATTAACATGTGAATGGTTTAATTTAGTTTTACTTATACTGTTATCTGTTAAATAAAAAGATAAAATTGACATCGTACGTCTTAATTAAATCGTAGGTGGTTAGTAATTAATGGTTTCCGACAGTGATGCTAAGAATGAATCAAATGGGAATCCTATTTTAATTTAATAAAGGACTGACTACTCGGTATTTAATTAGGTGGGGTGTCACATCTAACTATTCATACACTTCCTCATAGAAGATCCTCCTAAAATTATAATGTATCTTTGAAATATACATACTGAGTATAATAGCCACAGAACCTTGAATTTCTTGCCACCACTTCAAAATGCCTACATAATTCCTTCCAAAAAGACAAATCCCTCTGAAAAACCATCTCCCTCAATAATTTTATTGCATATTCCTTGTCTATTGGTAAACCAGTGCATGAAAAAAATATTGCAAAAGTATCTAAAGAATTTACATCTCCAGTAGCAGCCAAATCTTTAAGTAAACACTATGACAGCCCACCAGATCCTGCTTCCATAAACCTAAACATAACATAAATATATTTTCTATCATTTGAAGGCTTATTATACCTAGTATGAAATAATTTTGTCAATAAGTCATTATATTACAAAAATTTAATGGGTATATCCACGATGTAAATTTTATATAGTGTGTTATCATGTAAACATATTTTCATAATTTGTTTTTGCAAATAACAAGTACCTTCAGAATATCAGCAATAGACAAAAGTGAAAATATCCTAATTAGGAATTCATCACTGAGATCAGACATGTATGCCATTTTGTATGTAATCCCTAAAGAGAAAATATATCTTTAAATTATAGAAAAGGAAGAGATAATGACGTGTCAATAAAAATTTACTGAACAATTATAGAAGCATATAATATCCCACACCTTTAAAATTACGTGGTTTGTGTTAAAAGTAATTATAAAGAATATAAAATTAATAGTAGTTCAAGAGCTTGTGTATTTGTAATGATTTCGTATAAAAACGTCCCTATAATTTTGCAATGAGAGTTCGCACTTTCGCTTCGCAGTGTGAATTCTCACTGTAAAATTTCACATATTTGTTAATATAGTTAATCTAAGTATTCATTTAATCAAATTATTTGACGTATGTGTTACAGATGTTTTTACACTTATTTATATGTTACTTAAGTAGTCCTTGCTAGAGGAAATATGGAATTGTTGTTTTATATTGATAATTATTAAAACTTTGTTTACTCCCTCCAGTGAGGACTATAAAAATTGAATTCTATTTGTGTATGTATTGGAATTATCTACTTCGTAATGATGGATTTGATTCAGTGCACTAAGAGAAGAAGTGACACAACTTTTCAAATAATTATTATAAAAGGTTACATACATAATAAAGTTAATTAATGATCTCTGCATATATTGAAAATGTGGATTTGATATCTAAAAACTTAGATAATTAAACAACGTGATGTTTGTGTTATCCAATGTCTCTTTAAGAAATGGTTCTATCTATAAATATACATTGATCCTATTCGCATTAAATATTCACTTTGAAAATGAGAGATTTTCTAACTCAATGCGCTGATACAACTTGTTGAAAATAATGACCCCTAATTTTTTAAATTTTACTAAAAGTAATTTCCTTTTAGATGCGGAATAAAGATGGCTCAACGAAACAATTATATAAACACCAAATTTTAATTTCTTTCAAATTAAAATTAAACAAACTCAAAGTGACATTTAATTAAACAACAAATTAATTCAATCCAAGGCCTAGAAATTTACCTGACAAATAATTAATTCATTTTTGCAAATTTGGCCAAACCAAATTTTATCCAATAAAATTAATGACTTGAACTAAATTAATTAAACATTACCCAAATTAATTTCAGCACCAACTTAAGCATGAGTAGGATTTAAACCAACTTTATCTTTTTACCTAAGCATGCATCTAATGTGAAGTTTGCAAAAAATAAAATAAACAAATAACCACTACGCCCCCGATGTACGAGGAAAAATCCATAATGGAAAAAAATCTCAAACGGCCCTAGCCTCAAATCCACTAAGTACAGTTTTAGAAGTACAAGACAAAAAGAGTTACAAACACTCGACTTGACTCCATCCAACCCTCGACGCTTATTCTTGTACACACCTCTGCCTGGAGAATAACCACGGAGGTCCCCCGCGGTCTCAGAATCCACCGATCGGACTTTGTCGATCACCGCCACCCGAACAAAGGTGTTTAAGGACTTTTCTTGAAAAATAAACACTCAAAACTTTGGAATTGAGACTGTAAAAAAATCTCTCTAGGAGATGGAGGAATATGAAAAGTTGGTTGGAAAAGGTTGGTTTCTGCACTACATAATTTTGTAAAAAAGTAATGGGGGAAAAGGTAGTGGAAACATGCTGAAAACTGCAAAAAAACGTACTATGCTTCCGCTCGATCCGAGTTTTTGGCGACTTTCACTTTCAACCCGATTCACCGCCTCCCCCCGCCCCGGCATAGCGCTTCGCTTCCGGTTCTTCGGAAGAATCAACTGACTTCTCCCTTCTTCATTGATCTGGGGGAAAAGGAACCCTCCCTTGACAGTGAATGACCATTTGCGAAAAGTTAAGATAGGCCATGACTGATTACGCAGATAGCAAATAACATAACGCAGAAAACGCAGGTGCGGAAAGACGCAATTTGAAAATGAAGAATTTCGTACTTCTGTCGGATCCTCCCTATCTCCTGCTTTCTTGTGCCAAACGACCCTGTGCCACTCAACTTCAGGACCCCTAGACCGAATACTTTCCCATGCACTTTTCACAGAAAACCTGCCACTTCCAAACCTGGTTGTCACGCACTTGGAGTGAAATCTGTTCTATTATCAGGCAACCCCACCAACACTTAAGGGCTCAAAATGGTTGATTGGAAATGGAGCTTGGTACTACTAGTCACTCTTTTCGGAACATCATAGGCCTCGCTGGGCGATTCAGCTAGCCAAATCGCACTAATGCGATTCATTCGCCCTACTATCCTACAGAGCAATTCAAACTCTTAGTAAGACTAGGGCTAGGGCGACTTACCCAAAACTGTTCCCGCCAATGTCGTTCGAACGACTTTACTAACCATGTTCCAGAAGGAAAAAAAGAAACTTGTTAAAATTCTCGTTCGAACGATCAGGTAATCTCGTTCGAACGAGATTCCTGTTCGTTCGAACGACACAGAATCTCGTTTGAACGACAATCCAATTCGTTCGAACGACGTGTCAGAAAATTCCCTATTCATTTTAAGTCGAAAACTTTTTATGAAAAGTTCTAAAAAATATTTTCTGAGTAAAACAAAGTCGTTAAAACTATTTTATAAAAACTTTATAAAATACACCCAATAAATTTCCAAGCTTATATATATATATATATATATATTGCATTCATACCTTAGGAGCATTGGAACAATGTTGTTGACGTAGAAACGAGGCACACTAAATGTAACAACCCTCGCTTTTAGGAGGTTAATTTTATATTAATTTACTGCATAAGGTAATTATATAAAATGTTGGAACTGGAGTAAATATTAATTTAATGAGTTAGAAGTTAATATTTACTAGATTGATGTATATTTACTATATGTGAAAGTAAATATCATCAGGTTGCATGTTTTATAGTGTCATGTATTTTAAATGACATTATGGTTAAAATGAAATTGGAACTAGAAATAATTTAAAAAAATTTCGGATGCCAGTTTAGAGGGTGTAGTTAGTCCCGGAATGTCCGAGACAGTCAGAATAAGTGCCATATTGTATTTTTGGGTTTCGGGCACTTTTACCTAGTTTTAACTTAAACGCGTATTGGGAGTCATTTTATTGTGGTATTAACCACTTAAGTTGGGAGACTTGTGTTAAGCCATGATTTTTAAGTCTTGCCCCTTATTTCATTTCTCATTTGTGTGTTACCAAACTTAGAGAGAGAGAGAGAGAGAGGAATAGATCTTGGGAGAAAAAGAAGAAAAGAGAGAGATTTGGAGATTGAAGATTAGGATTGCTTCTACCACAAAGAAATCTGAGATATCCACCCCAAGGCAAGTTTTCTACTTGCTAATATGTGATTTAAGATGAATAATTTGTGTGATATTTATGTACTTGCATTTGGGTATCAAAAATGGAGATTATGGTAATTAAACCTAGATTTTGGTTTTGATGATGATATTGTGGGTTTTAATGGTTATAAACCATGTAGGATAAATCTTTGGGTAGATAAATGTTGTTGGTTGTGTTTAAAATGGACAAGATTTAAGGTTTGGGAAAATCAGGGTTCATAACCCTTAAAGCCATTCTTGGCAAATCCGCAGGGGCGAATCGATTCGGCCCTTGGGCGATTCGATTCGCATAGGGTCAGCTTATAGGTCTGTTTGGACCGAATCGATTCGGCCAAGCTGAATCTATTCGGTAGGTTACAGAGTCCCAGGTTCTTTTGTCCGAACCTATTCGCTTTTTGGGCGAATCGATTCGGTTTCCTGCTATTTTTGAGTTAATTTTATAACTCAATTCCAATTCTTTTTCTTTAAATCTAGGGCCTAGGAACCTTCTTGAATGAAGTAAACTTAGAGTCCTAGAGTGTGAGATGAGTTAGTTGACTACCCTAAATTAGGAATGGATTATGTGGGGACTTTTCCGGGGTTATGCCTATTGATGCTAGGGCAATCTTTCTTCTAGTCAATTGTTATGAAACTAGGAGATGTAGTGTTATGTTAGGGAGATTTCAGAAGCTCAATTGAGCTATGTTAACCTTGATGGTTCATAATAACACCGCAAACGAATGTTGGGAGAATAAATTGAAAGATTATTCATTCCTTTGAGATATGATAGTATTGGGGTTTTAAAGTAAGACCCCAAAATCTTTGGAGATAATTAAGAGTTTATTTACTCCTTTGAGGTTGTAGTAACGATATAATTTATCGTATGGATCCGGATAATAAGGTAAATTATTTACAATAATGTAAATAAGTATGGTTTCAAATAAAACGAAACATACATGTATAAATGGAAATGAAATGGATATGGTAATGATGATAGTAAATGATAATTTACTTAATCATGCATATGGTAAATGATAATATACTTGATTTTTGAAAATGGTAAATAAAATGGTTTGAACACACCCTCTCTAAATGTTATCATAAGGGAAGTTCGCGCGTGAGGTGAAGCCCCCTGTCTAATGAATGCAGGGTGGATATAGTCCTAGGCCATGTGAGCGTTGTTGTTGTATTAATTGTATGATATGTACTATACAAGTAAAGATATTTTGGTTTAGTTGGGGTGATAGTAAGCAAATAGATTGCGATGCTATCTTACTTCTAGTTTCAGGATGGAACTAGTTGTCCTATAACATCTCTCCTGGATACAGGTTGAGACATTATAGGGGTGGTTGAGCTAAGTAGGAGGTTTTTATTCCTTGTTGTATTATCTTGTTTGTGTGTTTGGTTGATTATTTGTTTTGTATGTGATTGGTATGCCTTATCCCCACGACCGACAAGGTTGAGTAGTAATGCATAGGAGGGGTTCCTTGCTTGGATTCCGCTTTTGCGGGACGCTCCACGCGTGAACCTCAACGACGTTGGAAGTGGAGAGATGTTGTTCCTTATTTTTTTTAGTTCATTTCATTTTATTTTACTTTATTTCTATTGGTTAAGAGATGGGTTGGAAGGTTTAGCCGAGAATCACGTAGAGGAGTGATTTAGGGCTATTAAAGTGCGAGATAGAAGTACTGTATATAGTTCTCTCCTCTGAACGATGTGAGGGAGACTACGATACGGAGTTGAATTGAGACTTAGAGTTATGCCTTGATAAGAAGGCTATTTGAAAAGATGTGTATATGTTATGGGATAAAATTTGTAAGACTTTACGAAAAGTAAATGTCTGATTTGTTGAATCCTTAATTAATTTGAATGGTAATACATAGAAGTGGAATCTTACTAATAGGGTTGTGAGTTAGACTTTTCCCGATCCCGATCATGTGTTTTAGATCGTCATATCTTAATGACCGACGATGCGAGGTAGTAGTGTAACGGGAGGGTTCCTTATTTGGATTTCGCTTCGGCGAGACGTCCCACGCATGAAACCGAGCGAATGTTAGAAGTTGAGATAAGTCTTGGACACTAGGGATATACTTAGTATTATACGTCTACGACTTAGATAGGATATATATATATATATATATATCGATCTTAGATTTATTAGGATGTAGGGCCATTAGGGCATGTGATGTTGATTTAGGAAGGCTATAGGGAGTTGACCACAAATATGTTGTGGGTTAACCCTTAAGGGGATTAGATCCCTAGGAACGAGAAGTGTGGAATCTCAAGAAATGTCGAAGGTTGGGCCGATGGAGATGAGGCCTCACTTAGTTAAAGGGTTACATTGGTACCCTAACTTTTGGGGAGTTATGGATGAATTGACTTTCACTCCCGAGTTCATGTGGTTAGGCTCGAGGGTGAATTTAAGGAATAAGTCTTTGCTAGGATGGCGAGTAATAATACTGGAGCATGAATCCGTTGTTTATGCGTCTCACAAGCTTAAACATTATGGGAGGTAATAATACTAGAGCATGAGCCCGTTGTTTATGCGTATCACTTGTTCCTTAAACTTTGTGGGAAGTATTATTCCATGCTTGATTTGGAATTCATTATGGTAGCAATTGCCTTAAAGTGTTGGAGGCACTACTTCCTGGGCAGGAAATTTAGTTTTTCTGGCGAGCAACAAGTTGTTGCAGTATATCGGGGGAGAAATCAAGTTGGTGTATAAAGATCATAACGGACTATTGATTGGATTTTTCCTCATTCGCTAAGGGAATGCGATTGGGGTAGTATATGCGTCGAGTAAGAAACCCATCGGAGATATTTGTGATGGCATGGAAAGCCAAATGAAACAAGCATGACTAGGAAGACTTGGTAGCAAGAACATTTCGGTCTATGATTGACCATTTAACCTAATCGTGTGAAGAGAGTAGCGGTGGAACGAAGAAGGGTATATTCAAAGATATTTTCTTTGAATTGCCGGCACCAAATTGGTCATGATCCTATTTGAGAAAATTATTGATCGCTTGACCAAACTGTTTCTTTTCTGGGAATTGCGGGCGGACGATATGTAGAGGAGTACACCCCTCTTCTTTTATGGAGTGGTGGTAAAACCGTGTGAAGTGCCTAACAATAGTGGTGGACTGAGACCCGATAATTCATGTCTAAGATTGGACAAGTTTCCATGAAGGAATGGGAACCGTATGGAGATGGAGTATATTTTACCACCCTAAAGTGGAAGGATGAATGGAGGAAGTTAAAGTAGGGCCAAAAAGGCATACCTTAAAGGGACGCCTTAGGCTAACCAAATGGACGGGGGCAGTAGCTTGTATGGAATGAAAATTTCTCGTACACTAATTAGGCTTTTTGATGGCCTTATGGATCATTTTCGAAGGTATGGCTCCGTGAGTGGCCTTGGGTAGCCGGTTGAGAAATTTTCATACTCATTGGATGAGGCTAGCGAACAATTGGTTCATTGGGCTTGGAGTGGTCCTGGAACATTATTTTTAGTGACTGGGCTTTTGAGCCTTATGCTAGAAGGGCTATGCTTATACGAAGAGAAGCTGAGTAATGTTGGGGTTAAGCCATTTAGCGTTGGTGTGAGTACCCTTGAGGTGTGATGTAATGCGATTCAAGATGTAAGGCTACTTACGCCGAGTCGCGTGGTTATCATCTTCCGCCGTAGGAAGTTAGAATTGATAGTTATGAGGAACACTTTATGCTATGCCAAAGCACAAAGGTTGTAGACTGAGATCGATAAAGACGACCTTAGTTCGAGTCCATTTTGGGACGTCGTAATAACGAGGGTTTGTTAAGGATGATAGGATGATAGTTTAAGATAGTATACCCTTTATGCTTATAGGGTATGCCCGAATTTTGAGGGCAAAATTCCCTCATAAGGGGGGGGAGTATGTAACAACCCTCACTTTTAGGAGGCTAATTTTATATTAATTTACCGCATAAGGTAATTATATAAAATGTTGGAACTGGAGTAAATATTAATTTAATGAGTTAGAAGTTAATATTTACTAGATTGATGTATATTTACTGTATGTGAAAGTAAATATCATCAGGTTGCATGTTTTATAGTGTCATGTATTTTAAATGACATTATGGTTTAAATGAAATTGGAACTCGAAATAATTTATAAAATTTTCGGATGCCAGTTTAGAGGGTGTAGTTAGTCCCAGAATGTCCGAGACAGTCAGAATAAGTGTCATATTGTAGGGTTTCGGGCACTTTTACCTGGTTTTAACTTAAACGCGTATTGGGAGTCACTTTAATGTGGTATTAACCACTTAAGTTGGGAGACTTGTGTTAAGCCATGATTTTTAAGTCTTGCCCCTTATTTCATTTCTCATTTGTGTGTTACCAAACTTAGAGAGAGAGGGAGAAGAAGAGATCTTGGGAGAAAAAGAACAAAAGAGGGAGATTTGGAGATTGAAGATTGGGATTGCTTCTACCACAAAGAAATCTGAGATATCCACCCTAAGGAAAGTTTTCTACTTGCTAATATGTGATTTAAGATGAATAATTTGTGTGATATTTATGTACTTGCATTTGGGTATAAAAAATGAAGATTATGGTAATTAAACCTAGGTTTTGGTTTTGATGATGATATTGTGGGTTTTAATGGTTATAAACCATATAGGATAAATCTTTGGGTAGATAAATGTTGTTGGTTGTGTTTAAAATCACTACACCAAAAATGCTAATCTGGCACGCTGAGCGAAGGAGATTCTGGCATAGTTTAAAACCGTGCCAGAATGTGGCACGGTTTTATCTTTATCTGGCACAGTTTAAAACAGTGCCAAAATCTGGCACGGTTTTAAACAGTGCCAAATATGGGTACACTCCATTAAAAAAATAAAACCCCAAAATTTCAAGCGGGGAACAAAATTTCAATAGGACCAAATCATTTTAACCTTGCTCTCTCTCTCTCTCTTTCTCTCTACGAGACCCGTTGACCACCTCCGCCTTCCATCTCGATGAAGCGCTGCCACCCCCACCGCCACCCACCCTCTTTCTCAACTGTGACCTGCTATTATCCCTACCACACCGCAATCTTTGTCCTTTCCTGAATCTCAATCGTCTCATTCATTGTAAGGTATGTTTCAATCACATTTATTTCAATTGGTTTCCATTTACACATGTATTTTGCTCTTAAATGAATTATCTTATGTTTGTATATCGCTTCAATGGTAACTCTCTTGATGGTATTAAGATGTAGGGTCATTTTGGGGGTTTTTACAAGAACACTACGATGTTACTTTATGGTATTAGATCTACATTGGTTGTTGTTTTGTATTGATTGTTAAAATTATGTAGATATAGTGATTGTTGTGTATTGATTGTGTAACTATCATTTAAAAAAAATTAGGCATTAGGTTTGCTTATCAATCAAATTTTTGTAGAAAAAGTGTTATAAGTTAGATGTTTAACTATTTTTCTTGCACATATTTAGTGGATTTGAACTTCATGTTGGGTCTTGAAGTTCAGGTGTTTGGGTTATTCTGAGCTATAATTTCTAGTGCCTGGATGAGGTTTGCAGGATAGAATCGAGTAAGAGCTATCCCAATCCTTGTTAATGCTATGATCATACCCAAAAAGTACTGGTCTACTATTTTTAGATGACAATTTTTAATTCCCCTCTGCTTATCGAAGGCCCGAAAATGCATTACAGATATGATAGTTTCTACCTTTCTTGAGACTAAAATTTTAGTAACATTGTAAGTTGTAAAAACCATTTCAAGACGCGTCTTCTAGTATTAGTGCATTATGCATACATGCCATGTATATTAAATCCTGTTGATGGCTTCATAGTTACAGTTTGTATATTTTTAAGAACATCAATACCTACCATTGATTGGTGCATATTTTCATTTTTTTTCACAGAATGAATGCATATTTTCAAAAAAAAATCACAGAATGAAGATGGAACAAAGGTGTATAGAGTATGGAACCCCTTTCATTCTAAATTGGCAGCTGCCATTCTTGGTGGTGTTGACAACGTCTGGATTATATATGTGTCAAATATATTCTTAAGAATGTTCTTTGATAATGTTGCCCCCAAACGATCAAATCAGTATTAATGTATTAGGAGTTATTTGGGAAATTTAAATAATATATAGTAGTGGATGATGCTTGAATTATAAGTAGTTCATAAATAGGGTATTAATAGTTATTAGTTCTAGAGCCATTAGAATTTTTTTGCATCAAGATTTGTTCTTCAAATTGTACTTATACACATAGCTTGTAAGTTCTCTTATCCTTCCATTTTGAATATTAAGGCCGATGCCTTGGTCTTTTCTAGTAGCGGACTAAAGATAAGTTGAAATCCTATGTTTTAAAAGTAACAGTCCTCTTACTTTATACTTTATAATCTTCATGCAGGCACCGTTGCATACGATTTCTTCCAATGTTGGAGTTGAGGGAGCTGTTGTAATTTGCAAACTATTGGAACAGGACAATCCCGACCATGGATATGATGCAGCTAAAGGTTTATTACCCCCTCCCCCTCCCCCTACCCCTCCCCTCTTCCTCTCTCTCTCTATTTATCTATGTGTGTCCTAACTTTGATGATTATATTGACTATATTACTTCATTGGTTTGTTTAGGTGAATACGTATACATGGTAAAGGAAGGAATCATTATTCCACTAAAGGTCATTAGGATAACTTTGGTCGATGCTGCTAGGTAATGTTTTTTAAAGATATTTTCCATTTTAGGGTCATGGTTATTTTCTGTTCATGAGATGATGTGGTAATCTTATTAGAGATGTAGTGTCTCGTCTTTGTTGACGATATTTTCCATTGTAAGGTCATGGTACTTGTTTTAGGATTGATTTACCTTTATATAATTAATTCACTCATTTTCCTTTCCTTTTCATCATACAAGCTTGAATGGGGTTGAAAGTTCTGGTAACCATAATATGTAGTCCACATACATGTAAGTTTTGGATAAAATCTTTTCTTAAATTCCACACGCCGAGCATGGCGAGATGGAAATGTTGGACTTGAAGAGTTATCATCACATCCAACTGAGTGCCTTAAAGACAAATGATGGATTATCATATGCGTTGCCCCCCACGTCCCCTCCACTAATAGGCATAGTGCTTATTGTTTAGACAAGGTGCCAGCATACTGGATTGCTACTAGTGGGCCACCAGATGAAGCTTCATGGGCTAAGTACTGAGTTACCTTTGATGCCATCATTTATATTGTGTTTGAGTCATTCTTTTAAGTGTATTAAGCATCTCAATTAATTAATCATATAAATATGATCAAAATAAACTCTAACCAGTAAAAAGTTATAATGTCGGATTCGTATCATATTGAGGAGTTGTCAAGCCTAGTTTTTAATCTTCTTACAAAAAAATAACTTAGCTTATAGCCCTTCATCAATTGATAATTGTCTCAAGATAAACCCACAGTGTTTGCATGATGGACTTAAGCCTTGTTTTTTATTTTTCAATTAATTGGAGCAACATGAGGGACTTCAAAACTAAACCTCATTACTGAAAAGGGTGATATTTGAATTCTAAGTATTGATTATCACGTAAAATTTACCGGTAGGCACTCTAAAATCTTAGCATTAAGACCCTACTTTTCCCTATTTTTTAGTATAGGTTGAGTTTCCTGCATTCTCAGCAGAGATATAAAGACAAAGAATGATCTTCTTGATAAGAACTGAATAACAAAGATCACTGACCTTGGGGATTCTTAATAGAGACATATGCCATATATGTGTATATTGAGGTATGTGTATATATCTAGTTCATAATCATTGGGATCACTACACCCATTCATTTATGTATACATACGTTCCTTATTTTTTATCCGGATTACTTTTGGCTTGAATTATCATTCTTTTATGTAAGCATGTATGAAAACTTGGGTATTTTTGCTTCTATTTAAGTAAATGAATGTAATATTAGATATGATCTGAAAATTTGTTAACTCTTGTTATCCTGTGGCACGAGCTAGGACGATCAAAGCTTCTATTGCACCTCTCCCTCAAGAGGATCTTCTATCTCTGCTCCTTTTACTTTTAGAATTCAGCCATCCTATGCCCCATTGTACCTTATGTGAACTTGGATTAGGGCAGGGAAGAGGTGTCCGTAGGATCAGGTGCCCTTGATGTCATTAAAGTACACTTTCGACTGCTAAGGGTTAGTGTCTTGAAGTAGTCTTTAACCTCCAAAGCATAATGTGTCGCATGTTATAGGGATGAAATTATCGGAGACTTTATTTGGATTGGTAGCGCAATTGTAGCCCATGTAAGTAATGCTCTATTGGCATTTGGAAACAACAAATGGGTCGATTAAATTCATAAGTGTGACTTATTGGCATTACATTATTTGGTCTTTAACAAATGGGAGTTTTCGGTGAACCGGTGGTGTTTGATTGCAAATATTTTTTATAGAACAATAGTCTCACATGTGATAAGTGCTCTATATTTCTATCATTTTCTATGAGAACATTTCTTCTTACCCAAGCCCCAAAGGACTATCTCATTAAGCCACATATCTCTAATTCCTACTTCTAATTAAAATAAACTGTTTTGAATCATTTTCTAGCTTTATAATCAAACTGATTCTACTTATTTCTCATATTCTTGCTAGGACTGTATTATATTGATTTCTTTATGTTTTTTGTTCCTCATTTAATTGCTGATATTTATGGTTAAAAGAATGGGGAATTAGAGTCTAAAGGAAGGTTAGCCGAAATGATTGTCTTAACTTCTCAAAATTTCTCCATGTTTTAGGATATTTTGGCAATTGGACTTGGTTGTTAGAAAAAGCTACAACACTAATTTTTATATTTGTATTTGAAGGCCCGGGCAAAACAAGACACCACAAATACAGTTATTGCAGGGTGTGCAACTGGAGGTGTATTATTGCAAAAGGTAATTTCTTTATATGCCATGCTGATTATTTATTTTCTGAAGTGCCTATGAGCCTGCATAATCTTGTCAAATAAGAATTTTATCGTTGCACCATGCTGAACTAGATTTCAGAATGCTTTATCAAGGATGAACTGAATTTCAAAATATTGCAAACAAAGCAGCAAGAAATTTCAAAAGAAGCTGGTGCAGATATGCACAACAACTACTCGATGCTATGTATTTGGCCTCGATTGTTGATAAAGCTATGAAAATCTTCCTTTTACATGACCATCTGACTATGTTGTGTCATAAGTAGTAACAACCACCCTAAGAGCTCTTAGTATCATCAGTACAACCAACCAAATCGACGTCACTATAGTCGACGATGGTTGTTATAGTATCTTTTGAATACCATATTCCATAATCTAATGTATATTTGATATATTTTTACTAATACATTTAACAAAGTTTGGATGATACTCCTAAAGAATAAAGTGATATCTAATGCGCATAAACACGAAAATATGAAATCAAGTCTCTTACAGTTAGGTATAAGAGACTTGATATCATGCTGTAATAAAAAATTCATGTCAATAGGTTTGGTAGATTTATCTTTAGATAATTTTGTAATGGTACTCGACAAGATATATCTTTATATTTATCAATGGGTGTGGTAGATTTATCTTTAGATAATTTCAAAATAAGCTGGCCAGATTACTGATGGTTTACTGTTTTAGTCTGAACTGAGATTTAAGATTACCCTATATAGTTTAGTTTATACTTTATATAATACATCTCAAAGATATTATTTTTGGTCTTTTAAGTATCTTAGTACTCTATTCCTTACACCTGAAAACTCTTATCCGTGGCAACCACCGCGTGCCCTCGCGGGCTGCTGCTGAACGGTGCCCAGGGGGCTGCGCAGCTGCTGCCATGTG
Source organism: Sambucus nigra (assembly GCA_949130495.1). Taxonomy (NCBI): domain Eukaryota; kingdom Viridiplantae; phylum Streptophyta; class Magnoliopsida; order Dipsacales; family Adoxaceae; genus Sambucus; species Sambucus nigra. Next base: position 90,931,167 of record OX422223.1, read on the forward strand.
CTGCTGAAACGGGCCAACGACCCCTCAAAAATTTCGAGCTCTGTTTTCAAACCTTCCATCCATACTATCCCGCACACCAAGAGTTATTTACTAGGAAATATGTATCTTCTGAACGCAACCGTGTTCCCAGAATTTTCATAGCTGATCTCCTGCCATGCCTTGCTGTAAAAACTGCTATACGTTGCGATATTGCAAATGTGTGGTGAAAACATCGAGCCTCCATTTTTATGTCTTCCGATCAAAATTATATACAGACGGAATGTCCATCTTTCCAAAGAAATGTTCCACTCGAGAGAGCCTAACAAGGAAATCTTTAATATGAATTGTTAAATAATAACGGTACGAACAATTTTAATAAGGGAATTGCTAAATAATAAGGGAGTTCTCAATTAATCTTCGCTAAATTATCAATATCAATGTGATTACAATGGAGTATATATGACTATTTATATAAAAATCTTAGAAAGATTAGAAACATACATGTTTAATAAAAAAAATCATTTCCTTTTACACAAGTGAAAACCCGGGTCTCTCAATTTGAGAATATGACGATAATTTCAAAATACATAGATTAGGCTTGAAAATAACCCGTTTGAGGGTGAAAATCCAAACCAGCCCCGTAAGAGGTACGAACACCTCGCACGAGATCAATGCAACTTGTAGGAACTGACCGCGTAGTCTCGAGTCTCCCGATTTGAGAGTCTGACGATAATTTGCAAAAATCACACTTAGACTTAAAAACAAGCCGTTAAAGGGTGAAAACCCAAACCTGCCCCCAAACGACCCCGTAGGGGGCACGAACACCTCGCACGGGACCAATGTAACTTGTAGGAACTGACCGCGTAGTCCCGGGTCTCCCGGTTTGAGAGTATGAAGATAATTTGCAAAAATCACACTTAAACTTAAAAACAAACCATTAACAGGTGAAAACCCAAACTAGCCCCCAAACGACCCCGTAGGAGGCACGAACACGTCGCACGGGACCAATGCAACTTTTAGGAACTGACCGCGTAGTCCTGGGTCTCCCGGTTTGAGAGTATGACGATAATTTGTAAGAATCACACTTGGACTTAAAAATAAGTCGTTAAAGGGTGAAAACCCAAACCAGACCCCAAACGACCCCGTACGAGGCACGAACACCTCGCACGGGACCAATGCAACTTGAAGGAACTGACCCCATAGTCCCGAGTCTCCCGGTTTGAGACTATGACGATAATTTGTAAAAATCACACTTAGACGTAAAAACAAGCCGTTAACGGGTGAAAATCCAAACCAGCCCCTAAACGACCTCGTAGGGGGCACGAACACCTCGCACGGAATCAATGAAACTTGTAGGAACTGACCGCGTAGTCCCGGGTCTCCCGATTTGAGAGTATGACGATAATTTGCAAAAATCACACTTAGACTTAAAGACAAGACGTTAAAGGGTGAAAACCCAAACCTGCCCCCAAACGACCCCGTAGGGGGCATTAACACCTCGCACGGGACCAATGTAACTTGTAGGAACTGACCGCGTAGTCCCGGGTCTCCCGGTTTGAGAGTATGACGATAATTTGCAAAAATCACACTTAGATTTAAAAATAAGCCGTTAACGGGTGAAAACCCAAACCAACCCCCCAAACGACCCCGTAGGAGGCACGAACACCTCGCACGGGACTAATGAAACTTATAAGAACTGACCGCGTAGTCCCGGGTCTCCCTGTTTGAGAATATGACTGTAATTTCCACTCATATATGTAATTTTTTAGTTTGAGTAATTTTTTTTTGTAAATTATTGGGTTACTAATATCGTATCTTTTTTGTATCATATTTTTTTTGCAGGATAACAGTTTATCGTTGGCATTTATTCACGTGTAACATGCAAAGAACTCAATGGTTTAAAATAAGGGATTTATTCATGATTCCATTTTTTTATGTCATGGTCGTGTGGTCTTTTGTTGTTTTATTGTTGACTTTTATGGCCGTGCGGGCTTTTGCAAGTTAATTGTTATATTTTATGGCCGTGCGGGCTTTTTGTTAAGCATATTTTATATTAACAGGTTTTGGAATGTCCAGAAAATAGAGGAAACTCTGCTCAATTTTTTTTGGGCCTGTGAACTGTTAAGGACTTGTAATATTTTGAAGTTTGTATGTATATTAGTTTATTAACAACGTGCAAAATATTATTAATTTGTGAATTTTGTGATTTCAAATTATTATTATTTTTTAATAAAAAATTTGGCGCAGTTCAAAATCGTGTCAAAAGTGTGCCAGAAATATCAAATTCTAGCACGGTTTAAAAGTGTGCCAGAAGTGTTCTTGTTTGGCTGAATCTGGCACAGTTAAAAACCATGCCAAAAGTGTGCCAGAAATATCAAATTCTGGCACGGTTTAAAAGTGTGCCAGAAGTGTTCCTGTTTGGCCAAATCTGGCACACTTTTGAGCCGTGTCAGAAAAAAATGCCATTTTGGAACACCTGATTCTGGCACAGTTCAACACCTTGCCAGATTTGATCGACAGAGTTTTAAACCGTGTCAGATTCATATTTTTGGTGTAGTGAATGGAAGAGATTTGAGGTTTGGGAAAATTAGGGTTCATAACCCTTAAAGCCATACTTGGCAAATCCGCAGGGGCGAATCGATTCGACCCTTGGGCGAATCGATTCGCATAGGGTCAACTTACAGGTCTGTTTGGACCGAATCGATTCGGCCAAGCCGAATCGATTCGTTAGGCTACAGAGTTCCAGGTTCTTTTGTCCGAACCAAGTCGTTTTTTTGGTGAATCGATTCGCCAGGGCGAATCGATTCAGCCCTAGGGCGAATCGATTCGATTTTCTGCTATTTTTTAGTTAATTTTATAACTCAATTCCAATTCTTTTTCTTTAAATCTAGGGCCTAGGAACCTTCTTGAATGAAGTAAACTTAGATTCCTAGAGTGTGATATGAGTTAGTTGACTACCCTACATTAGGAATGGGTTATGTGGGGACTTTTTCGGGGTTATGCCTATTGATGCTAGGGAAATTTTTCTTCTAGTTGATTGTTATGAAACTAGGAGATGTAGTGTTATGTTAGGGAGATTTTAGAATCTCAATTGAGCTATGTTAACCTTGATGGTTCATATAACACCGCAAACAAATGTTGGGAGAGTAAATTGAAAGATTATTCATTCCTTTGAGATATGATAGTATTGGGGTTTTAAAGTAATACCCCAAAATATTTGGAGATAATTAAGAGTTTATTTACTCCTTTGAGGTTGTAGTAACGATATAATTTATCGTATGGCTCCAGATAATAAGGTGAATTATTTACAATAATGTAAATAAGTATGGTTTCAAATAAAACGAAACATACATGTATAAATGGAAATGAAATGGAAATGGTAATGATGATGGTAAATGATAATTTACTTAATCATGAATATGGTAAATGATAATATACTTGATTTTTTAAAATGGTAAATAAAATGGTTTGAACACACCCTCTCTAAATGACATCATAAGGGAAGTTCGCGCGTGAGGTGAAGCCCCCTGGCTAATGAATGCAGGGTGGATATAGCCCTAGGCCATGTGAGCATTTTTGTTGTATATTTTCTGCGATGGGTAGGTAATTCCGGGTGTGGTTATGACTACCCCGCAGGCACATGGCCTCTTCCCGATGTATTGCGTTATAGGTGCCCAGGTTGTCTTAATGATAGGCCCTGGAAGATGATGGTCATTTAGGGGCGCGCACAGTGGGGAAACCCGGACGGGCAGTCTTAGATTCGTTATATGTATATAAATATAACTATTCATAATCAAGTGGGACTTGATGGATTAAATGCCATAAAGAGCATAGTGAAGTGCCACAAAGAGCACATATAAATGCCACAAAGAGCATTTGAAAATGATTATTTTCCTGATAAGGAAAGGAATTTTACAAAATGTAAAAGTGAGATAAAAATGCCATAAAGAGCATAGATTGTGATTATATAAATATATTTCCTGTTAAGGAAAAGATATATGAGGTAATTGGTGCGCATAATGAAGTTTTAGATTAATGTTATTCATTTTAATTTTCCTTCTTAGCTAATTAAATTGTCTTGGCTCATGTTTTAGATTTTTGTAGGTAGATTTCTATTTCTTTTTCATTATGTTTTACCATTCATAACTGTCATACTTTTTATTCATTTGGTAATCATATAGAACCGGGCCCTGAACCGTTCATATTTCTTATTGTGCTTGCATCTTCTATTCGCTCAGGTACTCCGCCGCAAGGATGCCTGATCTGACGTCCTATTCCAGTATCTTTGACGAGACGTGATGCTTTGTGGGTATTACGGGACATATCGCAATAGACGTTGTCATCCTTTCACTTTAGACACGATCGGGTTCTTTTTTTACTCGGGCGATTGGCCCAAGCTTTTGTAATTGATTAATGTAATGTAATATGTAAATAATTGAACTTGTTTAATATTGTTGTATGAGTCTGTGGCCGTCAGCATATTCGGTCCCCTATTGTACATTTATGGGTATATAATATAATTTCATCTGGATTTCCACTTTCTTTTAATTGAGTTGTTTAAATTCTTTTCTTTAACTTTCAAACCAAAATTTTCGACAACTCGTTTTTCTGAGATAAGGAGTGGTTATCCCGTATACTTCTTATTTTGTTGTGATGCTGAGAATGATTCCATCCATGATTCTGTTATTTTGGAGTATCGGGTTGGCCACCCCCTATTTCGGATGGCGGGTTGTCACACTAAACTCGACATATGATGAAGATTTATAAACTTGGCCGCTATGTCTTCAATTAACACATCATAGGCTTGGATGGATACACTTGAACACTATCCTATGACTCAAATACTTTTGTCCGGAATTGAGCCAACACTACATTAAGACTTAATCGGAGACTTGTGTCCTTATAAATATCCCCATTTGGCTATTCCGAGACAAAAACCAAAAAAAAAATCCTAAAGGACCGTCAATCTCTACTAGACTAAAAAATATCCCAACCCAAAATAAAAATACATAGCTTGACTAAAAAACCCAAGGATCAATATCTTTGCCGATGAAAGTTGAAAGTTTCCATTTAAAAGAATTCCTGCACACTTAAGCAAACTATCAAACGCATAGGCAATATCAACATATTAAATTCATGAAAAATAAATAATCCCCATAAATTAATTCTCCCTTTTATCCAATAAATGACCTACTTAGAAAGATATCTCCCCCTAAGATAAATATCCCAAACTAAGATGCAATTACAATAGGATTAGATACCCTTTGTGACACCACGCTCACCAAAATAAGGGGTGGCCAACCCGATACTCCAATATAACAGGAATCATGGATGGAATTAGTCTCAGCATCACAACAATATACAAAGTATACAGGATAACCACTCCATATTTCAGAAAAACGGGTTGCCAAAAATTTTGGTTTTAAAGTTAAGGAAAGAATTTAGACAACCCAATTTAAAAGAAAGTGGAAACCCAGGAGAAATTATACTACATACACATAAAGTATACAATGAGGGACTGAATATGCTGTCGGTTAACGGACGCATACAATAATACTAAACAAGTTCAGTTAATTACATGATACCTTACATTAAACAATTACAAAAGTTGGGCCTCACGCCCGAGTAAAAGACCCGATCATAACTAGAATACAAGAAAGAAAATATCTATACCAAGTATCCCGTAATATCCGCAAAGTATCACGGCTCCCCAAAGACATCAGAATAGGAAGGTAAGATCAGGCATCCTTGCAGCGAAGCACCTGAGTGGATAGAAGATGCATGCACAACAAGAAATACGAATGGGTCAGGGCCGGATTTTATATGATCACCAGATGAATAAAAAGTATAACAGTTATGAATGGTAAATCATGACTACACAGGAATATGAATCAACCTACACAATTTAAAGCATAAGATAAGACATTTTAAATAATCATGAATCAAACTTAATTATGCAGGAAAAAGAATAATTTATATAAATTTAAAAGCCTTCATCATGAACACTAATCCATTTCATAGTTCCGTTCCTTATCAGGAATTATAGTCATACTTATATGCTCTTTATGGCAATCCATTCCTTATCAGGAATATCATCATTATCATATGCTCTTTATGGCATTTATCATACATCAAGTCCCACTTGATTCAGAATGGTTATATTCTTATGCATATAACGATTCTAAGACTGCCCCTCCAAGTTTCCCCACTGGGCGCGCCCCTAAATGACCATTATCTTCCAGGGGCCTATCAAACAAGGCAGCCTGGGCACCTATAATGCAAGACGTCGGGAAGCGGCCATATGCCTGCGGGAGAGTCAAGACCACACCCAAAATCTCCTCACCAGCGCAGAAAACATAACATAATCGCACATATGGCCTAGGACTATATCCACCCTGCATTCATTAGCCAGGGGGCATCACCCAGCGCGCGAACATCCCTTATGATGTCATTTAGAGAGGTGTGTTTAAGTAAATTAGCATTTACCATATTCATGATTAACTAAATTATCATTTACCATCATTATTACCCTTTTCATTTCATTTTCATTTTACATATGCATGTTTCATTTTATTCGAAACCATAATCATTTAAATTTTGTAAATACCTCATATTTTAATCGGAGCCATACTTAATAAATCAAATCATTGTAACCTCAATGAATAAATAACCCTTCAATTTATTCTCACAAGATTCGTTTGTGAAGTTATGATAAACCATCAAGACTAACTTAGCTCCATTGAGCTTCTAAAGTCTCCCAAACACAACTCCATAACTCCTAGTCTCAATACAATTAACTAGAAGAGAAGAATTCCCTAACATCAATTGGCATGTCCCCGGAAAAGTCCCCACTCATCTCGGACTCTAAAACTATAAATTTACTTCATACAAGAAGGTTCCTAGTCCCTATTGAGGAGAATAAAACTAGGAAACAAAATAAGTTTTAAAGGTGAAAAACAGGGGACCGGTCGACCGGTCCTGAGACCGCGGTCGATCGCGTCTTAAAATTTTCCTTAAGAAGGAAAGCAGAAAGCTTGGTTTAGAGGGGTCGATCGACCGGTCAGGGAACCGCGGTCGACCGGTCATAGAAGACTTAGGACCCTTTCTTCTTCCAAAACTAAAACCCAATTTATACTTTTAAACCCCAATCTCATTTCCCAAATCACCACTCATATACATAAAACCACAACAATATTAAACTTCAACTACTCTCTAAATCACATTAACCCTACAAATCTAAGGTTTAATCACTTGTATATCAACATACACATACATATATATACAAACCCAATAATTTCCTCAAATCAACCAAACACACAACTATCATACAATTTATCCATCTTAGATTATATAGTAGCAAGTAGAAAACTTGCCTTGGTGTGGGAAACTCATATTTTCTTGTGGTAGATGCAATCTCCAAGCTTGAATCTCTCTCTTTTCTTATTTCTCGCCAATTTCTCCACTCTTCCCTCTCTATCTCTCACTCTCTCTAGGGCTTATGGTGTGTAAGAGAAGGAATGGAAAAGGTTAGGAGACTTAAATCGTGGCTTAAATCTAATTCCCAACATAAATGGTAAATACCACATTAAAATGACTCCCAAATACGCATTTGAGTTAAAACTAGTCAAAAGTGCCCAGAACCTAAAAATACAATATGGCACTTATTTTGACTGTCTCGCACATTCCGGGACTAACTACACCCTCGAAACTGGCATCCGATAATTTTATAATTCATTTCGAGTTTCGATTTCATTTAAACCATAATGTCATTTAAAACACATGACACTATAAAATATGCAACCTGATGATATTTACTTACACATACAGTAAATATGCATCAATCTAGTAAATATTAACTTTCAACTCCTAAAATATATATTTACTCCAGTCCCAACATTTTATATAATTACCTGATGCGGTAAATTAATATAAAATTAGCCTCTTAAAAGTGAGGGTTGTTACACCATTTCTCCCCTATCATTCTCCCCCCTTTTTTTCAGGAATAGATAAAGGACAAAAACTAATTTAAACATAATAAAGCTTCGAGTGATAAGAGCATGAAAGCATATGGGTAACAAAAGTATAACTAATCCATACAAAGAATAACAGATACCAACGAAGATCCAAACAAAATGATATCAATGTGATACATGAGATACTAAGCATGTGATATCAACAACAATATGCAACACGATAGATACCAATTATGAATATGAAGTATGGATGGACTAGAAATCAAGGCAAAGAAAAAAATACCATATATATGTAGACATAATGAATATCACTAACGCACACGCACATATATATAGGTATAGACACCACACATGACACAAAACACAATAAGATTTTCACACTCGTATGGCAAAAATGTGTCATATTGAAACGGAAGTGTAGGGATGTGAACTAGCAATAATTAAATTTAGACCCAAGCACTTCAAACATGTTCACGGAGTTCTCATTTGATTGCAAACTTCATCACATTTGAATATAATGTCGTGTGACAATATAGATTGAACTTAATGAACAAACATACACAATGCATACAAGCCTAGAATTTTGATGATTCTACAAACCAATAGAGTCATGAAATTGAAAGTACAACAAGGATAGATGGACATTGTGCAACCCATTAATGTACCATCCAAACTCCCTCAATTTAAGCACATTATTTTAATCTTTTGAATGAATAAATCAACTAAACAAAATAGGCCTTGGTAAATATTTTCTTTTATTGCTATTATTCTTTTAGGACTTTGGACCACGTATTTCTTTTAGGTCCAAGTAAACAGTGTTTTAATCGCAAAGGATGATTGTTCCTTTTAGAGCCCTTCCCCGTGCACATTTATATACATCATTTTTATGTCTCACACAAATCTCACGTGCAATGGATTTTAACATGCACTAGTCCTCCTAGGACACATAATATGTAAATGACAAGATTGGTAGGAGAACACCTCACAAAGCTCAAATATACATATGAAGTTATAGTTTCAAGTGAGCTCGTGCATGTGTGAATTGAGGAATATAAAAAGAGAATCCATTATATCAACCCAAAATCCAACTACTCCATGTAAGCATGGTAAAGAACATTTCAAGGATTGATAATCTAAACCAAAAGTTCTAGCCACATGGGAGCCAAAAAGAGGGATGCAAACAAAAGTATATGCCACATAGAGTGTGTCAAACTAAAATACACACAAAAAAATCTTTTTGAGTTTTTGAAATTTTAAACCAAAATTAAAAAATATGTACTCAGAAGACAAACAAAAATCAATTGAATTTTTCATTAAGCCTAAATTATTAAAAAGGTAAAACAAAAATGATAAACAAAAATCTTTTTGTATTTTTCATTTAATGCAAACTAAAATGAAAGAACTATAATACAAAAGATAAACAACAATCATAATTTTAGCATGTAATAAAGCATGAAGTATAGACTAGAACAATGATAAAGAAGCATACAATTAGCATGATAAGTATAGCATGAAGCACAAAAGCTAAAGTATGAAAACAACTAACACATTCAACCTTTAGATTTTTCAAGGGAGGAAGCATGTTAAAGTAAATGAGAATCAAAAACGCTATTTTGTAAAGCTACCAAGTCGGATCTCCCAACCCAAACTAATGATGAATGAAGATTTTGGGGTGTAGGAATCTTGGATACCTCGGTTGCCTTAAATTGAGATTTTCTAGGACCTCGTTTAAGATCAATTTTTTTTCTTAAGATGACCTTTTAGACCACAATGTGAGCACCTAAAGACTCGGCGAAAAAAATTAACTAAGGAATGATCTATAACATTATTCCTAGAGGATTCTCCTAAAACTTTGGTTTTGGATTTTATAGATGAATCGTTACAATAATTGAAGCCTAAACCACAAGTGTCATTTTTTATTTGAACCGTTCCTAATATTTTATCTAATTTCACTGAACGACACTCCAAATCAAATTTGACTTTACTAGAGTCTTTTAATTTATTTTCTAATTTTAAAATGTAGGACTCTAATAAAACATTTCGCTCTTCAAACGGAAGAATCTACTTTTTCAAGGATTCCATTAAACCTTTAAGGCTATCTCTCTCTCTCCTTCTACATATTCAATCTACTCACAAAGAGCTCTCTCACGTGTCCTAAGGTCCCGCACTAACACACTCTCATTAATGACCTTAACACGCTCTCTTAAACTATCTTCTAACTTCAAATTTGTGCTTTTTAATTTCATATATTCTTCATATAATTCTTGAAAAGCAATTTGAAGTTCACTCACATCAACCTCATTTTCACTTTCACTCTAACTTTCTTCTCCACTCTCACTACCATCATCTCTTTGGGATTCACAAACAAAAGCCTTGGAAGTGTCATGTGTTAAAATTTCATCACTAAAGGAGTGCTCACTTTCACTCACATGACTTGCCATAAAAGCCACAAAATTGGGCTTAGTGGGGGAATCAGGTCCCTCTTCCCTATCACTATCACTAAGGGTTACGTTAAAAGAAATTGGTTGCTTACCCTCTCTCCTTAGTTTAGCGGGGCACTCTTTTGCCCTATGGCCATACCCTTCACGACCATAACACCTATTTGTCTCGTCTCTAATTAAATTTTCATTAAAAGTTTTAGGGATCTTCTCGGCTTTGTCATGCTTAGAATTTTCAAATTTCTTAAAATCAATTTTAAATTTATCTTTGTTAAATTTAATAAATTTTTGAAACTTCTTAGCAAACATAGCCATATCTTCCGAGTCACTCTCACTTTCACTCTCTACTACTTATTTTTCCTCCTTTCGGGTTTTCAAAGCAACGCCCTTCACTATTTTCTTTTCAGTTTTAAGGGGAAACATGTCTAGTTTATACTTTTGTAAATCACCTACGAGCTCTTCTAATTTCGTAGAGGCTAAAGTGGGTAAAGAATTTAACACAATCACCTTAGGAATAAATCTGTCGGGTAGGGACCTTAAAATTTTCTTTACTACTCGGTTGTCGGGTATTTTCTCTCCAAAATTAATAGATGAATTGACTTTATCGGAAAGTCTAGCATAAAATTCATCAAAAGTTTCTTTTTCATTCATTTTGATGGTTTCAAATTGAGTGGTGAGGTTTTGGAGTTTAGAAGCTTTTACAACACTAGTTCCTTCATGAGTGAGTTATAAAATATCCCATGCTTCTTTATTGATTTCACACGTCATAATGCGTCGTAATTAATCCGGCGTGACCATGGTAAACAAGGCATTTAAACCACGGGATTTAAAATTTACAAGTTTAAATTCATTCTCACTCCATCTTTCGGTGGGTTTGGGAACACGTTCATTTTCAACTAAATATGTAGGTGGGGACCACCCGTTAATGACAGACAACCAAACCCTCTCATCTAGAGACCTAAGTTCCGAACGCATACATGCTTTCCAATATGCGTAATTAGAACCATCGAAAAATAGGAAATTTTGAAAATGGGAAAATTTTCATTTTTGTCAAAAATATTTAATAGGATCTTAAATGCAATAATTTAGCGATCCCACTATGATACCAATTTGAAAATGAGAGATTTTCTAACTCAATGCTCTGATACCACTTGTTGGAAATGATGACGCCTAATTTTTTAAACTTCACCAAAATTAATTTCTTTTTAAATGCAGAATAAAGATGGTTCAATGAAACAATTACATAAACACCAAATTTTAATTTCTTTCAAATTAAAATTAAACAAACTCAAAGTGACATTAAATTAAACAGCAAATTAATTTTCACTTAAACAACTTAATTCAATCCAAGTCCTAGAAATTTGCCTAACAAATAATTAATTCATTTTTGCAAATTAGGCCAAACCAAATTTTATACAATAAAATTAATGAATTTAACTAAATTAATTAAACATTACCCAAATTAATTTTAGCACCAACTTAAGCATGAGTAGTGATTTAAACCAATCTTATCTTTTTATCTAAGAATGCATCTAATGTGAATTTTTCGAAAGATAAAATAAACAAATAACCACTACGCCGCGATGTACGAGGAAAAACTCACAACAGGAAAAAAACTCGGACGACCCTAGCCTCAAATCCACTAAGTACGGTTTTACAAGTACAAGATAAAAAGACTTACAAACACTCGACTTATCTCCGTCCAAGCTCAAACGCTTCTTCTTGTACATAACTATGCCTAGCGAATAACCACGGAGGTCCACCACGGTCTCAGAATCCACTGATCGGACTTTGTCAGTCACCTCCACCCGAACAAGGAGCCTTTCTCCAAGTGGGAATGTCACATCAAACTAACTTCTTCTTTGTGGGATGTAGAAGTAAACCCAAAAACTCTTCCAATGGTAGAGATAAAATCGGTGCCAAAACTCCAAGAAACGTATATATATTAAGGAACTTGGATAAACTAAACAAATGGGTGTAAACAAAAGTGTTTAAGGACTTTTCTTGAAAAGCAAACACTCAAAACTTGAAACTTTTCATTTGGAATTGAGACTCTAAAAAACTCTTTCTAGGAGATGGAGGAATATGAAAAAGTTTCTTAAAAAAGGTTGGTTTCTGCACTACATAATTCTGTCAAAAAGTAGTGGGGAAAAGGTAGTGGGAACATGGTGAAAACTGCAAAAAACTGTTCCCGCCAATGTTGTTCGAAAGACTTTACTAACGATGTTCCAGAAGGGAAAAAGGAAACTCGTTAGAATTATCATTCGAACGACTTGGAAATGTCATTCGAACGAGATGCCAGTTCATTCGAACGATATAGAATCTCGTTTGAACGACGTGTCAGAAAATTCCTTATTCATTTTAAGTCCAAATTATTTTATGAAAGTTCTAAAAAATATTTTCTGAGTAAAACAAAGTCGTTAAAACTAATTTATAAAAACTTTATAAAATACACCTAATAAATTTCCAAGCTCCTATATATATATATATATATATATATATATATATATATATATATAAATTGCATTCGTACCTTAGGAGTATTGGAACAATGTTATTGACGTAGAAACGAGGCACACTAAACTCGGCATATGATGAAGCTTTATAAACTTGGTCGTTACGTCTTCAACTAACACGTCATAGGCTTGGATGGATACGCTTGAACACTATCCTATGACTCAAATGTTTTTGTCCAAAATTGAGCCAGCACTACATTAAGACTCAATCGGAGACTTGTGTCCTTACACACTTACATCCTCTATATACAAAATATGATTACTCAAACCCTAATACTCTTTTAACTTTTTTTGGTAAAAAATGGTCAACTGATTAGAATGTTGCAAGACTATATGGATATGGAAACGAAGTAGAGATAATATCTTGAAGGAATTGAGGATGTTATCCAATAATACATTGTACCATTATCAACACTTACATTGAATTTATAGATACCTTCTTGCCTTAGTAGATGCATTTTTGTTATGAAGTAGGTCCAAAGTACACTTTAGAAATTCTTTAAATGTCATTTTGCGATGAATGTTTCACGATATTGGTTTCCTCATATAGCCAGTACATCAGTAACGAATGTATGTAGTGGATCTGTGGATAAACTAATATTTCAAAACTAATTGTTCACACCTTGCTTTTATGAAATCGAAGAAAAATGAAGGCCTTTTTAGTCAGTTAGGTTTATGATATGTATCTCCAATTGTTTTCGATGTTCCAAACAATAGCAATACCATATGAATATGGAAACAAAGTGGAGACAAGAGCTTGAAGATATTAAATAAGTCCTAAGGACCACTTTAGAGACTTTGACATTTCATATAGGGATTTAAAATGATTTTATGTTATTCTTTTTGTCCTTTGACTATGTGAAGTTAGTGATGCTCGAAAAAATTACTTGTATAAAGCTAACATATCCTATTCACTAATACAATATCATACACATATGCTGCTTTCATTGTAGTAGTTATGTCCGAGCTTCTTAAATCTTACATATTTAGAGGTGCAAACTACTGCTATGAAACCAACATATGCATTCAAAACTATATTAGTTTAGAGGAGATGTTGGTTTCATATAAGGATTTCCTTCTGAGCTTCACTAACCTGCCACAACAAAAGGAGAAAAAGACTATCGTGAAACCAAAAACTTCCTCTGAAGTCCCAAAGTTTCTATAGAGGTCTATAAGGCTTTTTTAAGAGAACATACAGAACACTAAAGGCTAATTTCACCACTTACCCTTATTAAATGTATTTCCAATCCTTATTCATGTTCCAAATAATATAAAAAAGATGTATTAAAAAATTGTAACATGTTCTGATTATGTTGTATGCAATAGCAATAAATTGCATCGAAACATGTAACAAGTTATGGTTATAAAATATGTATTTTGCACTGAAAAGTATTTAATTTCAAACTGCAAAATATTATTTTTCGCAATGCGAACTACTATATTTCGCAGTGAAAAATATAATAATCAGATATACCATTATATAAAGTGTATGTCACAAAATCCTACATGCATTTAATTGTTACTTCAGTAGTCTTCGCTAGAGGCAATACAAAATTATTCTTTAACATGTTATTTTAGCAGTTATCGCTTGATTTATCCAACAAATGTTTGATTAAAACATCATAAAATATTATGATATTTGCAAATAAGGTTTTAATTTTATCAAAATAAAATAACTATTTTTTTATCAAAATTAAAGAATAACAACGCAGAAATATATGCCAAATAAATAGTGACTATTTATTAGTAATCGCTTAAGTAAATGATTTATTTCTTACAACTTATAGTCATGATATATATATTTCGCAACGAGATATTACTTAATCATGAAATATGAAATATAACATTTTTCGTGCGAATTACTATATTTCGCATGACGATATATAGTAATTTCTCAGTGTGAAATTTAATTATTCGACATTTACTTGCAAACAATCAACACAATTTTCATCACCCATTTATTTCACCCTTCGTTATTTCCTCCTAACATTTCCTACTATCACGAGATACAATTTTTTTACATCTACCACATTTAGTTAATCTTTTAGCCTTTACTTTTAATCTAATTCTCTTATTTCTTGGAGGACCATGTTGTTTCTTTATATTTGGCAGTATGATGAGGGCATTTTTTATCTGGTTTGTTAATATTAAAGATTAGAGAAATGTGATCTCTATAAGAATTTCTAAAAGTTTCAGCATAGAAATACTAGTCCACATATTTGTAGTAGTTTTTGACACTTTTTTTTTTGCATCGTTGTAGTAGAAAGGGCATGCAAAATTCCTTGTATTTTCCGCTTCCCACACGAAAAATCCTTTTCGTCAATATTGACAACAATAGAATAAGCATGGCACACCACCTCATATATTCCATCTGTGTACTGGGTTACACACTAACTATGACCTTCTTTTATACTTAGTTACAACCTATTTTCCATGTCAGTATATAACACACCAGGCCAAGTTCTTAATATTGTTCACCTTTTTGACATCATTCTCATCCTCTTCGTTCTTATATGGTTACGAGAATACCTAATCCACAAATTGAAATATTCGGCCATATTTTAATATATCTCACCATACCGTTTACCAGTGAACTTTACATGTGCCAAGGTCTTTGGATCACAATCATCCAGAACATTTTTTATATTCTTACCACCATTTTTCCTAACTTCATTAATACTCGTCTCAAATACATCCATTGTATTATCATAAGATGTAAGTTTGAACCTTTTCACGACTAATTCACGTAGGATTTTAGAGTATTCTTAACCAACACTAAAAAATTTATTATATTATCCTTGAGATGTTGCAAGCAGTAGTAACTACATCAAGAGACAAAAAATGTCACCAAAATATGGTAAGTTTTATCGTGGTCGTTGTTCATGTAAAAAAAATACGCATGTTGTCACGATCGTTGGCCATGACAAGACCCTTGCGCACGATAAAAAATAATTGTGTGCATGGACACGTGTTTTTGTCACGGTCTTGTCACAGTCCTTGACTTTGATAAGGACCGTGACAGAAAATTTAAGAATCCATCCCTAAATCCCCTCATCTCTCCCCAAGAAAGAAAAACATTATTCCCCCCCCCCCTCTCTCTCTCATCAACTCGACTGCATATCTCTCCTAAGTAAAAAAACTAACTAGTTTTCACCCAAAAGGATATATATATATATATATATATATATATATATATATATATATATATATATATATATATATATATATGGCTTTGACATTGTTTGAAAATCAACTTCTGAAAAACCTAGGTTTGAACAATTTGAATTTGATATCTTTTGGGTCTTGAAAATATGTGTCTATTTGTCATGAAATAGTTGTATTTACATGTATAGATTGATATTATTAGAGAAAAAACTTGTGAAACACCTAGGTTTGAAGGTTTGATCAATTTACTTTGATATGTTTTGGGCTTGAATATAGTAATCATTTTAGTTAAAAAAATTTAACCATCCACTATTAATCATTAAAACACCTCTTTGCAAATTTTACAAACTTGTTAGCACCCCTACGGTACACCAAGGCTTGATATTTGTTTCAAATTATTCATTTTGATTAAAAACATAATTTATGGATTTGTATAAAAATGTGAAGGATTTGGGGATTTCATATGTATGATTTTTATATATAATGTGAATGATTCGTGGGTTTATTTAAAAATAATTTGTGGGTTTGTTAAAAAACATAATCAAGAACACAATGAACATTCTATCATAATTTTCAACCTAGATTTTGAAAATTGAATTCAATTAGGCTATAAATTATAATCAAATTGTATGGTCGATAATCTTAGCACCCCTAAATCCCCCTCCTTTGTTATGCATGAGACCAAAATTCTCGATGTTGTCTTTGTTGATTCCTGGGCCAATGGCACAAATTGATGACATTGATGTCTACATGGCACCATTGGTAGAAGAATTGAATGGGTTATGGGTAGCGGGTGTGAAAGCATTTGACTTTAGAAACACATGAAGATTTCACAATTGAAAGCTATATTGATATGGGTAATTCATTATTTCTAAGCTTATGGCACTTTATCCGGTTGTAATGTTCACTATTACTTTGGGTGTCCCATTTGTGGTGAGGAAACTAGATCTCAGCAGCTCAAGGAGAGTGGTAAAATTATATATCATTCTCATAGGAGATTATTTTCTCCCGATCACAGTTTTAGATTTCATAAAAGTTCTAATTTTTTGTCGGGTTGGGTCGAACATAGGTTACCTCCAAGAAACATTTTCGATTCGGAAATTGAAAGGAAGTCTTCCAAATATGGACCTAATGTGTCGGGGAAGAATCCTAAATTCAAGAATGTCAAGCATAAAAAACCCTTGTTGAGAATGAAACTGAGAAAGGGAATATGTTCCCTAAGAGGTCAATATTATTTCACTTGCCATATTGGAAGGGTAATCCCATGTGCCATATATTAGATATCATGCATGTCAAGAAGAAACTAATCGAACATCATGTGAGCACCTGTCTAGGTTGAAATGATTTGAAGGATCGATAAAAGTCACAAAGTGATCTCAAAGTGTTGAAAATTAGGTATCAATTATGGTTAAAAGAAGATAATAGTGGGAGGAGTATAATCCCCCTAGGGAATATACTTTAACTAGCTAAGAAAGAAAAGTGCATTTAAACATACTGCATAATTTGAAAGTTGGCTATAATTGTTCATCAAATTTGCAGAAGATTGTGAGTTATGCCACACACGATCTACAAAAGTGCAAGTCTCAATATTGTCAAGTGATCATGCAACTGGTCCCTTTATTGTTTAAGTGTTTTTCTAAGCATAAGGATTTATGAAGGGTCATTATCCAGACTAGCTTTTTCTTCGCACTTTTGTGTGAAAAATTAGTCCACCAAAATAACATAATGGATAAAAAAGCAAATCTAGTTTAAGAAACTTTTGTGTTTGAGAAGTACTTATCCCTGACATTCTTCGATATAAGCATTCACTTTTTTCTTCATTTATGAAATGAAGAGATTCTTTGAGGTCTGGGAAGATATTAATGGATATACTCGTTTGAAATGTGGATGACAGTTTTCAAAGTGTATGTTAAGAATACGAGGTATAATGAAGGATTCATCACGGAGGAATAAATTACTGTGGAGGCATCTGTATTATCTAGGGAATATATTCCCAACCCTAAAATTGTAGATGATGGATATGAGTTCACCGATGAGGGTGGTCAAGTCATGGGCAAACGAGTCAAACTGATAATTTTACAATATGAGCCGGTGGCTCGTTATATATTTGAAACTCGTGAAGATGTCAATCAATGGAGAGAGTAAGTTCATGATGTAATTTACTCCATGTTGTTATCTTATATACATGTTCACATTCATGATAAATTTTTCGATTCAGTGTAGAAAATATAATGCATCCAGATAAAGAAAATGAAGGATGATTTCACATTCAGATAGTAAATTTAGACTTTGGGTGTGAAGTAGATGGCGGTTGATGAATCAATCCTTAATCATAATTTCTAGTATGAATACTACACCCAACCTTAAACTTATGACGGGTAGTAAAACACAAGAGGTAACTATTTGGTCAAATGTCCCTTATTACATGATAAATAATTGCAAGCTTTAAAACCTATCACATTAAATTATGTAATTCATAATTTCAGCTTTTGAAGATGGGTGATGCCACGCCATGTCTTGCTCGTCTCTCCACCAGACCCAATTTCATAGCACATGAGTATAAGAAGTATCGATCGAACGGTTATGTATTATCTTTGAGGTTGTACAAGAAAAATACTTTGCTAAAAAATAGGTGCATTTCATATAAGGATCTTACGTACTTCAGGATGATTGCCGAAGATAAAAATCTCGTTGAAGAATAAATGAATAACTATGGCGTTATTAAAACTATTTTTGAAATAGACTATATATATTTAAAAGAGGTTGTGTTTTGTTGTGATTGGGTGATAGTCGAGGAATAAAATTCTTGTAAAGTCAATTCGGGTACCAATTTGTTAATGGTGGACTTGTACAAGATAAAGAGAAAGGAGAATATAAATGATAAGACATTTGTTTATGCATGAGAAAGGGTAAAGCAAGTGAATTACTCAGAGTGTATCAACAACGACTCGTGGACAGTCGACTTACATGTGACACCCCGCTTAAAATAATAACGGGTGGCCAGCCCTATACTATAATAAATCAGGAATCTCAAGTGGATCATTCTCAGCATCTATTGTCGATATTAAATGAACAGAACTAGATACCCAATACTACCATAAGCGGATGCCAAAAAAATCTAAAAACATACAACGAATGAGCATGCTAACCATATAGTAACAACTAAAACTGATAATGTATACATGCATACTACAATAAAAGTAATTACTCCTACAAAACATAATAAGTACAACAAAAGAAAATACCCGAATATACTGTCGGGTCACAGACAATACAACATCCTGAGGAGAGAAATATAAAAGTGCTACATATATAACCCTTGGGTATAAACCCTATATACAAACTGAATACTTAACTGGATTTACAAAAGATAGGAAACGACTATAGCAAAAAATCCCGCAATAGTCCGCATCTGCTACAGCTCCAAGGACACTGGATATAAAAGAATCATTGGCGTCCTTGTGGTGGGACACCTATAATATATATATATATATATATATATATATATATATATATATATATATATATTGTAGGAAAGAAATATAAACGGTCAGAGCTCGAGGTTAAAAACATTTTTAGCAAGTGCATTAAAATGCATAATAATTACAAATGCACAATTTCAAAACTAAAGTGGAGTCGCACTCCCATAGAACTCAAACTCACCCCTCAACTAAAGCGCGCACCTAATTGTATGCATATGAACCTTAATTGATCTACCCGACACATTCTAGGGACAATTCAATCTTCATCTACGCATAATCTACACTTGCGTAACACACCATCTAAAATATAACCTTTATCTTCTTATTCTAACACGTCCTAAGTTTACGCCCGATCTTATACATTAATATATTAATAGAATTCATCAGTTTTGAATTATTAACTTAAACAAGTTATTAGTATCTGAATAGTCACACATCAACTTTTTATTTTTATAAAGCATTGATTCGCTATAACACATAAATTCAAGTACTAAGGACTAAACTTTCTCCACTCCCAACATTGCGTTACGTTTTGTGCGTGGGACGTCTCGCAAAGCGAAATCCAAATAAGTTATCCCCCGATACACTACTCCTTGATAATGTTGATCGTTGAGATCCATTATGCCCTCAGTACACAACATATATAACATCTGCTACTTATTATGAGTAACTATCCCTAATTACACAAATAAAATATCGCACAATACCTTTAGGGTCTATATAACAGTATCCTAGTTATAGAGCACGATCATTCAACCCTAACCAATGCGTACACATAATACACATAGCATGCATTTAAAAAATACATAACACATTCACTTATAGGATTTATATAATCTCTGGAATGCTATCATCTTCCAAGAATTACTCACATTCTCCCGAGTTACCAGTCACCGGACTATTATCACATCGCCCTAGTAAACAATCAAATCACATCGTATGGGAAGCGGTCATAGTTCCTCACCGGAAAATAAGAAGAGTCATACCAAAGACGTCTTACCCCTGAACCAATAGGTCATAACATAAATAATGGACGCCTATGACCCGGGACCTATACGCTCCCTGCTTTTCAAGCCAGGGGCCTCACCCACATCGGACAACTTCCCATGATAGCATATGCTAGGTATGTCTACCTAATTATCAAATACACGAAATATGTACACATACAATCATCATCATCATACACACCACCTATATTTGTATGCACATAATAATTATCCCATCTATAAGTATAAACATAAACAATTATAGTCATTGACATACTAAAACATTCCCAATTCATATTATGGATCAGTTAATCATACGTACCATTAACATTGTCGTATTTATGATTAAATCCTTAAGTTTAATGTCAGTAAGAGTACACCACCTCTCTCTTATTTACCCATAATTATCTCCCAATAGAAATCTTGTTGCTAGTAGGATTCCTCACTAAGTCGATACGATAACTTCAATTTATACTCTCTTAAAATAACCCGATACGACCTTAATATTTCATCATATATGAAAATCCCTAAAAATCTCTAAGACGTACTTCTCGTATCATATTAGAATGTTCCTAATCGATAAACCCAATCGGAACGGAGCGAAACTCACTCTAGAAAAATGTCGCAAAATAACCTTGTTTCCGAATCAATTCGACCCCCTTCCGAATTGATTCGGTCCTAAAAGCCAACTGATTCTCCAGTATGCGAAGTTATTCGGTCCAAAGGACCTGTAATTCTATCTTAGGCCGAATCGATTCGTTTTGGATCCGAATTGATTCGGTCACCCAGACCTAACACTTTTACCTTAAGAAGAATCGATTCACTTAGGGACCGTATCGATTCGGGTGTGTAGAACTCAAAGAATCCCCACTTCTGCATAAATCGATGAAATATATACCCAAATATCATCAACTCTAATCATCAAACCCTCATCAAATCATGATTCTAACCTCATGAATCAACCCAACTATGATCCCAACCATCACTACACCATTAAACCCATATACACACATCAAATACAAGATTTAATCAGCAAATCTAGGCTTTTGACATGTTAACCCCAAATCCATATTTTTCTCCACAAATCATGCAATAAATTACACACATAGATTATTTAGCAAGTTTAATCACTTGCCTCAAAGTTGTATAGGTTGGATGTTCCTCAAAATCGCGTATCGGCCGGAACCTCCAAGCTTCTCCTCTTTCCCTTCTTCCTTTCCTCTTCTCTCACTCTCTCTAAAGCTTTCTAAATCTCACAAAAGAGATTGGCTTCTCACGAGTCCTACTTAAGCCTTATCTCTAAAATACCCAACTTTAAATGATAATACACACATTAAATGACTCGTTTACTCCAATTTGAGTCAAACTAACTTAAAATATTCTGAAACCTAAATAAATCCCAAGGATAGTCATTTCGACTATCTCGACCCTTCCCGGATCAACCGTACACTCACAATCGTCATTCTGAATACTTTATAACATCCTCTAATTTTGACCTCATTTGCCAAATTTAAAATTCTCCAATTTAAATAAATGTTATTACTCCCAAAATAATTTAAATTCGCAGTCCTCAAAATTACGAGGTGTTGCATACTCCCCCCTACACATAATTTCGTCCTCAAAAATAAGTTAATCCTAGTACTCCAAACCTCAATTAGCTCCAAAGTTACCTATCCTAAAGATCACTACACCTATCTCTCCTACTTCTAATCGCGATCATTTTAGTTTAAAATTAAATTAGTTAACCAAGACACCCATACACCCTGTACCCGAGCTCAACTGTAAAAACATTACCCATATCCACTTACCCTTAAATCGTAATAAGGTTTTAATAAATTAATTTGTTATAACGTACTAAGTATATTTCAAGAGAAAATTTAATGTCCGAAGATTCAACTCTTATCAATTCCCGACATTCGTCTCTTTCATGCGGGGGAGGTCTCGCAAGAAAAATCCAAACAAGGAACCCTCCCACTACACTACTATGCAGCTCTATCAGGGATTAAGATCAGTTAAATTAGGGCTAAAGTTTTATACATATTTTTTTTAGCCATATTGATATTCCTCGAAGGCCCATAAAAAATTGTAATATCAAAAACAGTTTATGTCTTTCGACAAACAATTAAAATACCTTATGCCCAAGTCATAAGGTGTCAACAAATACAAAACTCTTACCACTATCTAATTCTCAACATGCACACAACCATGAACTAAAATTCCTTGCTCAATAGTGAACCCGTTATACACTGAATCTGCTCAGTGATAAAAATCTTCTATATCATAACAAAACATTTCCACAAAATGGATCCTTCCACAACTGCAACATTACAAATACAAGCATCTAACCCTAAGTATAAAATGAGATAGCATTATCGTTACCACTCAATAAACTTTAACAATTCCAACGTTCAAAACAAAATCGTAACTCTCTACTAGCACATTGCAAAACAATCTATTCTCCCGAAAGATATCATCCAAGTGCCACACTTGCTCACTTCTCCTTCCAAGGTAATTCTTATACCCAACCTGGTTGTAACGGTTAACCACTCACTAAAATATTAAGTGTGACGCTCTTAACACCACTCAAAGCATGACCTAAACATATAGGAAAATAATTTACATATTACCTCCTTACTCCAACTGCCTCACGTCATCAATGGGTCTCTATTCAAAGTCCTCCTTTCCAGACTGTCCTATGATTTATTGTAGGGGTTGCACGTCCAAAACCTCCTCAAAAAGTTTCCCTCTTCCTCTTTCAGGACAATCCATCTTCCTATGGACTATATCACCACAAAAGAAACATCCCCCAGCAAATCCTTTCTGACTACCCGGAGGGACAAAATGTTGTTGTGGCCCTTGATAATCCTGCCTATACCATCTTACTCCACTGGCATTATCTCCTTCATTCCTACTTGATGAACCCGAGACCCCAAATTCCTTACTCGCTTTTAAACGAAGACGATACTTCTGACATTGTAGCAATGTCGCATTCATCACATCGGTAAAGGTCAGTAACGTCAGGTTCCCTAATAAATGCTACCGAATCTTCCAATCTAAACCTCCCAAGAACTTCACTATTCACTTCTCCTCTGTATTTACCTCATCGGGCATAAAATTCACCAGTCGAGTAAATTCTTCTTCGTACTCAGCCACCATTCGATCAACTTGAGTCACATCCAGAAATATCCTCTTCATTTTCATTTGAATTGTAAAAGGAAAATACTTTTGATCAAAGCACACCCAAAAGTCTGCTATGGACATTGCATTTCTCTGCTCCAAGGTGGTGACTGATTCACACCATTGGAGAGCTTCACCCATTAGTTTAAAGGTGGTGAGTATTTGCTTTTGCACTTCACTGCATTCAACCATTCAAAGGTGCCTTAGTATATCCTACTTCCACTGACTTGCAACTAGTATGTCAGCTCCCCCAGAACATTCTGGAGTATGTCCTTTTTGAAAAGCTTCTCGTACTCTTTACCACATAGATGGCTCGGGGTGGGATTGGGCTACTTAGGCTATAGGTTGATGTGCCATCGCAGCAATGGAAGCATTTACTCCTTGTGCCACAGTATTGGTAACTTCGGCTGCATCCACAGTCCCTTAAGGCATTTGCGGTTCCATATTCTCAGCCCCCCTATTTGCCCTGCCTGGACGACCTCTTCTCAGTGGCATCTGAAATAAGAGCAACTGTATCAGAACTTCGTTCAAGTAATTACGCATCGCAGAAGGAAATATAAGTATAATGAACACAATTGTCCTATTAATAGGGCTCTACATCAAGAACGGTTATGGAAGAAAGCTGAAAACCCACTCAGATACTAAGGACTAGAACCTGATGCTCTGATACCACCTGTGACACCCCACTTAAAATAATAACGAGTGGCTAGACCTATAGTATAATAAATCAGGAATCTCAAGTGGATCATTCTCATCATCTACTGTAGATACTAAATAAACAGAGCTAGCTACCCAATACTACAATAAGCAGATGGCAAAAAATCTAAAAACATACAATGAATAAACATGCTAACCATATAGTAACGAATGAAACTGATAATGTATACATACGTACTACGGTAAAGGGAATTACTCCTATAAAACATAATAAGTACAATAAAAGGAAATACCCAAATATGTTGTCGGGTCACAGACAATACAACATCTTAAGGAGAGAAATATAAAAGTGCTACATATATAACCCTTGGGTATAAACCCGATATACAAACTGAATCCTTAACTAGATTTACAAAATATAGCAAACAACTATAGCTAAAAATTCCGCAATAGTCCGCATCTGCTATAGCTCCAAGGACACTAGATAGAAAAGAATCACTGGGGTCCTTGTGGTGGGACACGTATAATACATTACAATATATATATATATATATATATAGCAATAGAGAAATATAAACGGGTCAGAGCCCGAGGTTGAAAACATTTTTAGCAAGTGCATTAGAATACATAATAATTATAAATGTACAATTTCATAATTAAAGTGGATTCACACTCCCGTGGAACTAAAACTCATCCCTCAACTAAAGCGCGCACCTAATCCTATGCATATGAACCTCAATTGATCTACCCGACACAGTTAAGGGACAATTCAATCTTAATCTACGTATAATCTACACCCGTATAACCCACTATCTAAAATATAACACTATCTTCTTATTCTAACATATCCTAAGTTTACGCACGATCTTATACATTAATATATTAATATAATTTATCAGTTTCGAATTATTAACTTAAACAAGTTATTAGTATCAGAATAGTCACACATCAACTTTTTATTTTTATAAAGCATCGATTCGCTATAACACATAAATCCGAGTACTAAGGACTAAACTTATCACCACTCCCAACATTGTGCTACGTTTCGTGCGTGGAACATCTCGCAAAGCGAAATCTAAACAAGGACCCCCCGATACACTACTCCTTGACAATGTTGATCGTTGAGATCCATTATGCCCTCGGTACACAACACATATAACACCAATTACTTATTATGAGTAACTATATCTAATTACACAAATAAGATATCGCACAGTACCTTTAGGGTCTATATAACATTATCCTAGTTAGAGAACACGATCATTCAACCCTAACCAATACGTACACATAATACACATAGCGTTCATTTAGAATACACATAACACATTCACTTATAGGATTTATATAATCTCTTCAATGCTATCATCTTCCAAGAATTACTCACATTCTCCTGTGTTACCAACCACTGGACTATTAGCACACCGCCTTAGTAAACAATCAAATCACATCGTATGGGAAGCGGTCATAATTCCTCATCTGAAAATAAGACGAATCATACTGAAGACGTCTTACCCCTGAACCAATAGGTCATAACACAAATAATGGATGCCTATGACCTGGGGACTATACGCTCCCTGCTTTTCAAGCAAGGGGCCTCGCCCACATCGCACAACTTCCCATGATAGCATATACTAGGTATGTCTACCTAATTATCAAATACACAAAATATGTACACATACAATCATCATCGTACACATCGTCTATATTTTTATGAACATAATAATTATCCCAGCTATAAGTATAAAGACAAACAATTATAGTCGGTGATATACTAAACCATTCCCAATTCAGATTACGTTTCAGTTGATCATATGAATCATTAACATTATACCATTTACGATTAAATCCTTAAGTTTAACGTCACTACGCGTACGCCACCACTCTCTTATTTAATCATTATTATCTCCAAATAGAAATCCCATTACTAGGTGGATTCCCCACTAAGTCGATACAATAACTTCAATTTATACTCTCTCAAAATAACCCAATACGACCCCAATATTTCATCATATATGAACCTCCCTATAAATCTTCAAAACATACTTCTCGTATCATATTAGAATGTTCCAAATCGATAAAACCAATCGGAACGGAGCAAAACTCACTCTATAAAAACCTCACAAAATATCCCTATTTTCGAATCGATTAGGCCCCCTTCCGAATCGATTCGGTCCTAAAAGAGAATTGATTTGCCGGTATGATAATCGATTCGGTCCAAAGGACCTGTATGTATATCTTAGGCCGATTCAATTTTTTTTGGATCCGAATCGATTCGATCACCCAGACCTGACACTTTTACCTTAGGCCGAATCGATTCGCTTAGGGACCGAATCGATTTGGGTCTGCAGAACTCCAAAAATCCCCACTTTTGTATAAACCGATGAAATATATACCCAAAAATTATCAACTCTAACCATCAAACCCTCATCAAATCATGATTCTATCCTCATGAATCAACCCAACTATGATCCTAACCATCACTACACCATCAAACCCATATACACACATCAAATACAAGATTTAATCAACAAATCTAGGTTTTTGACATATTAACCCAAAATCCATATTTTTCTCCACAAATCATGAAACAAATTACACACGTAGATTATTTAGCAAGTTTAATCACTTGCCTCAAAGTTGTAGAGGTTGAATCTTCCTCAAAATCGCCTATTGGCCGGAACCTCCAAGCTTCTCCTCTTTCTCTTCTCTCTCTCTCTCTCTCTCTCTAGGGATTTTTAAATCTCACAAATGAGATTGTCTTCTCACGAGTCCTACTTCAGCCTTATCTCTAAAATACCCAACTTTAAATGATAATACACACTTTAAAGGACTCGTTTACTCCAATTCGAGTCAAACTAACTTAAAATATTCCATAACCTAAATAAAATCCCAAGGACAGTCATTTCAACTATCTCTACCCATCTCGGATCTACTGTGCACTCTGAATCGTTAAATAAATGTTATTTCTCCAATTTTGACCTCATTTGCCAAATTTAAAATTCTCCAATTTAAATAAATGTTATTTCTCCCAAAATAATTTAAATTCTCAGTCCTCAAAATTACGGGGTGTTACACTACACAGGCAAAAGAGTATAACTAGTAGAGTGGATGACCTGGCTCCCCTTACTGAATATCAATCCAAAATAATTTATAGTTACTTTACAAGAGTTGAGTTATTTGGGATGTATAATGTATTGAGGATTCCAATTTGTAATTTATAATATGTAGTTTGAAATGATCTCAAACATTAATTTATCATTCATTAACTATAATGTTTGTTGTTGTAGTAAAAGTCTCGTGTGAGTATTTCCATTATATTCTTATATCTTGATTAGGTATTTTCGTTTGATTCACTAATGAAAACAATTGGGTGGTGCAGTTTTATGTTATTTAAATTCTTATATCCCGAACTTGAGTATTTACATTTGATTTATGTTATATATTATGGTACTAAAACCTATTTTTTTTTCCTGAATATGACATCATCAGGCCATCAGACCCTAGAAAAAAGCGAGGGTGATAAGTAATAATCTAATAATAAGCCCATAAAGTAACATAATTTTAGAACCACAGTTGAAAATAGTACTACTCTAAATATGAGTGTGTTAGAGTTGGTGAAATCAGTAATTGGTCCCAAAAGCACGAAGATTGGAGGATCGTGCCCGTGGAGCTGAAGATGGTCGTTTGTATGGTCCTTGGAGGTATGAATATCTCAATATTTATATTAAATATTTTACTTTCATATAGAATTTATTATTATGTTTTTTAATGTTAATTCACTAACTTTCTTATATTATATGTTTGCTGGACATAAACAACTCAACCTTCCCCTGAAAGAACGTGACACTGTATTGATGGGTGTGGGCATGCAATGGATGATATGGAAGAAGAACCTGCGTCACCATTATTTTAGGAAGGATCGAGAGTCAGATCTTACACGTAGGTACACTGTCCCAAAGAATGATCTAATCATGTTCGTCAACTGATAGAGGCTTATGGATAAATAGGCTTCTGAGGGACAGTTGTCCTCCCATGGCCTTAGAAGGATTCATAGATAAAAGAAGGTGGATGTACACTACTACGGGCGGATATGTTACGCGGAGCTGGAGCATAGGATGATAAGTAAACTGATTTAAGTAAATTAATTTAATTTGGTCACATTTTTCTTTTATTTAGTCACATTGTGTAGAAGTCTTGGAGTAGCCCTTGGGGAAAGACACATAGGATCGACTCTTATATAAATATTTGAAGTAAGAAGGGTGACCCTATTAATCTGTAGGTCTCCAACACCATCCTAAGTTATGGTAGAAATTATTTTCTTAATTTTATATTGTTTATTAATATTCATTTTCAAAGTTAATAACATGTTTTTATGTTGTTTTAGGAGAGTCTAAACAAGGTTCACAACACCCAAAGTGATGCCCGCATTACATCTCTGAATACGAATGCAGTGAGCCAAGTGTTGGAATACGATAAAAAAGGCCGTACTCGGTGTTTTAGCTCCTAGATAGGAAAGTCAAAGATGATGGATATTGGTTGTAGTAACAGTGGGTTATCTTCCAAGTTCAACATGTACAAATCAGAAACAGACTCGAAATTAGAAAGTCTCCAACAAACGATGAATCACATATTCGAGTGGGTCAATCGTGCTATCACGAATATAGGTAAGGTCAATACGAAAGAGAAGGATAAGGGAAATGGTAATAAGGCATTGCACCATATATCGAAGATGGTCATGAACCTCATCCGTGACTAAGGCCACGGGTTACCGACCTCGACCATGACCATTTATGCCGTGACAAAAAATAATGGTAACGAGACTCATCCATAACCAAAATCACCTCATCCGTGACTAGCGTGGGACAAAATTGGCTCCATAGTCATGGAATAATCCATGACACCACAGTCATGGCCCAAGTCCATGATCATGGATGGGATAATGTTCAATTTGGGTTATGATCCAAATCCATGACCCCTATTTTTTAAAAATAAATAAATAAATGGTCATGATCTACGATCATGACTAGTTATTTATTTGTTTCGAAAAACATGTATTCAGTAACCATTTCATATACAATTAGGCAATATTATTACCGTGGAGTTGACAATTTAAAGTAAAGCACCGTGACATCCTAGTTAATTTATAAATTATAATAAATATTCATAATTCAAACTAAAGATCCAATGTCATAATAAGATACAATTTCGATACAAATAGGAATGTCAAGGGACATTATACTAATAGGATACAAATAGGATTCTCAAGGTTAAAATATTATTGTGATACTCAATATCCCCTGTATTAACTACAAGATCCTTCAAATTAGGGTTTTCATCAAAAGCACACTAGAACTCTTTAGGAGACTTTAATGCATATGCTTGAGTAGCCATACCCTTTGGTGCATGTAGAAGAATTTACCAATTGACATGGCCCAACTATGGGTAGATTTTAGGGATTCTTAGTTTCTCTTTAGTTATTTCTTCTTCTCACTCCCTTATTATGAATTGTTTGTTACATTCAGGGACTGATCAAGTGTTTAAATGGATCAACAAATCTATCATTTGCTATTCATTACGGGAGATATGGTTAATTAAAAACAAATAAGTCTTTGATGTCCATATAATGAGGTATCATATAATCTACAACAACATTAAAAAAATAATTCAATACATTTTCTCTTCCTTCAAATTCAAGCCACATAAATTTCTTCACGTATAGAGGCATGTAAAATCCTCGCCTTAAAACTCCTTTAGTTAATATCCACAAAACTATCTAGTAAAATGGATTGAAAAATTTTCTCATATGCTGAAGCTAAGTATTGAAGGATCTTGTGATGTCCAAGGGAGTATGGATATTGGTGCAATTCTTAGAGAGTGTATAGGAGAATTAATCTGGGCTTCTTATAATTAGAAAATCTCTGGAACTAACAACACTGATGACGCTTTGTATATAATTGTTAACCTGGCTTATTGTATTGATAATGGCTTTGTGAATTTGGTGGTGGAGACCAGCTCTCTTCTTATATTTCAATGCATTAATGACAAACGTAAAGTTCCATGGAGAATTATAGTTGAAATTGAAGAGATTAAAGAGATGGTAAAGATACACTATATCTAGGTAATTCATTGCTATAGAGAGGTTAATTTTGTTGTTGATTTTCTTTATAAACAAGGTATATCCTCTAAAATCAAACCATGTTTGACTGTAGAAATATTTTCCCTCAAGATCATGGCTTCTTTCAAACGAGATAAAGTAGGATGTCAATATTTGAGAAACGTTTGATAGAGTTTCTATTTTCACTTAATTTTAATTCTTAAGTTTTCTATTTTCTTAATCAAATCTCTGTAAATTGTAAATTTTCCACTAGAGAGGTAGATTCTCTATATATAAATAAAGTGTGGGATGTAAATCTCTTCCTCTAAAAAACATTATAGATCATTGTTTGAATTAATTGTGCTTGCATTGCCATGTTGTGTTTGCTTCACTTTACACCACTACATGACGTTATTCTTTCTTCCTTAATTTCAATTGGTATCATATATTCTTACATTTTGGGAGAGATATTGTGTATGGGGGATAAATTATTTATTATACCATCTATCTTTGTCTATTTTGGAATAAAAGGGGGAGAAATGATATCTTTCACTTTAGTTTAATGAGGAAATCTCTATCTTAGGGGAGACGTCGTACCTAGGTGGGAATCATTAGATATAGGGGTTCTTATTACATTTCAATTTATATTATTATATATTCAAGTTGCATTTAAAGGCGTGTTTAAATTTAGAGGTTTGTAAGATGTGGCAAAGTTGAAGCGAGGAAAGCTAATTAAGATTTATGAGTCGACTAACTTGTACTTTTCCTTTTGAGGTTATGGAGTGAGATCTTGGAATATCTTGACGGCCCAAAGGAGTTTTTATATATTTGGTTTTGTCCCGGAATAGCGAAAAAGGGATATTTGTGAGTAAAAAATTCCAACAGAGTCAATTTGTATGTAATTTGGCTTTATTTCGAGTTTGGCAGAACTCTTTGAGTCATAGGTTAGGACTTGAGTCGTTAACCTTTCAAGACTATGACATGGTTTCTTAAAGGCTTAGTGGCTAAGTTAGAAGGTCTACATCATCGTGTCGCATTTTGTATTGGTTTCCATCATCACATTCCAAGGATCTCTTAGGTATGGATGCATATATATTTTTATCTTTAATATTTTATATTTGGATGTTACGATTTTATAAAACTATTTTTATCTCTTTTAATATTTTTAGAAGAAAAATATTTTTTTCATGAGGTCGTTAGAATGACATTGGTTATGTCCTTCGAATGAGTACATTTATCTCGTTAAAACAACTTCGAATGAACTTAGAATGAGATCCTTTTTAAAAACTTTTGGCTTGTTTTGGAATCTCGTTGGAAATGTTGTTTGAAAGACGTTTGAACAAGATGCATGTCTTCATTTGAATGAGATGTACCTTGTTTTCACAAGATAATGAATTTTTAAGAATTCAATATTTTCCAAATGGATTTTGATCCTTATCATATTTTCAACAAAGTTCTTAAAAATATTAGTGCGGAGTAGCATTTTATTATGAGAGAAATTCTTATGTTTTGAGTTCCCAAAACTCCATAAAAAACTCTCCGTTTTTGCCCAAACCTTATGTATACACCCAAAAAGTTTTAGATCCAAGATTCATTATATTATTCTTCAAGACCTAGTTTATGGGAACTAAGGTTTATTCTCCACATATTTTTGTGAATTCTTTCATTGCGGTGGACTTTGTATATAATGATGTGTTTTCATATAATGGACTTCATATTTCATGATTGTTGAGTTGATCGATGGATACCAGGGTGTGATTGGACTCACACATTGTGGCAGTTCTATGGGTTGATTCCTACATTGTCACTCTGAAAGAGAGGTTGATGATCAAATATGCATCAAGGCTAACGAGAGCGTCAAGTCATTGTCTAAGTCATCAGTTGACTTTTCTAAATCATTTATCATAGTAAATTTTCATGGCTGGACCGTTCGAGATTTTTCCCAGTATGGGTTTTACTCACACATCAAGCACTGTGATTGATTTACTTTATTTTATCATGCACTCACCAAGATGCATGTTTAGGTGAAGATAAAATTTGTCAATTGGTTTAATCACAACTTCCTTAAAATCGGTGCAAAATTTTACTTTGGGTAAAAATTGTTTAAGTTTAACATTTAATTTGAAAAAAATAAAAAATTGTCCTTTGTGTAGACCATTCCCTATTATCACATTTTCTCAAATTAAGAACCCAATGGTCTCTTTATCATTTTCTTGGAAGGTGTTGGTAGCGCGGGGTGGGGGGGTGGTGGTATTGAACTAATAAACATTTTTTGCTTACTCATAGATGGAGTGGTATTATGAACCATTTTCAGAGAAGAGTATTGCTCACCTATTGGTGATGAGAATACACGTTGGAGTGGATGAGATGAGAATCCATGAGGTGTACTGTCATCATTGCCTACGTTATCTCCATTGTCGTTCGACATAACCTACAAGAAAAAAAGTGACGAATTCATTATACTAACCTATCTACGACTAACCAGTCATGTTTACAACTACATATATGCATATAACTTCTCATAATTAGACTTAAAAATATATTCAATGTGTTTGATATCCATCCATTCAGTATTACGTTTTAAAAATTTATCGATTTTTTCACGTGGCCAAGTAATAGTAAGCGTATCTATGATTGATATATAGATTTCCCGTGACATGAAATCATAATCCTTTATTCTTCAACTTATTGTCAAAATAAATTTAACATGCATATGTCGCGAGACATCACAGTCTTGATTAATGCCCTCTTTACGGTAGTTATATCAACAATGGGTGAATATTTTTTCTGCCCAATCTAAAAGTGTAAGTAACTCCAAGGATACGTCGGGATTATGTAGATGAAATATATTTTCTACTGTCTCATCCCAACTTTCTAGCAGGAAAAACATAATAGGATCGAGCAGGTACCCTTGCGAGAGCTAAACTCCATGATTTTGAAGGTAGTTAAACTGTTAAATCTTCTTATTCCCATACTTGTGAATAAGATTATCCTTTACATGGAGAGCACTAATAAAATATGTATAAATGTTCTCCAATGTTAAACTCTCGTACTATTATTTCCAATGATTGTCACCGTGTCTCATTTTTCCTGAGAAAAATATACGAGGGTATGGATATGAGTCCTACAAGTAATGGATCTAATTAATCATTAACTAGTTATTATTTCTCAATGAATCCAATTTAAGTTTATCTTATTTTATTTCATCCTAACATTGTTATGCGTCCTTTCGTCTATTTTCATTCACCCAACCAAAATCAACAAGTCTAAAATAAGTTTTTTTTTAATTTTATTTAATTATAAAATCACTATATGTCCAATAAATGTGCAACCCCTTTCACCAATTTGTGTTCATCCAAATAAGAACCACTTAAGGAAGGGATGAACACGGCCTCAAAAGTCAACCAAATAGTGTTATCCATATTATTTACTCGCACAATATCAATAAGTCAAAATTATATTTAAATCCAAAAATTACTTTTTGTCCAGCAAATGTGCGCGTTATAACAGTCAACCAAAAATATGTACAAGTAAAATTATACGCGTTATACATGTATACGTAGTTATAACCTTCAAACAAACAGTTATAAGATTATGTTACTTAAAAGAAAAGTAAAGTAAAGTTACCCGAATAAAGGAAGAACCTATAATTAGTTGAACATCAATTATTGTTCTCCAATTTCATGCTTACATGAAACTAGTATAAAACACATGTATGTGTGTGTGTGTGTGTGCGAGAGTGCGTGCGTATGTGTTATTCATGTGCGTGTGTTTGTATATGTTATACATGTGCGTGTGTTTGTGTGTTATACATCTGCATGTGTTTGTATATGTTATACATTTGCAAGTGACTACTTGTGTTATACACCTGTAAGTATATATAAGGCAAAGGGCATATCAAATGTTCTATTTACTCTTTACAATAAATCCATTGTGTGTGTATGCCTCTCTCTCAAACACTTTCTACACTGCCATTTTATCACACACGCACAAACACAAACTAATTCATACTCAAAGACACACACACACACACAAATATACGATAATTCGTATACACACATATATAATAATTCACAAAAATACAAAGTTTACCCAAACATAAATGGAGATATGGTATTATGGTATAAATATGGATGAAAATAGAAATGGTACGATTGAAAAACCCAATTCCAAAACTAAAATTAGGGTTTATTAACACACCCAAAAATATCACATAACCATAACATAAAAGCTCTGAAACCCTAAACCCCAAATCAATCAATCCTAATCACCCACACATGTTTGATTATTCACAAAATCACCACAGAGACATTTTAAATGACTAATTTTCGCAATCTACTAAATGACAAATTAAAAGGTGATGTGACAATTTTTTACTATTCAATTTCGATTGAAGAAAATTACTTTTGTTTTTGTTAAGTCTAGTTTGAAAAGGAAAGGATGTTGCATGTCTAAAAGGCTATATGTTCTTTCTAGCCATAGAATGGGTGGTGTACGCAAGAATAAGGTTATATTTAAATTTACTAAACAGACTATACATTTAGGTTATTTGAGTGTTTTTATTTCTTATGTTTGCGTATTTTTTTTAAAGTTTGTGTTTCATTAGCATACATAATAAAAAAAATATAACTTAATGGTCCTCGGCGTGTTTATATGTAATGTCGTATGGTCACTGTCCTTGACCGTGACCATTTAATTTTTTGCATGTCAACAACAAAAGTGACTAAAACAAAGTTTACACAGGACCTTAAACATAAATTGATATATTAAGAAAAAAAATATGTAGGATTTATCCAACAAACGAATACCATACAAATTTATACTAGATACAAATACACACACACACACATTTTAGTCTCATACACACACATACATTTCAGTCTCATGTGTACACATACACATACATTCACATACACATATATACAAAAATCATATAGTTCAACCAAAAACACACATACAAACCCATGTTTATATAATGAAAGAGGGAGAGTACCTGAGAGAGAAAGAGCAAGTGGCAGAAGGGGTGAGAGGTAGTAGTGGTGGAGATGGCCGAAGAAAAAGAGAGAGACAGTATGGAGGGGTTATAGAGAGAGGGAGAGAGATATCGTGAAATAAAAAAAGATAATGTTTTTTTTATGTGTAAATGGTTTGGTCATTGCCCTGGGCCGTGACCCAAGGTCGTGACCATTTATTTTTTACACATCGCCACCCTTGTCACGACCCAAGACGGTGAACAGTTCATGTGACAATTTAAAAATGGTCATGGCTCATGATCATGACCCATCTCAATTGATAACATAACATTTGTCATGTCTGTGGTCATAGTCCACGACCATGACCCACTTTGGTGGGAGTTTTAGTGCCCATTTTACCATTGGTGTGGTCACAAACCAAGGTCGTGACCATGGTCTATGGATACTACCACAATCATTTAATGTCACCCTTTAGCTTTGTCACGACCTTTATTACATGTTTTTGTCTCTATTCACGATCTTGGTGTAGTGGAATCTCGATTTCTATTGTAGTGGGAAGGTGGGTGAGGAACCATTTCTCCACCCCCCTCACTTACTCCGACTGACTCATCATCCCCATACAACATCTACTATACCCCAAAATATACTATCATGACTCCATTTGGGCTATTTGGGGAGAAAATGTATATCCTTGACACACGCGGGGGCGCCCCAATTGCCAAGGGAGTGAAGGATATGAGCATCACCCATTTTACCATGGTATAAAACCTTCCACTGCAAGATTTCAAGTCTCGAGTCTGAGTCACAAAGATTATGGCAGGGAAAGAAGACGAGGTATTGTGATTGGACGAGAAAGTCTTTGTTCGGCATATTGACGGCACACTAGGGGCCTACATTGTTTGGCCGAGTTGTCTCCACAAGACTTACTATGTTTTTGTAGAATGTTGTATTTGATAAAACAAACTGGCGGTAACTAAAGTTATGATGTATTCATGTAATTAACCTAAAACATTAATTTGATTTAATATATGATGTTGGTCTTTATTGGTTCTGATTTCATTTCATTTATGTCATATTATATTGTTGAATGTGTTGATGTTAACCAAAACTATGATTTTTTTTAAAAATTGGTTTATTATTGGCCAATAGCTACTACCAAGTATTTTGTTTTCCATTTTTGTGGTTTTTTCACGATCCCTAGCCATGACAAATGTCACGGTCAAGGACCATGATAAAACTGGGGAAAAATATAGGTCGGTGTGCACGAGAACTTAATTTGTAGCCGTGCGCATAGCTTAGCATACATTTCACACTACCTTCATCCATACTCACGATCAAAGTTAATCATGCGGACAACCCTTCTCCATGCGCCCGACTACAAAGTAAGCTCATGTGCACGAATTGACATACATTTCAAAGATCTTATTACCGTCCATGACTATGACAAGACCAATTCTTATTACGATCAAGGATCATGCCATGAGCGTGAAAAGTTCTTAATTGTCACAATCCTTAACCGTGTCAAGGATGGATCACCG
Organism: Sambucus nigra; assembly: GCA_949130495.1. NCBI lineage: Eukaryota > Viridiplantae > Streptophyta > Magnoliopsida > Dipsacales > Adoxaceae > Sambucus > Sambucus nigra. Next base: position 90,968,145 of record OX422223.1, read on the forward strand.
AGAGCTAATAATGATATTGAAAGGTGAAAATGACCATGACAAAGGGTTGTTTTCACGATCCTTAACCGTGACATGAATCATTATCACCCCCAGAATTCTCACGGTGATTGTGACAACGTTATGTTGCTAGTGTGACAAAATGGCTAAAATGTTGTAGTGAGGAGTGGTGACTTATAGGTAAGACTTTAATCATAAATTCTTTAAACTCATAATTACTATTAGAAATAAAAGTTAGCTCTCAGTTACAACCAACAACACAACGAAGCCGGTGTAAGAACCTTGTCCAATTTTCTTCATCTTTAGCAACAACTATAGAAAATGCAAGGATGAACATACCTACAAATAGTCCAAATTAAAGAGAATGTAATTCATTTCACAGTGAGAAATATTCAATTTTGCAATTTGAACTGATATATTTCTCAATGAAAAATCATATATTTCCAAGTGAGAAATAATTTAATTCAGGTTGCAAAATTAACGAGTCACGTTTTTTGCACCCATGTGTAACTTCAATTTATCCATTTGTTTCCTCTCCAATTTCACAAATTCTAATAACATGTTAAAATTTGCATAAAACAAATAAACACCTAAAGTATTAAACCGTGTAAAGTGCATACATTAGTAATGTTTAACTATGAAGAATGGATTCTTTTATGATGATTTAAACCACCCGAAGCCGTTCACAATTACTGTCAAGAAAGTTAATGCCATAACTATTTAATTTCTTTTCGGATAAATTATACGTCTCGCAAACAGTTAGAGTTTTACTAGTTGTATGAAGATATCAGATGCATAGTTGATCCAAACATCATTAATACTAGAAATGCTAAAGTGATCACTAAAAGAATTAAGCAAATTTTTGTGGTTGGACTAAAATAATGTGGTGTATTTAGCATGGAATTGATGTATCATTTCTTCTCTGAATATGTATATCGGAACTGCAAATTATTTCTATCTACTATAACAACAAAATCACATAGTTCCACTCAGAAAATACAAGGAAACATGAAATCCTACTAGGATATACAATAGATTCATTGTTAGAAAACAATGAAAATTACACTAGAGAGAATTTCAATAACAAATGATGCATTTGTTAGAATATTTTTCATATTTGTACTCAAACCAATTACATGTTGCAACATAATGTTAGTTCTGGCCATAATAGTTACATTTAAATTTCACGGCTTTATTATCTCAATGCGATATTTTCTTTTTTTATATTTCCTTTTTGAAGTTCTAATCTTACATTTAATGTTTCAACTTCTCAATTCAATTTGGTAAAAAAAATCTAAAGCACTGAGACTTCGTATTGCAATTTTGCATTAAGTATCATTTTTCACTAAGAATTCTCAATGGGAGATCTCATTGTTAAATCACAATGCTAAATAGAAATATGAAGTCGCAATGCAAAATTCATCAAAAAGGACTCTAACATATGAATTTCAAAATGCTAAAACGTATCATACCTTGGTTTCCATTCTTTGTTACAACTGTAAGTAAATTTCTTTTGTATTTACTTTTCAAAAATGTACCATAAAAAAATATCACAGGGTGACAAAATTTAAAACTACCAATGCTTGCACCAAAATAAGCAAAAAAATATTAGAACATCTTTCTTAATAAATTCCAGCTTAAGTCAACAACACTTTTTTGTTATCCTAACAGCATCAACGTACCACCTAACTTGATCAAATTAAAGGCAAGATTCAATATATAACCGTGCCCTTGTATTTTCAACAACCATCCAAGAAGAATGATACAAAATTTGTAGTCCATAATTTGAGTTAAACTCCTAAATTACATCATAAGTTTTTGTCAAATGTTTTGTACATATTTCATCCACTGTAGAATCGCTACAGCGGAATAATGCGAATTCTCAAATAAAATACAATTGTAGTTAAACCCTAAAACATGCATTCAAGTGATTGAATTAAATATGAAAATCAAACAATCACAAGATCAAATATTAGGAACACAAAATTCAGGAAAAATCCCTGAAGGGAAAAGCCTTTTATTTCTAGAACTTTAAAAAGTTTACAAGACCATTGACTTACATAAAACTTGATCGCCCACAAGAGTAACACACGGTGCCTTAGTCAAACCTTTAAAGTAATGGCTAGAAATCAGCAGTGGTTCACACGCAGCTATACCACAAGGACACGCAGTCTTTACGGTGTAGGTTATCCTCCCCACAAGAGAAACTTCATAGAGAATCCCTCTATAATAGCACGCAACTCTCCGATTGTAGAGTTCTACCCACAAATGTAAATTTCAACAAAGTTCAATCTAGAATCTAAAAAAATTCACATAAAGATTGGGATGTTTTGTGGATTGAAAACAAAAGGTCTAAAACCTAAAATTGAAGAAGACGAAGTGTTCTGTTGTTAGTAGATTACTGGTATCGAAAGTCGTTAGGTCTTCTTCTTGAAAGACTTCTCGTTTAACGCTCTTTATATAAAAAATTTAAGGCAGTTCGTCATTCGAACGAGATCCCATGTCATTTGAACGACATCTGATGTCATTCGAACCAGATCCCTTGTCGTTCGAACTAGAAAATTCGCGAAAAATAAATTTAATTTTTTTACTGCCTTATGTTCTTATATTATGTACCCTATTTACGTTTGTGCCCGATATCAAAACAATCCTAAAGAGAGTCATTTATTATGTGATAAAAGAACTATCAAATACATTAAAGGCACTCTAAATTTAGAATTTTGGTACACTAATGACACTTCAAGTACTATAGTAGGATATACTGATGCTGATTGGGCTGGGATCCACAGTTGCATGTGAATATATCGCCGCAGGCAGTTGTTGTGCTCAATCACTTTGGCTAAACCTACAACAAATGTTAAGAGATTACGATATTATTGAAGAATAATTACATCTCTATTGTGACAATCAAGCGCAATTAATATTTCCAAAAATCCTGTTCAACACTCTAGTACTAAACATATTAAAATTCGACTTCATTTTATACGCGTGTTAGTTGAATCAAAGGAATTGGAGATTAATTACAGCCTACTAAATTGCAATTAGCTGATTTATTCACTAAACCCTTGGGTAATATACGTTTTGAATCCTTACGTAAAGCAATTGGGATGGTTATGGAAAATATGTAATATATCTTTGATATTTCTCTCTCTTATCTGTGTGAAGACCCTTTGTCCATTTGAGATAAAATGGGGGAGAAGCTTTGAGTCCAGTTGGACATTATTTTGATTACTTCATCTAAAAAGCTTGATCGTAGTTATCTTATTTTTAAGAGATCAGTACCTCATATTATCAGATTATTGTTAGGGTGTTGATTTGTATCTAGTTGAGTTATGTAATTTTCTTTTCTAGGATATGGGGTAGTTAGAACTTTGTATAGGAATAGGATTTTCTTATTTCTTCTGTATCCATATGAGTCCTTGATGACTCAAAGGAGATTTTGTCTTATATTTCCAAACGGGGATATTGAAGCACCTTATATCTTTGAGTCACTTGAGTCTATACTATATAGCTGCTCATCTAGTTTGGAAATAGTGACAAAATTGAGTCATATCCTTGGCTACTAAAGAGCCCACAGACTCTACATATGAATTCCTCTAAAAGACCCTAAAGGTATAACTCCAACACCTCACCTAGGATTGCATTTATGTGTTTCATTCTTCATAATATGGGTGTGTGTGAGTTAAATCCCATCAAAATGATTTTTTATAATTTTTGGGGTATTTTAAATAATTTTTAGGAATTTTTAAAATAATTTTTAGAAATTTAATATTGGATTTTATAATGTTTTGGGCTGTTTTATAATTTTCCTAAGTTCCTAAAACTTTGCTTGGGTAGAATCCAAAAGCGCTAGATAATATTGTGGGGGGAAATTGAATTTTTTAAACTTCAAAAACACACGTTTTTTAGTCCATCGTAGCCTTACATGTGTTGATCTTATATCAGATGGATCTGTGTTTTCTCTTCCTCACATAACCAAGACCTTATTTAATCCATTGGGTCAATCTTATCAATGGCCTGCATGTCTTCTAACTCGATGCAAGTGTTAACTAATTGAACCAATCAGAGTGTTTTTAAAATCGGTGCATAGACAACCGTTAGAATCACTTTGATCCTTTACATTCTATTTTGATCTTTGATTTGGTTCGATGTTCTAGAGCCTTCCATATTCCATTATAGATATAATCCATATATGCAACGTTTACAATCTTTGGATCAATTCACCTCTGAGAGAAAATAAGAGAGAAGAGAGAGAGAGAGAGAGAGAGAGAGAGAGAGAGAGAGAGAGAGAGAAAGAAAAAGAGAGAGAAAAAGAAATCCCTAAACCAACTCTGGCCAAATTCTCACCTGAAAATCCTTCTGTGGGTTGAGTTAGTTAGATTTTTGAGAATATCCATCCTCTCTAGTTCTTAATCTCATGTCCAACCAAGTCACGTAGTCCTTGTCTCATTTTCTTTCATAGAAAGCTGAGATTTGAGACTCTATGATACATATCACGTAGATATTACTGAGTTTGATTTCTTCATTCGAGAAATATTTATTTTGTTGGTTGTTTTTGAATATTTATGTTGCTCTCAAAAACTAAGCTACCAAAATCATTTATGATTTCATTTTCTGAGAATATCCAGACTTAGATCTAGTTAAGATCAGATTGGGGATTTACACTTTCATATATTCCACATTTTGTGAAATAACTGCATATTTTAGAATAAAGAAAGTGTCTCTTATCTTGCATTTGTTATATAGCAAGATTCCCTCTTGATCTGTGGATAAAATTAAAGATCCAAAGTCTGAAAGTTTCGATCAAATGGAGTTCGGAAATTTCTTTTGCATATTAGAACTCGTTTTGTAATTTTATAATAAATATGTCTGTAGTAAGTGTGTGTGAGTTACATGCATGTGTTAGGCACATCACGTCACAACACTTTCACACTACAACACTAAAAGGTGTTGGTAGAGAGATTTTGGACTTTAAGAGTTGACATAAAGCTAAAAGGAGTGGAGTTACAAAGTTGAGAGAACATCAATAATATTAGAGCCTTGGGAGAAGTCAGAATAATCCAGAGGAGTTGGTATCATTTCTGAACTTAAATAGTTTGTAATTTTTTATTTTATTATAGTGGATTTTTTTTAAGGTGTAGAGACCTCCGTGGATGTTCCCCCAATTGGGTGGGGTTTTACCATGTTAAAATCTTGTGCACTTGCGTACTTAATCTTCCTCTCACCCCCTTTCTATTTGGCATGCTGATTTAAAAAGTGTCTTAGTTTTGGTTGTCAAAACTTGGATACATAATATCTGAAATATCTCTTTCATAATTCTTTTTATACACATCTTGTGTTAGCTGTTTGTTTTAAGAAAAGAGTTTCTTCAAAAAACTGTTCGGAGCCATTTAGACTGTTTAATCTTGAATTAAACAACTTAAGTGGTACTTTTTCATATATATATATATATATATATATATATATATATATATATATATATATATATCCATGTTCTCCATTTCAATCGCATTACCTAACATACAACATGGATTACCTAAAACCTAATAACACAAATAAAATGATATTAATTTCAACTTCTCACATTTCACACATATTTTGCAATAAAATCCTCATACAAACATGTTGTAGATATCACTATGGAAGTAATCAATTTACCATGCTTGAAAAAATAGGTAATATAATAATTTTCCACAGCTAACTTGATAAGGAAGATTGAATTCTCAATATTAAAATAATAAGAACCTTAAAAGACTCGTGACATTTGAAAATAAAGAAGAGTTAGGTATATAATAAGATATTATATAACGTAAAAAAAATCAAAAATTGTGATAGTAATCTTTTACATTCCATAATTGTGTTGATTGTTGAATCAAAAACGATATTGGACACGTGGATTGTCACTAAAACCACATGTTTTGTGCGACTTTTTATTAACGGATTTCCATGCAAAGGGTATTTTTGGCAACTTACGTTTTACAAAAATGTTCAACTAAACATGTTTTGAGACGAGGATAGTAATTCTACACATTTCATGCCAAGGGAGGATCACTTAATTGTGCAATTTAAAATGTCCCTTCATTTTGGAATGGACAAAAATACCCTCATGGGCATAAAAATGACCACTTCTCCACAGAAAAGTTAACTATGTTAATGGCATGGGATAACTTGAAGTTGTTTTAAAAGTTAAGGGGGTTAAATGCAAGAAATGAAAGTTGGGGTTGCAAAGTTAAAAATGAAATTAAGTTCATGGAGAACTATAATTAACTCATTATATACATATATATGCATACATAACTTTACTATAGTGTTTAGTGAGTAAACAATATTTTAGATATATACTTAGATATAATGCAAGTTCTATGTTAAGCTAATTGTAGTAGGTGATAATGTAAAACATGCATACCACTTTGGTTGGTGTACATGGTATATATGTGTAACAAAATAATAAATTTAATTCGAAATTGCAAACAAAAAGAATACTAGAGATAATACTTTAACAAAGAAGACATTCTTGAATAACAATTAAAAAAATATATGGATAAAAATTATTGATCGATCCTAGTGTTGTACACTATGTACTTAAATCGTATTTTTCCCACTATATTTTTCATGTTTGATTGATTATTTTCTCTAAAAGTACAAATATTTTCTTGTAGTAGCACTTATACTAAGAAAAACCATTTGATTCAAATTTATACAAAGACATAAATTGAGTAGAGGGAAACTTAAATTAATTGAAGGAAACATTCTAGGATCTATAAATAAATGGGGAACTTTGCCATCGATAGCCTCTGGTGGCCATTATTTCCTTTTAACATGAAGAACTACTTTTGAACCACTTTAATACATAGATTAAATCTTTCGAAATAAAAAAATTTAATTGTAAGTATATCATGACTTTTCATGTTGAAATACATTAAAAACAATATTAACTGAAAAATAACAAACCATTTGGCTTGGAGATTATGTTCAGGATTAATTTTTTAGGAATCCAAGCACATAAAATTTAATTCGAATACGAATCCAAATAATAAAATTTAACCAAAATTAATCCTGATGGATGAACTGACATTATTCGTTGTTTTCATTCAATTCCTTCTGGGATTGGTGGACAACACCGCCACTAACAATCCCAAGTCTTCTGGTTATTCTTTCTATGTGGAAAAAATAAATTCCACTAAACTTATACTAGTTTTAGTATAATGAGACACCTCGCCTATTCTAATCCTAGGTGATCGATCCATTATTAAATTAAACAAGATTTATTAATGGTGTCAATCTTAGCATCACTGTCGAAAATCAATTTATTTTACTAATACCCTAATAGTTCGGTGTCAAAATTTTAATCTCTTTATGAACAGACAATAAGTTAAACTGATAAATCACATTCACCATTTCCATACACTTAGTAATGAATTATAAAATAACGAGATGAATAAATATGTCTGGAATAACACTTCAGAAACTATCCATAATAAAAATCTAAGGTCAATAATGGAAATAAAATAAAAGTGCAAGTCTTTGAAAATAATCACTGGTTAGAGATGGGTGACATGCCCGACTGAGATAGATAAATGCTATATAAGAACGGATAAATGTGGAGGCATCTACTACCGAGATCTTGCAACTTCCACAACATCCGTCGTACATTAAATGAAGGAACTCCTAAGTCTGGCCCCCTGTGGCTGGGCACCTAAAACGTTTTTACAAAAATGGAAACAGTCTGAGAAAGTTTAGCAAGTATTTAAAATTCAGTAAGAGAAGATATTATATACATGTTAATTTCACGTGCTCTCACTTGAGGTCTTCACATCTCAACTATTGTGCACACCTAATATATACTCCTAAACCGTCCTAGTTATACTACCCTCCTAACTAGTTCAAACCAAGTCTTGTTCCGTCTAGTAATTCATTGCACCCACATTTTTGGCCCATATAATATGTTGTTAAATTTCTAAGATCCGTTATCCGTGAAAATTACCAATTAATTATTGAGTTCCCACATACTTAGATCATTTTAGATATCACTATCTATCTCATATACTAGTGCACTCGTAGTAGATTAAATCACACGTATATGTATATATACCACACTTATAATATATATGCATAAAACATCCTTAGGTAGAGACATGCGATGTAGGCATACTTGTTATTAAATCCTAATACATCACGTTCTAAATAAAGTACATTGGGTTCGGAATCACACTCAAACCATACATTCACAATTCACACAAATTGGAGGTGAACATAGTTATAAGCCTTTGGGCCACGCACACACCAAACGTACCCAAATGACCAGTCACACCCTTATTCACATAAGTGGTGATCAATCCCTAAGTTCTATGTTCTGAGGTACAAGTCAAAATCCCCCCAATGAGCTCATCAGGATAAGACTGTCCATGACGTGGAACCTCCCGTGATAGCATGTAGCCTAGGTATGTTTACACATGAAAATTCACACAATAGGTATTCATGCAACCTATATATATATATATATATATATATATATATATATATATATATAATTTCAGTGATCTATACGTAGTCTTTATAACCCTCGAATGTTCTACGTATCATTACTTTACCATAATACTTCTCATCGTATAATCCCGAGTGTTTCTCCATACTGGAAAGGTTATCAATTGTCCCTCAAGTCAATTCAATAGATACCCCACTCATACCCTATTGGTCTGTGTCATACATCCCCTCGATTTCCTGTGACATGATATTATTCTCTGAATTAGGTTTTATTACCCAATTAAACCTATTAACTTTAGCTCGAAAATTCCCTCATGTGACTAAGTCTCAATACCAACTTTGGCCTACGCGTAATTAAAATATCTCAAATTAAATTTTAAACTTACTAGAAAAATCAACCCTATCGTTTCCCACGAGTTATAGGAAAAAGGGGGGAAATTGTCTACTTCTAGGAAACCGAATTAATTCGACCTTGTTATGAATCGATTTTCTTTTCGAATTGAATCGGATAATGAGACGAATCTATTCGCCTGTACCGGGTCACTTCTTTTTCCTTATGGCAATTACGGGTTTCACCATTTTTAACCCTTAAAACCTCCGTGTTTCAATCCCACTCTCCCAACCAAGTACACCAAACATCATACTATCATATATGCATGATTTCTAATATAATAGAATCATTAAGGAACACATTCAAATTGTCTTAATTGAACATTAAATCCTAAAACCCTAGATTATTATTTTTGTTCAAAAACTTCAACAAGAATCGAGATTTCTTCCCAAGCTCATCATACTATTTCATCAAATTCATTCTACACGCATAAAGGATAAAACATATCATGATTCCTACATATGAACATGATTTACCTTCCAATTTAATGCCAAAATTCATGAATTTAATAGGTTATTCATCCTACACTAATATGGATGGTATATCTATTCAGAATAAAGAAAAATAATTTCTTTCCTCAAATGGAAGGTTTGATTTTTTAGAGTTGTGGTGTGGTTGGTTTCTTTTTCTCCTGATCTATGTTAAGGTGGTGGTGGTGATGCAAAATGGTGTGGGAATGCCCTAGGAACTCCTATCCTTCCTCCTCTTGTGTCCTCTCTGTGCATTTGTAACTTCTAACCCGAACTGATACACAGATAAAATTCGTAGGTCTCTTTTCTCCAAAATTTCAAAAGACCAAAATACCCTTCCTAGGTGCCTGTTTAGCCTAAAAATGTCCTGCGACTCAAACCAAACCCCCGAGTACACTTTTATGACTATTTCTACCCTTCCAAACACACTGGTGCACTCAAAATGACCATTTGGATGCCCCATAATTAAATTACATTTTATCTTATAAGTTTAAGTCCTAACACCATTAATACGCGTGTCCCGACTAAATTACCATAACCATCATTTTTCTCACTCACGACAATCGTAATACTTTCTTATTAATTTATTACTCATTCACCAAGTAATATTCAATATAAATAAATATTAACCCTTGTCTTGTCTCGCTAATTAATATTTTTTTTCACTCGGATTAATTTCCCATTTTATTTTAATTAATCCCAATATAAAAATCATTAAAATTACAGGGTGTTACATATAAGTTATTCACTTGGAGTAATTTCTTCATTGTCCTACTAATTGTTTTAGTTAAGAAAATATACCACACTTATCTCCTCGTGAAGAAAATGTATTGCATTATATACCCAACCCGACTAATGAGTGGCCCCATAATAAAATTGGCTCAAAATTGACCAAAACTATCATGGTCAAAACAATTTATTTTCAGTATACCCCCACAAAATTATAAATTTAGGCGATAGTGTTTTAATAAATTAAACATTGAGAGTAAAAAAGAAATTCAAATATAAGGACGAATAACTTGTGGCTTGAAATCTTCCAATGTGATTGGACTAACATATTGACCAACAAATGGCTAAACATGATTGTTCGAACTCTTCATATGTTTGATCAACCAATAAATAGTATCCATGATATTCATTTCCTAATAAAGTTATTAATTTTGTTATGCACACTTAAGAGACTTGGATAACCTAACTTTCATAGCTTTTATAAATTCCATCCATTTAAAGAATTCCCTTAGAATGGGAAACTCTCATTCTCAATGGTAATTCCCAGAAGGAGTATCCTAACATATCCCAGTTGTATGTCCATTATATATGAATCATTAAAGATTTATATTACATTTATAATCATTGGAGGTAAACCAATCCATCATGGCAGTTATAAGGAGAATTTTTTTTCTCTATTTGTTTAATTCACGCGATTTATTATCCACTTGAACCTAGCTATTATGTTCACCAATTAACTATTTTTGAGAATGGAGATCTTATGGATTTATTCATATCTAAGACCAAACACACACAAGTTCAAAATTTTAACAAATTTATCACGATTTAAATTTAGTGTTCATGAAATGATGAAGTCCAAATTAAAAATAAGCCAAATCACATAAACAACCCAAGCATGAGAAGAAGTGAGGACAAATCCCTTTCGGCAAAACCTCTATTTCAGCATTGTATCATAATTGATGGACACTATACGACTTACAGACTACTTAGCTCACTCGGTATAATGTGTAGTTCTTCAAGTCTTCTACATATACAAAACATTCCAAAACTTTCCACAAGATGCAGTCTTCCCTCAGTATCCACTCATAAGCCTTCTTCTTTACTAGTAGTGCCTCAACCCCACAAATTAGAGTAGAGAAAATCTCTACAAGGGTCTTTGAACAACGAATGTGTTCTTCTTGATTTTGTAAAGTGGCCAATAAATTTTCAAGGGTTTTGGATGAAAAATGATAGAGTTTGATCTAAAAGGAACTCTAAAATGGCTTGGAAAATGGTTTAAATGAATTTTATAAAGCTCTAATCCCGCATATCTATTTATATGGAAGTTTGTTAAAAATGATAGGCATTAGATATATGGATCAGATTTGATTAAAAAATAAGAATTCGCACACTCGTTCGAACGACTAGGTACCTCATTTGGACGGAGTACCCTTTTTCATTCAAATAGGTTTTCAACTAAACTTCGAATGACATTACAGTGCTTGATCACTAGGCATCGCTTCAGATTTCGTTTGAATGTGGGAAACTCTCTCTAATAATGTTCCCAATATCATTTTAACAGCAACCAATCAAATTTGAAATGACATTTCAGTGCTTTCCAAAAGGTATCGCATCAGAACTCCTTCAAACGATGGAATCTCATTCTAATGACATTCTGTAAACTCATTCGATTGCCCTAAGAATCTCATTCTAATGAGCCTTCGAAATTTTCAAAAAACTTTTAAAAGTCATTTAAAACATTTTAAACTCTTTTAATGCATACTTTGATTGTAAAAATTCCCTAGATAAATAATGCCTTTACTAAACCACGTCAGAATGATGTTGAGACGAACAAACTTCAATCTTACAAAATGTCATCAGCTTTTTGGCTTCAAGTACATGGAACTAGTCATGAAGGTGCAGTGGTGTGCAACGGGATAAGCCAAATAAAAATTAAATTGATCTATTACAAAACATGCTCTTACAAATCTACCCCTTTGGCTATTCTGATACAAAACACAAATTTAAGCCAAATTGACCCCTAAGACTAAATAAAACTAATGCCTTCCCAAATCAAGAAATAGAAATGCATAAATGTATAAGTCTTCAACTGAAAAGTCTTAAGATCGTGAGGTCCAAGAATTCATCATCAAGGAGGAATAACCTACACATATGAGATAAAAGAAATACCGTGACGCGTACGAGTTTGAAATAAAAATAGAACTCCTCCTCAAATTTATTCTCCCCATTTTTCTCCGTAATAGACAAAGAAAATTAATCTAAACATGAATAATAAGCATCACATGAAAAAGCAAAGATATCATCACAAAGGTAATCAATAAGAATTAGTAATGATAATCCTAAGGTCATAATGTGTTATCCCCTTATCCAACAACTATTTTTGAAGTTTTTCAATTTTTTAAGTATAAGGTATAATCACCATGAAATAACACTAAAATATCTGAATCGTGAGAATGGAAAGTAATTGTGTGAACATTTTTCATAGGAAAATCAACATAAGCATTGATAACATAGGTGCATGAAGTTATGAGATACGTCTAAATAAAGAACTCAATTTCAACCTTAGGTGTAAAATGTTTAACTCAATTGAAATTGACTCAACTAATGCAATATTCCATGAATTTTAATGATTCTCAAAACAATAACGCCAAACTATTTAATTCTTTTTAAGATAGTCCGTTGTGCAAACCCAATGATCTTCTACTTTATAACTCCCTCAAAATCTCTCACATATAAAAATTCACTCTTAAATATTTTGAAGATGTCATAATGCTCATATGTAGCGAATCATCAATGAATATATAAATAAATTACCTTGCCATTTTTTTTTGTGTACCGTTTATCTTTTAGGCTTTTTTTGCGAATTGTATCTTTTCATGCAAAGAGAATTTCACTCTTTTGTATCCCCTTTCCATTGCTTAACATATATCAATATTTTTTAAGAAACAAAATTTGGGCAATGGTTCTTACGAGCACAACTTATCTCTTTTTATATTTGGTTCGTTATTATGCAGGATTGCGATGAGAACATCATATTTGATACATGATAAGCAAGTACAATGTTCAAAAAGTCCATGCACTTATGCAATAAAGGTGACAAAAAGTCTAACATTTAGAGAGTAATCAACAATGATCATCGAAATGTTATCCACACATTATTAAGCACACAAACAAAAAAAAGCCATGTCTCAAAGCACTACAAAAAAAATTAATGTTAATGGATGGAATGTATAGGTTATCTGAATATCTTAAATGTTTATCCATATACGGTGAGAAGTCAAAAATAGAAAGTATTTTTTTTTAATTTTTTAATCAAAAATAAATCTTTTTGAATTTTTCAAAAGTTTTCTTAAAAACTAAAACTCTTTTTGTAATTTTTCAAAATATATCAAAAAGAAAAACATATGAATACAATGATAATACAATCTAGCAATATGAATATAAGATATTATCATGATAAAAATCCTACTCAAGATAAAGTACCCAAACTCAATCAACGGAGAAAATACCTAAAGACATCATAAGATCCACGAATCTAGGAGTATCTAAAGGTTTCGTGAAATTATCGGCTAAATGGAATTTGGTGCTCATAAAGCTCAAGGATACGACCTTCTCCTCAATTACATCACGAATAAAATGTTCACTTATCCTAATGATCTTTATGCTAGAATATTGGATTGGATTACTAGATATATGGATCACACTCGTATTATTATAAGAAATAATCATTATGCCTTGTGAAATCACATAATCTTCCAATATTTTATTCATCCATAAGAGTTGCGTGTCGCAACTCTCAATGGCTATATACACAGCCTCTGTTGTGGACAATGATATGGAATTTTTGCTTCTTTCTCAACTAAGAGACAAGAGCACTCCAACTATAAAAACACCCATTTGAGGTGCTCCTACAACCATAAATATCCCCGACCTAATCGACATCAAAATAGGCGAACAAACAATCATTGGTATCAATGGAATATCAAATATAATAGGAATATTTGACCATATGTTTAAGTCCATAAAAGTGTGACTCTTTCGGGGATGCTTGGTATCATGAACAAAATCCAATGCTTAAAGGAATGTCGAGATGATTAGCTATCAAGTAGAGAAGACTACATATCATGCTCCTATAAAGTGTTTACTCTACTTCCTCGCCTAAATTTTCTTTACTAAGCTTAGTCGATGTACTCATTGGGGTTCATGAGTGCTTAGCGTAGTTTAAACAAAACTTCTTCACTAGGTCCCAAACATATTTGGATTGAGATATGATTATCCCATCCTCTAACTGATGCACTGGAGACCTAAGAAGAATGTAAGCTCACCAACCATGCTCATCTCAAGCTCGCTTTTCATCTCCTCCTCAAAAGTGTGAGCATGTCGAGGGCATATGGATCCAAATACTATATCGTCAATATAAACTTGGGAAACAAAGATATCAAAACTCTTTCTCTTCACAAATAATGTCTTATCCACTTACCCTCTTTTAAAGACGCGAGCTAAGAAATAGGAAGCGATCCTCTCGTACCAAGCACGAGATGCTTGCTTCAAACCATACAGGGTCATCTTAAGAAAAAAGACTTGTCCCGAGTGCTTTGGATATTCAAACACCTTTGGTTGTTCCACGTAAACTTCATCCTATAGAATGTCATTAAAAAAAAGCACTTTTGACATCTATTTGATATAACTTGAAGCGAAAATGACATGCTATGGTGAGTAGTAAGAAGACGAACTCAAGCCTAACAACATGGGCAAATGTCTTGTCAAAGTTCACACCCTTAATCTGTGTGTAGACTTGAGAACCCATCCTAGTCTTATTACGGACTATAGTACCATTATCATCCATCTTATACTTGTAAATCTACTTAACACCTATCACATTAGTCTTGCTAGGTCACGGTACTAACTCCTAGCCATCGTTCTTGTGAAATTGAAGCAACTCATATTACATAGAGAATATTTAATGCTTTTCCTTGAGTACTTATTTCACATTCTTGGGCTCAACTAAAGGGTGTAGCAAAGGTAGCTAACCATAATCTCAATTTGAGCACGATTCTTAACACATAGTGTAGGATCACCATGTATAGCAAAAGGGTCATGACTCTTTTGAACCCAAGTGGGTGGATCCTCTAAACTAAGAATGGGGTCCACCGGGATTGTATGAGGAAGGATGGGATTATCACCAAGAGATGAACTATCCTCACACTTGGGGTTAGGGTCAATATACGTCGCCGAGTCGTTGTTTATAATCATGGAATTTATTGACATCATAACCTTAGAACTTGTAAGGTCAAACAACCTATAAGCCCTATTCAATGATGAATAACCTAAAAATACCATCTCGTTGCTTCGGGAGTCGAAGTTGCTAAGTACAATTTATCTCTCAAGATGTAGCAAGTACTCCAAAAGACACGAAAATATGATAGGTTGGGCTTCTTCCCTATTCAGAATTCATATAGCGTGTGTGAAGAAAGATATACTCTATTCACCGTATGGCATGCGGTACTCACCGCCTCTACCCCAAAATGTCTAGGCACGTTTCTCCCACGAAGCATGGATCTAGCCATTTCCTGTATCATTTAGTTCTTCCTCTCAACTATCCCATTTTATTGAGGAGTACAAACGACTAAAAACTCGTATTTGATGCCAACTCCATTACAATAGTTATTTAGTCCATCTTCTTTAAGTTCAATGCCGGTGTCACTACGCATCTGAATAATATAGACACCATGTTGATTTTGTAGCACGCGGGTTATTAGGAACTCAACCTCATCGAACTTTTCTATATTAAATTCCATGATAGAGTATATAGAAAAGTCATCGACAATCAAGAGAATGTATCTATTACCACCTTAACTCTCTAAGCGAGTAGGACCCATAAGATCCATGCGAATCAACTCCAAAACACGTGTGGTAGTAATGGTATTCATCTTCTGATGGGGACTTCAAATTATTTTTCCTTATTGCAAAGGTCCACAAATCGAGGAAGTTGGTTTCCCAAGTGACGGTTAGCCACAAATTAAGTCATTTTTCACAAATCTATCAAGATCTCTAGAGTTCACATGACCTAATCATTCATGCTAAAGGTACATAGAGGAGACCATTGGCATTGTTTCACACAAATAAGGAAATTGGAATGACGCCATAGAAATCATCTTCAATCCTCACTCCTTGTAGTAAATGTTCACTGGATTGATCATATACATGACATTCTAATCGGTCAAAATTTAACACAAAGTTGGCGTCGCACAATTGTCTTATTCTAATTAATTTATCTTTCTACCCTTTTATGTACAACACATTGTTTAGCTTAGTAAATCATGGTATCTCAACATATCTTTTTTTTTTCGGGGGGGAGAGGGAGGAGTCCTCCTATGATTTTATTATGTTATGAGAAATAGCCTCTCCTAGATGGCATTTAAAACTTGAAAAAACATGAAATTCGAGAAACTTTGGAAAACCCAAAGAGGAAATTTAAAAAAGTAATAAATGAGGGGATTTATATATATTCTCCTTACAGAGATAATGAGACAACTATTCATAAAATTAGGATATTTATCTCAGAACATCCACGTCCTAAAATACTAGATCTACTCCCATCTTCAAAGGCGACTTTGCCTTCCTTGCGTTCCTAAAGGTTGGTAAAAACTGTTATGTCACCAATCATGTGCCTAGAGTACCGACTATAAAAATAACATTGGAAAGTATTTTGAAACTTGAGAGAAATGTGAAAAACAAAGTATTTGTCGTCGTGCTTAGGTACCCAAGTGAAGGTAACCTTTTGTTTGCCCTTATCATTGTTGGCTCTAGTCATAGCATTATAATCGTTCTCAGTCGTCATAGGCATCCTTTGAAATTCTTAAATTGAGATTTGTGATGTCACGACTAAAAACTCAACTTGCTATCTATGACTAGCAAAGTCGTTATAACGCTGTGTGAGAGTTTGGATATGTTGTGTTCTTCTTAACCTGTAACAAAACTCTCCAAGGTGGCCTCTCCTTTTGCAATAAGTGAAAACATAGACTTATTTGGTTTTACGTTGGTTCTCTTTATTATGTTGAACTCTCTTTTGTGATTTAGGCCGAGGCCCATAAGGATCTACCCCAAATTTAGGAATCGGTTCCAGTGCGGTATAGGAAGTGGATGTACCATCATAACCTATTCCTCGCCTCTCCCAAAAATGTAAAGCGGGACTGGGGATCGTCTTTCCAAAGTTTTTCGATGTACCCTCTATAGTAACCTTAACCTCTCGGGCACGTTCGAGATATTTCTCTAGTTTGGATATAAGGGATTCAAGTTTTTCCCGAGTCTCCACAGATGCTTAAAGATCTCTCATAAGACTAGCCACTTTTTTGGTCAAGTCACTATTTTTCCTCTCTATTAAATTGACTTTCTCTTCTATAAAAACTCTCACCAATGACTCTCTCTCTCTCTCGTCTATTTCAACTCCTTCTCTAAAGATAAAACTGAAGAGTGGCCCTTATGCTTGTGTTTCAAATCAAACTAATTTTCACCCAAAATTATCCAACTTTTAATTAGCACCAAACCAAGTTGTGAAAAACCAATTTTTACTTTAAACCAATTTTATCTTGATTAATCCTAAACATGCATCTAGTGATTAAAGCAAGAAAAGTAAAGTAGAGAATACTCACAATGCCGGATGTACGAGGAAAAACCCAAGACGGGAAAAAACCTCGGACGACCCAAGTCAAACAATCACTATGAATTTGGAATTACAACAAACACACAAAATACTCACTCAACGACTCGATCCCCATGGGTCTTGACGCTCTTCTGATCTTCAACCACTCCTATCACAGTTCCCACGCACAAAGTCCTTCTTCCACGATACCTGTCCACAATAGACGAGTCCACGTATATCTCGATGTCCATCGAATAGCGTTAATACGTCTACGATGTCGAACAAGAAGTCCTTCTCTTTTCTTCACCGCAAAACCCAGATGTTCAAGTATATAACAAACTTTCTTGGTGAAAGAAGATCACATAAACATATAGAAATTATAACTCGAATCTTTCTAAACTCTAAGGATGTGTTTAAGATTTGAAACCTTAGAAAAACATGTGCAAAACTCATATTGGATTGAAAACTGTTTTCCAGATTTCACCCCTATTTAATTCTAACGAAACCATGCTTTAAATAGGAAAAATTAAATGCCTCAAAAAATGTGTCGCTCGAACGGGATTGGTCAGTCGTTCGCGCGACATAGCTATCTCGTTCGAACGATACAAGCTATCGTTCGAATGACGCACGTGTAAGTTTGACTTTTTCTTTAAAATATTTCTTCCAAAAGAGATCCAATTGAGTCAAACTCTTTTTCGAACTTATCAGAAAAAAACGTAGTGTAAACATTTAAAACACTTTTAAAAACATTTTAAAAACATTTTCCTTATAAAAATTCATCCTTATCCTTTTATAAAAATTATTCCGAGCTCCATTAATTATACGCATTTATACCTGTGTGATATCGGAATGTAATTAACTTGAAGACGAATAAACTTGCATCAATTAAACTTAGGCATGATTAATTCTTTGAAGCTTTGCCATAACGTCTTCAATTTCTTCAATATGTCATAGACCAAGTGGGATCGTGACAAAATAAAATCTCCCTATGACATATTACAAACACGATTTTGTTCACGGAATTAAGTCAAAACAATACACGGACTCAATTGGAAATTTATGTCCTTACAAATCTCCCCCTTTGACTATTCTAGGACAAAACTAAACTAGTGAAATGCCTAAGTCGGGCCGTCAAGCCGTATGACTCCTAAATCCCATCCCATAAATCGAAAGTCAAAAATTTCAGGACATGGACTAGTATATGTAGCACCGGCAAGCATGAACTGTGTGAATTTGATGTGGACTTAAAATCTCGAATCGCTGAAGAATACCTACACACATGAAACAGATAAATAAATACCCAGTGAAGTATGGAGGAACAAATGAAACCAATTAAAAAACCATTTGTTAAACAATTTAGCAACAATATGATACCAATTTGTAAAATATGTAATAAAAAATTATTTAAAACCAGATATCAATGAAAATGCTCAACAAACCTCCCCCAACATCACATACATCTATCCCCCTTTTTGTCACGAATAGACAATCCGGTGAAAACATAAACGAATCAACAAGTATCTACCATGAGAATATACCAATTAAAAATCGCTAGATAATCATGAAACAACCAGCTAAATATGATCAATAGATGACAAATCAGGAGCTAGTAAACCAATGAATCACACAAAAAAATATAACAATCTAAATAGGTGTGATAAACGGATCATATGCAAAATTACAATATGAGACAATAAAACTTTCATATAAATCAGTTAGTCCAGAAAGCTTCCAGCAATACCAAAAATATAACAAAATAAACCAGTGGACTATAAATAAGAAGAAAATTCCCAGACCGTCGTTCGAACGAGCCAAGGACGTCGCTCAAAGGAGATGAGGACGTCGCTAGAACGAGTATTCTTGCGACATGGTAATGTCGCTCGAATGAAGTCTTCTTGCGACATGGAGATGTCGTTTGAACGCCTTCTCACGACAGGCCAAACTTTCCCAGATTCCCAAAAATATCATATATTTTTCCTAGTGAAAAAAATTCCAAAAAACAATGCCAGGAAGAGATTGATAGCAGCAAAACAGTGCTAAAACAGTAAGATTTTTCCCAAAATGCAAAAACGCATAAAAACTAACAATGCAAGTTACATGCAAACATAGTACCGATGTGCTCAAATATGGACATGGAATGTATGAGCGTGAAAATACAACAAATGAGTCACAATTTCAACACATCGAAAAGATCAAGAAGCTCTCATTGATAGCGATAAATCATCAAACTTTATCATATCTATATGCCAATTAAAGTGTGAACTTAATGAACTAAACATACCACATGCACACAAATCCAGAATTTTGACGATTCTATAAACAATAGCGTCAAATTACAATGCTTCAACATTAAGATTGGTTGTGCAAAGCCGTTTAAATTTTCTCCAACAAAACTCCCTCATAAATATATATTTTTTCAAGTCCTTTTGAGGTTTCTAGCCCTCTCAACATAGAGAAAATCTTATTGACCCTTTTCTTAGCATTTTGCCTTTTTCTTTTAGGCTCTTTTAAATGGTGGCTTTCATGAGGAGTTAATTTTGAACTCTCGTAACCCTTTCCTATGAATCACTCATCATTTTTTCAAATAGGTACGAATTCAAATCCACACGGTAAACGATTTTTACATGCACACTTGTCCTTAATTCTACTTACGCATAGATGACAAGATTCAGATAAGAACGCCTCACTAAATTCAAATATGCAAGAGAAGTCAAACATCCATAGAAACTCGTGCATGTGTGCAATGTTGGCATATATACAAAGTCGAATCAAAATGCATATCAACTTTGAAACAACCCCATTTGAACAATGGTTAAGATCATTCTAAGCATCGTTAATAATGACCAAATGTCCTAACCACATGGATAATGAAATGATGTTTGGGGGGGGGGGTCCAAGCACGCCAATATGCCACACCAAACATGTAAACTAGAAAAAATAAAAATATTTTTGTCTTTTCAAACATATTTTGACTCAAATAAAAGCAAAATCTTTTTGGGTTTTTCAAAAGTTTTCTCAAAAACAAAATCTTTTTGTATTTTTCAATAGGACTTAAACAAATAAAAAACTATAATACAAAATGATACACATGTCACTGTACTAGCAATGAATATATCACGAAGAAAACTAGCATATGACAAACATGGTACACTATCATCCTTTAGATTTAGCATGAGAAGAATCAAGTGCAACCAAATGAGAATCATGAAGTTTTATTCCTAAAGCCACTAAATTCGATTTCCTAACCCGACTAGGTGTAAAACAATGCATAGGGGTTTAGAGAACCGGGTAAACTTTATTCCTAAACTTCCTAGGAGTTTATCTAAGGTCAAAACAATAACGCCTAAGGTGAACTTTCCTACCACAAAAGGTGCAAGTGTAGCGACAATGGGAAAGATTACTTATATGTGGGACTTTTCTAATCTTCCTATTGTTTCTCACACGTGTGGGGGGAATGGGAACAATTCTCTCATCAAAACCTATACCTCCCCTATCTCCCTTAATTTGGACAGTGCCTAAGATCTTATCTAACTTCTCCGACCTAGCCTCCAAAACGAAATTAACTCTTGACAGGTCTTTCAACTTCACTTCCAACTCATTAATCCTAGACTCTAGAAAATGCCTAGACTCCTCAAACTCTACAATTTCCTTTTTCAAAGACTCCATCAAACCACGGAGATTATCTCTCTCACCCTCAACATACTCTAATTTTTCCCTAAGCGTCTTCTCTCGTGCCCTAAGATCCTCAATCAAACTATCATTATTTTCTATGGCAAGCTCATTCAACTTAGCTTGCAATTTAGAGCTAGCCTTTTTCACCTTCACCGTTTCGGCATACAACTCATTAAATGGAATTCGTAACTCTTTCACATCCACTTCCTCTTCGTCACTCTCTTAACCCTCACTAACATGAGATTTACTCAAACCCTCCTTGGAAATTTCATTCACATGATAATCGCCGTCGCTCACATGACATGCCATAAACGCAACAAAGTTACACTCAATGGGGGAACTCTCTCCCTCTTCCGGATCACTATCACTTAAGGTGGCACTATATACAGTGGGGTGCTTTTCCTCTTTCCTAAGTCTAGTGGGAGACTCCTTAACTTTGTCACCGTACCTTTCACACCTAAAACGCTTATTCAACTCATATCTCTTAGTCTTCTCAAACTTATCCTTAGAGGTGGAATCAACTTTGTTGTTCTTGAATTTTTCAAACTTCTTGGCATCTTTCGATTGCTTTTGAAATTTAATTAATTTTTTAAATTTCGTTGCCAACAAAGCAACATCGTTAAAATTGAAATCGAAATCGAAATCTGAAATTTTAATTTCCTCCTTTCGGGTTTTCAAAGAAATACCCTTTTCTTTCTTAGGCACTTGCTTGGAGGTAATCCTGTCCATTTCATAGGTTTGTATGTCACCTACAATCACTTCTAGTTTCGTTAACTCTAACTTACTCAAGGAGTTTAAAATAGTCACTTTTGCATCAAACCTACTAGGCAATGACCTAAGGATTTTCTAAATGACACGATTGTCAGGAATTTTCTCACCTAGGTTAAACGACGAGTTGACAATATTGGACAACCTAGCATAAAACTCATCAAAAGTCTCACTCTCTAACATCCTAATGGTGTCAAACTGTGTAGTGAGATTTTGAAGTTTCGACGCCCTAACCATGCTAGTGCCCTCGTGAGTGAGTGCCAAAATATCCCAACATCTTTTGATGTTTCACAAGTCATAATTCTATTATATTCTTCCGGTGTGACATGTGAAGATATAATGTGCAAACCCTTAGAATTATATTGTGAAAGTCTATGCTCAGTTTTGGTCCATGACTCGATAGGCTTTAAATTAGTGACCTCACCTAAAATAGTGAAAGGGGGTGTCCAACCTTTCTCAACTGCTAGCCAAACATGCTCATCAATAGATTTTAATGCACTTTTCATTCTCATCTTCCAATAGGTGTAATTAGTGCCATCAAAAATAGGAGTTCGAAAAAATTCGTTATATCCAAAATTCATCTTTGAAAACACAGGGTATCACAAAACAAATAAATTATATTTTCTATCTCGGATACCAATTTGAAGAGTGGCCCTTATGCTTGTGTTTCAAATCAAACCAATTTTCACAAAAAATTATCCAAATTTTAATTAGTACCAAACCAAGTTGTGAAAAACCCATTTTTACTTTAAACCAATTTTATCTTGATTAATCTTAAACATGCATCTAGTGATTAAAGCAAGTAAAGTAAAGTAGAGAATACTCACAACACAGGTGTACGAGGAAAAACCCAAGACGGGAAAAAACCTCGTACAACCCAAGACAGGCAATCACTATGAATATGGAATTACAACGAACAGACAAAAGATTCACTCAACGACTTGATCCCCACGGGTCTTGACGCACTTTTGATCTTCAACCACTCCTCTCACATTGCCCACGTATAAAGTCCTTCTTCCACAATACCTGTCCTTAACACACGCATCCACGTATGTCTCGGTGTCCACCGTATGACTTTGATATGCTACGATGTCGAACAAGAAGTCCTTCTCTTTTCTTCACCGCAAAACCCAGATGTTCAATTATAGAATAAACCTTCTTGGTGAAACAAGATCACATAAACATATAGTAATGATAACTCGGATCTTTGCAAACTCTAAGGATCTGTTTAAGCATTGAAACCTTACAAAAACATGTGCAAAACTCGTACTGAATTGAAAACTATTTTCCATATTGTACCCCTATTTAATTTTGACAATACCACGCTTTAAATCGGAAAAATTAACTGCCTTGAAAAACGTGTCGCTCAAACGAGATTGGCCAGTTGTTCGCGTGACATAACCATCTCCCTTTAACGATACAAGTTATCGTTCGAACGACGCGCGTGTAAGTTTGGCCTTTTCTTTAAAACATTTCTTCCAAAAGAGATCCAATTGAGTCAAACTCTTTTTTGAGCTTATCAAAATAAAATGTAGTGTAAACATTTAAAACACTTTTAAAAACATTTTCCTTATAAAAGTTCATCCTTATCCTTTTATAAAAATTATTCCAAACTCCATTAATTATACACATTCATACCTGTGTGATCTCGGAATGCAATTAACTTGAAGTAGAATAAACTTGCACCAATTAATAATCAGCATGATTAGTTCTTTGAATCTTTGTCGCAACGTCTTCAATTTCTTCAAAACGTCATCGACCAAGTGGGATCGTGACAAAATAAAATCTCCCTATGACATATTACAAACACAGTTTTGTTCACGGAATTAAGTCAAAACAATGCAGGGACTCAATTGGAAATTTATGTCCTTACAAAAACTCTAAGCTCTAAACCTTTATTTTGTTTCCCCATTTTATGTGACTCAGCATAAATATCAGTGTAAGCACGTTGAAGGTAAATCTCTCCCTCAATCAAAGCCTATCTCCCTTACTCTCTCCTAAATGACTAGACTCACTTTTAAGGTCATCATGTTTAGAAGCTTCCTCATCCATGTTTGGTGCATTATATGTACTAACACAACTAGCCATGAATGTGGCGAAATTGCGTACATGTGGTGATTTGTGCCCGGAATTCACGGACTCCACATTGTTATCACTAAGCATGGTGTTGAAGGAAGCTTCTCCTTTGCCTTGTCTCTTTAATCTCATTGCACACTCATGATCTTAATGACCCTTACCCTGTCACTCATAATATCTATCTTCATCTTTTTTAGGGTAATCTTTTACTTCATTTTCAAAGTTTTTCTTACCCGATTTATATTTTTTTGTCTTTTTCAAAACATGTATTTTATTTGGAAATATTTTCTTTTATATGTCTGACAACATACTCAGAGTCAGATGATACTTCCTCTTTCTTTTTAGATTGGACTTTTAATGCACTTCCCTTTTCCTTAGGTTTAACAGTTTTAGGACTCATGTCGATCTCGTATATATTAACGTCTCCTATGAGTTATTCTAACCTCAGCATATCTAATATCCGCAATGAATTAAGCACAGTAACCTTAGGAATTAAACAAAATAGAAGTGATCTTAAAATCTTTTCAACTACATGCATCTTAGGGATTTTCTCACCTAAATTAAAATTAGAGTTAACGATATTAGACAATCATGCACAAAATTCATCGAAAGACTCAGACTCTAGAATGGTAATAATCTCAAACCGTGTGGTGTGGTTTTTAATATTAGAATTTTTCATTGCATTGATCCCCTTGTGAGTGAGATGGATAGTATCCTAAGCTTCCTTAGACATGGTGCACATCATGATACGGTGAAACTCGTTAAGGGTGACGGCTCCAGAGATGGCCCTTAAATTGCGTGAGTTAAAATTATTACATTTAAATTCATCTTATGTCCAAGAAGAGACATGTTTTGGACATATGGCATCCCAGGTCACTATGAGTGGTGTCCACCCTCTTTCAAAGATAAGTTAGAATGTTTCACCAGTAGATTTTAAGTCATACCTCTTCATAGCTTTTCATTACTATTCTATAAGAATTGGTGATCTGATCCTCTGTATGTAAGCCGTACTACACCAAAACACTTATTGAGCAGAATAAAAGACACCAGTAATATATAAAATACAGTAAAGCAATATGTCCATACATGCTTCTCATTAAAATAAGAATGACTCATTTTATTATAATAATAAATCCATAACTAAAGTTATTACACAAAGCATGGTTTTAGTCTACTTCTCTAAAAATATCTCACTTAGACTCAAAGCCATGCTGAAATGCATCTCACTCCCATCCCCTCTACGTGACTATCAAAACATCTTGGTTGGTAAGATCTTTGTGAAAGGGTCTGCCAGGTTGTTCTCTGATGCAATCTTCATATTTGTGACATCACCCCACTACACAAATTTTCGAATGAGATAATACTTATGCTCAATGTGTTTACCTCTCTTATATCTCCTAGGTTCCATTGAGATAGCAACAGATCCTCTATTGTCATAATAAAGTGTAATAGTCCACTAAACTAAACGCACCAGTCCCAGATCCATTAGGAAGTTTCTAAGCCATACATTTTCCTAGGTTGCATCGGAGGCCACCACATATTTAGCTTCCATGATGGAATCAATAATTTAAGATTCCTTGATACTCCTCCAATTAATGGCTCCACATCCTAGGGTAAACACATATCTAGAGGTAGACTTTCTAGAATATCTATCAGACTGAAAATCTAAATTGGTGTACCCAATAGGTACTAGACTCTCTGCCTGGTGAACTATCATATAGTCTCGTGTTCTTTTCAGGTATTTGAGTATATTCTTTATCGAAGTCCAGTGTTCTTGCCTAGGGTTAGACTGATATCTACTAACTATGCCAATAGCAAACCAAATATCAGGTTTAGTGTATATCATAACATACATAAGGCTCCCAGCTGCCAAAGCATAAGGGATGCCTTTCATCTTCTCTATCTCATCAGGTGTCTTAAGACATTAATCCTTGGAAAGGGATATTCCATGTTTGAAAGGGAGAAACCCTTTCTAAAATCTTGCATGCTAAATATGCTAATAATGGAATCGATATAAGTTGCTTGTGATAAACCCAACATCCTATTCTTGAGATCACATGTAAGATTGATCCCAAGGATGTGACTAGATTCTCCTAAGTCTTTCATACTGAATTACTGGATAACCAAACTTTAGCCAAGGACAACACTCCAACATCATTTTCAATGAGCATAATGTTATTCGCATATAATACTAAAAACACCACTATATTTCTATCGCATTTCTTGTACACACTAGACTTATATAGACATTGATCAAGACCAAAATATTTAATTTCCTGATCAAAACAAATGTTCTAAGTTTTAGATGCTTATTTGAGCCCATAAATGGACGTTTTAAGCGCACATAATTTATGCTCTTGGCCTTAGGCAATAAAATCATCTGGCTTCACCGTATAGTTACAGTCGTCAAGATTACCATTAATAAATGCAGTCTTGGAGTCCGTTTTCTAAATTTCATAATCAAAGTGAGCCATAATGGATAAGAGAATTCGGATGGACTTCATCATAGCTACCGGTGAAAAAATTTCCTCATAATCGATGCCCTCTTTCTGACTAAATCCTTTCATAACAAGTCATGCCTTAAAGGTCTCAACCTTCCCATCTACCCCTCTTTTGCTCTTATAGACCCACTTGCATCCTATGGGTTTTATCCCTTCGGGTGGATCTACAAAACTCCATGTCTGATTAGAATACATAGATTCTATCATAGAATTTATAGCTTTAAGCCAAAGTTTTGCATCTTTATCTTGGATAGCCTCATTGTAGTGGGATCGGCTTCGAGTTCATCAGGGGCTTTATCATAAGACTCTCCCAAGAACATAAACCATTCAGGTTGATGTATAACCCTCCCACTATGTAGAGGTAGTCCAGTGTTGGTATACTAGTAAAACACATTGCATTTTTTCACCCTGTATTAGTTGTGTTGAAGAATCTTGTTAGTTCCCTCCTAACTCTTCAAGAATAACTTTACTTCTAGGTTTATGATCCATCATATAATTTTCTTCCAAGAATCGGGCGTTGGTGCTAATAATGACTTTCTGACCTTAGGATTATAGAATAAATAACCCTTAGTTTCCTTAGGATATCCTAGAAAGAAACAAACTTCTGATATTGATTCTAACTTAGTGAGATCTCTCTTTAGCACATGTGCTGGACTACCCTAGATCTGAATATGTTTCATATTGGGCTTTTGCCCGATCCACAATTTCTTGGGTGTATTAGAGAGTTCCTTTGAAGGTACTAAGTTTAGTAAATAAGTGGTCATTTCTAAAGCATGTCCCCAAAAGGAATCTGGGAGATCTATATAATTCAACATGGGCCTAATCATATCCAAAAGAGTCCTATTCCTCCTTTTTTCTACACCATTTTGCTGAGGCATACCGGGCGTAGAAAATTGGGATGTGATCCCTTGGTCTTCTAGATATTACCTAAACTCCTCTAAGAGGTACTTGCCACCACAATCAGATCATAGTGTCTTGATCCTTTTACCTTGATGCTTCTCTACTTCTACCCTATAAACTTTGAATTTCTCAAAGGCTTTAGACTTATGGTGCATTAGGTAAATGTACCAATACCTTGAGTAATCATATATGGAAGTCATAAAATACTCAAAGCCCCCTCTTTCTCGGGTTGTCATCAGTCCACATAGATCAGAATGAACTAATTCCAACAGTTCTTTGGCTCTATAGCCCTTACCTAAGAAATGCCACTTGGTGATTTTACCTTCTAAACATGATTCACAAACAATAAGTACCTCCACTCATAGTGAGCCCAATTCCACACTTGCTACTAGTATATGAATCCTTTTTAGATTAAGATGACCAAGGCATAAGTGACAAAGATACATTTGTTTTACTAAGGAAGGTTCCTTTCTCTTTAAATTTGGTCCATTTGAATTATGCAATATATTAATTTATTATGTGGGAGATATAGGATTAACAATACAAAGATTATCAACTAGTGTACCCGAAAAAATAAAAGATATATTTTTCTTAATAACCACGAGTTTATTAAAATAAATTAAAATCAAATTCCTCCTAATGGAAGGTGCATAAAGACAATCTTTTAAAAGTAAACTCCTATCATTATTAAAGCTTTAATGAATGTATCCCACAACAACTACCGTTACTCTCATAGCATCTCCCATAGTCAGATAAATGTCTCCATCACTTAGTCTCCTAGTTTCCTAGAACCCCTACAAAGAATTACATACATGATTAGTGGCTCGATATCCACACATCAGGTATTGGTAGCATAAACCACAAAACATGATTCAATGACAAATAAATGGAGTTTACCTGCATTGTTCTATTTTTTATGGAAAATCGAACAATTGTTTTGTCAGTGTCCTGACTGCTTACAGTGGAAACACTTACCCTTGGGCTTTTTCACACCTCCCTAAGGCCAACGATCTGCCTGAGGGACCATAACCTATTTTTTATCCCTCTTCTTCTTTTTATTCTTTCCCTTAGGCTTAGAAGTAGAACCTTTCTCAATAACAAAAGCACTTACTGACTTCTTGATGAGACCATCAATTACTTGTAGTTATTTAAGTAGATCCGGCAAAAAGTAAGAAATTTTGTTCATATTGTAATTTAGGCGGAACTTCTTAAAGGACTCAGGTAGCGACCGGAGAATATTATCGAGCTAGGTTTCCCCATTGATTTTCGCTCTAAGGATTTCAAGATCATTAACAGGAGGCATCATCCTTAAAATATTTTACCTCACTGGGGTCCCTTCAGTCATATTTGTGTTCCTGAGTTCTTTCATGACAACTTTTCGTGTAGCACGATTCTGATCCCTAAACATATCTTTGAGGTGCAATATCCTTCCATAGGCAGTGTCCATCAATTGATGCCGACGTTGCAGAACATTTGACATAGATGCCAAAATGTAACACCGTGCCATCTCACGAGCTTTGATCCATTTCTGGTAATCCTAGGTTTCCTTTTTAGCTGTTGCCTCACCGGGTTTCTTAGGATAGATCTCATAGAGCACAAACTTTTACCCTTTAGCAGTCAACACAATATCCAAATTCCTTTTTCCAGTCAATGTAATTAGGTCCAGTTAATTTGTTTTTCTTGAGAATGACAATAAGTTGATTTAAAGAGCTTCCCATCATAATACTTTGAATCAAATAATAAAATGAATTATTATACGGCATAAAACTTTTTGAATTCTAAATTAAAATAATGTTCCCTCTATCAATTTTAAAAGAATTCGTCCGCATCACGATTACCATTTGAATAGTATTCCTCTTTTGAGAACCTACTGCCTAAAAAAATTAAGCAGGCTTATCGCTTTTAATTTTATTATATAGACAAAACCTATGTCAAATAAAATTAAATTGCCGGCACTTTGGTCCTTATTCCCACAAAATCATAGCATTCCTCTTTGGAGAACCTACCATTATTTTATGTCTAAATGTATCCCACCAACTAATTT
The DNA here is from genome assembly GCA_949130495.1 of Sambucus nigra. Classification (NCBI taxonomy): domain Eukaryota; kingdom Viridiplantae; phylum Streptophyta; class Magnoliopsida; order Dipsacales; family Adoxaceae; genus Sambucus; species Sambucus nigra. The sequence goes on from OX422223.1 coordinate 90,997,819, forward strand.
TACATTATAACATATCACATGGACTCCTCCTTTAGGGGGCTCCTATGTGAATAATGAATCCAAAATTACCCTTGAGAAAATTTATACCGATTACCAAAATAATTTTCATTCCTCGTTGGAGTTATTAAAAGTCTACAAATCGTTAATGGAGACCATGGGATTTTCTCTTAGAAAATTCCCTCTCCCACTTAGTAATTTAAAAAACTTTTGTGAGGGTTAAAAAAATGTGTCCAATTCTTAATTAATTTGAAAAATCAAGACATTTGATATATTTTCCAAAATATAGAGATATCCCCATTTTAATATATCAAGCAAATGTGTGATAAATAAAAAATTTCAAATACCCTTGATCGTTAAAAAAAATGAATACTCATTTTTTATTCTCTAACCACAAATATTAATGTCCACAATTCAGAATAATTGTGAATTATTCACATTTAGCATCTACATGATTTAGGTTCGACCGGTATTCCTTATTGTCCATAATTCTAAGGGAATTGTTAACACATATTAACAACCCAACAATTAAAACAAGAATAATAGAGACATAAATCAACGTAAATAAGAAATTCGAGATAAATAAGGATTGCATACTATTATGGTCAAGATACAACTCTGTCGCGGATTGGAGTTCTCAACACTCATCCTTGAACTCAATGGTCATCCTTGAACTCAATAGTCATCCATTAACCCAACAGTCATACTTGAACTCAACATTCATCTTTCAACCCAACAGTGATCCTTGGACCCAAACACTTTATGTCACGACTACACTGGAATGACACGGGGTTCCACCTTCCTAGTCAGGTGGCAGGGTTGAGGGGGACTCCCTCGTGGGGTTCTAAGGTGCAGTGCCCCTGACTCCAAGCACTGTATAACACTGTCGAAACTGATTTATGTGCTAAAAAAATTACCTCCGATCACCGATCTAGTTTCACACTTCTCCATTGACAATCACGATCAAAACAGTGATAAATTATAGAGGTCCTATGCCTCCATGAAGGAGTTCACATTATAAACTAATATTACATTAATCCATCATAAAAACAATAACCAAGAATAAACCATCGTGGGATCCAATCGCATAAAACAAAAACATAAATACGTGACCATAATAGTGGGATTTGATCGCTGCAAAATAGAAGTTAGCACAGATCTATATTCTACCCAATATATATGCACATATATGATTATTTTAATTGGACAATATGGATAAATTCAACCTATACACGATATTAACAAGGCTCCGATACCAATTGTTGGAGCGAAAGTCCAAGGGTCTATTGAAAACCCGTATAGATTGAACTACAAAAAAAATTACACATACATGAAATCATATAAGGAGGAATTATGATTTACCTCTCGAGATCTATTCAATTTGATCTCGTATTTTCACGAATAGAATATGTGATTGCTCGATTCACCTCATAGTCTTCTACTGCACTCCTAATGTAGACAGTCATGAGTAGAGGGTGGGCTCTTATTTTGTGACCACCTTCTTGTCTCTTCTTTCTTCTCTGCAGCCTCTCTTTCTCGTAAGTCTGAATTTAGGCCTTTTGAGTATCCAAGAGTGATGTCTAGGTTGAGAATGATACTTAGGTGCATATATATAGGCTATATTAGGGACTCTAAGGAGAGATAAGGATGTGTCTCCTAATGGGCCTGAGAAAACCTAATCCTTCTCGGATCCTAATCTGAGTTCCTTAATTATAAATAAATAATTATAATTACAATTCCACTCCCTAACTTAAAATTATATTTGGAGCTCCTCATTACTAATTACTTAACTCTCCCCATGTTAAGGTTGCACATACTCGTTAATAAAATAAATTACAGATATTTTATTTGATTAACTTCGTTAAGTCCTTGAGGGATCCAGCTTAATTTTTTTGCAGTATCGGATTAACATAATCCACCTGCATGGTTTGACACATACAAAACTTATAAGAATCTCAAGGGGGTATCACTAGTCTCTATACCGAGATGTGGATTCCATCCATAAAAGACTTTCATCGCATATTAATCACCATTGCCCAATTTATCAAGATTATTGATCTAATAATGAATCTCGCCCAATAAGTCAGATTAATAAGTAACTAGTGCATGGGTCCATCAATCATATCCGAATTAAGATCCTTAAGCAAACCTAATTATCACGAGGTTTACATTGTCTTATAAAATTAGTATAAAAACAATTACCTCAAATTTGTCTCGTTCAATACACACAAAGTTTACTAGCAAAAAAGTTAAAACTATACAGTTTCCCATAATCAAGATAAACATGCTAAAATATTGTGCTACCGCCCTACTAATGGTGTGTCCAGTTCCATCTAAGACTTTGAATGATGAAACTTATATTCTACAAGAACTTTGATCTAATCCTCTGAGTGTAAGTTATACTCTAAACACCAGAACACCTACTGAGGAGAATAAAAGGCACCAACAATATATAAAATACTTCAAAACATTATGCCCATATCAGATTCTCATTAAAATAGGAATAATTGATTTTATTGTAACAATAAATCCCCAACTAAAATTATTACATAAAGCATGCTTACTTCTCTAACACCATCTTGCACAATTAATATCGCATCAACTTTCATGACCCACAAACTATTGTGGTCCCAAAAACTAAATCTCATCCTCCTCAACCATGATATTCTCCAAAGGATCCATAGATAGTGAATAAATACACTCACAAGAGAAGGCATAAGTGATTTGCAGAGGGAGAGAAATGAGATAACAAGAGAAGTTTACAAGGAGACATTGAATGAAATATATCCACTTTATTGGTTTCAGACAACTAGTTCATTTAGACGAATGTCAATACATTTTCAAATGTTTAACCGCTCGATTAAAACTCCTTGAATGAATTCAAGCACGTTGTATCGTTCAGTTAAAACCTAAGAGGGACCAATCATACATTCTTCCGTTCAGTCAAAGCTCCCGCCCCTTTTCTAAAAATCCCACTTTCGATTCCGAGGGTTTCTTGCCTATCACATTTAGGCTCCCTTACTTTCCTAAAATGGGAAACCCCATTTTAAAGTCCTTTAAATTTCGATGAAGAGTGTCCTTCTTCACGTACTTTTAGTCAATCGCCTTTATGGACACCCCGAGTTATAATCGGGGTTTGGTACGTTTCATCCCACCAGATATAATACCCCAAATCTTGACCCACTACAAGACAAAATGGCAACTACCCCAAAGGGAAATAAAAGGGACCAAATCCCCACAAGTAAAATTGGTAAGGACCAAATTACAAAGAACAAAAATAGTAAAAATGCCACAAAATTTGTCTCTAGGACCTTTTATCGTTCGTCTAAAGTCCCCAAAGTCCTTCAACCGAACGATTTAAGGAAGCTTCTTCCACTCAGTCATCCCCTTCCCTGTTAATCATTACTAACTCTTAAAAATATAATATCAATCACTAGTGTGTTACCTTATCTAAGATCAAGGACCCAAGAACTTATGTCGTTTGGTCAAAGTCTTGGCCTAAACCCCTATAAAAGGAGGTCCCCAACAATCATCAAAATGGCACCAATACACGATATTGATACAACTTGTTCACTTTCTTCTCTCCGGAGCTTCCAAGATACTCGAGCTCATTCTAAAAAGTGTTGAAGAAGTTCGTACATTAGAAAAATTATTTTCCTCTTGAGGAAAGATATTACTTATGTGGTGTCACTTCTTTCCCGAACAAGGTTGTACTTATGAAAAGTTGCCTCCAAAAGAAAAATAGAGACAAACCTTTGCATGCATTATGCAAATGTCTTCATTTCTATATGAATTTTGCCTGTGTAAACAGAGCTCTTCCCACCTCGGTTACCATAAGTGGGGATACTCCACGATGAAATTTGGCTCACGCAAAAAGAGTAAAGAACCTCTGCCTAAATTTTAGGTCAAAAATCCCCCTGCATATACTTTGATAAACTATCCATATTTATTTATCTTTTTTAACCCGACTCCCATTTAGAGGAACATGTATGCACTTTACAACATTTTTATTTTAAATCTTGGTTTATAACCCAAAGCCTCTGTTAATTGACTTGACATGGTCATATGTTAAAACAGTGTTAATAAAATACTACAACGACCATTACAAAACATGAAAACATACTTTTTAAAACCATTATGGGGAAATTCCTATTCAGTCGAGTCAATCCAAAACTTTGCACAAGCCAAAGTCTAAAATTTGAATACTCCCTCCGCTTCTCAAAATGAACAAAGTCCGTCCTCGCGGCGGCATCCCAAATATGTGTTTTCATATCAAATACTTGTCAAATGTTGGCCTATGATTATCCATACTTTTAACATATAAATATATGAATACAACAAAACGAAAATGTTATATTAAGGACTAGGAACTATAAATATTGTAATGTTGTTTATTGTATACCCAATATCCCATCCCCTACACCCATAAATATGTTCCATTCGTTGGAACTATGTTGACTTTGATCCTAACTCTCCTTGGGTACATAGGCACTATACCGAACTAAACCCGTGAATCCCAAGCCTCATAATACGTATCTCAACGTATTATTTCATAGGGATTCATTCGTTACCAATCCAAACTTCCACCACTTATAACTCTACATCCATAGCCAAGTATTTCTAAAATGTGGCTTCATAAATGCTACACCCCCAAAGTATTCTAATAGACAATACCTTCAGATTAGTGATTAATAATCAACCATCATAACAAATTATGCCTTTGTCATTGCATTTGATTCCACTTCAATTATGACCATCTCACCAAAGCTAACCTTTGGCCCACAAATATCTTCTCTCTTTCCCAATATAAGTCGTACACTTGCACACTCATCATATTGCAGCACGTGAACACCCCAGCTATGTAGGCTTTGATCTTATGGATACACAAATATGTAGGTATAATTTCGAGTCCTTATTAGCACGAGCCTTGAAAATATGTCTCATGATATATTATCCCCACATAGATGAAATCACCTCCCACCTCTCTTACACCCCTCTCATACATACTACAAAGGAGATATTAATCTATTTCAAACTCATGATCTCTCGTGTACCCCACACAAAAGCTCAAAAGCATATATATTAAAGAAAATATAACTTCGTAGGCTTTGAACCCAAGTATCCTTGGGTATGTGGGAGCAATACCCAATCGTTCTCGTGAGCTCGAGCCTCGAAAATATGTCTTATGATATATTATCCTTATAGATAGGCACCCTTCTCTTGCATCTCTCATCTTTCACTCCTCATACCTTTAAAAACACACCACTGATCATTTAAGTCATGGAATATCCGTTTGCACACTTAAAAATTGTATTCCCCATTGAGATGTTGAAAGAAAAATAATAATATTCTTAGTTGTTAAAAATTTCATGATTAACCAGCTTACTATTCATGTAAGGCTCATACCTTACAAGACTATGACTTACCTGAATTGAGAGTATAACCGTTGAAAAAACTATAATCTTCCTAAACTCAAGAGTAAATATTTTCGAGGAAGGAAAACCATTACCCCTCTCCCCTCACCTCCTTCGTACAAAAAATGACATATCAAACTATCGCAAGCCGCGGATTACAGCACAAACCTACACAAATGCTCAAACTCATAGAAAAATCAAACTATGTAGGATTTGATCCCAAGTCTTCTTAGGTACATAGGCGTAATACCGAGTCCTCCTCGTAGTCGTGATCTTTGACAATGTATCTCTTGACATGCTATCACAACCGAGATCCACCAACTCTTATACTACCTTTCTATCTCTCCTCATACTTTGAAGGAGATATCAAACTATCTCAAAGCCGAACATTCTCTCACACTTACATACATACTAACGAGCATATGTTACATAAGCATATAGTCATATATAAGCACCCTTGTGTGCCTGCACTAGTTGACGTGATATTCCAACACCTCTCACTGATACCACTTCATACCTAAACACCTATCTAACTTTATATTATACTTAACCAAAGGTCTTTAGATTAGATTTAAAAATAATTAAAAAGTAATTAAGAAATGTTAAAAACGATAATAAGTATACAACTAAGAAATCATAATGAACAAGTCGGCTATCAGACACCTTATCCACTCATAACTCGATTTCGGAACCCACATAATAAGAATCTCTAGATCAACCATACACTTCAACCAACCTTTGGATTAGCTTGAAAGGGCAAGCCATAATATTTTGTTTCTTTTTGTGTAGAACAAATTGACTACTTTGAACAAATTAACCAAAATCCTTATGGAACAAAACATTCTTTTAAGGACAAAAACTAATAGTGTGCGACTCAATTGGACATGGAATAAAAAATATTCTAAGGGAAAATTCCCTCAACCCACTTCGAACCAATATCTTGACTTCGGGGGGACGCGACGGATAGGGAGGTAAGAACTTTCGGGCATCCACCGTCAATGAAAAAGTTCTCCCTAGATGTACTAACTGCTAGGGGCCTGCAATGCCACACATATGCTCTTACATTCTTCGAGGAAAATTCTATGTATCTACCTAAAAAAGATAGCCTAACATTTTACTCCCTCATTACGGCCTACACTAACTCCTACCGATTTTTTAAGGATTAAATCTTGGTTGTTACAAGTTTGTGAAAAAATTGAGAAGAACGTCAATTAAGATTTAATTAGCGATGAATTTCAATTAATAAAAGGCAAGATTTGACATTTTTGGAGAAACATGCTCATCATAGACATAATACTTTTACCTAATTATTCTTGAGTATAATTATTTTCGTTATATATGTTAAATCTAAGGACAACATGACCCTTGGATTGAAATATAATTAATCGATGAGAATGATCATAAATCCTATTTAAGATTTTTATAATGAAAATCAAATATTGTACGAGAAAGTTTTATAATTGCTCAATTTAATTTTTTTGGTTTATCCAGTTACACACCACTGCACCTTCATGACTACTTCCATTTACTCAAAAATAACTAGTTTATTACATTTTGGAATATTGAAGATCGTTCTTCTTAACATCACTTTGAAGTGGTAGTAAGTGGTTTGGTAAAGTCTTTATTTATACACAGAATTATTACAATTAGAGGTTGTATTAGAAGTGTTTAAAATGATTTTTAAAAATTTCAATGGCTCGTTAGAACGAGAATGTCAGGTCATTCGAAAAAGGGCCCGATTTTTTTTATAATCAAATTTGATCCATATCTCTATTGCCTATATTTTGTAACGAACTTCCTTATAAATATAGATGCGGGATTAGAGTTTTGTAGAACTCATTTTAACCTTTTTTCAAGCCATTTTAGAGTTCCTTTTATGATCAAACTCTATCATTTTTCATCCAAACAAATTGAAAATTTAGAGATCACCTTACCAAATAAAGAAGAATAAATTCATTGTTCGAGGACCCTTTTAGATATTTTATTTACTGCTGATTTATGGGGATGAGGCTCTACTATTAAAGAAAAAGGTTGGTCGGTCGATACCGAGGGAAGACGGCTTCCAGTGGATGGTTCTGGACAATGTCGTATCTATAGAAGACTTGAAGAACTGCCCGTTGTACTTAGTGAGCCCCATTGTACTTATTGAGCTAAGTATTTTGTAAATCATATAGTGTTTGTCAATTCTAATACAATGTTGAAATTGAGGTTTTTCCCGAAAGGAATTTTTCCTTACTTCTTTACGTGCTTGGTTTGTTTATTTAATTTGGACTTCATCAATGCATGCACACTAAATTTAAATCAAGATAAAATTTGTTAAAATTTGAATTTTTATGTGTTTGTCCTAAGAGACGAATAAATCCATAAAATTCGCATTCTCAAATTGGTATCAGAGCAGGTTACACTAAGTTTTAATGTGATCCTTTAAAATTTGGATTTTATGGATAATTTTTATATAGGCTGCCTCTTTTATATGGATTTAATTACGCATAAGTTTTATCATTCACAGCCTAAGATGGAACTGCACACACCATCAGTAGGGATGTAGCATAACATTTTAGTACGGCTATCTTGATTACGGGAAACTTTATAGTTTTAACATATTGCGATAGTACACTTTGTGTGTATTGAATGGGACCAATATGAGGTCATTATTTTTACACTGGTTTTATAAAATAATATACACCTCGTGATTATTAGTTTTACTGAAGGCTCTTAATCCATATATGATTGATGAACACATGCACTAGTTATTTATTACTTTAACTTACCGGGTGAGATTCATTATTGGATCAATAATCTTGATAAATTGGGTAATTGTGATTAATGTACGGTGAAAGTCTTTTATGGATGTAATCCACATCTCAGTATAGAGAGTTATGATACCCCCTTGATATGCTTATAAATTTTGTATGTGTCAAACCCTGCAGGTGGATTTAGTTAATCTGACACTACAAATAAGTTAAGTTGGATCGCTCAAGGACTTAAAGAATTTAATCGAATAAATTATCAGTAATTTATTTAATTAATGGGTATAAGTAACCTTAACGTGAGGAGAGTTAAGTAATTACTAATGAGGAGCTCAAAATACAATTTTGAGTTAAGGAGTGGAGTTACAATTATAATTATTTAGTGGTATTAATTATAATTAGGATTAGGAAGGACTAGGTTTTCTGTGGCAATTAGGAGCCACATCCTTATCTCTCCTTGTGGTCCTTATCATAGCCTATATATATGCACCTATATCTCATTCTTTCTTAACCTAGACTTCACTCTTGGATACTCAAAAGACCCAAGTTTGGACTTGTGAGAAAGAGAGGTAGCAGATAAGAAAGAGGAGATAAGAAGGTGGTCACAAAATAGGAGCTCACCCTCACCCTTTACTCATGACTTTCCATATCAGGATTACAATAGAAGACTGTGAGGTGTATCGATCCATCACATATTCTATTCATGCGAAGACAAGATCAAATAAAATAGATCTCGAAGGATAAATCCTAATTCCACCTTATAGGATTTCATGTATGTGTAATTTTTTTTGTAGTTCAATCTATACGCATTTTCAATAAACCCGTGGACTTCCACTCTAATAGATAAGGAGTCAAAGCGTTGGCCCATGATGTTCATTTTAAAGCCCATGGGGCATCGGGGCTTTGCCCCTCCTAATAATGACTGGGCAGGGGTAGTTCGGTAGGGGGATGCATCGGTGCCTTGGGCGCGAGCTTCTTATGACCCTCCCATACAGGTGGATGAGGAGGACATTGAGGTCCTCTTACACGAGTGCGAGAGACATCGGATTCTGGGGTATCATCCTGAGAATGCTTGACGAGTAAGTTCTTTGACAATCATATTTGCATTATGTTTTTTTAATTTATTATGTTTGTACATGACCATTTTTGTTTTAAATGTGATGTGAATATTTGCTCTGTCCTAGAAAAAAAATATTGAAATGAGAATATAACTAAATTGATGGAAGGTTGTGAGTGTATATAATGTGGTGACGAAGGAGCAAATAAATAATAATAATAATAATAATAATAATAATAATAATAATAATAATAATAATAATAATAATAATAATAATTATAATAATAATAATAATAATAATAATAATAATAATAATAATAATAACAGTCAGCAAGGGTAAGGGTAAGAGGGGATCCTAACTAGTCCCATGATAAAGACGAAATATAATAATAATGTGGACACTAATAATGTAGATAATAATAATAATAATAATCATAATAATAATAATAATAATAATAATAATAATAATAATAATAATAATAATAATAATAATAATAATAATAATAACGGAACCATTAATAATAGTAAAAATAATGATAATATAAAAGTAGGTGGGGGATAGCCCATAAGAGAAATAAGGATAATATAAAGAAATAGGATGGGATCACCCACATACTAAGGGAATAAATCATAATGATAATAGTATTATCACGACTTGGCCCAGTGTGAGTGGGGACCGAGGGATATTAAGTGTAGACGTATAGTGTTTAAAATACGTAGGAGATAAGCCTCTGGGAGTGTGGGATATCTCGATTCTCGACTTTGGTTTTAGAAAATATTCAAAATATTCCAACCCTTGATTTTTTAGATCACTCACGGGACCAGATGTAGAAACACAGGGTTTCAGCGACATATATTTAGGTGTATGATCTCCTCACAACTAATTAACCTTCTTAGTTAGCGGGAATTGAATAGAGGTGAATTAAATGTGACTTTAGGGCAATAAAAACACCTAAGAGGTACAAAGATCTCGAGGGTGAAGGGCATCTCGATTTTTGACTTTGGTTTTAGTTAAGATTAAAAATATTCCAACCCTTTGAATTTTGGGTCCCTCAAGGGACCAAACATAGAAACACGGGGTCTTAGATACGTCTATTGGGGTGAGGGATCACCTCACGGATTGTTAATGTTCATAGTTAGTGGGAAATGAAGAGAGGTGGGTTCAGTGTTTTTATGGGGAAATTAAAACACTTGAGAGGTAAAAATATCTATGGGTGTGCAGGGTGTCTCAATTTTTTACTTTCATATTAGCAATGATTTGAAATATTCCGACCCCTTATATTTTAGGTCTCTCGGGGAACTAGATGTAGAAATGTAGAGTTTCAGTGGCATCTATTACGGTGCACAATTTCTTCACGACTGGTTAACCTCTTTAGTTTAACGAAAACTGTAGAGAGGTATCTTAGGTTTGTACATAGGAAAATTAAAATACCGAGAGGGGTTAAAGATCCTGAGGTGCAAGTATCTTGATTTTTTACGTTGGTTTTAACAAAAAAAATATAATATTCCCACCCCTTCTAATTTCAGTCGCTCATGGGACCAAAGTAGTAGAAACATGGGATTTCAGTGACATATATTGGGGTGCGGTATCACCTTACGAATGGGTAATCTCTTTAGTTAGAAGGAACTATAAATAGGTGGATTAAGTGTGAGCGCATGGAGATTAAAACAGCCAGAGGGTTAAATTTCCAGGGGATGTAGGGTATCTCAATTTTTGACTTTGGGTTAGAAAAGATTGAAAATATTCTATCCCCTTCTATTTAAGTTGCTCATGGGACTAGATGTAGAATCACTAGTTTTTGATGGTGTATATTAGGGTACGGGATCGCCTGGGAACTAGCTAATCCTTTTATTTAGCGAAAACTATAGGAAAGTGGCTTAAGTGTGAACATATGGTGATTAAAACACTGAGAGGGAGAAAGATCCGGGGGTGAAAGGTATCTCAATTTTTTACTTAAGTTTTAGCAAAGATTCAGAATATTCCAATTCTTCTATTTTAGGTTTCTCAGGGGACCGGACATAGAAATGCAAGGTTCTGCCAGCGTCTATTGGGGTGCCGAATCGGGTCACGGATGATTCACTTCTTTTGTAATCGAGAACTGTAGATATGTCATTTAAGTGTGAGCATAGGGCGATTAAAGCACTATGAGGGAGAAAGTTTTGGGGTGGTGCAGGGTATCTCAATTTTCTACTTTTGTTTTAAAAAATATACAAAATATCCCAACACCTTCTATTTTAAGTCACTCCAAGGTCCAAATATAGAAACACGGGGTTTTGACTTTTCTATTGGGGTACAGGATCGCCTCATGATTGGTTAACCTACTTATTTAGAAGAAATTATGGAGACGTGGCTCAAGTATGAATGTGGGATGATTACAACACCACAGGTTAGAAAGCTACGGGTGGTGTAGGGTATCATAATTTTTTTATTTTGGTTGTAAAAGATTCAAAATATTTTAACCCATTCTATTTTTGGTGACTCGGGGGACGAGATGTAGAAATGCGAGGTTTTGGATGCATCTATTGGGGTGAAGTGTTGCCACACAAGTGATTAACTTCTTTAGTTAGTGGAAAAATTAGAAAGGTGGCTTAAGTGTGAATGTATAAAGATTAAAACATCGAGAGGGAGCAAGCTCCGAGGGTGCAGGATATCCCAATTTTCAACTTCGATTTAAGGAAAGATTTAAAATACTCCAATCCCTTATATTTTAGGTCTCTTGGGGGACTAGACGTGTAAATGAGGGGTTTAGAATGAATCAATTTGGGTGTGGGATCGACTAACGACTTGCTAACCTCTTTAGTTAGTAGGAACTGTAGAGAGGTGACTTGAACATAGGGAATTTAATATACCAATAGGGAGAAAGCTTTGTGGCTACAGGGTATCTCAATTTTTGACTTTAGTTTTATCAAAGATTTAAAATATTCTAATCCCTGATATTTTATATCATTCAAGGGACCAGACTTAGAAACACGGGGCTTCAGTGACGTCTATTGGGTGCGGTATCGCGCATGACTGGTTAACTTCTTTATTTATCGACAATTGTAGAGTGGTGGCCTAAGTGTGAAAATAGGGCAGTTAAAACATTGAGACAGAGAAAGATCTGTGGGTGCAGGGTATCTCCATTTTTTACTTTGGTTTTAGGAAAGATTCAAAATATTCCAACCCCTTCTATTTTAGGTCACTCACGGTACCAAACATAGAAATACGGGGTTTTGATAAATTTTATTAGGGTGTGGGATTGCCTCATGACTAGTTAACCGCTTTAGTTAGGAAGATGTAGAGAGGTGTCTTATGTGTGAACGTAGGGAAATTAAACCACCGCGAGGAAGAAGGATCCGAGCTGGAACATGGTATCTCGATTTTTTACTTTGGTTTTAGGAAAGATTAGAAAGACTCCAATCCCTTCTTCTTTAGGTCGCCTAGGGGACCAGATGTGGAAACATGTGGTTTTGATGGTGTCTATTGTGGTGTTAAATCACCTCACGACTAGTTAACATTATTAGTTAATGGGAACTGAGGAGATGTGTATTAAATGTGATTATGGGGGTAATAAGAACACCTGAGAGGTAGAAAGCTCTAGGGGTGCAGGGTATCTCTATTTTTGAATTGGTTTTAAGTGAGTATCAAAATATTTTAACCCTTTATATTTTAGGTCGCTCAATGGGATAAACGTAGAAACGTGTGGTTTTGGCAGAGTCTATGGGGTGAGGGATCGCCTCACGACTGTTTAACCTTCTTAGTTAGTGGTAACTAAAGAGAGGCGGCTTAAGTGTGATTGTGGGGTGATTGAAACACCTAATAGGGATAAAGATCAGTGGATATGAAAGGTATATCAATTTTGACTTTGGTTTTAGAAATATTCAAAATATTCCAACCCCTTGAATTTTAGGTCTCGCATGGAATCAGACGTAGAAGCATGGCATTTCGACAACATTTATTGTGGTACAGTATATTCTCACTACTAGATGACCTCTTTAGTTTAGCGTCAATAGTAGATAGGTGGATTAGGTGTGAACGTAGGGTGATTAAACACTGAGAGGGATAAAGATCGAAGGGATGAATGGTATCTCAATTTTTTACTTTGGTTTTAGCAAAGATTTAAAATATTCCAACCCCTTCTATTTTAGGTTGCTCAGGGGACCAGATATAGAAACACGGGCAGTGGAGTCTATTAGGGTGTAAGATCTCTTAGTAATTAGTTAATCTCTTTAGTTAGAGGGACTGTAGGGAGGTCACTTAAGTGTGAACATAGGGAGATAAAAACATCGAGAGGGAGAAAGATTCGAGATGCTAGGTACCTCAATTTTTTTACTTTGGTCTTAGAAATTTTTTATAATATTATAACCCTTTATATTTTTGGTCATTCAGGGGACCAGACTTAGAAACGCAGGTTTCGAAAGTGTCTATTAGGTTATGGTATATCCTGATGACCGGTTAACCTCTTTAGTTACCAAGAACTGTCGAGGTGGCATAAGTGTGAACATAGGGTGATTAAAACGCAAATAGGTAGAAATATCCAGGAGGTGCGGGGTATATCAATTTTTAACATTTATCTTAACAAAGATTCAAAATATTCCAACTCCTTCTATTTTAGATAGCTCAGGGGACTAGACATAGAAACATAGGGTTTCAGCAGCGTCTAGGTTATAGGATTGACTAAAAAATAGTTAACCTCTTTAGTTATACGAACTGTAGAGAGGTGACTTAAGTGTAAGCATAGGGCAATAAAAAACGGAGCGGAAGAAAGCTTCAGGTGAGTCCAGGGTATCTCGATTTTTTACTTTCGTTATAGCAAAGACTGAAAATAATCCAACCCCCTATATTTTAGGTCACTTAGGTGATCAGATGTAGAAATGTTGGGTTTCAACACCGTCTATTGGGGTGCGATATTGCCTCATGACTGGTTAACCTCTTTCACAAGTCAAAATTATAGGTAGGTGGCTAAAGTGTGAATGTAAGGTGATTAAAATACCAAAAGGGAGAAAGCTCCGGGGGTGCAGGGTATCTCGATTTTTTACTTTGGTTTTAAAAAAGATTCAAAATATATAAACCCCTTTTATTTTAGGTTGTTCAAGGGACCAAATTTAGAAACGCGGGGTTTCAGTACCATTTATTGGGGTGAGGGATCGCTTAGTGACTTGTTAACCTCTTTAGTTAGAGGTAACTGTAGATGGGTGTCTTAAGTGTAACACCCTGACTCGGGTTTGGGTCACTTTCGGGTCAACTCACATCGAGTCAAGGAGTTAAAGGGGGAGGGGGAAGTCCAATTTTATTATTTAAGAAAAGTCCTTTAATTGCACCATTTTATAAGGATCAAATTATCGGTTTAAATTTAAGAAACAAGTCATCACTTTATGTAGTTAGGTTGATTAACAAGGTTTATTTATGAAAATTCGTTGAGTCGAACAATGCTTAACAAATAGGAGATAAATCATGATTATCCCTGTATTATTACAACGCTTTGCCGAAGGCCCGAATAAAAATGGTTTAAAATATCCCAAATCCAATGTTTCCATAAAAAAAAGAAGTTTTAAATATAATAGCAGAGCTTCTAACGATGATTGTTGCCCTCAGGGGACTTACCGGTGTCCTTGCCAAGGTCCATACTTAATACACCTAGGGGTGGAGGTTTTAACATAAAATTAGGGGTGAGCGAATGCTCAGTAGGGTGGAAAATACTAAGCTATACATTTTTTACAAAAATACTATACACATAACATGTATTTTTAACAATTCTGAAAATGTTCATTAACTTACCCAGTATTAATACAACTACTATGCAATGCACACGAGCGATGTCTTCATACTCACACTTAACCATTTTATGCCACCCTTTACTGGGTCTAGAGACTATTTAATCTTACTTTATTCCTTACTCTCCATTTTATCCCTTTTATTAGGTTGTCCTATTTACATTCCATAAGCACAACCATGTTCATTTTCATTTCCATTGTCATTTTCCAGAATCCTCTAAATAAGCGCATACTTCACGCGCTCCTCACCATCGACTATGCTACCATATACTCTGACCTGTGATTTTAGGTCTTTCACCCTAGGGTATCAGGCCCTTAATAATTCTATCCTGATATCATCTGAGTCCATATTAATTTGTTTTAACATTTTTACCAATGGCCACATTATTCATTCATTTTCACTGTTTTAATAACATTTCTTTCATTTATCCCCTGTTTCACAGAATCAACCGACAAGGTCTAATGTGGAAGTCCAACTACTAAGACCTCTAATCTCTATACTACTCTAAGATACTATACAAGCATTTAAGGGCATCAAATTCTAGGCCATCTACAAAAGCATCCAACATGGCAAGCAACCGGACATCCTTTCAGCTTCTAAAATTCGACCGGTTTTAAACTTTAATTTGCTAAAACTATCCTTTCAGCTTTTGTCTCTTCTCCTTCCCACCTGATACAAAATAAGCATCCACTTAACAGTGTTGATAATTGCACTTTCACATATGGTTAATTAAAATCTAATGGAGGAAATCGCGAACCCATTAGAAGTTCCCCGTAATGGAGAGAAATGAAGAAGAATAATTCAGCCAATGTTGATTTTGGGTGTATTATGGGTAATATATGCCCTACACCTCTCACATTTTACGAAACATGTATTAGGATGCTTACACCACTTTGTATAAACGGACTATATCCCCCCCCCCCCCAATTAATTGTTGTTATGCTAAATTCATTTTATTCTAATAATTCAATTTGGATTCTACTCGAGTTTTAAAGTGAATGTCCTTTGCTGGAGTTGAAGTTGAAGTTCATCGCCCAAAATTCTCACACAAACCCTAAATTTACAAATTTCCTATTCATTCACTCTACAGGGAAGGCTTTTTCATTTTGAGTTGTCCGGTCCAAGGATTTTAGCTCAAAGGTGAATATATTTGGACTTAATCTATTTCAATTTGTTATAAGTTATCTGATTTTGGTTTTCTATCCCATGTGACCTATTTTTAAGAATTGTGTGCTGGTGTGGTTTGGTGGACTTAATTGAGTTAGTAATCCAATTTCATTCCTCATATACTTTTCTGACTATTGATCCTGCAAATGTGTAACATCTCACCATTGTTCAAGCATAGATCCTATGTTGGTGTTATGTGGGGTTACTCTACTGGATTTTGTTTTTGAAACTTTTAGACCTTTTTTTTTTCTTAGTGACAAACTTAGGCAAGCATTGTGCTTTTGCTCATTGACACAAAAGGAATCAATTGTTCCCTATTTGTTTACTTCTTGCGTAGTCAATTTATTGGCTTTATTATTAAAATTAATTGCAGTGGGAGTTGCAGGGGGAAAGAAGAGTCATGTCTTTCGAGAAGGTAAGGGAGGAGGGGATGTTTAAATCGATTAGGTAATTATCAAGTTTTGTCTTTTAGGATTATCTTTACGTAGCATATTAGTTTCTATCTCGGCATCTTTATACTAATCTAAAATTCACTACACGGACTAAATGCTACTTTTGTTTCAAATTGTCCACATGGAACTAAAATTTTATACCCAACAAAATTTTGAAACCCAAACAAATTAACATGGTATAATTTCGGCTCTCTCTCCACCTTAGACCTTTCACGTATTATTGTTTATTCCTCTCCAACCTTACACCTTCTGTCCACATTCATTCTTATATATTCGTGAAGGGTTTAGATTCAATAGACGTATACTGTCCTGACACCGTTTCCATGATGTCATAATATTCTGTGATGGCAGGTTCAATGATATTTGGCTTTACGCTTGATATGCGGTTGTCTTCCATTGAAGGTAAGACCAACTCTTATAAAACTTTCACTCAGGTATGAAGTGGTTTCATTTATATCTAAAATGATTTCAACTATAACTTTTGTTATGCAGGGGGTTACATCTCTCTGTCTTTCTCATATATTGTTTGTGTTTCACTTGTATTAACAATTTTTTGTTTATTTATTTAGTGGGTTTCACTTATTTTTTTTGTTTCTTTATTATGAAGTGGGTTTCTTTATTTGAAATTCTTTTAAAATGTAAACCGCGGCCACGCACAGAGCCAAACTCATGTCTGTGAAAGTATCCATAACTATTTTGTCCTTCTCTGTTAGATGAGAGCATTAAAAGCAGGAACCTTTTATGAGGTAATCTAAATGGATTTTTGTTTTGAATATTATTTTCATCATTCACATATTTGAGGATCAATGTGATTGATATCGTATCATGTTGGTAGGTTTGCTGCTACCGGCTAGATCAGGTATCTTGATACATCAAGGTAGGAGTAGGAAAATTGATGGATTTATGTGGTAGGTGAGGGTAGTTGGTTATGAGTTAAGGGTTGAGCAAGAGGTTATGTGTGGGTTAAGGGTTAATTATGGGCATTGGGATTTGTTTGCATAGGACAACTGAGCAGGGCAGGGGTTATGTTGTCTCATCCCACATTAGATAAATCTGATAAGTGTATCGCCATAATATTTAAAGCAGAGGCGGATCCAGGAATTTATTTCGGGTGGAGCACAAACCATTGCTGGGGGTTTGGGGGCGGGAGCCCCCGAAATTTTTTTTTGGGTTAAAAAATTTTTAGGGGTACAATTTTGAATTTTTTTTGGGTGGAGCACAACTCTAAATTTACAAATTTTCTAAGGGTAAAATCTTTTCATAACTCTGAAAAAAAAATTTAAGTGAATGTTTTAATGTTTTTTGAAAAACGTGAAATTAAAAAAATAGAAGTATAAATAACAAAAACAAACATATATATTCGACAAATAAATATAACATCCTAATAAGATTGTAAAAAAATAGCCCTAATTGAAACCCTAAATTAAGATTACAAAAAATAATGTCAAACTAGGGTGGAGAATTGATGGAATGAAATTATACTGCAAGAATCGTCAAAACAACAAATTATAGAGAGATAGAGGAAATAGAGTTTACCTCCAATGAAAGATTTTTAGGATAGTTTTTGTTAGTTTCGATCAGATCATTAGCAAAGAGGAGAAAAAAAAATAAGTGGGTCAACTTTAAAAGCAAATGTGATCTTTGTAGAAAAAAAGAATGGGCCGGAATACAGTCAACAAGTGGATTAGTTTTAAAAGTTGGGCCAATTTTAAAAGGTATAGAAATTTAAAAGGTGGGACACTTAGAAAAAAAAATAAAAAATAAATATAATTTTGTTGAAAATCTGATTGGGGGTGGGGCACTTGCCCTCCCTACCTACCACATGCCTCCGCCCCTGATTTAAAGGATATATGTTTTCGTCTATATTTAATTTTTTTTATCTTTGTGGTTCATTGGTTATGCTAAAATATTAGTGAGATCTTACATCTTTATTATTAGTTTGTAGGTGTTTGTATTCGACTTTATTTACAACTTTTTTCAATTCGATAAAAGGTCTAAGTAAGTTTTTCACTTCAAATAAAAACAACTCAAATATTTGTTGTTTAAAGTTCATTATACTATTGTAAAAATTAAAGTTACTCGATTAATTTTTATTAGGAGATTTCTACATTTTTAATTTCATACAGGGTGATTTTTTTTTTCTGACCATTCATTTGTATCACCGTTTCTCATTTCATACACGTTGATCTATTTATAAATCCCAGTATTGGGTAGTTAGATTAAAAAATTGATAAATAAATTAAATATGCGTGTTTCATTATTTCAATGTATGTGGAATTCACTTTTGGTGCTCTTTGACGTTTTGATTATAATTAGTTAGAAAAGAGGAGAAAAACTTGATTGTGTCTATATTCAAAGTGAAATTGGAATTTTTCTTTTTTGCATTAAATGAAATTATATCCATGCATTTTGATGAATTTTTCATCTATCCAAAAATAACAAATATATTTTAGAAAGCCGTTTGGAAATAACTAAGCTTGGTTATTTCTCTCCTTGAGAAAAAATTGAATGTAAACATTCAATATATGAGGTTCATTAATATTTTAGTGTCCAACATAATTCATCTATTCAATTGCGATCTCTAATTTCAGTTCTATTTTTTCCTTTCCATTTTTCTTAATTTGTGATTGAAAATAATCTAATTATGTAAAAGTAGTGTTGTTTGTTTTTGCAAGCGGACATTTTTCACCATCTTTCAACTTTTTTTTTAAAAATATATTTTTTGGTTCGAGTGTGCATGCTTTTTAAAGAAGAGAGAAAATTTTCAAAAGTTTCACGATTCGAAAAAGTTAGCCGATTTTATCCATTTGGTTCTCTTACAATTTCACGCGTTTGATTGTAAGTAATTTGTATGCTTTGGTCATGAAGTGATATGACACATTATTATAAGTCATATGCATAGTTTGTAAAAGTAATATGTTGCATGATTTGGCGTGAGATGTAAATCTATAATAGTAGTGTAGATTTTATTGCATGATTTCGTAGGGCATGATTTTTTTATTGTTTTCAATAAGTTTGGAATTGGAATTTACCAAATATATTTCTAATCAAACAAATAGAAATTTTATATGTTAAATTTATTTGTATCAGCACGATGTGTGTGGAAGTATGCTATCTATTATCAATATTATTTTTTTAATCCAGTTTAGAATCTTTAATTTTTAAAATTATTTTTCTTTATTTTTATTATTTTTGAGATATTTTTTTATGTTTTTTCTGTATATTTCAGGTTTTCTGTAATTATTAAATATTTTTATTGGTTTTATTAGAAATTTGTTTTTTTATTAGAAATCTATGTTTATTAATAGAAATTCATTTTTACAATATTTTTTCAAACTTTTTAGAATATTTATCTAGTTCACAAATTTTTAAGAAATATTGTTTTAGTTTATTGAATATTTTTTCTATTTTTATGTATTTCCATATTTTTATTATGTTTTTGTTATTATGTATTTTCCATATTTTTAGTAATTATTGAATATTTTTTCTATTTTTTTTTTGAATTTTTTTGTTTAATTGGAAATAGGTTTTTCCACAATGTTTTTTAAAACTCTATAAAGTATTTACTCTGTTTTTTGAAGACTTTTTAAAAATATTTTCTAGGTTTTTATGTACATGTTTTAGTATGTTCTTAATTTTAATATGATACCTTTTTTTTAAAATGAAAATATGTTTTTTTGATGGAAATCTGTTTTTTGTCTATTAGAAATATGTTTTTATTATTTTTTTTATTTGTAAATATGTTTTTTCAAATTGAGAATATTCTTTTACATGTTTTTTTTTAATTTCCAAATTTTGAAATACTTTTAAAAATAATTATAATGCAATTTTCATTTATGTAAAATTTATATTGATTTTGAAAAAAATACCCTCAAATGTGATCTTGTCCAACGCCCAATGCTTTCTCGCAAGATTGTTGAATATATACGATATTTCAATTATTTTGAATAAACTCCAAGAGTTAAATTTCTGTCATTTTGTTGCTGAATATAATCTTCTACTAGTTTGGAATAAATTCTAAGAGTTAAATTTTTTATGTATTGTTTGAATAAATATCTCAAAGATGGTGGTAAAAGAATATATAATTTATCTAATTTTTCGATCCGTTTTTTCTTATTACCTATGTTTTTCACATTGCATCTCGCCAGCGCATCACGCGAGTTTAGAACTAGTTTTACAAAACTTACCCTTTTACCCATCATTTATAGAAATCATTGTGAAAAATATATTTTTCTCATTATGGCATCACAAATCACCATTTTGTGTTCAAAACCATACTTCATCAATGTATGTACAAAAATCATTCATTAAACTTTTTCTCCATGACAATCCCATTTCTTTATATGTCTTTTCAAGAAATATTTAATAGAATAAATACCATTTTAACAAAAATATCTACTTTACCCTCACCCACATATGTTGTATTAAATGTCAATTATTTTCACTTCACCATGATTTTATAACATATATAGGGCTAATATTTCCAATTGTATTTCATCAAGAGACACATATTTATTTCCATATATCATGTTTATAAGTCCTTCTTCAACATACTACAATTTTCACACTTTTTTGGAAGGATTCCAAGCCTACAAATCCTTAAATATGCAATTAAACTTGATTTTAGCATGCGAATATATTTTTGTGCCCATTTCCTCATATTTTAAGAGTAAAATAACATTTGTTCTTCGAAAATTCACTTACACTTAGTTTTCCCCAAAATCCTATTTTTCGTAAGAAAACTTTAAATAAACATACAAGAAAATATTATTATAAAAATAAAACAATCTAGCATGCATCCTAATAGCTTTTAATTTTGAAAACATTTGTAGGAAAACCTTACCTTGAATTTGAAGAGGAGAAACTTAAGGGAATGACATGAATGCTCCTAAAAACTCCAAAGATCCAACATCTTCATAGAGCTCCAATATTGGTTTCTTCTACCCAGCCTATTCCTCAAACTAGGCTTGAAGTGTGAATATTTAGCCTTGGAATAGCTAGAAAAAGGCTTGGGATGGAAGGAGGAACCTTGGGGATGCTGGAAATTGGCTGGAAATGGAAGAGGGTAGCTTAGAGAGAAAGGTAAAAAATTTGATGGGAATGGCCTCTCCATCCCCACTCACCTCTATTTAAACCCACAAATACTTAGCCTAATAATAAGAGCTCGACAACTCATCCAATCCGATGATCCACGCCATGATAACACATTAAAATATGCAATACAAATTCTAAATTTCTTATAGTCATTATAATAAATTTGGATCACGTTCAAACGAGATCCCTCCTCTTTCGAATAAAAAGTCTTATAACGTTCAAACGTAGGCTAAAATGGGGTAAAACACCAACTCACTTGAACGGGAAACTACCCCTGTTTGAATGATGACGCACCTCGTTCGAATTAGGGCATTCCAAAGAGATTCCAGAGAACGATGGAAATTGATCAAGTTCTCCGTTAGAAGGCCATTTTAACCTCATTCGAACAACCCTTCCTTGTTCGAACGACTGCCAAATTTCCACATCTTAACTTTAAGGCATCAAATCTTAATTCAAATTGCACAAAGGCCACAAGGATAATTCAAATTTTACATCCATTGGTTATATTCAGTTTATGGCACAAAGACATACAAATGGCAGGGAATGAGGTACAAATCTCGGTCACGGGGTGTTACATTCTTCCCTCCTTAGCAAATAACGTCCTCAAAATCAGAATAACCAAGCTAAGCAAAGATTTCTAGGTGCTTCTCATGCATCTTTGACTCTCACTCCCAAGTCGTACCCTCAACACCTTGGAACTCCCAAAGAACGTTGACTAATGGAATGACCTTGTTGCTCAAGACTCTAACCTCGTGGTCCAAAATGAACACAGGTCGCGTAAAAAATATAACTTATCCATACTAGTCAATGTAGTTCCATTTGATGATGTTCCAGGGATCTAAAAGATACTTCTTCACCTTGAAAACGTGGAACACAAAATGGATGTGGGATAAATAAGAAGGTATCGCCAAGAGGTACAACACATCTCTGATCCATTCCAACATCTCAAAGGGACCAATATACCAAGGGGAAAGCTTCCCCGTTTGTCCAAACTGCTGACTGTCGGTCTGAGCTCTAACCTTGAATAGCACATGGTCATCTACCTCAAACTCTAGATATATCCACTGATTATTAGCACAATTCTTCAGTTGGCTTTGAGCCGTCATGAGCCTCAGTCGAATTACCCAGAGTTTATTTGCCATCTATCTGATCAAATTTGAATTGGTTAGATTCTTCTCCCCCGCCTCTACCCAACAACCGGAGAGTAGCAAAACCTCCCATAAATAGATTCATAGGGAGCTATATCAATGCTCGCCTGAGAATTATTGTTGTAGGAAAACTCTTCTAGATGAAAATTCTCCACCCAACTACCATGAAAATCAAACATGCAAGCTCTTAACATGTATTCTAAGATCTGGATGGTCCACTCTGACTGCCCATATGTCTCATGGTGATACATTGTACTCATGCTCAACTCGATGCCCAATTCCTGCTCATCATTATCCAGAACCAAAACAAAAATTAGGGATCCCTATCTAAGACAATCGAGAGAATAACCCCATGATGTTGGATTATCTCTTGGATATATGACCTTGCTAACTTAGCCATGTTGTCCATAACCTTATTCGACAAGAGGTCTACGAATTTTGTGAGTCGATTGACTATAACCCATATTGCATTATGATCATACTCAGACCGTGGTAAATCTATGACAATGTTCATCGTGATGTGCTCCCACGTCCATTCTGCTACGGGTAGTGGTTGTAATAGCTCTGCCAGCCTCACGTACTTTGCCTTCACCTACTGGAAAGTGCAAAACTTGGATACATATGTAGCCATATTCCATTTTATACTAGACCACCATAAGTCTCTACAAAGGTCCTTATACATCTAGCACCGGGATGTATGCTGAAGTGTAAGTGATGTGCCTCCATAATCACCTCGTTCTTAAGCTCGTCAATAATCGGGACAATAAACATGGCCTTTATGATGCACACCAACATTCTTGTCCACATTAAGAGTGTCGAATACCTCACTACCCTGAATGCTGTCACAATAACGTGCGAACTTAGGATCACATGACTGAACGTCTAGAACTTTCTACTGAATCAGTGGTCTAGCCACCACACCCTAAAGGTATGCCCTATCATGACCCCTCTGGACATGCAGGTCGAACTTTCGTAGTTCACCAAATATCTTTGCTCAATTACACTTCATTACTGTAAGAGTAAGCCTAAACATTCGTCTAAGAGCATCGGCCACCACATTAGCCTTGTCGGGATGATACTCTAAGGAAAAGTTATAATTTTCCATCAACTCCATCCATCTTCTCTGGCGAAGATTAAGGTCACACTACGTGAAAATATATTGGTGGCCCTTATGATCAGAATGCACTTCAAATTGTTCCTCGTATAGGTATTACTTCAAGCTCCTTACTGCATACGCCATAGAGGCTAACTTTAAGTCATGGGTGGGGTAGTTCCTTTCATGTACCTTTAACCAACGGGATGCATAACCGACCACCTGACCATTATGCATTAATACAACACTAAGTCCTCGTAACCCCGAAGCATCACAATATGTGTTAGACCAATTACCACACTTTAAAAGGATAAGAATAGGCATTGAAATTAACCTAACCTTCAACTCCTAAAAGGCCGACTCATAATCCTCGGACCACTTAAAGTGCACATCTTTGCATGTCAACATGGTGAGAAGAAATGCAACTCTCAAAAATTCCTGCTCAAACCTACGTTAGTTACCGACCAAACTCAAAAAATTGCGCACCTTCGTGATTGTCTTTGGCCTATCCGAACTTAGAATGGCCTAGACTTTGTAAGGGTTAACGAAAATATCCTCGTCGAAAACCACATGGACAAGGAATTTAACCTCATCCATCCAAAATTCACACTTGCTAAATTTTGCGTATAACTTGTTCTCCTAGAGCACTTGCAATATCTTGCGAAGGTCTTCCACGTGGTTCACATCCGATACCGAGTATACCGGTATATTATCCATAAAGACCACTATAAATTGGTTTAAGTCGGGGGGATAGATATGGTTCATCAAATCGATAAATATCATCGAGGCATTTGTCAAATCGAAGGGCATCACTAGAAAGATGTAATGCCCATACTGAGTCAAGAAAGTAGTCTTAGAAATGTCCTCCTCTCTCACACATAATTGATAGTACCCAAACTAGAGGTCAATCTTTAAAAACCTACTCGCCCACATATCTAGTCAAACACATCATTGATACGGGGCATAAGGTACGTATTCTTCACTGTAACCCTGTTCAACTGCTATAATCGATGCAAATCCACACAGAGTTGTCCTTTTTCTTGGGAAAGAGGACTGGAGCTCCTCAAGGGGACACACTAGGGCAAATGAATCACTTACTGGTCAATTCCTCCAACTAAACCCTAAACTCCTATAATTTAGTCGGAGCCATACTGTGAGGTGGTATAGAGAAAGGCAAGATGCTCTGATGCATTTTTATAGAAAAGTTCACCTTTCGGTGTGGGGGTAAACCATGAAGATCACACAAGAAACATCAGGAAACTCCCGTACTACTGGGCAGTCCAATAATATACCATTTGGCTCATTCGGATCTGCCGTATTACTCAACCAACCTAAGTACCATTTCTACTCACGCACGGTGGAAAACTTTCAAAGATAATCAACGTACTTCTCACTACTGAAATTATGGCGTGACCCTTCTAGAAGAGATACCGAGACACTATGATGATGGAATTCGATGGTAGCATTAAAACACGACAGAAAATCCATACCGAGGATCACCTCAAACCCATCCATGTCCATGAGAATCACAGTGTACTTCAGAAAATAATATATAGACATAACCACACAACTATGGTAGACCTTATCAAGAACTATACCGCCACCAGCTGGAAGTCTTATGAAAATATAAGGGTAAAATGGATCTACCTCTAATCCTAAACTGAATGCTAAATAGCTCGAGATAAATGAATGTGTATGCTTGAATCAAACAGTGTGTTTACCCATGTGCTAAATAATAGAATCATACCTTTCATGATCAACGGATCACTGAAAGGAGCTGTAAATTATGACATGGCATAGGCAGGTCCAGGGTTAAACCTGTTGCTCTGGCCATTAGGCACTTGACCTCGCTTGCAACTGCTCTATCCTTGACTATGGTACGAACCGTCCATGTTATTCCTCGTTTGATAATACCCCATAGGAAAATTGATATTGTTATTGATGGGTGGGCCCATGTAATTAGGATTACCCAGTATATAGTTAACAGTCTGCTGACTACCTTACTAGTTACCTGAATCTATTTATGGGAAATCCCTCTTGAAGTGATGATGGTAACCACACACAAAGGTAGTCCTCTTAGTAGGGGCTATGGGACTCTGGTCATTGTTACACTGGGTCGATGATGAGTTAACCTCCATAGAAGCCTTTAACTTCGTAAAGAAGCCTCGTGCCCAACTCTTGAACTTATTGTGACCATTAATCTGGAACCTGCTGGGATCTCTCTTTTTTCCTCGATGCCCTTGTCATACTCTACCTTTAACTCTAGCCCAATGGCCTTATTGACCATAGTTCTGAAGTTTGGCAGATCCAAACTAACAATCATCCGCGGAATACCAAGCTTAAGGACCTTAACAAAAAACCTTGTGTTTTTGGGCTCATCCTTCTTAACTATACCATGTACTTGCACAAACTCTCAAACCTAACCTAGTACTCATTCACTGAGATTTTCACCTAAATCAAATGAAGGAACTTTTCCTTCTTGGCATCATTGAATGCTTGGGGAAAGAACCGATCTAGAAATGCGACCCTGAAGTAGTCCCATTATATAGTCTATTCCACACTGGCGGAGTAGGCGCTCTACTAGAACTTTGCTTGCTCTGTGAGCTGGAAGGTTGATATCTTGACTTTGTGCCCGCTAGCACGTAAAGAATCTCCATAATTTGAGTGACCTTATCTATCCACTCCTTTGCAGCGTCGGGGCCAGTTTCCCCATTAAAGGTCGGTGAGTGCAGCCTCCTGAACTCCTTTCGAATGGACGCTGAGGTAGTTCTCTCAACTTTCCCACTATGGTTGGCTCTCTACTACTGAGAGAGATAGTTGAAAAGATGACTCATAACCTGTTCCATATGTCGGAGCTCGCTGTTTTTGGCTCCGCTGGCACCAGTATAGTGTGTAGTTATCTACATAAGAAAGAAAGGATTAATTCACAATGATACAAAATGCAAGCGACAACGGAAGCGATTAACTAAAAATAGTAATTAAAGCATTAACTATAATGGAAACATATAAAGGAAGTGTAATAAGAAAGCATAAAACACTCAGTCATACCCTAGGATCCTATTTCTCTGATACCATTTGTAACGTACTCATTCTAGTTTGGGTCACCATCGGGTCAACCCGCATCGAGATAAGGAGTTAAAGGGAAGGGTAAAAGTCTTATTTTATTAAATTTGAAAAGTCCCTTACTTGCACCATTCTATAAGGATCAAATTATCAGTTTTAATTTGAGAAGCAAGTGATCACTTTGTGTAGTTAGGTTTATTAACAAGGTTTATTTATGAAAATGCATCGAGTCTAATAATACTTAATAAATTGGAGATAAATCATGCTTGTCCATGTATTATTGCAACACTTGGCCCAAGTCCCGAATAAAAATGGTCCCAAATATCCCGAATCCAATGTTTCCAAAAAAATAAGTTTTAAATATAATGACAGAGCTTCTAACGACGCATGTTTCCCTATGGGGCCTTATCGGCATCCTTGCCAATGTCCCTATTCAATGCACTTAGGGATGGAGTTTTTAACATAAAAGCAGGGGTGAGCGAATTCTCAGTAGGGTGGAAAATACTAAGCTATATGTTTTTTATAAAAAATACTATACATATATCCCGTATTTTTAACAATTTTGAAAACATTTATCAACTTAAACAGTATTAATGCAACTACTATGCAATGCACCCGAGTGA
This sequence comes from Sambucus nigra, assembly GCA_949130495.1. Lineage (NCBI taxonomy): Eukaryota > Viridiplantae > Streptophyta > Magnoliopsida > Dipsacales > Adoxaceae > Sambucus > Sambucus nigra. Next base: position 91,025,432 of record OX422223.1, read on the forward strand.
TGTGCTCATACTCACACTTTGTTATTTTAGGCCACCATTTACCGGGTCTAGAGACTATTTAATCTTATGTTATTCTTTAGTCTCTATTTTATCCATTTTATTTGGTTGTCTTATTTACATTCCTTCCACACAAGAAAATTAATTTTCATTTCCATTATTTTTTCTCGGAATCCTCTAAATAGGCCCATACTTCACGGGCTCCTCACCGTTGGCTTTGCTAGTATATGCTATGACCAATGGTCTTAGGTCTTTCACCCCAGGGCTCCAGGTTCTTTTTCGATCTCATCCGAGTCCACATTACTATGTTTTAATATTTCTACCAATGTCCACATTATTCCTTCACTTTCACCATTTTCATGCCATTTCATTCATTCATCCACTTTTCACGAAAATGATTGGCAAGGTCAAGTGAGGAATTCCAACTACTAGTATCCTATAATTTTACCAAAATTACCCTTTTACCCATCATTTACCAAAATCTTTTTGAAAAACATATTTTCCCATTATGGCATCATAAATCGTCATTTTATGTTCAAAAACCACATTTCATGAATTTATGTCCAAAAATCATGCATTATCATTTTTGTCCAAGAAAATCCCATTTTTATATTTCTTTTCAAGAAATATATTTTATATCATAAGGACCATTTTTACAAAAATATCTACTTTACCCTCATGTACATATGTTGTATTAAATGTCCTTTCTTCTTCATTTCACCATGATTTTACAACATATTTAGGTATGATATTTCCAACTTCTTAATTTCATCAAGAAACCATATTTGATTCCATATATCATGTTTATAAGTACTTATTCAACATACTGCAACATTTTACACATTTTTGGGAGTAATATAAGACTAGAAATCCTTAAATATGCAATAAAACATGATTATAACATGGGAATATATTTTTTTGCTTATTTCCTCATATTTCAAGATTAAAAAAAATACCATTTTTTCTTCGAAAATCCATTTACACTTAGTTTTGGCAAAAATCCTATTTTTTGTAAGAAAACCTTAAACAAACATTCTAGAAAATATTATTACAAAAATAAACCATTCTATCATGTATCATAATAGCTTTTAATCTTGAAAGCATCTTGAGAAAACCCCTACCTTGGGTTTGTAGAGGATAAACTAGAGGGAATGACTTAAAATCTCTTAAAAACTCCAAAGCTCTAAGAAAGTTCCAATTTCTTCAAGAGAGCTCCAACAATGGCTTCAACTACCCATCTTCTTCATCAAACTAGGATTGAAATGGGAGTATTTATCCTTAGAATATCTAGTAAAGCGCTAGGGATGGAAGGAGGAACCTTAAGGATGGTGGAAATGGGCTGAAAATGGGAGAGTGTATCTTAGAGAGAGAGAGAGAGCTCAAAAATCTAATAAGAATGTCCTCTCCATTCTCACTCACCACTATTTAGACCCAAAAACACTTAACTCATTAACCAATGGTCTAACCCCTTATTGATCCACATTTTAATCTAGGCTGCTGAGAGATCGACATCCCATCCAATTTGACAATCCACATCACGACAACACATTAAAATCTACTTAATAATTCTGAATTTCACTTGGTCATTCGAACGAGAGTTCTGATGAGGGTGAGACGTAGGCAAAAATAGGGTAAAACACCAACTTGTTTGAATGGGTAAACGCACGTCATTCGAACGATAAGACACTTTGTTTAAGTGAGGGTGTTCCAATGAGATTCTAGAGAACGATTGTAATTAATTAATCTTTATCGTTAGATGTTCAGTCGAACCTCATTCGAGCGATAGCCCTTCCTCATTCGAACAACTTGGCCACTAAAATGACTGGAAAATTTCCACATCACAACTTCCATCAAATCGCAATTCAAATTGCATAAAGGCCACAAGGATTGTTCAAATTTAACATCCATCCATTATATTTTGATCATGGACCAAAGGCATAAAAGTTATACGAAATGAAGTACAAATATCGATCACGGGTGTTACATTAAGTGTGAACATTGGGAGATTAAAACACAGAGAAGGAGAAAGCTTCGGGTTTTGTAGGGATTCTTGATTTTCTATATTAGTTTTAACAATAATTCAAAATATTCTAATTCATTCTATTTTAGGTCACTTAGGGGATCATACGTAGAAAGGGTTTCAGCGGCATATATTGGGGTGCAGGATCACCGCTCGACTATTTAACCTCTTTAGTTAGTGAAAACTGTAGACAGATGGCTTAAATGTGAATGTAGGGTGATTAAAACACTGAGAGGAACAAATCTCCGGTAGTGTAGGGTATCTTAATTTTGCCTTTGGTTTTAGCAAACATTGAAAGTGTTTCAACCCCTTCTATTTTAGGCCACTAAGGGGATCATACGTAGAAATTTGGGGTCTTGCTAGCGTCTATTGGTGTGCAGGGTATCATAATTTTTATCTTTGGTCTTAGAAAATATTGAAAATAATCCAACCCTTTTGATTTTAGGTCGCATGGGGGGACCAAACATAGTAGTAACATGTGGCTTCGGTGGCATCTATTGGTATGTGGGATACCTCACAACTGGTTAATATCTTTAGTTAGATTGAATTATAGATAGGTGGATTAAGTGTGTATGCATGGTAATTAAAACACCGGGGGGTGAAATATCCAAAAGGTGGAGGGTATCTCTATTTTTTACTTTGGATTTAGCAAATTTTCAAAATAATATAAATCCTTCTATTTTAGGTCACTCAGGGGACCGAAAGTAGAAATGGGAGGTTTGGGAGGCATTTATTGGCGTACGAGATCGCCTCAAGATTGGTTAACCTCTTTAGTTAGTAGGAACTATAGAGAGGTGATGGAAGTTTGAACATAGGGCATTTAATATACCAAGAGGGAGAAAGCTCCAAGGGCTGCAGAGTATATCAATTTTTGACTTTGATTTTAGCAAAGATTCAAAATATCCCAATCCCTTCTATTTTAGGTCACTCGGGGGACCAAACGTAGAGACACAGGGTTTTAGGGGCATCTATCAGGGTGCGGGATTTCCACAGGGTTAGTTTACCTCTTTAGTTATCAGTAACTGTAGAGAGGTGGATTGAGTGTGAATGTATGAAAATTAAAACACGAAGAGGTAGAATGATCTCGGGGTCCAGGGTATCTCAATTTTAAACTTTGGTTTTAGGAAAGATTCAAAATATTCCAGTCCCATCTATATTAGGTCCTTCAGGGCACGAGACGTAGAAACACGCGATTTCAACAGTGTCTATTGCGGTGGGTATCCTGATTTTCAACTTTGGTCTTAGTAAATATTAAAAATATTCCAACTCATTCTTTTTTAGGCCGCATGGGGGGGACAGGCATGAAGATCTAGGGATTTGACGTCATTAATTAGGGTGGAGGTTATCTTAACTTTTGACTTTAGTCTTAGAAAATATTCATAATATTCCACCCCTTTCCTATTTTAGGGTGAAGATCTGGGGATAAGACGTAGAAACACGGAGTTTCAATGACATCTGTTGGGGTGCAGGGTATCCTAATTTTTTACTTTGGTCTTAGAAAAGATTCAAGATATTCCAAACCTTCCTATTTTAGGTCGCATTGGGAGACTAAATTGAATTTGAAGCACCGAGCTCCTTTTTAGGTGACATGGGGACCGAATTAGTTTTGAAGCGCATGAATTCCTATTTTAGGTCGTTTAGGGGAACATATTTGTTTCAAGATAATGTCTACCTTTTTAGGTTGCGTAGGGGGGAGGATTAGTATGGAGTACAGGGCTTCCTATTTTAGGTCACATAAAGGATCAAGTTGGTTTTGAAGCCTAAGGTTTATTATTTTAGGTCACCTAGGGTACCGATTTCGTTTTGAAGCGTATGGCTTCCTATTTAAGGTTACATGGGGAACCAATTTTGTTTTGAAGCACATGGCTTCCTATTTTATGTCTCGTATGGGATTGATTTTGAAGCATAGGTCTTCAGATTTTAGGTCACATAGGGGATCGATTTGGTTTAAAGTGTAGGGCCTCATATTTTAGGTCACGTAGGGGACCAAATTGATTTGAAGAACAGGGCTTTCGATTCAAGGTTACGTTGGGGATTGAGTTAATTTTAAACCAATTTTTTTCAAGTGTAGGGCTTCTTATTTTGGGTTGCATAGAAGACCAATTTTCTTGAAGCGCGTGCTTCTTAATTTAGGTCATGTAGGGGACCAAATTAGTTTTGAAGCTCAACGCGTCTTATTTTAATTCATACTGTGGATCAAACTAATTAAGTCACAAAACTTTTTGTTTAAGGTCGCACAGGGGACCGAATTGGTTGGAAGCCCAATGTTTCCTATTTCTGTCGCGTAGGGGACTAGATTGGTTTGAAGCTTCCTTTTTTATGCCGTGTAGGAGACCATATTGGTTTAAAGTGCATAACTTCCTATTTTAGGTCACAGAGGGGACCAAATTGAGTTAAAGCGCATGGCTTCCTATTTTAAGACGCGTAGGGTACTGAATTTTTTGAAGCACGGTGCTTCTTATTTTATGTCGGGGGGGGGGGGGGGGGTGGCAAATTTAAAGCGTAGGGCTTCCTACTTTTGTTTTGGTTTCTCAGGTGGAGCCCGAGGAAAGCATGGGTGGTTCAGGGGAGTATGGTTATTTTTCTTGCTCAAGTTGAGTATGAGGCTTTTAAAGAGGTATGCTCAGATGAGTACAAGGCTTTGTAGGGGTTTGGTATTTGGGATTTTAGATTTTTCATATTTTTGTGACATTTTTTGGATTTTGCTCATGCCTATGCCTTTTTTCTTTCCAGGGGGAAAGATTATCGATGACATTTTGACACATTAGGTTCCATGTTACTCTTTATTAATATTAAATAATGTCGAATATGTGTATGAATCAAATGAGCCTAAGATCTTTTTATTAAAATTGTTGTGATGCATATGTACATATAATAATAAACATAATAAAATAAAAAAAGGTGAATATACGTATGGAAACAAAAGTGCCCCATGTTTTTGAGACATTTCTCTTGGAGAGAAATGAATTTTATCTACTTGATGGTGATCTTTTTATCCGTTCTGACGTGGTTGTGGTGAGGGAAGGATACCCCCTTTCCTTTCTTGGTGATCGGGAAAGAGTCTTTGTTATGTAGATATGGAATCGGAATGTCATTCTTTGTCTCGGATAATGTGTCATCTTTGGGGGAAATCTTAGTGTGTCTGATTGTTGATGATATGTCCCAACATGTGGTGTGATTTAGCAGGATGGTGTTTAGAGTTTATTTTTTTCTAGGAGAGGGTCATAGGTATATGGTGTTTCCCGATTAATTTTTTTTATAGTTTCTTTCATGGCATTATCCTTCGTGTAATGTTTTTAAATGGTGAAGGCCCCGTAGAGTCTTCAAATGCCTTTGAGCATATTTTTATTACTTGACAATTAGTTTATTTAGACTGCACAAACTCTTTGGGAGGGAGGGAAAAATAACGATAATCAGGGTTTTCCCATAAATGGGGATTTTTTTATGATTTTTTAGATCAGGCCCAAAGTGATATCTTTGATAGCCTACGTATCTCTGATTCAAAGACAATGTTTTGTATGTTTTGAATGTCTATGATAAAAATATAGAAGAGAATCAGGTCTACATAGTTTGTCAGGGTGATATGGTTGGGGTTATAAAGTGTTTTTAGCTAACTTCAAGCGAAAAATGGTGGCTCAAGTGAGATTTTTGATATAGGGATGGGAATGTATATGGGCTTGCATAGTCTTCCCTACCCGCTTCGACCGGTTGTTTTGGTTTTTTTAATCAATCTTTCCTTTTAACAACTAGCGGTTTTAAAAGAAGAATTTCTTCAATCGATCTAGATTTAAGGGTTCAGAAAATGTAACTCCATCAAGATCAGCTAAGTAAACCGACCCGTCGGAGTTTATTTTAGTTATGAGGTAGGATACTTTCCAATTGGTTCAAAATTTTCCTCTAAGACTCTGAGAACATTTGAGATTTTCTTTTAGGACAAGATCTCCCTATTGTTTGTTTCTCTTTTTAACCCTCTTATTGAATGCTCGGGTGATACGTTACTAGTAGCCCTGATCGTGACAGAGGATCTTTCGTCTCCTCTCCTCCAGGAGGGCTATTTTTTCATAACGGGCTTAGACCCAGTTAGTTTTGGACACTTGGATTTCAATCATGAACCATAATGATGGTATCTCAAGTTCTAGGAGTAAGACTTCCTCCATGACATAAACTAAATTGTGGGGGTGGCCCCTTTTGAGTTTCATTATATAGTATGGTAGCCCTAGAGGGTGAAGGGGGGTTTGTTTGAGCAGTCACTGTATGTCTTAGTCATTTTGCTGATATTTTTTTGACGTTCCCGTTAGACATTTTGATGGCTTCGTTGGCTTGAGGTTGGTACGGAGATGACTTATTCCTAGTAATCTCTTATTCATGCAGTAGGTTTCAGACCTCTTTCTTGAAGTGAGACTCATTGTCTAATACCATCTCGTGGGTTATGACAAATCGATAAATGATGTTTTGATGAATGGATTTGACCAGTTTCTTAACATTTATCACCTTATAAGATTCTAATTTGATCTGTTTTATGAAATAGTCGATGGAGACCAGGATGAATTCATGCCTAATGGAGGCTTTAGGAGTTACCTAGCCTATAATGTCTATCCCCCAAGTAGAGACACTACAAGAAAAACACCATTTTATGACACTTTTAAAAATGACTTTAAGACAGTTTAACCAAAAATGTCATTAAAAGTATAATAATATTAATTACATGATATTTTTTTATAAAGTGTCATATATCATTAATGTTAATTTATATGACACTTTAAATAAAACAATCATATCTAATTATATATATTATGACCTTTTTTAATAGAAAGTCTAAATGTATTCTGGGAAATCTAACATGTATGGCGTTTTTTTCCTCCAAAAATTTTAGACGCGCGCAACTCTTTCCCCCCATCTCAAATCGTTTTCTCTCCAAAACCTAGACTATCAAAATCACAGCCACACCTTTCACCCAAAATCACACCACACACTCATCAATCTCACGACATCAAAATTTCCCTTTGATTCCCGTCATCCTCTAATTGCAGTCGTCAGTCTCTCTCCCTCTCTCTCTCTCTCTCTCTCTCTCTTTCTCTCTCTCTCTCTCTCTCTCTCTCAGACATACATGCACTTGATCAGTTTCTCACAAAATCAATTTATAAACGATTTGGGTAATCGATTTTGGTTTCTTGCAGATTTGGAAATACAAATTGAGGTATTCGATTTGGAAATGCAGAGTTGGTGTCTATAGGTAATCTATGTGTGTGTTTTTATTTGTGTTTAGTTAATTATTGATTATATTTGTTAAATTTGTAAGGTTTATGGACTTTATGTTCATCCAGGGGTTACGAATAGAGATTCCAATATCATCAATTTCGTTGAGGTTGGCGGGACTTTTCATATCTTATAATTTATTTTCATCGTGATGCTTATTCCATACGTTGATTTGTACATGGTATTTTCAAACCCTAGATCCAATTCTTCCAATATCAGTTTTTTACTTAAGATATTATATTAATTTTTGTGGCCAAACTATTTAGTACCTTATTTTTATATATTTCTTTTTGTTCCCACAAAATATAAAATACAAATTGGGGCGTTTGCAGGACAACAATGCATTCCTTGTATATTGTTACACTTGTAGCGAATATTTTGAAACATGTGTGAACTTCATTTTTAAATCAATATGTATTTTTGTTTAATGAATTGTTTGATTGCATGTATGTATATTAGATTTAGGTTATCAAGGAATAGTCTCTCAAACGACGTTGCACATCGGTTAGCTCACACAATGCACAAAGTCAAGTTGTCCAATCGACACTGAAATGATGCACAAAGTCAAGTTGCCCAATCGACACTGAAATGATGCACAAAGTCAAGTCGGCCAATCGACACTAAAATGATGCACATCGGCCAACTGACACACACCACCAAGCAAATTTCGGCCAATCGATGTAAATGACATTGCATGTTGCACGTTGGTTAGCCGACTTTTCAACATGCTTTACTTTCCCACATTCTTTGAGTTTTAGAGGTGTTACAGGTGTATTTCTACATTTGAAATTTTTATGACGACCAGCGATTCATATATTTTTATTACTGGTTTCATGACAAGTAATTAGTTTTACTTTAACACCCAATTGAAAACGACCTTGCCCAAATCATATTTTACTAATTTTACTCAACCCATATCATTCTTACTTGAGTAGTGTACTTTATGGTTTAAAACATATAGATTTTAGTTTCATCTAAATAGAAGTGTTATAATCTATGTTTTTAAGCTAATTGTGGTCAACACAATATGGTCGCAGAAGGCATAGACCCTCGTTGAGGTATTGTGGTGGAAAATTGGAGTTAGGCCAATTGGTAAAATTAATGCATACAGTTTATACTAAAGCTTGTTGCAAACTTAATTTCTGTACTTATGTGCTACCCATCATAAATGACAGGGAATCCATGTTTATATTTGAGGTTAATGAGCTTAAAAGATGTGTTGTAAATCCTTGTTTCACAGGATATTTTTCTAGTAGGAGTGACCTTAAAGTATATGTTATATTTTTAAGTGTATATTATTTGGTAGGTCATGTAACTACTTTGATTCATTATACAAGTACGTGATGTAAGAATATCTTGAAGTTATGATTTTCATACAACTCCAACACATAATAAGCATAAGGGAAATCGGAAATTTATATAGGAAATAATAAATCATCTCACTATAAACATTTGAGTTATGCTTTGACTTTTTTCAACATCATGATTTAGCTAGTGGAGTGGAAATACTACACGTGGCTAATGCTTGTATAAAACATATGTCGATAGGTTATAAAACGTCTGTTGACAAACTATGCAGTTGACAAAAGATAATGTTGCTTTGTAAGATTGGAACATTGAGCGAGTATTGCTGGTTTGTTTTCTAAAGTAGAAGTTATGTGATTTGGTAGGTTTTAGTAGTCCAAGAAAATATTGGCAAATTCAAAGGCACCAACATGTGGAACTCACCAACTGATGTTGTTGACGAGGTGTGTATCTTGCATTTCCATTTTCAATGACTGTTAACTGTTGGGGTATTTTTATCATTTATTTTGACTCCAAAATTTGATTCATTTTACATGTAGTGTCCAACCTTTTTGTCCTTGGGCACGAAGTTCGCTTAGGTTTATGAGACATTGTGATTCATTATTGTCTCACTTCCATTATCCCTAAAAAAATATATAACTAGATGCTTTTTATTAACATAAAGAAACAAAATCTTTCAATCCTTTAAAAGAAACTAGTTGTGCCCACGTGCATTGCACGTGCGGCTGAATCCGGATATTCAACGTGATGAGATAAAGTAGTGAAAACAGTTCTATAAGTATAAAAATTGATAATGTAACCGCTTAAAACCATAACAAAGAATGTGACGTGAAAAAGTAAAGGAAAGCAATGTAATAAAAAATTATTGAGCAATGCATAATAAGTTAAAAAAGGAATAATATTTTCATTAATCCATAGCAACGAATCCAACTAAAAAAATAATCTGAAGCTATGTAGAAAGATTGTTTCAGCAAGAAATAAGATCAAAACCAAAAAATATGGATATGGTTGGTGACCCTAGATGGAAATGTTGAAGAAAATGGTGATAATCAAGTTTCAATCACAAATACATACCCCATTCTCAATGCTTCATCACCTCTCGCTGGCTTGACGTGTTTTATATGTCCTACATATTAATGATAACATGAAGTTGGTGCCAATTAGGATTAGCTAACTTCATTAAACCCTCTTTCTGTCTCTCTCGAATATGAATCCTGAAATCCTCCTTGACTATGCCCTGTTTCAACTCACCCCAATTAGAATAAGATGTGATCTTGTGGTCTTATCAGGGGAATTAGAGAGAAGTTAGCATCTGGTCTAGTGGAACCCTTTATTTCTCACCTTAAATTCGTTAAAGATGAGATTCCTAAAGGCGGCTACTCCATCACTCTCTCTCCACCAACGTCCACTCATTCATCCTGCTTCACCAAAGCCATATTTCAACGACTTGTGTGCTTCATAAACACACTCGAAATTCTTGAGAGGTTTGTACTAATAGAACAAGAGATTTCACATATTGAGACTTCTATTCAATCCAATGAATTCTCAACAACCAATATAGAAACTGAAGGAAGTTTGCAAGCTACCGGTGGGATTACAAACAAGTCAATTAATTCCTCCATATTCAAAGGCTTTCTTAGAGGAGCCAATGATGTCACATAAGAAGAAAATTCCAAGGTTCGGCTTCAACGCATTCTAAAGACTCAGAAAGCTATGCTCTGGAAAGAGTAAGCTATGGCGTATACCTGTGCTCTTGTTGTTGGATTCGAAGTGGACAATATGTATGATCTCATCTTATTTGCGGATAATTTTGGAGCCTCGTGTTTCAAGGAAGCATGCACTGATTCCAAGGAGCTGTGCAAGAAAAAGCTCAAGGATGGCCTTTGGATCTATGAATTAGCAGCAATGACGGCTTGCTCCGGTGCAGAATTATCATACTCGGGAACATATGTTATCTTACATGTGAAAGTAGTGCCTCAAGCCAGAACAATATGCTAAATTTCTATAGTAATCTTGTCTCTACTGCTGCACTTGTGCCAAATGGATCTTTGGATGCCTCATGTGACTTGACTACAAGCTAGGAAATTTTAGAAGGAAACAAAGATAATACCACGCATGCAACTGATCAGATCCCGTCAACTCCAACAAAGTTCAGGTGAAAATTCCATGGCAAAACCAGATACCTCAATATATGTAATATTTTTTTTTATATAAATTATGCTCTCGAGGAGCATTTGATTAAAATAAAAGAAAAAACAGAGGATGAGTGGGCCCACCTCTAAGGCGTATAACAAAACCCAAAAACTCAAAAATAGAAAAAGCAAGAAAATAATAAATCCAAAAATTCCAAATCCTAAAGAGCATATAAGAAAGAAACATCACAAACAAAAGACTCATTTGTAGGCTTTCTTGACATGCATGCTTTTAGCCTCCTGAGTTGAATCAATGGTAGCAATGAGTTTGATGACTTCCACCTCAGCTTTTTTTTTGGATCCAATGAAGACAACTGAATATCCATGAGGCCTTTTGACAATAAAGAATCAAGGCCCTCATTGACCTTGTCAATGACCTCTTGAGCGAATTTAATTTTGAGTTGGATCCTTCATGAAGGCAAATATCCTCCTTTGCTTTTATGTTAATGACCCCTTTTTGAGTCCTACTCAAAGAGAAATAGATGAGATTAAGTTTCTTGTACATTAAAGCTTTGGCCCTGAGGTCTTTAGGGTTTAAAGAATTCAAATAAGACCTTATGATATTACAAGCCTCAATATCAGCACTGTCCTCACTAGTATCACTTTCATCACTTCTGTCCAATTTAGAGCAATTGTCAGAGTTTTCCACATGAGATATAAAATTCCCGTTTTCATCTAGAGTAACAGTTTCCCGTTTTCTAAAATATTCTCTGTATTCATTTGTAACGACCCAAAACACTACCTTAATTACATAAATTTAGCAACATCAAATTGTGTATTACTAGTTCTATGTTTTGTGAACTTAGTTTGATTAACTAGATTAGTTTTTGGCAGTTAACATTCTGTGTTAACTAAGTTCTTGTGATTCCTGGGCATCTCATTATTTTTTCAACTCTCTGTGTATATAAACTATTTTTCTTGAAAAATGTTTTTGTTCTACTAGATATTTTGAAGATCTGGCATTTTGGTAGATCTATTTTTAAGAAAAATATTTTTTCATGTTTGCATGTTAAGATCCAGACCTATATATAACTGTTATATCTTTTTTTTTCCTTCTACAAGAAATTTTTTAGACCTGTCCATGTGACTTTTAGCTTACAATAAGAGTTGAGGGTTCTCACACTTATATATATGTGTATATATATAATAATTCTTGAGACCTAGTAACAAGTAATTTTTGGAAATGTGGAATTATGATGTGTCATTGGTTTTATTCTATAAAGATCTCTTTGGAAAGCTTATGTTGTTGTAGTAACTTCAGTGCTATGCTCATTCTTGTTTGAGAGGTAGATATGCACAATTTTCTTCAATGTACACAATGTTCTTTGTTTTAATAGATATGGTTAACTTGTAGTTCTTAGTTTGTTATCTTCAAATTCTCACATGGCCCATTTTTTCATAGATGACTGAAGTCAGCAGTAGACTTACTTAATTTTCTTTTACTTAGCATTCTTTTGAATTGTTGGAAATTAATGTCTTTCTAACTACAATCCTCTATGATAGAAAGACTTTTCAAATTATCTGTATTTTTTTTTACCTTGGTGTTATACCGACGAATTTTAAAATATCAAATTAGCTGTATATAGTGTATATTGATCACATGTAGCTTATAAGTTTGTTTCTTTGTCACCATTTCAGATTTTAAAGGGTACAAGGACAAGTGAGATGCATAATTAAACAAATGGTAAACACAATGTAAGTGTGATTATGTATTTATGGTTGTGATATTTCCACGCACTTGCGGAAGTATATCATCAAAATTGGCATAAACTTAATCTCGTAAGGCATAATCTTAAGAAAATAGCGTCCACTATTCAAAAAGTAATCTTATGTATGTCTTCCTTCTTCATTCTAACCTGGTGATAAAAAGACCTAAGGTCCAGTTTAGATAATACATGTCAATACTCGACCTCTAACCCAAGGAATCAAATAAATTAAGGAATGAGAACTCAAATGGATTAGCCAGGATATAACTAATCTCAATGCTCCATACCTGCCAAAAGGGTAAGTCCTAAGCACACAGTAGAGCGTGAGCATAAATGGTTGGATTCTAAAATTGCGGTGAAGGAATCTAACCATAGTTGTTAGAAATTCATCGCAGTTTTTGGCACTGTAATTGGTTCATAATTAAATATTCTTGTCTTATTACAGTGCCAAAAACTGAGATGAATTTGACAAAAAAGATAACAGTAAGTTTCCTATCAAAGCACCGAAGAAATTGGCAAAATTCTTGTCTTATTTCCTATTAAAGCACGGGAGAAATTATCAAATAAGGAATAGAGCTTGTAAATTGAATTAAATGCACAAATATCTGGCCACATGCAAAGATAATAGCTAAATCAGTAAGTTTGCATCTTCCCAATTATTTATAACGGGAGTGTAATATAGATTTCCATAAGTACTCTATCAAAATACTGCAAATGTCAATGAAAAATTAACTTTAAGAACATAAAATATATAATTCGCTTAACAACCAAGAATGACAGAATGAAAATTTGACAACCCATGTTCCTAAAAAAGATAACAGAAATGAATTAAAATACAATGTAACAATAACTTGATGATTTTCACTTTACTAGGATGTTGTAATATAATAAACAAACCAAGAACCAACCCCACACTTACAAAATTCTACCCACATCTGAAATCCCAACTTTTCCAAAAAATAAAAATTGATTAATACTTGGCAAATAGAAATAACCCATTTGAATACAATAGGATACAATTTGAAATAGGACAAAAGATAGGATACGATTTATGTATAAATATCAAAACACAACACGACAATAAACACAACCAATAATGTTAGTGAAACATTCAGTTAAAGAACATAATAGAGTATATAGTTGGATCACTTAAAAACAAGAAGTGATGTAATGAAAAATTAACAACCAGATAAAACAATAACAGAACTCAATATTGCTAATCAAGAATTTACCCTCCTTGTTATGGAATCAACCTCAAAACAACTGGAACCAGAAGAAGAAGAAGAAGAAGAAGAAGAAGAGGAGGCGCTGCTGTGAGATCATTGATCTTCCACACCCTCGTTGGAATAAAGCTATAAGAGTATTCCACCCAGACTCAACTTTAGTTGAGTGAGACCATTGTTTCGACATAGTGGTCGTATGCCCTTATCTATGCTCTGCCGGTGGATATCGAATCGTTATCTCTACATCCATCTATTACCATCATTTGAAAGAGAAATACAGTTGACCGGTTGCCTTAAGTCATCGGATATTTCTCTATTTTAAAGCATCAGAACATGATTACGAAAAATGTCTACAAATCTCCCTCCATAAAGAAACAAAATACTACCTCACAAAGGTGTTACTTACCTACCGATTCGAATGTCAAATATACGAACAATTCCATCAACACTTCCCATAATAATCTCAATTTTCGTTAAGAAAACAGACAACACCGTCCACAAATGTGTCAATGATCTGCACAGTAAATAGAACGTTTAAAAGACAAGTCTATACAAGCATTTTAAGGCCACCCAATAAGATGTTTGCGCACACGCGCGTGCACGCACACACACACATAAATATATATACACAGTGAGAGAGAGATATTAACCTGAATTGGCTCAGTGCTGTGAGATCTACAGTCCCAAGCACGCACAGAACGATCAAAGCCTGTTGAAACAACTACGATGCATACTCGTTAAATTTTACAACATTCACCTGGTTAAAATGAAAGGGGAAAAGAAAAATCAGAAAAAGAGCTACAGAAATATGTATTGCAGCAGATGTAATCCTTTTTAGTACTCCCAATCCTATTAATAAAATATTTAGAAATCCACAAGGCATGCAAAACACTTGTTCACCAGGTGTTAATATTTATCCTCTTCTAAAATTTCATCATTCGTCAAAATCATTCCCATTATTTTTTACTTCAAAATTTTCCAAATCACTAAACTTAAGATATCCAAATGCGTTCTCAATGACAAATATCTCAAAGGAATTCCCAAGGAAAGAAAAATTCTATCTGCTTTTATGCTTCATAGGAAGAGTTACCATGTCAAATATCAGTGGCAGTTCATGGATAATGTCGTCGTGTAAGTGTATTTTTATTTACTTACCCGAACATCTGTCATTTATCTTTAATATTAGTTATTTATTAAATTTGAGAACATATGATCCCAAATGGGGAAATCCACCTGGTGTTGTTGTGACTTTCTCCCTACTAAATTATCTTGCTTGCTAACTTATATTCTATAACTCCAATGCCAATCTTCTCCAATACCTTCTCTACACTTGTGGAAGGAGATACCACTCAAGCTAACCGCTGATTATCATTTTTAAATGGAAAATGAACATATGAGTGTCACCTAGAGTTGCCTCCACTCTAACTAAGACTCTCAGCGTTCATGTATAATAGAATTATATATTAAAAAAAAACATAAACATGTAAGACTAAAGAAACAAAGAAACAAAAATTGACATGAGCTTGACAAAGAAATAAAGAAATAATATCTCACTAGATTGAAAAAGACCGACCCGTGAACTAAGAATGTGTATGGGATACTCTGTGATTTGGATTCAAGTGATGGTTATCTTCATGTTAAAATAATTGTATGTGCTATATTTTTTAGAGTAGATTTTGTTTATCGATGTTTTGCAAGTTTCTTTGTTAAATTTTACAGGGTTCTTCAATATTGGTATAAAAAAGTCCAAAGATTAGTGGTGCAAGCCGCACATTCAACAAGACAACCATTGATCCACCCGATATATATTGTTGTTGGATTTTTTTAATTTCTTAAATAGGGCGGATAGTCCTATAAACAGAGGAAACTCTGTCCAAATTTTTAAATTTTTTAATAATAATTGGTGTTATATAAAAAATATTTTTGACATAAATTATGCACGTCTTAATACTTAAGAAAAACTGGAATTCATATATTGTGTTTTACGTTGCATTAGAGATATATGTATGTTGTTTAAAACTTATGCAGGGACATCTAGTTATAGGGATGTGAAAGGTGTATCATTGTTGGACAATACGATCGTAATCGTTTTTAGCAATCAAAGGAGAAAGATCACTACTAGACTGGGAGAATGTTAAGGTATTTGTTCAATAAATTAAATTTAATATTTATTTATTCACATTTGACTTGTGTAATATACTAACTGCTTTATTTTCAAGTCCCTAAAGAATGAGGAAAACTATGTGTGATTTTTTTGTATTGAAGTTCATGCAAGACTTCTTGAAAAATTCATCTAAGTCTATAAAAAAGAAGGCCACGTGTTTTTAAATATTTTTTAATATTCCTTTTTATTTAGATGTGAAAGACTAAATATGATTTTATTTGTCTTGTTTAGATGAAGGAGTTGGCAGGAAAATCGTCATATCAAACTCATGAGATCAATGAACTTTAACATGATTTGGAGCTTTTGACGTGTTGCCGCAATTTTGAGAAAGCCAAAGGAAGACCGACGCATTTATGAGTGATTTTTTGATGTACATTTTTTTGGAGATATTTTTTTGAAAGATGTACATAGTGGGTATATCTAGTTATGATACATGTAGTAGGTAATTATTTTTTTATGAATAATTAATATACATGGTGGGTATATCTATTTGTGTTCCACTATTTTTTTTATATGGACAAATGGCTTGGTTTGGTGCATTTTAGTTGTACTCCACTTCAAATACAAAAAAATTCAAGATTGTTTTCATGTTATTGTAAATTTTGATTTGTGTTTAGATTTACTTGTCAACTATGCTATTAATATTGGTTATTAATTTTTTTATTATAGGTTTAATTTATGACCATTTATATTAAACCCTTATGTGATGAAATTTTTTACGACCTTTTTAAAATTTTGAAAACTGTTTATCATGACGCTTTTCAAGTCAAATATGACATATTATAGAGTATATTATGACCTTTTTTTGTACCAGATATGATAGTTTTGAAAAATAAGTCATATATAACCGTTACTTAATATGACACTTTTTATGTGTATCAATTATGACACCCAAACTTATGGCACTTTTTATTAAAAAATAAAGCGTCATAAAATGCATTTTATGACACTTAAAAAGCGTCATAAAAAGGCCTTTTTTCTTGTAGTGAGAAAGGTCAGGGTGAGGTCATGCAGTAGAGTTCTCGGGGAGGTAGATGCTTTCCTGGGGCATACAATTGACATTTGATGCACCTTTTGACGTAGTACATTCCATTCTTTTGCATGGTAGTCCAGTAGTATAACCGTCTAAGGATTTTTCGAGAGAGGGCGTGCCCACTCCTATGCATGCCACATTCACACCTATGAATTTTGTCCATGATCTCGAGGGTCTCGTCCACGATGACAGGCTGTAAGTATATTACGTCAAATCATCTTTCGTCGAGTTTCCCCACACAAATAATGAATTAGGATGACAATCGTCCTAGGCTCATGCGGTCATTTGGGAAGCCCTGGGTGGGTAGTGGTTTTTGTTGAAAAATTTCCACATGTCTTAGTACCAAAGTGTTGTTCCTCTAATTGTCTCTATGATTTCATTGACCTTAAAGCTATAGGATATGGTTCTCCAGCTGTCCATGGTAAAAGATTTTTGTAGTTCCTTCTGCCATGTCTATCATGGAGCCTGGGGTGGAAAATGCTTG
Organism: Sambucus nigra; assembly: GCA_949130495.1. Classification (NCBI taxonomy): domain Eukaryota; kingdom Viridiplantae; phylum Streptophyta; class Magnoliopsida; order Dipsacales; family Adoxaceae; genus Sambucus; species Sambucus nigra. The sequence continues at coordinate 91,042,812 of OX422223.1, forward strand.
TGCAAAATTATTTTTAGCCCTTGTGAGGAATTTAAATTCGAGATGCTCGAATCGTGAAGCTACCTTTTCCACGTAGGCATGGTATGGTTCCATATTGTGATTTCATATTTTCAATTTGTCAAATATATGATTAATAACTAGGATGGAGTCTCCATAGGCTTTTAGGTTGGTGATTCCCATTTCCAAGGCAATTTTGAGACCCATGATACAAGCTTCGTATTCGTCCATGTTGGCTTGTACATTTGTAGGTAAGTTTAATGGATGTGGGGAGCCATCATGAGTTGGGAGAGATGAGTATAATTTTTATGCCTAATACTATTTTGTTATAATCCTCATCAAAGTAGTGTTTCAAAGTCTCTCTATCGTTTAGGGCAAAGAGATACCAATTATGGAATTCAACCTCAATTTGTTCTTCTTTGCTTGCAGAGGTTACCCTGTAAGTAAGTCAGATGTTTTTCCATTTGATGTTTTTTTCTATATGACATTCATGACTTAGAACTCAGATAACATAAATATTCATTTATCCATTTGACTAGAAATAATGGCTTTCTCCAAGAGGTATTTCAGGGGATCCATCATGGAGATGAGTCATATACTGAAGGACATAATGTAGTGATGTAGTTTGGGAGTGATCCATATGAGGGATACACAAACCTATTCCAAGTCAATGCATTTTAGCTCATAGGAGACGAACCTTTTTCTAACAAAGTAAGTGAAACATTCCTTTTAGGAACTTTTTATGTATTAGGCCAACATAGCTCTGATAGTCGCATCGATTATGGTCATCTAGAGTAGTAGAGTGTGTCCCGATTAGGAGGTACTAGTACCAGTGGGTGAGTGAGGTGTTCTTTTATATTATTGAATGTTTCTTATCCCTGAGAATTCCATTCTTTGGGTGAGTCCTTCTTGAGTATTTGGAAGATAGGTTGAAAATAGCAGTAAACTGGTTGATGAACCGACTTATGAAGTCTATATATCCTAGGAACCTTCTGACCTATTTTTTAGTTTTTTATGGTGGAATTTACCATATGGATTTGTCCTTGGTGGGTTCATGAATCCTATCACTTTCCCTCTAATGAATCCGAAGACACATTTTTGTGAATTTAGTCTCATTTTAAAGAGGCATAACCTTTGGAAGAATTTTTGGAGTGTCGGAATGTGTCCTTCTCGATCTTTGCATTTGATGATCATATCGTCTATGTATACCTCTACTTTATTGTGTATGAGGTCATGTTGGATGTTCATGGACTCTCTTTTGTAAGTTTCACCTGAATTCTAGAGACCAAATGGCATGACCCTATAACAGTACGTCCCTCAGGAGGTAATGAACCTAGTTTTCTTTTGGTTATCATGGTGGATTTTTATTTGATTAAATCTTATCAATCCAATGATGAATGAATTAAGTGTGTTAATGATATTACTATGTACAAATGAGTCAATATGGTGTAGGGGAAATCATTATTGGGGCAGGCCCCATTGAGATCCCTGTAGTTTACACACGTTGGGAATTTACCGTTGGCTTTGAGTACTTGTACGATGTTGGCTAACCTAGTGGGATATTAGATTATCCGAATAAAGCTGACATTGAATTGCTTCTCTACTTCCTCCTTTACTTTCAATGACCATTCGACTATTAGTTTACAGAGTCCTTACTTTATGGGATTTACAACAAGGAGAGTTGGTATCTCATGCATGACGATATTCGGGTCGATGATGGGCCTGTCGACGTAAGACCAAGAGAATACATCTACGAAGGTGGGGAGAAGATTTAAGACCTCTTTTTTTTTTGTTCTTTTCTAGGGAGGACCCTATTTGTAATTGTTTAGGTTTTATGGAGTGCCTAAGTTTATGGATATGTGTTATCCTTATTTGGAGACATACGTCTATTTTGACTTTGGTTAAGGTATTGAAATTGTTTTAAGTACTTTAAATCCGCACAATTATTATTATTATGTGTGAGTTCTACTCTATCAATGGATTTGTAATCATCACGTTCAAAACACGCACATAAATACTAGAAATAACTATTTATTACGCAATCAAAGGGAGGCAGGACAACATTGATAATAGTATAAAAGTCTAATTTTTAGAGGGAGACATTATGAGGGGGCATATGGGGGATTCTTTTGTTAGTGGGAAAGAATCAAAGGGCCTCCAGATGATAGGCAACGAGATGCATTTGAGAGAAGTACGGTTGTTGAGTATTACGACTCCAATGATGTTGGTGATAAGTTGGGATGGATTCCATTGGAGGACCTTTGGAGTGGTTTTTAGGGTTTGTGGGACCTTGTCACATACTTTAGGCTGCGGCAGGGGTGTTCCTTGAGTCATATGGTTTCTTCCTTAGAGTTTGTAATGAGATCCTTTATTGGGATGATCATGGGGTATAATATAGGGGAGTGACTTGGAGAGCTCTTGGATTAAGAGTTGGAGGTTTTTTCATTCCACTGATAATCCCAAGTAGGCTGGTAGGTCGTATCCTGAAGCTCGACTGAAGGTTGTGTTTTAATGGGTGGGTTTGTTGAGTCTGACACTCAGAGGTGAATACTGAGTTTAGGTATGCTGACTAATTGTCCTTTTTCAGTAGTAATACCTCAGCTGGCCGAGGCGGTGTACTATTCATGGAATCATTCTTCGAGAGTTAACTTTGAGGTTCCCAACATGGCTACCAGGGAAACTTCATTAGAAAATAAGGCGATCCCAACTCTAGTTCATACTCGGAGTTCTTTTTATCTTCCTCAATGACCCATGAGATGTTGGGCTCATTCTAGTTGACCTTGTGGATCTTCCTATAGTTTACATACAATCCCTCCTCATAGAGGATCTCCATCCCTATTTGCATGGATTTTTCCCCTTCATCCCACCATGGTTCGGGAACTCATTAGTTGGAAAAGTCCTATCCCTAGTGATGGAAATGAACATTCCACCCTTGATGGTGGTCTTTGGGATTGGATGATGGATTTTTTATGTTAGGGGTATACCCGAGACCAGATATTCCCTTATGTTCTATGGTAGTGAAGGCATCGAGCATTCTTTGTTGATTTCTTCAAACGCTGAATCCTAAAATGTATTCCATTTTATGGAATATTCGATCATTTACATTATGAATAACCGACTCCTCTTCTATCATATGAGTAAGTGGGATGCCTCAAAATCTGCTAGGCAGATGTCGCTACTATTATGGTGAGTATCCAAGAGGGGAGTGGCACTAGTGCTGGAAACTGTGTCCCAGTCGTCAACTCTAGATCTATGTACTGTGATGGCCTCCGTATCAAATGAGAACCTGACTTTTATGTGTAATGATGATGGTAATGGTCCTATGGGGTGTATCTAAGATCTCCTTATCAAGAGGTTTGCTAGATGGCACAATACGTACTTGAAACTCTACATCACATTTTATTGGCCTTATTACAAGGGTGAGGATGATACCCCCAGGATTTTCGACAAGTGTTATCATAGGACCTGGTGTCCATAGAGGATGGTGTGAATTACAAGGTGGTGTATCCTACATCGATAGCGGTATAGTGGGGGAATATATTGATGGTGGACCCTTTGTCTATCAGTATCATGAGCACAATCTGTCCAAAAGCCTTAGTGATGATGTGCAGTGCAAATCAATTAGTTCATCCCTACATGAGGAAGGTGTTCATTAGAGAAGCTCTTGTACTTTTGTACGGTGATATATCTAATGGTAGCCAACATTTTAGTCAGAGTCGGTTCTATAGGCATAAATACTTGGAGTAACATATTGATAAAGGAAGATCGGTGTTCTGAGGACATAGCTAAAAGTTCCCAAATGGTGATGTTAGCGTATCTCCGATAAATGTACTCCTAGATGTTGTTATTTACTGAGGATGTGGTGTTATAACTTTTATCAGGGGGTCCTGACCTGGTGAGGAATTTGACCTATTTTTCTGGTGAGACAACGAGTTCTACTTGGGCTTTAAATTCAACCTTTTCTATACAGAGTGGATGAACATCCAAGGATATGGGGCTATCGGCAGGCTGTGTTGGATTTAGGGCCATTACTTCAGTCCAATCTAAGATATGGGCTAGTTTTGGGCTTTTAGGTACCTTATTCTGTGTTTTGGTAGGATTTTCGATACATGGATTCCTCTATCCACCATAAGGATACATATGAATCCTGGACAGAGCCTGGGACTTTTGCCACTTTGCTAAGACTTGGACATATGTAAAGTTTGAAGTATCATGTGATGATTCCGTGAACACGAATGATCCTGACCAGATGTTATTATCAGAGGTTATTTCCTAGCACTCTTACTTGTTGAAGGGGGTATTAGGATAATTTGGGTTCATCTATTTCATAATGCTAGCAGCTTTGCAAAAGACATCTCCATAGTAGTACTGGTAATCCACATATTCTATCCCCAAGGCAAGACTTCTTGGATAAATATGGCGTGACTAGTGTAGTTACAATATATTTTAGGATGTCAAACTTTCCATGTGCATGGTCATAGGGAGCAGGTTAACAAGTTTTGTTTTTCTAGTGTATGGGGACCTCCGGAGGGGGGACCTTCTGGTATAGGAAGACCTCATCAAGCCATCTCTTCCTAGAGTTTGATTATGCCAACAATGTGGGTGATAAATAGGTAGGTGTTCCCATTGGTGTGTCTTGCATCGGTGTATTAGTGAGTCTAGGGTGATACCTAAAATACTATGAACTCAAATTTTAGTTGTAGAAAAAGCATGTCGAGCTCACTGTAGGGATCATGATGATATCCTATAGGTAGACTGGCTTTGAGAGGAGTATGATCATTCTTTATGCCCCCGCTTATTATGTTCTATGTTTCTTATTTTAAGTCTCCCTATCTGGTAGGATGTATGCTCTGGTATATGTCTACATTGGGGTGCCTGAGTTCCCCCTTGCCGTTGAAAAATTGGAGTGGTGGCCCTTTCGTGCAAGAAACTTGGTTGTAAACAATCTATAGTGTAGCCTCATGTTTTCATGCGAGAGGTACGTTGTTCTAGTTACTCAAGTCTTTCAAGATCTTATTCTATATCTCTCTATTCGATCCAAAATTTATAATCTCAGATACTGGGAGCCTCAAAGGGCATGAGTCCTTATTCATGGAGTTTGATTCCTTTTCTTGGGAACCAGTACCATTATTTTATCATTTCCTAGATTTAGGGGTTGAGTACATACTCATCTTAGAACCATGGGGAGTTGTTACCATCGGTGATTAAGAGGTGGTCAAAGCAGTAAGTAATGCCATATTCGGGTAAGTGGGTGTAGTAGATCTGGTTAGTCTCGATGGTTGAGTGCCTTGGATTAGGATTCGGTTTGCCGTATGAAGTTTTTATCATGGTGGGGTTTATCTAAGGCTTTGAACCTATGAGTCGAGAAGGATCGATGTCACCTTTAGTTTATGTTCTCATCACATGGATAGTGCACAACGGGACAACTCATGATTCATTTCCCAAAGAATTCTTTCGAGAGGTCATTCCTCATTGTTTGTCATATGTGGTATGTAATATTATTTAGGTGGACATTACCCATGAATATTTGAATTAGTAGTTCCATCTCTCCCTCGTAAGGCTCGTGTGTTGAAAGTATGCTATTTGTCCAGGGTTATCCCTATATTCGGCCTTCAAAGCGGCATCACTTTGAGAAACATGGGGCCTGACTCTTTCTTCCTCTTTATTAAATAGTTGGTGATGGGCTCAGAATTTCCAAGTGATGTGATCATAGTCCCTGAGTTGTCTGTCTCGTTCACTTAGCTGTCTTGGAGGTCTAGGATACCAGGGTGCATAAATTATAGGTCCGTCCATCTAGTGACTGGCAAAAATGGCACTCCCACTTTTTTTAGAAGAGTTTATCAAGAAAGTGTTAGATGAGTGAGTACCATTGATGGTTCCACAATGTGTGAGGTAGGACAGGTTTGCATTAGAGGTGGATCCTTACCATATGGAGGATTGGATTTGAAAAATAAATGAGATATCCTTTATGGCCTGGATAGATTTTTTGTATATGTCCTCTGACTCAGTGGAGTGATTTGTTTATTCTAGGGAGTGAGTGAGAAGTCTTAGCTCTTTTGAGAGCATGCATTTCGTGACCAACAATAAGTTTAGCTCGAGTGTTTAATTTGAAGGAAATATATGGCCATGATGAAGAATAGGATATGGTCGATGGTGGTCTTAGTTTTGGAGATGATATCTAGGTTGGGTGATGATGCGCCCAGAGGAGTGGCTATTTGGAAGTGGGAATGTGTCCTTATCCTCAATTGTAAGGACACAAATTTCCAATTGAGTCCATATATTGTTTTGGCTCAATTCCGGACAAAAACATTTATTCATAGGATTGTATTTAATTGTAATATTCTCAAGCCTATGAAAAGTTTGTTGAAGACGTAGCGGCAAAGAGTATAAAGCTTCATCATCATGCTGGTTTCGTGCCTCATTTATACGCCATCAACTATAGTTCCATGCTCCCAAGGTATGAATGCAATTATATATATATAGGAGCTTGGAACTTGTTTATTGGGTGTTAGGTTTAATTAAAACTGTGTTTTATCTTCAGAAAGAATTAATTAAAACTTTAAAATAAGTTTATAAAGTTTTCTGGGCTAAAAATTGAATATTCCAAATTTTCTGGAAGCTCGTTCGATATGTCGTTCGAACGAGATTACCAACGACTTCCCATTAAGGCATACTGGAACTTCGTTCGAAATGTCGTTCGAACGATATTGTCGTTCTAACGAGATTTCCAACGAGATTCTAACGAGTTCATACTGGAACTTCGTTAGAAGACTCGTTCGAACGAGAATGTTGTTCGAACGAGATGCCAGGCGGGAACAGTTTTTGGCAGTTTTAAGTAGTTTTTCTCCTACTTCCCCACTTGTTTCTTAACCAACTTTTCTCAGACTTTATTATGTGCAAGAATAACATTTTTCTATTAATCTTTTTCATATCCTACTAACTCCAAGAGAGTGTTTTGAGAGTAAAATCAAATAGGGAAAAAGATCATGTTTTGAGTGAGTTTTTATCAAAGAGAAAAATATACACCACTCATGTTTACACCCAAATTAGTTTCTTCCAAGTTTCCATATTCATATGGAGTTTGGCACCGGGTTCATCTCTTTTGTTCAAAGAGAAGTTTCGGGTTTTCTTCTACATCCCATAAAGAAAGAAGAAGAGTTTTGTTATGGCATTACCCACACGGAGAAAGGCTTCTTTCTCGGGTGACAGTGACCATAAAAAGTCCGATCGGTGAATTTCGAGACCGTGGTGGAGCTCCAAGGTTATCCGCTAGGAAGAGGTATCTACAAGAAGAAGCATCGGGTCTTGAGAGGGATCGAGTCATGTGTTGTAAGCCTTTCTGTCTTGTATTTGTAAATTCCGTACTTAGTGGATTTGTGGCTAGGGCCGTCCGAGGTTGTTTCTAGTCTTGGGTTTTTCCTCGTACATCCGGCGTAGTGGATTGATTGTTTATTTTATCTTTTGCAAAATCACCTAGAACACATGCTTAGGTAAAAAGATAAAAATTGGTTTAATTTATTCTCTACGTGTTTAATTTGGGTAATGTGTAGTTAACTTGGTTTAAGTGAAAATGATTTTAATGCGTTAATTTAATTTCACTCGGTTTAATTTTAATTTGTTTAAGAAAATTAAAATTTGGTAATTCGTTTGTTTTGTTGAACCATCAGACTTCTTTACGCTTCCGCATCTTGATTTATATATAAAAGGAAATAATATTTTAATTGAGAAAATTTAGAATCGGGGGCCTTCAAATTGGTATCAGAGCCAAAGCGATAAATTATTTCTTTAAAGATCCTTTAAATAATTTTTGGCTAAAATGGAATTTTCCCCATTTTCAAAATTTCCTATTTTCGATGGTTCTAACTACGCGTATTGGAAAGCGCGAATGAAATCGGCACTAAAATCTATCGACGAGAGAGTTTGGATGTCTGTTGTTAACGGGTGGTCCCCACCAACTCACTTAGTTGAAAATGAACGTGTTCCCAAACTGGCCGATAGATGGACTGAGAATGAGTTTAAACTTTCTAATTTTAATTCCCGTGGTTTGAATGCCTTGTTTAGCGTTGTCACACCGGATGAATTTTGACGTATTTTGACGTGTGAAACTGCTAAAGAAGCTTGGGATATTTTACAACTAACTCGTGAAGGAACTAGTGTCGTTAAAGCTTCGAAACTTCAAAACCTCACCACTCAATTTGAAACTATCAAAATGAACGATAATGAAACTTTTGATGAATTTTATGCTAGACTTTCCGATATTGTCAATTCATCTTTTAATTTGGGAGAGAAAATACCCGACAACCGAGTTGTAAAGAAAATTTTAAGGTCCCTACCCGATAGATTTATTCCAAAAGTGACCGTTTTAAATTCTTTACCAACTTTAGCCTCTACGAAATTAGAAGAGCTTGTAGGTGATTTACAAACCTATGAACTAGATATGTTTCCCTCTAAAACTGAAAAGAAAATTGAAAAGGGTGTTGCTTTAAAAGCCCGAAAAGAGGTCAAACAAGTAGTATAGAGCGAGAGTGATAGTGACTCGGAAGACATGGTTTTGTTTGCTCGTAAATTTAGAAAATTTCTTAAATTTAACAAAGATAAATTTAAAAATGATTTTAAGAAATTTGAAACTTCTAAGCATGACAAAGGCGAGAAGATCCCTAAAGCCGAGAAGATCCCTAAACCTATTAATGAAAATTTAAATAGGGACGAGTCTAATAGGTGTTTTGGTTGAGAGAGTTATGGCCATATGGCTTCTGAGTGCCCCACTAAACAAAGGAAAGAGGCTAAACGACCCATTGCATATAATGCGACCCTTAGTGATAGTGATAAGGAAGAGGGACCCGATTCCCCCAATAAGCCTAATTTTGTGGCTTTTATGGCTAGTCATGTGAGTGATAGTGAGAACTCATCGATTGATGAAACGTTAACACATGACACTTCCAAGGTTATTGTTTATGATTCTCTTGTTTTTGATGATAGTGAGAGTGGAGAAGAAAGAGAGAGTGAAAATGAAGAAGAGGTTAATGTGACTGAACTTCAAAATTCTTTTCACGAACTTTATAAATAATCTATTAAATTGAAAAGAGCTTATTTGAAATTAGAAGCTAGTTTAAAAGAGAGGGTCAAGGTCATTGATGATAGCATGCTGGTAGAAGACCTTAAGACACGTGAGAGGACTCTTCTAGAGAAGCTTGAATATATAGAAGGCGAGAGAGATAGACTTAGGGGTTTAATGGAATCCTTGAAAAAGGAGCTTCTTGCTTTTGAAGAGCGAAATGTTTTATTAGAGTCTAACATTTTAGAATTACAAAATAAATTAAAAGACTCTAGTAATGTCAAATTTGATTTGGAGTGTCGTTCGAAAAAATTAGATAAAATATTAGGAACGGTCCAAATTAAAAATGACACTTGTGGTTTAGGCTTCAATACTTGTAATGAACCTACTCATAAAGCCAAAACCAACGTTTTTGGAGAATCTACTAGGAAAACTTTTAGAGATCACTCCGTAAGTAAATCTTTTCGACATGTCTTCACTTGTACACATTGTGGTCGAAAAGTTCATCTTAGGAAATTTTGTTTTGATCTTAAACGAATTCCTAGAAAATCCCAACGTAAAGCTACAAATGTATTTCAAATTCCTACACCCCAAGATAGTCATTCTTCATTAATTTGGGTTAGGAAATTCGACTTGGTTGCCTTGCAAAATAGGATTTTTGATTCTCATTTACTTTCACATTCTTCCTCCCTTGCTAAAACTAAAGGATGAATGTGTTAGTGCTTGCATACTTTAGCGTTTGTACTTCATGCTATATCCACATGCTAAATGTATGCTTGCTAATCATTTTCTAGTCTATGCTCCATGCTTATCACATGCTAGAATTATGATTTTTGTTTATCTTTTGTATTATATTTCCTTCATTTTGTTTTCATTAAATGAAAAATACAAAAATATTTTTGTTTATTATTTGGATTTTATCTCTTTGTAATTTAAGCTTAATAAAAAAATTCAAATGATTTTTGTTTGTCTTTTGAGTATATATTTTTATTTTTGGTTAAAAATTTCAAAAACTCAAAAAGATTTTATTTTGTGTGTATTTTAGTTTGATGCACTTTATGTGGCATATACTTGTGTTTGAATCCCTCCTTTAACGCTCTCATGTGGCTAGAACTTTTGGTGTAGATTATCAATCCTTATTATGTTCTTTACCATGCTTACATGGAGTAGTTGGATTTTGTGTTGTTTTAAACGAATTCTATTTTTATATGCCTCTATTCACACATGCACGAGCTCTTTTGAAAATTTAACTTCAAATGTATATTTGAGCTATGTGAGGTGTTCTCCTTCCAATCTTGTCATCTACATATTTGTGACTTAGGAGGACTAGTGCATGTCAAAATCCATTGCACGTGAGATTTGTGTGAAAAATGAAAACATGATAAATATAAATGTGCACCGGGAAGGGCTCTGAAAGGACTAAGTGATCCTTTGCGATTGTAATCCACCGTTTGAAATGGACCTAAAAGAAATACGTGGTCCAAAGGCCTAAAAACAGAAAATATGGCATTAAAAAGAGATATAAATTGCCAAGGCCTATGTTTGATTGATATATTAATTCAAAATTAACATAAATGCCTATTGAGGGAGATTGGATGGTATATCAACGTTTTGCACAATGTCCGTTTATCCTAGTTGCGTATCTCATGTCATGACTCTATTTGTTTGTAGAATCATCAATATGCTAGGCTTGTATGCATTGTGTATGTTTGTTCATTGAGTTCAATTTATATTATCACATGAGGTTATATTCAAATGTGATGAAGTTTTCAATCAATTGAGAACTCCGTGAACATGTTTTTAGTGATTGGGTCTAAATTTAATCGTTACTAGTTCACACCCCAACACTTTAGTTTCCATATGACACATTTTTGCATACAAGTGTGAAAGACTCCTATTATATTTTGTGTGTGTCATTTGTGTGTTTATATCTATATATATGTGCGTGTGCATTATTGATATATTTCTAGTACATACATATATGATATTTTGTTTTGCCTTTGCCTTGCTTTCTAGTCCGTCTATGCTTATCTTTTAGTTTTGGTATCACTTTAAGATTCAACATGCTTTTATATTTGTTCTTTATCCTTTGCCAATTCCTGAACAAAATGGGGGAGAATGATAGGGGGATCTAGTTTAGGAGATTTAACTTAGGGGGAGTAGCTAACTTCTTGGGTTGATCTTTTTGATAAAGGGGGAGAATTAATTTTGGGGGAGTATTTATTTTCGTTGCTTTAAATACTTTAATATTCCTTATGCATTTTATGAGTTTTGCTTAAGTGTGCAGGAATTCTTCTAAAGCAGCATCTTTTAATGGCAAAGCGTTTGATCCTTGGGTTGAGTCAAGTTTGGGTGGGTTATGTTTTGAGTCTAGTGAGCTTGACGGCCCTTTAGGATTTTTGTTTGGTTTTTGTCCCGGAATAACCAAAGGGGGAGATTTGTAAGGACACAAATTTCCAATTGAGTCCATATATTGTTTTGGCTCAATTCCGGACAAAAACGTTTATTCATAGGATTATATTTAATTGTAATATTCTCAAGCCTATGAAAAGTTTGTTGAAGACGTAGCGGCAAAGAGTATAAAACTTCATCATCATGCCGGTTTCGTGCCTCATTTATACGTCATCAACTATAATTCCATGCTCCCAAGGTATGAATGCAATTATATATATATATATATATATATATATATATATAGGAGCTTGGAACTTGTTTATTGGGTGTTAGGCTTAATTAAAACTGTGTTTTATTTTCAAAAAGAATTAATTATAAATTTAAAATAAGTTTATAAAGTTTTCTGGGCTAAAAATTGAATATTCCAAAGTTTCTGGAAGCTCGTTCGATATGTCGTTCGAACGAGATTGTCGTTCGAACGAGATTGTCGTTCGAACCAGATGTCGTTCGAACGAGATTACCAACGACTTCCCATTAAGGCATACTGGAACTTCGTTCGAAATGTCGTTCGAACGATATTGTCATTCTAACGAGATTTCCAACGAGATTTTAACGAGTTCATACTGGAACTTAGTTAGAAGACTCGTTCGAACGAGAATGTCGTTCGAACGAAATGTCGTTCGAACGAGATGCCAGGCGGGAACAGTTTTTGGCAGTTTTAAGCAGTTTTTCTCCTACTTCCCCACTTGTTTCTTAACCAACTTTTCTCAGACTTTATTATGTGCAGGAATAACATTTTTCTATAAATCTTTTTCATATCCTACTAACTCCAACAGAGTGTTTTGAGAGTAAAATCAAAGAGGGAAAAAGATCATGTTTTGAGTGAGTTTTTATCAAAGAGAAAAATATACATCACTCATGTTTACACCCAAATTAGTTTCTTCTAAGTTTCCATATTCATATATCTTGCTTGGAGTTTGTTACCGGGTTCATCTCTTCTGTTCAAAGAGAAGTTACGGGTTTTCTTCTACATCCCATAAAGAAAGAAGAAGAGTTTTGTTACGGCATTACCCACACGGAGAAAGGCTTCTTGCTCGGGTGACGGTGACCATATAAAGTTCGATCGGTGAATTTCGAGACCGTGGTGGAGCTCCAAGGTTATCCGCTAGGAAGAGGTATCTACAAGAAGAAGCATCGGGTCTTGAGAGGGATCGAGTCATGTGTTGTAAGCCTTTCTGTCTTGTATTTGTAAATTCCGTACTTAGTGGATTTGTGGCTAGGGCCGTCCGAGGTTGTTTCTAGTCTTGGGTTTTTCCTCGTACATCCGGCATAGTGGATTGATTGTTTATTTTATCTTTTGCAAAATCACCTAGAACACATGCTTAGGTAAAAAGATAAAAATTGGTTTAATTTATTCTCTACGTGTTTAATTTGGGTAATGTGTAGTTAACTTGGTTTAAGTGAAAATGATTTTAATGCGTTAATTTAATTTCACTCGGTTTAATTTTAATTTGTTTAAGAAAATTAAAATTTGGTAATTCGTTTGTTTTGTTGAACCACCACACTTCTTTATGCTTCCGCATCTTGATTTATATATAAAAGGAAATAATATTTTAATTGAGAAAATTTAGAATTGGGGGCCTTCATCAATTTTTTATGAATGGGGACAATCAGGGTGGATACGTCGGTGTTTGGAATATGAGTATGTAATATGACGTTGGTGATGAGGTTGTGATGATATGGTAGGGGTTGCTGGTGACATTTGTCTTCATTAGGATGAGGCTCCCGAAATTAATTATGTCTTGGATGGAAAACCTTAAGGAAATTATCGGCAATGTAGCCTAGTCCTTAACGGGACTCACAATGGGAGTCAGCCAACAAATTTTTATCTGGGAGTACAGGGGGGTCTAGGGTTGAAAGGTCACAAATGTCCATACATCTTTCAAGGCGGCGTATAATAGGCTGAGGGGAGCCTATAGATTTGTGAGTTGTCTAGGTTTAGCGTTGAACTCTTTTGGAGGAGGCACAACTAGGTAGATCCTGAGAGGGGATACTTGATGGAAAGGTGTTATGATGGCTACCATAGCTTAATATGTATTGGAAATAGAGGGTGATTATAATTTCAGACTAACCTCAAGGGTGATGATGTAAGATGTAGCAACTAATGTTGAGTTATTACTGGCAAAGAGCTTGTTTACAACTCATTGATATTGTTCAGTAGATTTAGTCCTATCAGCCAAACTCTCCTCGATCTTGCACCTGATGTGATCGAGTTCTTTGAAGTATGGGATCTAGGTGATCCCGATTTCATTTTGTACTTCCTTGTGGAGGTTCTTAATTACGATCTATATCTGATCATTTTCTAGGGGAGCATTGGCTATCTGATTATCCTTCTCTTTTCGACAAGTGATAAAAGTGCCAATTGGTTATCCTTCCTCTTTCTTTATCATTTTCAAGTCTTTATGGGTTCATACAAGTTCTTAGTTGTATTTTCACTACTTCAGCAAGTCATGACATACATCATCCTAGGTTTTTGTGGTTCACACATGTTTTAGTCCCATATACCAGGTAAGGAATCCTCCAAAAAGAGTGGAAGAGAACATAATCTCTAGAATCCCTAGGACTAGGTTTTAGACTTGCATCTGAAGGTGGTAGTTGGATCAGTTGTCGATTGAGGAGCCCAATCTTATGTAGGTTTTGAAGATTGACATCTAATTTTTTTCGACAACCAAGATTTAGGGTAGAAGGAAATATTCTTGATATTTGTGAGCTCGTTAGTGGTTTGCATCTTACTGATGGATTTCAGAATGAGATGCAGTTCATATTGGACATGCATAATATCCTTTTTTAAAGGTTGGGGAACAACTTTGTCAGCTGGTGGGGGAGTCACATATTCGGCTCACGAGGGGCCTTGGAAGGCTATGTGTAGGTACTCGGGGTACTGTTGGTAGGGTTCAAAGTATCCATGTGGGGAAAATGGTAATTGGAAGTAAAGTGCACCGATAATGGCACAAAAATCGTACACATGATTAACCTATGAAGAGGGTTATACATATATTAACAAAATTAAGCTATTAGCAGGTAATATAGAAGAAGAGATGAGAGATGGAGAGTTAACACAAGGATTTAACTAGTTTGACCATTGGCCTACGTCTACTATGAAAAGTATAAGAGTATTTCACTATAATGGGGCATAAACAGCCATAGAAGATCAACATACAAGATTTCTTTATCTATAACTATTTGAGCAGAGTAACAGTAGAGGTGTAGAAAAATCGATCCTCAATAAAGAAGACAAAGTGTGCTTTTATAGGATGGGGGTATGCATTGTAACCCCCATCGTGCATTCCATGCCCAGCAGATGTTGAGGGCTTATGAGAGAATGCCGCGTGTCTATTCTAGTGGTGAAGTAATCATGATGGAAGTCTCCTCACGTGGGTGAGTGATTCTTATCAACGGCTTTGTGATGGAATGACTGAGATATCCATGTCATGCTTTCCATGCCTGGTGGAACATATTTGTAGAAGGCAGTGCCGTCTGGGTTGACAATGGATATACCGATTAAACCAAGAGTTTGTCTGGTACATGGTTCTATGCTCATGCCCAAGATGGGATATGCTTCTCCCCATTTTCGGGTGTCAATGCGGAAATTTTTTTATACTTTGATTTCATTTAATAAAATCCCCTTTTAAAATAAACACTTTATTTATTTATTTGTGTCACAAAATATTTTCAATTTAATTAATGAAATGATGTCCATCTTTTCATTTTCATAAGAACACTTGAAAATAAAAGAGTTTTGAAGTTTAATGAAATAAATAGTTATTTAAGGAAAATCTGCATTTTCCATGTACTGTCACAACCAAACTTAAAGTCCTTGCATTACAGTCAAATGATTAAACCCATTATTCCAAAATAAATTAGATAATTAAATAAATAGTGACAAAGATCTAATTTTCATTGATAACTCTAAATTTCTTTCATGTTATCCTTGCCACTTCCTCTACCTGAAGTACCTGGAGAGGAGGGGGGTAGCAAATGGTAGGGTATAAGCTTGTGGAGTAGGGAAAATACTAGTACAGTACAATATAAAAATAAAATTTTACACGCATATACAATGTGGTTTAGCAATTATGAAATGATATTTCATTTGATTAAGTGTTCTCAGGCAATTTGTATCATAACCGTCCAATTTATGTTTTGACTATGCAACCCGAGCGAAGTGCCCAATCACACTTAATCTTTCTTAATTTATTACTCGTGTCTCGCTAATTTAACCATTAACGTTCAATCATTATTTTCAAGTTGTTTCACAAACTTGCCTTTTCATTAATGAGATTTTTTCTCAAAATCATCTTTCCTCTTTCTCAATCGGGGTACCAAACCATTAATGTTATACGTCCTTTCACCCACCATGACACAAAATATGCACCTGATCAGTTTTCTTAAGTCTAAGCATTAAGCCTCACCCTCATAAAATTTTCGATTACCTCCGAGTTTCTTTTAGTTTTTACATCATTATAAACCTTTTTCCTTTCTTTCTTTCTTAGCCTCTGTAACACCCCGCCCGCCCGGGGAGAGCGAACGGAGCGCTAATGCGATAAAATAAATCCAAATCCACAAGTGACAAGGTATAGAGCATCTAAATAAACCCACAATAATATAAATCCACTAATATCACTCTCTTCAAATTAAATACCAAATCTCTCGAATTTCATACAACAACTAATTCGAAAATAAAATACAAATCTCCAAAGCTCTATACATCAAAATAATACAAATCTTTCCCAAACAATCCTCGCTAAAATCAATCTTCATAGCGCCCCAAAATCCGCGCTAACCTGTTACTAAAAGAAAATATGGGGAAGTACACATTACGACAAGAAATATGCTCAACAATTATATTAACGATGAACAAAGCGTAACAACACGAGTACGAATATTCAAATCAAAATGCAAATCTCAAAGAATTTATCAATATAATGTCTCAACAACACTTTAATCGGGTCACCAGGCCTCACCACATCCGTATATGCTTTATCAAGCCATAGCCCGGTAAACAGGAATTTTGGTGGGTGCCCAACATCCCTGCCATATTAAAATCTCATGACAACGTGCTCAACGACAACATGAATAATACCACATGAGTCAAAATAATTCCAAAAATTATTTTTCCATATTTCCAAGAATTTATCAATTCAAATATGAGTTCAATTAAACAAGAATTCAAAGAGAATGACACTCGCGAGATTTAAGGAGCATATTGTGTAAAACCCCATACCTCAAATCATGATGAGAAACCAACGATCACATCCTCAAGATCAACACAAAAGATCTAAAAAATCTCCTCCAAGAACTTCCAACAAAATACCCCAAGAACACCTCTAATCTAAGGTTGGAACTCGCAAATCTCAAGGGCCAATGTGTATATAAAAAGAAGAGGAATATAAAATATATTTGCTGCCAAAATTTGTGCCAAAAGTAGGTTAAAAGGGTTGGCCACGACTTCCTTTTATAATACAAAGAAATGAAGAGTTGGAATTCAAAAGACTCCTTTAAATAAGGCAAAGAAATGAAGAATTGGAAGTCAAAACAACTCTTGAAAATTACTTGTTGTTCGCCGACTTAGAATTCCAAGAGTTAAAAACATTTAAAAATCATTTTAAAATCCGTTTTAACTCCATTTTCGAAACCGTTTGAAATTCTCGCCTTTAAAAATAATAACCAACATATTTGAGCAATAAAAATTATTTTATCAAAAACTTTATTTTCCTCCACTTTCCAGAAATTAATTAAAATAGCCCAAAATTACGCGGGTTGTTACAGCCTCTTTTAAGCATTTCTCCTTTATTTACATTTTACCGGTCAATGAAGACAAATACTCACGAGAAGACCACTCCCAACAAACTTTATTTCCATATTTCATACCTTATAAAAATTCTATTTTCAATTTACCTTAGACTTGGTGTTTCATCTTTTCGAAACAACTTTAATCACCTTTTCTTGTAAAACTTAAGCTTTAAGTTTAAATACTCGTTTTGTACACCTTAATGTGCTTTTCACTATTCATTCACACTTTAAATCTTATATTTTATACACTTTGACAAAAATGCTTCTTTTCATCTTTACTTTTCAAGACATGATATTTCATCACATAAAATATAACCCCTTAACTATAGTCCTTTAGTTTGGTGAAATCATTCTTAAGCCCATATTTTACATAAAATGACATTTTTTGGCTAAAACATTTCCTTTTTCATTTAAGACTTTACCTTTAAAAACATTAAACTTGCATTTATCATATATTTATATTCCTATATAATCAATTTTCCAAAATAATACTCCTTTTTGGAAATGCTACTACTTAGTCAAAACTTTTCATAAAATCATACATTTAGCCCCAAAATCATACTTTTGACATTTGAAATACTGTCTTACAAATTGATAACTTTTCACTGTTATCCTTGTTCCCTTGTTTGACTTTGGGCCTTAACTTTTTAATATTTCACATTTGAACACCCTTGCTTTTACTACTTTTACACTTAAACAGCCATTTATTTTATTTCCTTCATGTTTCTCAAACTTTGTTCACACAAATTGTATCATTATATTTTATTATTATTCTAAAATTTTATCTTTTATCCTTTCATGTTTAAAGACTTATTTTCGTACACTTTAAATGCATTTAACCCATTTATCCCAACTACATGAGTTAATTTCATGAATGTATGATTTTATACCCATAAACCCCATACATGCATCCAACTATTTCTTCAACGAATTCAATATGACATTTATCATGAAATCAAGAGGTTTTACATGATTTGTTAAAGAAATAATTAACTTAAACATGTTAAAATTTATCCTTCCTTTAATCCTTATCTTTCATCCATTTTTATCACATATACCTCCACACACACACACACACACACACACATATATATATATATATATATATATATATATATATATATATATATATATATACACACACACACACACACACACACACACACACACACATATGCAGTGACAATAACTATAAATAATCATTTGAATCATACTTATATGCACATATCTATCATACTTGTATTTAAACTTGAAAATAAAGTGTAGAAATCCTACCTCTGACGATAATAAATAACTTTGAAAAAGATGATGAATAAGCTTTAAAGAAGCTCCATCTTTTTGAAAATGTATTATTCCAAAAATCCCACTTCTGCACCAAAGACAAGACTTTTACAATGTATGGAAACACTTTGAAAATGGAAGGTAGGAATGTATTCTAGTTTGTGTGACTACAGGGAGGATAATGCATCTGCTGGTTGAGTAAACAATGTAGAGAGAATACCAGTTTCAGATTTGGTCTAAGTGAAAATTTTCTCTCTGTATAAATAGAGGATATAGGATTGATGGCCCTATTTATACCCTTTTTACTGACCCTATCATCCACATAAATTCTCCCAACCCTTTAAGGAAGTCCCCCCATGCCTTGGATAGTCAAACTCAGAGATAAAAGTGATCCCAACTGATGTGGAATCATTACACTTAATGCCTTAAACTTACCCACCTCAACATCCTTCAAAAATAGGTATTATGCCGAATGTAAAAGTTCAAAAACAGGTAGTAGATGTCTTTTTGTTGGAGAAAATATGAGGTAAGAAAGTTGCGTGGAATTAAATTTTACATCTTTCTGGTGGTTTTCAGAAGTTTCTGAGTATTTTTATTTTTTAACGAAAAACCCATTTTCTGACAAAATGGCACATTTTTTTTTACCAAATTAGTGTCTCTTAAATTTTTTATATCAATATAATTTTTTACTTAACTAGTGTGGTCTAATCAAAGTACTATTTAAACCATTTATGAAGTTACTATTCATCGACTTTATTTTTCATCCAATATTTTTCTTATCGAAAATATTACTTTGCTACAACAAGGTTTGTACTCCATATATAAAAAAAAATAACCTTAAAAACATGTCATCGACTCTTATTATATGTTATTGACATAATGCGAGTGGTTCAGGAATTTTTATTTCTTTATTTAAGGTTAAACACTACAATTGCCATTTATTATCCTTTTTATGCATTCGCGTCATATATGCACCAAGCCAAGACCGAACACGACATGCAATTTTGCATTTAATATTTTCAACCTATGTATACTGCATATAAAGTTTTGCACGTAAACTTTTATGTGGAACTTCTACTTGAAATGTAAATTATTCTATTTGGACCTTATGCGACCCATGTAATGCAACATGTGTAACTATTTTTTATATCAAACTTTTGTGCGACCCAATATTTAATAATTACTTTATTTTTATCAAAAATCAAGGTGTGACATTCTTCCCTCATAAGAAAATTTTGTCCATGAAATAATACTACAATCTCGCGCTCATGCGGGTAATTTCGGATAACACGTACACAGGCTCAACTTTAATTCTCAATTCGTTCCTTCCATCTCGTGTCTTATCCTACATGACATTGATCAACAAAATTGTCTCTGTTATATGACCTCTTATCCTTTTCCTATGATTGACATGGGTCTAATAAAAAAAATAACATTGTCATGAAGACTAAGATAGTTCCCATTCATACATATCAAAAAAACACTTTTGACATTAAAAATGTGGAACACATTGTAAAAACAGGACTACTATGATAGTAATGCTAAACCCTTATGATACCAGACCAACCTTCTCAAAACACCGAAGGTCCTATGTGACCTAATCCTAATATTGCCCCTCTAACCAGGCTGGTCACTTCATGTTTAAACTCTAGCTTTGGAAACACGTAACTATGTAAAAAATTTATTAATTCACTATTTCATTAATAAACATTTCTCAAACCGAGTCACATGATTTAAACTATTTTCCCCAAAGTTATGCATCCGTGCTATTTTTCGTACATGGAACAATACATCCAATTCATAAAAAAAAATATTTTTTAAAACACTTATCTTTTCCGATGCTTTATACTTAAGTGGTCATTTCATATGCATAATGATTGACACATATTACTTAAAATGACTTACTATTCGAGACATGATAATAAACATATATCAATCTTATGTCTGGGAATTCAACAAATTTGGATGGAAATATAATACACTCTTAGTTCAACGGGCATAATTAATTCTTCTAGTTGCATACGAGTCATTCCTAATTTCACCCTTAGAAATCGCAACTTACACATTGACCCATAATATTCTAGTCATCTCCAATTTCTCAAAATCCTTTTACTCAATGCATTTAGACCAATAAATTATCATAGACTCTTGGTTGACTCTTATTAACAAATTTTATTTAACTAAAGATATAAGTCCTTAACTTACTACTGAAATCTTATCTTGGGTAACTTATTTTCAATATCATCAACAATACATAACTGTGCAATTACTTATAGTATGTATGAATGCTACCCGTGACTATTTATTATGACGTGAAGTCATACAATCATTTAGTTCTACTAATCGCTTATTAACCCATTGGGTGTCCACTATTTAGCCTAATTTAGATGATTTCAAATCTTTATTTATAATTCACTTACAATCATTTGATTACCTGAACTTCTGATAATCTCACGGGGCTAAATGTCACATACTACTAAGCTCATGTCAACCAAGATATCACATGCAACGAAAATTTATTATCTTTCATAAAATTCTCACATCAATTCTCGTGGAACCCAAAACCATGGACATTCACTTAAGACCTCAGTTACCGTGATGCATCAACTATATTGGCCAAGATAGGATTTTGTAGAAATATTTCTTGCACTTCACACCCTTAATTAATTTAGGATGTGCGTCCAGATATCGAGTCTTATTTGATCCTACGATGTCACTACTACTTGTCAAGGAGCATGATTGTTGACTTTTACTATATTGAAATTCACTTAAACTACTTAGGATACTATTTCCATAAGATTATTATCTTTTTTCCTTTGTTAGGGCTATGTGGCATCTTTCACTAACCAACCTTAACTACCTTGGGGAATAAATACACCTAAATATCACCTTAACATAGTTTTCTCCACACACTTCTACTATAATCAATTAATATATTAATAATCCCAACCTATCTCAAGGTTTATATAAGGAGGTGAATCTACACCCGAGTCCCTACTTACTTAACGTGTGCATTGACCCCACACTCAAGTCTTAGCTTGTTTTGTTATATAACCACAATGGCAACTAGCCTATGAGTAGTAGATTATAATTTGTGTGTAAGATATCTTGTTAAAAATTATAATCTGCTACTCATAGGCTAACTCTCATTGCCAAGGCATTAATTTGTTCCTCACTAACTTTCAATACCATAGAGGGATGGAACCCCCACACATATTATAACAAAATTAGGAGAAACAACTGGTGGCATTACAAGCTCGAGGGAATGAACCAATCGAAAATGTTTTGGGGCGCCAATTGCCAAAAGGATGTAAAAAATTAGGACTTGATCATAGACCTAATACAAGAAATGAACACTAAAGAAAAATTTGGGGCATAGTAGTAGGTCCATTACAACCAGGAGAGAACTAACTACCAATGTTAATTTTCCTAATATATTTTCAACCAAGCATGCCTAACATGCAAGAGGCTTTCACAATGTTAGTTAGACAAACATAATTTTCAAAACCTTTTAGAGCACTCAGTCCAATCCCTATATTAGCCAAATAATCAGCCACCGTATTCGATTCCCCGTGGCAATGAGAAATCGTGAATTTGAGATTTTCAAGGTTAGCAACAATTTCATTAAGATGAGACTTATGTTTCCAGGTAGGTTATCGGATTTTTTACTATGATTAACCACCAACAACGAATCTAATTCAATTTGAATAAAGTTAACATGATACTTTAAACAAAGCTTGATGCCCATATTCAATCCCATAAGCTTTGTAGTAGTGTTTATGGAATTGCGCTCTGAGTTGGAAAAATCAACAAAGAAGTGTCCAGAAGCTTCTCTGATAAAACCCCCATATCCACCCAGCCCTAAGTTTCCTTTTCAAGCACCATTGACATTAAGTTTGTACCAGCCTTGAGCATGAAAATTCCAATGAATGAATTTGACTATTTTTTGTCTTTTGACTGTAGATAAACAAAATGTCGAGAGGATCCTACCATCAAGGAGATTAATTTGATCTTAAAAAACTTTCCCTTTACATATGTTCGAGATAACTGAGATAGATAGGAAAATGATTTGATGATGGTTCATGATGCTATCTTCAAAGCAGACTTTGTTTATCGCTTTCCAAATTTCCCAATAAAGAACAGTCAGGATAAGTTTCCCCAAGAAATGCAAATAATCTTTGTTTCCATCTTTAAGCCACCCACTCTTCATTAAATCTGAGATGTTTCTCCTATGAAGCTGAATACCCAAAAGATTTAACAAAAAATCGCAAACTAATTTTGCTTTAGCATAAGTTATGAACAAATGCTTTTAATTCTCCTCATGAATAAGGCAAAGTCTGCACCTAGTTGCCATTCTAAAGTCCAATCTTTGAATGTTATCATCTAGAGGAAGGCAATTATTTATAATCCTCCACATATTTATGTATATTTTTTTTTTTTGGGAATATGAGGGTCCTATAAATTTGCCAAAACTGTAGATGATAAAACATGTAATTTATCGACATCTGTAGCACAAGCAAAATATAATGTACCTGATTCAGAAGGAAACCAAATCCATTGACCTCCCATGATCTCCATATGATTTAAATACTGTTCTTTAACTCCAAACATTCTTTTCCAAGCTGGAGACCACCCATTATAAACGAGATTTGTAGACTTTTATTTCTTTTCAATAAATTCACCCTAAGAATGTATTTAGTTTTAAACTTCCAGAAAGATTTCATACTAGAAGCACTGGTGATGAGATTAAATTCTGTGAAGCCTAAATCTCCTTCTAATTTATCCCTACAAAGGAGATGCAAACATTTCAAGTGGTGCTTCCACCCCTGAGCTTCAAACCCACCCAAAATTTTTTATTAAGCATGATATGGATCCTCCGGATAATAGACTTGGGAGGTTGTAAGGATTCTAAGAAATCAGTCGGGATAGAAGATAATACATGTTGAATTAGAACATATCTACCTCCATTGGACAACAGCTTGGATTGCCATCCAATAATGTTGCACCTCAACGACTCAATCAAGGATTAATAGTATTTGATTTTTCTCTTTCCATTAAATAAGGGACAACCTAAGTACTTGATTCAGAGCTCTTTAAAAGAAAGGACAATACTACTTTCGATACTCTACCTCCTCATCATGATATGTTTGGAATGAATGGTAAAGCTGCTCTTGCGGATGCTAATTTTTTTGCCCAAAAACTCGTTCATACCTGGAAAGGAATTTCATTAAGTTTTTCATACTAGTCTTATCACCCTCTGGATAAAATAACCAAATTGTCAGAAAAACTTAGATGAGTAAAGGACACCCTTTGGGAAGGTAATAAGGCTTGAATTTTCCTGAATGCATCAAAAGATCAAGTCCTATGCACAGATAGTCATTACCTATAATAAAGAGGCTAAGGGAAATGGTATCCCTTTGTCTTAAACCTATAATGGACTTAAAGTGCCCTTTGGATTGGCCATTGATAATAACAGAAAACCAATTACTGGACAAACATTTCCAAATAAGGTCAATATACCGCTCCCCAAAACAAAAACATATCATTACTCTAATTAAGAACCTCTAATGAACTCTATCACATGCCTTATCCATATCGACTTTGATAATAACATTACCTACATGAATTTTTTTCCCTAAGTTGCGAGTCATATCTTGAGCCAACAGAACATTGTCTTGAATGCATCTACCTTTCACAAAGACACTCTGATTACGAGACATAAGTTCTGGAAGAATTTTGGACAATCTAGTACAGATAATCTTAGAGATAAGTTTGTAAGATAAGTTACGAAGGCTTATAGACCTGTTATAATGTGGTTATCAACATCGCCTCTATCCTATAGTAACTTGCCTTGATTGTCTCTGTACAATGGATAACCAACTTTCTTTACTTAGATTTACCATTAGAATGAAAGAATCTAATGTTAGAGTCACCTTCCTTCAACTATTTAATGAAAGATTTTTGTTCCCAAAAAATCTCTTCATTTTTAAGGGCTGCCATTAACTTGGCACGACACTAATTGAGAGAGGAATGATTAGCATTAGTTCAAACCAACCCATAAGCTAAGTCTAGTTGTAGAGTTTCACATTCAAGGTTATCAGACTGGAAAATGCCCCCAAAAGTTTCCATATTCCATTTCTTCAAGTCCCCTTTTAGTCTCTGCAACTTAACAGTAAATTTCCTCATACCAATAAAATTGTCTTCCCCATTCCAAGAAGATCTAATAATCTCCTCAACTCGGTCTTAACAGTCGGATGAATGGGAGCTTGATTAGAAGAGGATCTATTCATATGATTAATGACGGAGTCTGGGTAAAAATCAGCCCATTTATTATTGATAAAGCCCCTATCCAAATGAGCCATAATAATCAACGAATTGATCCCAAAGAACTTGCATTTCAGACCTAGTGCATTTTTCATACACCACAATTATCATAAGTCTATGTTTAATGGGTATGTGCTCTGGAAACACAATTAAATGTTACTCCTCATCGTAAAAACTTTGAATATTGATGTCAAATCTAAAAAAATGCCAAATCTTCCCTGATTCATTACTACAGCAACCTTGAAAACCCATTTAATTTTGTAATTTTCATTCTTCATCTTTTCAACTTGGGGATTCAATAAAGAAATGACAGTGGATTTGTGAATATTTAGCAGCTTCTTGAGTCTTCTTGAAGCAGATCTTTTGGCCACCCCCTGAATATTACACACAGTGAGACTGGTCATTGAGAATATTTGGGGAGGGATTGTTTGGAACCTTTAGAGCTTGATCTAGTGGATCTTTGAGATTCATGGTCTCTGCCCCTGTAAATCTTAGTAACTTCATTTTTTCTTTGAATCTTCAACTACCTCAACATTTCGGCTTTGTCCGTCCTATATTTTTTATCTTCTTATCAAGACTTCTAGAAAAATAAACCAAATCTTCAAGAAGAGGTATTGGGGAGTATTCCTTAACATCAACATCAATAACATATATGGACTCTGCTGGAGAGTTCTTATCATATTTGGGAAGGACAGTTCTTGGGGAAAGCTTCTTAACAGGTGATTTTTGAATAGTGGTTATTTGGGATATGTTCAACAATTAGGATGGCACTCTTCTTCGGGGGCTTTGGACTAACAATTTGAGGAAACAACAGGGACTTGTTCTCACTTATAAAAGAAGATATTTTATCTTTTTCAAAGTATTTAAACATCATTGAGTTATTTTCATGCTCAGCAGCAACATACCATTATTAATGTCATGCGTGACCACCGATGGCGTGATCTTTTATAACCATATCTTGTTATTACATAACGTGAGAAACCCAAGATCTTAATGCCTCACATGTTTCCGCAAACAATCACAAATTCACTTTATGAATTATCTTTAAAAATTAAACCCGAACATCGAAGGATTAAATCTTGTTCTAATAACCAATTGTTACACCTACCATCAGTGTAGCCCAAATGAACTAATACCATATTGAAAACTGAATATAACAGTTTACCCTTGTATGAAAATAAAATGCAAGTGGACACCTCGAAACTCATGTACACTATGCTCGGATACCAAGTTGTGACGCCTATTTTCGAGTGCCAATGCGGAAAATCTTTATATACTTTGGTTTCATTTAAGATAATCCCCTTTAGAAATAATTACTTGTTTTATTTATTTGTGTCACAAAATATATTTAATTAATGAAACGATGTATAACTTTTGAAATTCATAGGAACACTTGAAAATAAAAGAATTTTGCAATTTCATGAAATAAATACCATTTAAGGAAAATTTGCATTTGCCATGTAATATTACAACCAAACTTAACGTCCTTGCATTACACCTTCTATTGTGAAATTACCAGACTTAATGTCCTTGCATTTGCGATTGGAGGATCATTTGGGAGAAATGACCAAATCAGAATCCTTTACACAAAGGTTTTGTGAAAGGATCTCCATTCTCACCATCTATTGTGAATTATCCCACATCTTCTAAGTTCAAGCCACCTGTGGTAACTCTGAAGTATAATGATAAAACTGATCCAGTGTTACATGTGGAGAAATATCAATATATTATCGACATCTTCTCAGTCCCCGATGATATGCGTTGCCGAGCATTCTCCAATATGGTCATCGGGTTGGACCATATCTACTACAAAAATCTACCACGAGGGAAAATCTCTATCTTTCAATAAGTGGATGACCTTTTCGTCAGCAATTTTTCTTTGCATCCAAGCCTCATAAAGGGTAGCACATCTAATTAATGTTCAGAAAAATGTTAGTGAGACCACCTACGAATACATCACCCACTTTAATAATGAGAAGATGGAAGTTATTGACTATGATGAGAAGACAACAATCACCTTATTAATGAATGGACTATTACTTGAGAAGTTTTATTATGCGCTGGATAAAGAGCCACCCAAGAATATGAACATATTACTAGCCAAACCCAGAAAAATTATGAATTCAAAGGAAGTTGTGAGCATAAAGAGTCCTACAACTCCAGTATTAATGCCAACGGGATCTTGGATAAAAAAGAACAAAAATAGAATGGTAGAGAAGCCAAAGAGATACGATGAATACACTCCTCTAACCATTGGCATTCACTATATTTTAGAAGATTTATGCAGAAGTAGAGACTTAAAATGGTTTGGGAGCTAAAATCTCCTATAAACTGAAGAGATAAGAGTAAGTATTGTGAGTTCCATAAGGGCCACAACCATAACACTGATAATTTCTTAGTCTTGAAGAACGAGGTAGAGAACCTGATCCAAAGAGGAAAACTGTCAAATTTTGTGGGGAGGGTTGGCCGAGAAGATCAAAGGGACGAGAATGAACCTAGGAAATATTCAGAATCTCCTTGCAGAAAAGGAGATGACAAGAAACGAGGTAGAAATAATGATTTTGAAGATGACTCGGACCTGCCCAGAAGGTTTAAGGAGCCTGTGCGAGAGGTAAATATGATCTCTTTTGATTTTAACTTCATTACAGGAGGTGGCACTAACAGCGGAGATAAAATAGCAAAGAGGAAATCCTACCTTAATATAGGAAAGGCTTGTGCCTATATTAGGTAGATCAACCTAACGAGAGATGTAGATACTCGTTCGAGGAAAGAAATCAAAGATCATGTAGTGGTCAATTTCTCCAAAGATGATCGATAAAGAGTGCTTTATCATCATGATGACCCCTAGTTATAATGACGATGGCACATGAAGGAAAGGTGGCTAGAGTTTTGATCGATAATGGTAGTTTGGCTAAAATCTTATTTTAAAATTTCTTCATAGGTTTGGGACTGGGAGACAACAAACTTGAAGCTTACCACAGGCCCCTCACGATTATTATGGACACAAGTTTTACCCCCTGGGAATAAATAATCTAGACGCAGTGATTGGTTTCTGGATGACCTGTCGAATAAAGAAGATATATTTCTTCATCGTGTACAGGAACATTAACTCAGTATATAATATTATCTTCAGCAGAATAGCATTGAAGATATTTGAAGCAGTACCTTCTACTATGCACCAATGATTAAAGTTCCCCACAGATTATGGTGTCAGTGTGGTTAAAGGGAACCAAGTTAAAGACAAAGAGTGCTACTTCACTTCAGCCGACCAAGAGGAACAGAAGAAACTGACCAAAACCTATTATATTGAAACGTTGGTGATGATACAGAATATCACCCAAAGATATGCTCAGTGCAATTTTAAGATTTGCATAACTATGATGAGGTAATACATTAACATAACAAATACATATCAAGTAAAGAAGATGAGAGACAACGAGAAGACACATATTTGAGTGGTTTGCCTTGGCCTACATTCACTATGCAAGATTGTAAATGTTTTCACTATAGAAAAGGGCTAAAAATTCATTTGAGTTTAGTACAAGCTCTATTTTTCTCTCTCTACAAATGTAGTATAACTGTATGGTTAGCTGGTGATTGATCCTTATAAAGGATGAATATGAAGGTCTTTTATAATGTTGGGCGTGCAAAATATCATCCCCTTGCATGCAATATGTGTCCATAAGATGAAATATCCAAAGAGAGTGTGACAGATGTACAATGCAATGTATAAGTCATGATGAGCAAATATCGGGTGAGTGGATATTTAAATAAAAATATATTTATGCTGCAACTTATTAGTGGGAATTTAATAATTAACTAGGGTTATCGAATAAGGGACAAGTTAAGTAAATAAATTGGGAAGTTGGGATGAACTTTGGGATTTGGATGAACCGTGCATGGTGGGATATGTGTACATGTTCGATAGTTATTATATATACATATTAGAGTGACGCGCACGCGCGCGCGCGTGTGTGTGTGTACGTGCACGCTACTTGCTTGTTAAAAGTACCTACTCGGTATTTCTATCGGAGGAGGTTGCCAGTAGTGGGCAGTCCACCCTAGGGTTGACCAATCGGTGTTAGATTGATTCTCCAGGTCATAGTACTGAAGTATAACCACTATCCATGTGTGAGGATAGGTGTTGGTTTGAGCTTGGTTGGGTGCGATGTGGCATGGTCATCACCCCAAGGCATATGGTTATGACTTCCTCTATTGGATGTGTATTCGTTTTATCGGTGGTGATATTTTGACCCGGTAGCTCGGTGTGAGGCATGACGATCGGAGCCGGATAATACAGGGGGAAAGTACTTAGAGAGTCGAAGCACTGGGAATATGTTTATACACATGTAGTGAGAGATTTATATGTATGATTATATGATATAGTGTGTATATCTATTTATAGCACGGGTGCATCTATGTATGTTTATCTTGTGATTATTTGAATTATAACAAGTGTGTCGCTAAAATACTGTTTATAAATAAATACCTAGTGAAGGTAGTTAGACTTAGATAATAGAGAGTATTAGCGGAGTTGGGCTTCCATAGCCATTGTGTATCCTAGTTAGACTAGGTAATTTATTTAGGATAATTAAAATGAAAATGTTATGTGTTTTTTAGTTAAGAGGTGAGGTGTATCTCAAGTGAGTGTGACCGGTTAATCTTAAAAGTAATACATTACGGTTTTAAACAATTTACAATAATTATTTACTTGCGAAAATATTTAATTCTATGGACTCTAATCCGCATAATCCTGTTTTTCCTTATTTTTCTTATTACACCTCAAGTGCTCTGCAGCAGCAGCAGCAGCCCGGACATCAATGATAGATTTGTTCTTGCCAATGATAACTGTGGATCCTTACTTAGATGTTTCATTCACTTTTTCTCTAGATAAGATTAGTCATTTCATATTTACTGTTGGGCATATTGCCCATAAATAATAGACTTTATATGACTGTAGACTTTTATTACTTTCTCAGACTTGTAATCAATTATTATTTTGGTTCATTGTAAATGTTTTGGTGACTGGTGGTTTATTCAGTTCATCCTTATTACTTATTAAGCTTGATGTTCAGTCTGTTATTGTGGTTGTATTGATTATTTGTATTCTTTATGTTTTATTATTACTGCTACAGTGATGCTGATGATGATCCATACTGAGATGCCGGTTATATTTTGGTAAATGATTGATCACCCTGTATTAAAACAAGCAAGTTATCACATTTGGTATTAGATCATTAGGTTCTAGTGTCTTTAGAATCTGCCAGACTTACTACGTTGTCGGTGCTACGTTTTCATTAATATAGAGACCCATATCTTGGACTGTTATTTTTTGATAGAAAGGCATGCAATGATTAAACGAGATGAATCAGAGAGGAATAAATCAAATCAAAAAATACCTTCAATTGCAATGAATTTTTTCAATTATATTTCTCTCAATCGAATTACAATCACTCAATCCCATGAAGTAAGGGGTATAATTAGAAAGGTTAAATTTAATGGTGAAGGGTGAGAGGGGCATTTTTGGGGATTTCACAAATATGCATGGGTTTAGTGAGGTGTGGAGAGTGTTAAGGTTATTTAGGGAAATTGGCAACTAATAAAACATATGGGTTTATTTTATTTTGGTTTTCGTTTAACGTGGGGACATTGGCAGAATCGGGTAATGGGTTGTTTGAAGTGGGAAATGGGTATTGTGGGTTTAAAGTTTGGTGTAGGTAAAAGGATGTTGGGTCTAAGGGAATGGGTTTAGAGTAGGTCCGAATTATGGTAGAGCAAGTGTCTCGGATCAACGGATGTAAATCCACCCCCATCTCACACAATTTACACTAATTTGAACTATTGTAAATTAATTGATTTCCAAAATATTTATTTAATTCAAAAGGTATTTCTCATTACACTAATGAATCAATTAAATATTCTTTCAGAAAAATACTTTTAATGCCCATAACATGACGCGACCACAAATGTGTATCTAGTGTTTGTGCTGATATAGGCTCAAGTGAAAGCATGTCGCGTTAGTAATAAACCCAGTAAATCGGGATCGTCTCCACATGCAAATAGGACGATGAAATCGTGACGACGATGGAAAAAACAAGAATCATAACTTGAACCTAAAAATGAAACAGAAAAGATGCTTTGGAATGGGATTAAATCTACAAACTAAATGAAAATTTTAGGTTACCAACTAACGAAACTAAGTACTAAAGAAATGTAGCTACGCTAATTGATCTAAAAATTGATGACAAATGGATTAAAGGCTTAACTATAAGATGAGAACAATAGGCTGGGTTACAATCCCCCACACCCTAGTAATTCATCTCGTAGTATGCTAGATTCGGAATTAAAACTTTAAATGAATTCGGTCTTTATTAATCCTAAGCATTCCATCTATGAAGGATCGTAGCCCGTATCATACGAAATCAAAGGCAAGAATAAAGTGGTGTCACATTAACCAACACGCACATCGCACTCTTAAACATCCCGATTACCTAGGCAAATGAGATCAAAAGTCCTATGACGGTCGCGATAATTACGCAACACGATTCCTTTAAGATTTTAATTCAAAAGTCTATTTCCTAATATGATGAATCACATCGGGTGGGGTTCATGCTCCCCAACCCTTAAAAGATTAGCCGAACATGTTTACTCTAATGAAAAATATAAAATCTAATGTGCATGGATTCATAATTACGAAGAAAATAGATCTAAACATGAAAACAATGCTTGGAATATCAGGAAATAATAAAAACATGCAAAGAAAAGTTAACCTAAATGAATATAAATGATGAGCACAAACTTTAGAAACAAAGACTTGAATTAATGGCTTAGAACTTGAATATTTGTTGAAGAAAGTGAAACCCTAGAGTTCGTGGGTGAAAGAACCCTCTAAAACTATAAAAAACCTAGCTCTCTAATGTCTGGTCTCCAAAATAACTTCATACATCCCATATTATTAAGTCATCCTCTCATGCACAACTCTATTTTTAAAATAAAAAAATTGGACTTTCCGCCCCCCGAACTGGTTCGCTTTTCTGTGCTTCACTGGGGCAAACCAGTTCGATTTCCTTGTGCTAGAGCGAAATCTCTTGAGGTGAATTTTTTTCTAAGTCTTTTCTTCTCCTTTTCTTATTTTTCTCTAATTTCTTCCCAAGTTTGAACTCTCATAACTTTTCACTCGTAATTCGGATTTGGACGTCGTCTCTTCCTACGCGCTCGTGGATTCTCAAACTATAGATTCTTTAGGGGGGCCGTGTTCGGTTCTGAGTGCAAAATTATAAAATTGCCCCTCAACTTTCCTCCTCTTGCTTTTCATCTTTCTTTCTCGAACTTGAGTTTTCTCTTTTCTTTTCTTGAATGAATTTCCTACTAAATGTAAGAGAAATATATAAAACTCGATGCACTGCATAGAAAAAGATAGTAGCACTAATATGGGAGAAATCAATGCATTTTACACTGCCCGGGGTGATAAAAGCTTCTAAATTAAGGGGATAAATATACAATATTTATGCCTAATCATAACACTACTCAAAATGAATCAAATGAATCACCCTCTAGCATGGATTTGCCCAACTAATTTTAATTAGAAAAAATAAAAATAGGAGTAAGAGAAAATTATGTTATGAATTTAATCAATTTGATAAGCCCATCTCTAGTTTGAATCAAATGATAAAATGATAACACAATTTTCAATCATTTCTCAAGGATGATTTTCCATTTCTCAATGTGAAAATAAGAGTAGGAATTAAAATTACTAAAATCAATAAAAATTAAAATTAACAAACTAAATCATTTAGATTCATGGGGGCTTCAATTAATCCCTTGAATGTGAGATTAGCCCTCCATTATCATTTTCCAAGACACAAAATAAACAAATAAAAGCATGCCATGATTAAACGAGATGAATGAAAGAGGAATAAATCAAACCCAAAAATGCCTTCAATTGCCATGAATTTCTTCAATTGTATTTCTCTCAATTGAATTACAATCACTCAATTTCACATGAAGCAAGGGGTATAATTAGAAAGGTTAAATTATATGGCGCATGTGCGTTGAAAAGGTGAGAGGGGCATTTTTGGGAATTGCACAAATAGGCATGGGTTTAATGACGTGTGGAGAGTGTTAAAGCTATTTAAGAAAATTGACAACTAATAAAACATGTGGGTTTATTTTATTTTGGTTGTCGTGTAATTTGGGGTCATTGGCAAAATCGGGTAATGGGTTGTTTGAGGTGGGAAATGGGTATTGTGGGTTTAAAGGTTTAGTGTAGGTAAAAGGATGTTGGATCTAAGGGAATGGGTTTAGAGCAGGTCCGAATTATGGTATAGAAAGTGTCTCGGGTTAAGTCTGGATTGGGGTTTGGGTATGGGGCAGATGTGGATGGGTCACGGGGTTTATGGGTGCTGGTTTGATATAGGTTTGGGTTTAGTGATTAGTCGAATTTAAATTCGGGTTCAAAGCGGGTCTGGATTGTTTAGGTCACATCCGAGCATAAGCTCAGGGGTGGAGTTGGCTCGGGTATGGGTTCAATTTTCAGGCCGCTTTGAGAAGGTTTGGTGAGCTCCCCGAAGTTGTTGACGGGCGTCGGGTAAATAGGGAATGGGTCATGTATGGGGTTCGAGTTTGGGATAAAGAGAGGTTGGGTTTAGGTGGTGTTTAAAATGGGTTTGCGCATATGGGAGTCGGGTTATTAGGGGGTAGGTCTGGCGGGTTAAGGTAGGGGTGGGTTTTGGGTGTAGTCTGGTGTGGATTTAGGGTATGGGTAGTTAGCAGGAGGTTTTAATGGTGGAGGAGTGAAAGGGATGTTAATTATGGTGGATAGAGAGAGGATGGAGAATGTGTGGGTGCTGTAGGGAGGAAGAACATAGGAGTGTTAGGGTGTAGTGACGTGCAAGGAATAGGGTGTGTGCTTTGTTTGTACCTAATTAAAAAAGTAAAAATAATTTTTTTTAAGACTCAACTAAAAAACAAAACTAAAACAAAAAAATAAAATCTATCAAAATACTAAAAAAAAACTAAAAATTAAAATTTTAACTTAATAAAAAAAATATTTACGAATCTATTAAATGTAAAATAAAACAAAAGAAAATATAAAATCTATTAAACTTAGAAAATTAAATTCCTAAAATAAAAATAATAGGCGTAAAATAAAATAATACTAATAAACCTAACCTAATAAAAATAAAATATTAATAAAATTAAACTCAAGATAAAAACTGAAAATCAAATCAAATAAAAATAAAACTCACACTTATTATATTTACATAAAATCGTAAGACACTAAATAAAATAAAATAATAAAAATAACTCGAAAATATAGAAAATAATAAAAATAAAACAACACATACACACTAGGGGTTTGGGATGGTCTCGAGTCAGTTTAGGCTTAGGTTCGAGTTTGGGGACAAGTAAATGGAATAAGAATGAGGGTTTAACTACTTTTAAAGAACATTTGACTAGAATTGAAGCATTTAAAATCGCAAATGGAATTTGCTACAAAATAGACACGAATACGCATAAGACTAATTTTACAAAGAATTAACAATTAAAAATTATTTATTTGGGGTTTTATTTAAACACTTTTGGGTGCTTATTATTTATTATTGTGTATTTACGTTCTCCTACTATTATTTATTATTGATGTGAATCTTATGAAATTTTATTTTGGTCTCAGATACCAAACAATAAGAGAGGATGACCATCTCGTGTAGTTGACAACCGAAACCTAAAGCCACTCAGGGAATGGTGACAGCTGCAGGTCTCTGCCATTGTTGTACATGTTGTTAATGTCACAATGATTGCCATTAGACAGCATTATCCAGTGGCACAAGTTATTTAGGCTCACCCAATACCATCTGTTTGGGAAAGAGTCAAAGAGTCCTTTTAGAAGAGCCATCTACTAGAGTTCCAGGGGAGTGCGGTTGTGGTTGTTGTTAAATAATGGATGAAGGACGTCTAGAGGCATGTATGCATGGTTGAGTATAGCGACACTCAAAAGCAAATGGTGGTTACTTTTAAGCTAGTGGGAGCAGCAATTCGGGGTGGGAGTCATTCAACAAAGCAAAGGAGAGAAATAGTATGACATGAGTTTTGGGTACGATTAGACTGCAAGTTCTTTTCGTTAGAAGTTCAGACAGAGATGAGGGGGATATTCTTTGACCCATTAGTGGAGGGCTAGACTGTGGCCGAATATGAGGAAGAATTCATGTTCCTAGTAAGCTTTTTTCTAGATGATGTGAATAAGGAGGATAAGAGGATCCTTTAGTTTATTGATGAACTTATATGGAGGATTCGCCAGCACTTGTAGAAGAATCCGACATTACGGAACTACACAAAGGTCATAAATTATGCATTACTCTACTGTCAGGATCATCGCTTCCACCTGAGAGGAGAGAAGAGGGATGGAGAGTCTAGTTATCAGGGTGAAACATAGGGTAGTAGTACCAACGGGGAACCACAATAGTAGCAGTTGAGGTAGAAATAGTGGGGTTCCCAGAAGGTGGATGTAATACCCCGCACTTTTATGGATATTTAAATTACATAAATGGGTGTAATTTAAAATTTTGAGGAATTTCTGTGAATAATAACTTTTGGAGTTTATGAGGGTTAGATGATTTTCGGTGTATGTTACATTTACTTTTGGGACTAAGTAATTAAGTCGTATTATTTTAATTACATATCGTGGTTGGGTAAAACAACAAAGAATAATATTTTAATTGGGAAACCCATATCGAGATGTGTTAGTCTTAATTAGTGAATTGTAGCAAAGTGACTCGGATGGAGATTTCGAGTGCGCGATTGGTTTTGGAATGGCCGAGATAGTCAGAATAGAGTATTCGGGGATTTTTGGACTAGTAGGGACTCGCAATTGAGTAAATGAGTAATTTTTGGGTTTATAAGGGATAAACCCTTTTTTCTCCCTATATAAGGCACGGGAGAGTGGGAGAAAGAGGAAAAGAGAGAAAAAGAAGAGAGGAAGGAAGAGAGGGAGAAGAAAAGGGAGATTTCGACCAAACTCCGTGGGATTCGACTCGAGGTCGTCGGATTTTAGCCACGAGGCAAGTGTTTACTTGCTTTATTTAATTGAGTGTGTGTATCTCATATTATAGTTTGTAAATTATAAAATTTTGGGTTAAAACCCTTAAAATGAATTTGGGTAATTTGAGTATGAGTTTACATATTGATGTAGTGAAATATCTTAATGATTTCTAGTGTTAAATGCAAGGATAATGGAGTGTAGAAATGGTTAGAAACGGGAGAAATTGATAAAGTAGGGTTTAAATGGTTTTAAGGTTTAAACCTAAGAGAAATGGTTTAATACCCCAAAAATTTTGAGGTGTTAGTTGTAAACCATTGTTAAGATGATTATAGAGTTGTGGGTTGAGATTAGAGACCATTAAAAATGGAGGATCGGTTGATATTTGGGTATTTTGGAGATTGAGAAATCGTCCAAACAGTGCCCCTCGAACAGGGCGAATCGATTCGGGACTAGACCGAATCAATTCGCATAAGGGGATTTGTAAGGTTGGCTCAGGCCGAATCAATTCGGATTGAGACCGAATCAATTTTCTTTTGAGGACCTTCTTGCAGAACACTTTCCAAATCGATTCGGATGGAAACCGAATTGATTCTCTGGCCCAAACCGATTCACATTTATGGCGAATCAATTCGCCTTTGTTGAAATTGGAAGTTATCCTTATTTGAGTTTAGGGGGAGTTAAATCAAAATTGGTGAAGATTATTGGGGATTCTATCTATGATTTTAGGGCTCCTAGATGATGGTATTGAGGGTGAGTAAACCTCGAAATGAAAGAAAGGACCTCGAGTTAATTTAGGGTACAATTCGGGGAAGGACTTAGTAAATGTTCGGGTCGAGCAACATTCGAGAGAGATGTCTTTGGCAAGTGTGTATAGATATTTATGCTGTTAGAATGTATGTGGGATGAATACATTTGGGTAAATCCTAGGATGCGATTAGGATGGATTCAAGGATATGGGCTAACGAGGATTAAACGACTATTCGATACGTCTATTGACGACTATTATTATAGGTGATGTGATATCTATAGAACCCAAATAAGTTAATAGTATACTTATTTGATTAGTACGGATTGGTGTATTCGAGAGTATATATATAAGTCCTTAAAAGTGATTAAGGTGCGAGTTATATACTAAGTAAGAGAATACTTATTGGATTAGTATTTTAAGTGTGCAAATACTTATATACTATTATGAATGGGAACATTCGGGGTTATTGACTATCGCTATGAGAGTCTTGCAATTATAGCCATATGTATGGAGAAGTGATATAGATTATATATACGACGTTGTTACAGTATGAATAATATGTTACAGAAATACATATATACACACACACACACATATATATATATATATATATATATGTATATATATATATATATATATATACATATATATATACACATATATATGTATATATATATATATATATATACATATATATGTATATATATATGTATATATATATGTATATATATATACATATATATATATATATATATATATATGTGTGTGTGTGGGGGGGGGGGGGGGGTGATTGGTATATTTGTATCTTAGAGGATAGTTCCACAGGCTTTCTCGGGCATAGGGTTGGACAACTAGATTATATATTTTCTCTAGTGTGATCCAGAGAGGTTGCGCGATGTGGGTGAATCCCCTGGCTTGAGGATCAGGGAGAGTATATCCCCAGGTCATATCATCTCGCGTTCGAGCGCGATGTGTGTACTCCACTTGCAGAGGGAACATAACCGCCTCCACCATTGTGTATTTTTACCATAACCATGAGTAAGTTTGGCCTTGTATCATGGTATAGTGAGTAAACCAGGATTTGGATAGGCACTATGAGACTGCATCCTTGAGTTATAGCACGAAGAGATGGTTATTATACTTATGTGTGTGATAGGTATAGTTATACTTGTTGCATATAGTACAGTGTTTGTATATGAGGATGAGATATTATATAAAGTAACATATATAAGAATGGAAATAATGATAAGGCATATTCCCCTTTCGACAAATTTATATCCGGATCTATTTGAATATGGAAAATAAGTTCTAGTGATATATATAAACGAGTTACCTATACATGTGTTATGTGCTGAGTGCCTAGTAGGTTTAAAAAGGTATACGATAGGTGTGCATTAATAGAAGAGGGTTGAGTGGTATCACATGGGAGTGCGATACCAATTTAAAAATGAGTTATATCATATTTTAAAAATATGGCATTTAGGCACGCAAATATTTTCAAACTCGGGCTCTGACCCGTTTCTCTACTTTTCCCTCTTTTGTTATTTATATATATATATATATATATGTGTGTGTGTGTGTGTGTGTGTGTCTAGACACAGGGATGCCTGGATGATGATTCATTCGAGTCAGACGTTTGCTGCAGTAGTTGTGGATGCATGCAGCTTTTCTGTAGACACTTCTATCCTTGAGATCTAGATAGGAGGTATTGTAGAATCTTTCGGGCCGATGGCCTAATTGTATTCATTTAATCTTTTACCGCATTTGATTTACGACTATTAGATTTGGTTATATTATGTTAAACCGAGTGTTCAATTATTTTTACTTCATTTCAGTTTCGTGTATATAAAATGTTGTGATTGATTTATTTGGTTTGTTTGGTTAAAAAGATTAGTTAAATAAAATTTTGATGCCAGCCTAATAAATTATTAGTAATTAAATTGGTTTTCAACAGTGATGCTGAGAATGAACCATATGAGACTCTTGTTTTAATTTGGTATAGGATTGATCAATCGGCATTTTATTAGGCGGGGTGTCACAGATGGTATCAGAGCATCAAGTTCTAGTGTCCTTAGGAATCTGTGCATACGTACTACGATTTTAGCGTTGCTTTCGATTTGATATAGAGCCTTATGATTAGGATTGTTGATTCCTCTTGTGAGATTTTGTTCTCCTGACATTATGTAAGATTATAGTAAATCTTTCGCGCGCTCGTTCGAGATTTGTGTGTTAATCGATAAAGAACGACCACAGAAAGCCGTGATGAGGGTAGCAGGAGGCGGGGCTTAAGTTGAAGTTGGGAATGAGGACCACAGTAGAGGTCACTCCCCTAGTGGCATTGTCAAGGGTTGCTCCAATGGCTACTAAAGTGTAGTAGTTATATTCATCCAAGTACCGCTGTAGTAGAGAGTGGTGCTAAACTTGAATTACCCAGTGAAGTAAATTGGGAAACAGGTTTGAAAAGGCCTTTGATAAGGAACATACGTCAAAGTTAAGTCATGTAGAGATAGTGTAGCATTACTCAGTGGAAGTAGAAGGCTCAGAAGCTTTGGCTTAGAGCAGGGTATGGAAATACCCATATGTGAAAATTCGAGGAAAATTTTTCACTCATGGGAGAAATATTGAAATGATGGGAATGGTGGTCACCATATTCGGGAGACCATGATATTTTGCTCATAGATGGGTCTTGCGGATGGTTGAACCGTTAGTTCTTTTGATTTATTAGGAATGAAGAGAATGCAATTTCTAGATTATTCATATGAGGATCGGTCAGAGGCCGACAGTGAATAAATAATTATATGGTTAAGTGAACTTTATACCGAAGTAAGGTTGTTACAATGAAGAGAGAGTCCTTCAGGGGAATGATAGGCTCACTAAAAAAGTGTTGCTAACACTTATGGAGAATTTTGTACGTGGAACCCCATTGGTGGACATCCACCTGGGGAATTCATTGAAATAAGGCAGTTGAGGCCGGTAGTATGTTTTCTTTTAGTCAGAGGAGCTAAGGGAACTAAGAGGATTATTGTCAGGATCGAGGTTATTAGTGTCCGAGATACTGATAATTTAAAATGGTTAGGGTGGCCAGCGAGGGGGAATTTGGTGAGGTGGAGTGTAGAACCCGACGATTAGTCCTGGCCCGTATGAGTTAAAGGACAAGAGTATAGTGCTTAGATGGATCATTGATCAAAGTAGTTTTTGGTTTCGTTAGGACAAGTGTACTATGATCGGGAGCCACTTAGAGCGGTCAGGAAGATTGGTGAAGTTATTGTTATGAGTTTCACTTCAGATGAAGGAAGTATATTTTGTATGGTTGGATAGATTTACGGTATTTTTGTTAACCCTAGATTCGTGTGTGTAATTTGAGCTTTATGGCGGTATCGGTAACACTATATAGTGTATGTCTATGTGTTTTCCGCGGTAGCGGGGTTCTATTTTCTTCATTCGTTATGAGAACGGGTGTTGATATTTTGGATTTGTATTTGGTTTGTACACCTCATTTTATGTGTGTTATACAAGATTGTAAGTGTAATATATTTGTTGATTATCGGAGTGATAGAAGGCTAGTTATTTCAAGACAATCGAGTCCGCGATTCCGGGGTGGAACTAGTTATTTTTGCGATATCTCACCTAAGTACGAGTTGAGCTTGTTTTTATCATATGTTTGGATGGAACTTCGGTGAGTAATTGTTTCACTAGCATGATTTAAGTGCACGGGGATATGCAGGATTTATAATTTTTCATGTTTTACACTGACATACCTCCACGTCCGACAAAGTTAAGTAGTAGTGTATAGGAGGGGTTCCTTATTTGGATTTTGCTTGCGAGACACTCCACGCATGAACCTTAACGACATTGGAAGTGGAGGGATGTTATTTTATGTTAGGATCTCGGTTTTGATGATAAATTGCTTGAGAGTCATGTGACGATTAACGGATAATGAAAGTAGATGTTCTGTGGAAAATCACTGGAAATGTTTCTCTCACCGCAAGTATGTGGGTAAGACAAGGTAAAAGGAAATTGATTTGAGGCTTAAAGCCAGGCCTTGAATAAAAGGCAAATTTAGAGGAAATATGTTTTGGGTATGATGTTTGTAACAATTTTGCAAAAAGTAGGCGCCTCGATTAGTTAGACTTTCCATTTCGCCAAGATGGAAGGACATAGTGGTAGAAGTACATTAGTAGGTTAACGAGGTAGGACTTAGAACGTACCGTTAGTGTGCCTTAAACTGTTATATCTTGATGACTGAAGATGTGAGGGAGTAGTGTAACGGAAGGGTTCCTTATTTGGATTTCACTTTGTGAGACGTCCCATGCATGAAACCGAGCAAATATAAAAAATTGATAGTGGTCTTGGGAACTAGGGATATAGTTAGGATAGCACTCATTTTACGTATGTTGAAAACACATCGATCGTAGGGTCATTAGGAAGTTAGACCAGTAGGACTAGTGGCACTGATATAGGAAGATTATTGTGATCAACCACAAGAAGATTGGTGAGTTCACCTTGAGAAGGTTTGGATTTCCATGTATAGGAAGAATTGAATTTTAAATTTTTCGGGTTAGGAAAAACCCATGTATTAGTACTAGGCCGAGGAGAGGAGGCCCATTATTTAGAGAGAGTGTTACGTGTCGGACGTTCACAATGGTTGTGCAATTATGTATGGGTACCTTGGTAAGTTAATTTTATATAGCGCCCGAAATATAAGGGACGTAGTATATAAAGCTGAAGATTATGATGCGAGGCAGTTATGAATGAGATTGGAGATTTTTAGATGGAATGTCGTATGGGGTACGCAGGAATCCAATTATATCGGTGCAATAAGAGGTAGCACGCCCAAGCTAAGCAATGAGACTGACGTGAGTAGTAAAGAGTTAATGTAATTTCCTTTTGAGGGAAATTAGATGTCCTGATGTAGATGAACGGACACTTAGAGTTGTGATTCTCCGATGAGATTTATATGTTAGAGCGACGATTAAAGGCTCATTTTCTTTATATGCGGTTATAGAAGCACTAGGTACGATGTGATTTGAGAGTCAACCCTATGACCGAGGTTGTGTTGTAGCATATAGAGATGTAGTTAAACTTGTTATTAATCTAGTACGTTAGAGTATAAGCCTTGAGATAGGTGGATACCATTTGGGTTAGTACCTTTCGACTTGTGTATGAAAGATGAAATGTGATTAGCGATCCTAAGTTAGTGGCACCGATCGTATCCGAATTTTGGGGATGAAATTCCATTGTAAGGGGGGAGAATATAATACCCCGCATGTTTATGGATATTTAAATTACATAAATGGGTGAAATTTATAAATTTGAGGAATTTTTGTGAATAATAACTTTTGGAGTTTATGAGGGTTAGATGATTTTACGGTGTGTGTTACATTTACTTTTGGGAAAAAGTAAATAAGTCAAATTATTTTAATTACATGTCGCAGTTGGGTAAAGCAATAAAGAATAATATTTTAATTGGGAAACCCACGACGAGATGTGTTGGGTTTAATCAGTGAATTGTTGCTAAGTGAATCAGATGGATATTTTGAGTGCACGATTGGTTTTGGAATGGCCGAGATAGTTATAATAGAGTATCCAGGGATTTTTGGACTAGTAGCGTAAACATGCCATTTTTGAGTTTATAAGGAATAAACCCTTATTTCTCCCTATATAAGGCACAGGAGAGTGGGAGAAAGAAGAAAAGAGAGAAAGAGAAGAGAGGAAAGAAGAGAGGGAGAAGAAAAGGGAGATTCCGACCAAACTCCGCGGGATTCGACTCGAGATCGTCGGATTTCATCCACGAGGCTAGTGTTTACCTACTTTATTTAATTGAGTGTGTATCTCATATTATAGTGGGTAAATTATAAAATTTTGGGTTAGAACCCTTAAAATAAATTTGGGGAATTTGAGTATGAGTTTACATATTGATGTAATGTAATCTCTTAATGATTTCTAGTGTTAAATCCATGATAATGGAGTGTAGAAATGGTTAAAAATGGGAGAAATTGACAAACTAGGGTTTAAATGGTTTTAAGGTTTAAACCTAAGAGAAATGGTTTAATACCACAAATAAATTGAGGTGTTAGTTACAAATCAGTGTTAGGATAATTATAGAGTTGTTGGTTGAGATTAGAAACCATAAAAAATGGAGGTTGGGTTGATATTTGGGTATTTTGGAGATTGAGAAATCCCCCAAACAGTGCCCCTCGAACAGGGCGAATCAATTCGGGTCTAGACCAAATCTATTCGCATAAGGGTATCTGTAAGGCTATCTCAGGCGAATCAATTCGAATTGAGTCCGAATCGAATTGCATTTGATTACCTTCTTGCAGAACACTTTTCGAATCGATTCAGATGGAAACCGAATCGATTCACTAGCCCGAATCGATTCACATTTGGGGCGAATCGATTCACCTTTGTTGAAATTGGCAGTATTCCTTCTTTGAGTTTAGGGGGAGTTAAATCAAAAATTGGGAAGATTATGGGGGAGTCTAGCTATGATATTAGGTTTCCTAGATGATGGTATTGACGGTGAGTAAACCTCAAAATGAAAGAGAGGACCTCAGGTTAATTTAGGGTACAATCCAGGGAACGGACCTAGTAAATGTTCGGGTCAAGCAACATTCGAGAGAGAGGTCTTCGGCAAGTGTGTAGAGATATTTATGAGGTTAGAATGTGTGTGGCCTGAATACATTTGAGTAAATCCTAGGATGCGATTAGGATGGATTCGAGGATATGGGCTAACGAGGATTAAGTGACTATCCAATACGTCTATTGATGACTTTTATTAGAGGTGATGCGATACCTATAGAACCCAAATAAGTCAATAGTATACTTATTTGATTAGTATGAATTGGTGCATTCGGGAGTATATATATAAGTCCTTTAAAGTGATTACGGTGCGAGTTATATATTAAGTAAGAGAATACTTATTGGATTAGTATTTTGAGTGTGCAAATACTTATATACTATTACGAATGGAACATTCGGGGTTATTGGCTATCGCTATAAGAGTTTGGCAATTATAGCTATATGTATTGAGAAGTGATATAGATTGTATATACGACGTTGTCAAAGTATGAATAATATGTTACGAAGATACATATATATCTATGGGTGATTGGTATATTTGTATCTTAGAGGCTGGTTCCAAGGGCTTTCCCGGGCATAGGGTTGGACAACCAGATTATATATTTTCTCTAGTGCGATCCAGGGAGGTTGCGCGATGTGGGTGAATCCCCTCGCTTGAGGAGAAGGGAGTGTATATCCCCAGGTCATATCGTCCCGCGTTCGAGTACGATATGTGTACTCCACTTGCAGAGGGAACATGACCGCCTCCACCGTTGTGTATTTTTACCATGACCATGAGTAAGTATGGCTTGGTACTGTGGTATAATGAGTAAACCTGGATTTAGATAGGCACTACGAGACTGCATCCTCGAGTTATAGCTCGAAGGGATGGTTATTATACTTATGTGTATGATAGGTATAATTATACTTGTTGCGTATAGTATATTGTTTGTATATGAGGATGAGATATCATATAAAGTAACCTATATAAGAATGGATAGAATGATAAGGCATATTCCCCTTCTGGAAAATTTATATCCGTATTTATTTGAATATGGAAAATAGGTTCTAGTGATATATATACACACACACACACACACACACACACACACACACACACACACACACACACTAGGTTATGCCCGTGACTGAAGGCACGCTTATAATTTTGAAAAGCATAAAATCATAAATAATGTAAATAATAAATATTTTATTTCAACACAAATAAGTGTAAACAATTAAACAAAAGACAAAATTTCATTCGTTTATAGGACTATCCACCCTGTTTAAAAAATACAACAAACTCGACAACAATACTAATAATCCGTCATGAACCTCGTATAAGCATCATAACCAGTTACACGTGTGGTCAAATGTTTTTGTGAATGAAATTAGAAACTAAAATAGATTACATATATGCATTTAAGGATGAACAATCAATCGCCAAATCAATTACTTTGTAAATTTTCAAAAGAATCGGAACAACTCATCACATGAACTACAAAGTGAATAATCTTCAATACAACTTCA
Organism: Sambucus nigra; assembly: GCA_949130495.1. NCBI lineage: Eukaryota > Viridiplantae > Streptophyta > Magnoliopsida > Dipsacales > Adoxaceae > Sambucus > Sambucus nigra. The sequence continues at coordinate 91,087,590 of OX422223.1, forward strand.
TGTTTACACTAAAAATTGCATATTTCAACTATGTGAGGCTTATGCGGAAGTTAGCTATCATTGACGACATGGAAGAATAACTTGTGGTCACCGTCCTAATTTATTGTCGAAACAAATTGTTTATTCCTCCCCTTTCATCCATTTTGAACATCCGCAAATATGTACTCAGTAAAAAGTATTCTCCAAAGATGTTTCCCACACCAACCAATACGTCACTGATGATGTTAAAAAACGCAGTCAAAAGAAACTTGGAAATGAAATGTATGTGTAGGCTTTAGACTTTAAGAAGCAGCAAGGTCTCGAAGCAATCTCATATATGATGTATCATCAAGGTAATACTTTGCCTTGCTCGACTCTCGTCCAACTGTGCACGCAAATATCTCAGGCTTGGATCTGCTCTGCAGAAATCAAAGGTTTAGAAACAGGGAAAAAATTCATGTTAAACTGAAAAAACTAAAAACTTATTGTTAATCAAAATTTACCAGTTTACTGAAGTAAACTCACCAGTCTTCCTATAACACTCTAGCAGTCTTCATATGGCTAAATATAAAGGAGTTGTTTAATTTCAATAAAAAGTAATGCAACATTTAAGTGACAATAAAAAGGAATGCAACATTTAAGGTTGTTCCGAAAAAAAAAATGAGATAGCGCATTAGTTCAAACCCAATTTCAAACCCAACTTATAACTGTTGGAGAAACATTTGTTCAGTTGACTAACCTCATGAGGCCCTGCCTAATTTCTTCCTGTAGAAGAACAAATGTAAAAATGTAGATGCAAAATAACTGAAGGATGAAAAAATGAGATAGTGCATTAGTTTTAATTTCCATCTGTTGACAAAATGAAGGTAATTATATCCATCCCTCCATTTTAGATGTTGGGCCATCACTTTTTATAATTGAATTACACAACCTTGCAGCATCATTGTAGGTTGAACCCATGTAATAGTTTCTTTGACATTGTGCAATTACGATAATGCAGGCCCTGCATTAGCACCCATGTAATAGTATTTATAATACTGAGGACATATGAGGGAATCAAGGATATACACGTGACAACATCGATGGTGCTTAAAATCAACCACTTTCTGCTCAAGTAACATTTTAGAAATTGTAACCCAATCAGAAGCAGAATCTGAGGCCATTCGTGTCTCGAGCTCATCACGGTATAATAATATCAATCTCAAAATCATTATGGCCAATTCAAGGCAGAGAAATGAGCACATATATACGACACACTACATACTGCTGCTAAAATATTAATCATAGAGGTTACAAAACAGTTAAAGATTATAAAATAAGCAGATCTAGTAGAGAGTAAATCATATATACGACACACAAAATACAGTTGATGTATATATATGAGAATATATAACACCTCCCAAGAGAATTAGAGAGTTAAATAGTAATCCACCTAAAGTGGCCAAAGAATCCACCAAAACAGTTATCCACGTGGACAGGGTCTTTTTTCTATTTTTTTCATAGTAAATCATGTCTCAAAACAAAAGGAAAAATAACTTGACCACACATATAAAAAACTAAAAGATAAAGATATCATTTCGGGTGAAAAGTCCATCCATCGTACTACTTGGACTGTGAAAAGTCCAAATATAATGTGCTTGACACAAAGAATGAACACACATTGCTGCACTATTTTTTTATCACAACTTGTGAAGGTGCACTCTCACCAGGTAGCTTGCACCAGGTACTACGATGGATGGATTTTGTGAAGGTGCACTCTCATCGAAAATTCACTCTCACCAGGTAGCTTGCACTTTTGAATCTCCTACTTAGTTCGAGATTTAAGGTAGCAGAAGGCCATCCTGGAAATTTTTATAAAGGTGTAAAAAATTTGTAGGATTGAACGTCCCTTCACAATGCCATCCCTTACTCCCCTTGCAGTTTTAGCTAAGACCGGTCCTTCAGTCTTCGCTCCTGTTGGGGCCAACTCCTGAAGAGATGCTGATGGGGACATATTTGTCACACGATGCAATCTTTCCTCTGCCAAGCGAACGGCTCGAGTTGAGCTTTTAACACCTTGAGTTATCTCCTAATAAAAGAGTTGGGATTGCTGAGCAAAAAATCCAAGTTTCAGACACACAAAAAACGTTGGATTCAATGAGGGATATATAAAGAGAACCTAATATATTATTCAAGAGAAACCCATAAAAATCAGATATTTAAAGAGATCTAACGTTGGATTCAATGAGGGATGGAAACTGCAAACTACATAGTGTAGATCTATAGTCTAGAAAAAAACATTAAATCTGCAAGAAATATTAATACATAGAGATCTATAGTTAAAAAAAAAGAGTACAGGTCTACAGTTAAACTTCAGCGCCATAGGAATGGTGGATTGAAGCGCGCCATCATTGAAATTAAAATCCTGAATACGTAAAGAAAACACAAATTAAATCAATATTCCAAGACTATTTGCAAATGTCTCTTTTCTTCATGTTTTGCCAACAATATAAATACATAGAAATGGGTCTTAAACTTAGTACAAATGATTCAACCACACACACGTAAACTAACCCAACCACTATATACATAATTAGAAAAAGAATCAATTCAATAATCACAACTGAAAAAGAGAAAAAAGAATGTGAAACTAACCTAACCACTATATATATACTTAGAAAAAGAATCAATTCAATAATCACAAATAAAAAAGAGAAAAAAGAATGTGAAACTAACCCAACCACAATATACATACTAAGAAAAAGAATCAATTCAATAATCACAACTGAAAAAGAGAAAAAAAATGTGAAAAAGTGATTAACCCATATCTATGTATTTATATTGTTGGCAAGCCAATTTGTTTACCCCCTCTAAGAATCGATCTGACCCATATCTAAGCATCAATCTGAAAAAGTAATCCGTTATGTTGCATGCCAGCAGGTGTGAAAAAGTGACTAACCCATATCTAAGCATCGATCTGAAACAAAAAACACATCTTAAATAAACATATTTTAACTGTTCAAAAAATAGAAAATAACGTTTTCTAAGAGCAAAAATGTTGAACCAAAATAAGTCAAGAAAAAATGAGTTTCTCCTAAGAAATTAAAGCCCCGAATGCCTTAAAAATTGAACCATTTCTGAGTTTCAAGTAATCTTACCTCCCTGCAACCATGTCATATTTGTCCCTGAAGTTAATGCATTTTCACGCTTGCAACTTTTTGTACATGTTCAGTAGCTTCTTACCATCGATCAATTAGAGGCCATTGTGAATATTCATGTTATATCATCAATATAATGGGTGAGCAAGTAGAAAAATGTATCATGGCCAATGGTTTATGATGTTTGGAGCTGAATCAAGAGGGTTATTGCTATTGAATCAAGACACAACTCAATACTGCTGCATCAAGACACAACATGACAAATTGTGTGAGACCTAGAGTTGACCTTACATGACAGGTTGTGAGGCCTATATAACCCATAAAAATAGGAGCAAGAGAGAGAGTTTGAGTTAGCTGAATTGAGCCCATAAGTTAAAAAAAATTCTATTTTGGACCTGTAAATACTTGATATACATGGAAGTTGCTTGAAACATATCAACAATATTCAATTTGTGAGCACCAGGAATAAGTTTCCCAAGTTTTTTAGTCATGCCACTTATGTTCCTTATCCATTGCCTAGCACCCATACTCTGAGCCGATAATTTTTTCTTCTTCACACTTTCACCACTACTGCCACTATCACAAACTACTGGATTCCCATTATATAAACTAGGATGGTGGTCCAAATAGCCATAATATTTAAAGGTTTTAAGGAATTTTGGGTGCTTATAAGTCTCAAATTCCTGTTGTAGGGAGAGTTAAAGTGGTTTGCACACTCAAGCACATTTAATAACAGAATAAAAGAATAAAAGATGACCAATTCTTACTATATAAAGCACACACAAACACATTTGATATTGGAATAACACTCGAGCACATTTTATGTTGAAAAAAATAGAAACTAACGTTTTCTAAGATCAGAATGTTGAACCAAAATAAGTCACGCAAAAATGAGTTCCTCCTAAGAAATTAAAGCCCCGAATGCCTTAAAAATTGAATCATTTCTGAGTTTCAAGTAATCTTACCTTCCTAAAGCCATGTCATATTTGTCCCTGAAGTTAATGCATTTTCACGCTTGCAACTTTTTGTACATGTTCAGTAGCTTCTTACCATCAATCAATTAGAGGCCATTGTGAATATTCATGTCAAATCATCAATATAATGGGTGACCAAGTAGAAAAATGTATCATGGTCAATGGTTTGTGATGTTTGGAGCTGAATCAAGAGGGTTACTGCTGTTGAATCAAGACACAACTCAGTACTGCTGCATCAAGACACAACATGACAGATTGTGTGAGACCTAGAGTTGACCTTACATGACAGGTTGTGAGGCCTATATCACCCATAAAAATAGGAGGCAAGAGAGAGAGCTTGAGTTACCTAATTGAGCCCATAAGTTAAAAAATTCCAATTTGGACCTGTAAATACTTGATATACATAGAAGTTTCTTGAAACATATCAGCAGTATTCAATTTGTGATCACTAGGAATAAGTTTCCCAAGTTTTTGAGTTATTCCACTTATGTTCCTTCTACTTTGCCTAGCACCCATACTCTGAGCTGATAATTTTTTCTTCTTCACACTTTCACCACTACTGCCACTATCACAAACTACTGGATTCCCATTATATAAACTAGGATGGTGGTCCAAATAGCCATAATATTTAAAGGTTTTAAGGAATTTTGGGTGCTTATAAGTCTCAAATTCCTGTTGTAGGGAGAGTTAAAGTTGTTTTCATAAAGCACACTCAAGCACATTTAATAACAGAATAAAAGAATAAAATATGACTAATTCTTACCATATAAAGCACACTCAAGCACATTTGATATTGGAATAACAGAATAACAAATAAAATAACATCTATTACTACATTTGATAATGGAAAAACAAAATAAAATGCAAAAGACCGAGATTTCTTTATAAAGTACACTCAAGCATGATTTATCAGATCTATTACTGATGATGCTGAGATTTAGCACCACCAGGTAAGTGATAGTGAGCTCAAACAGTAGTAGTTATGGCAGCCATAGAGATGCAAGTATATAAGTATGTAAGTGTGTAGAAGGGGATGAGTATAAGAGGAAATTAGACAATGATGTATAGTGGTTCAGCCAAATTGGCCTACATCCACTGTGAGTGTGTGATCCACTAAGCATGGGCACTAATGGCCTTGGATACAATGCACATAACCCTCTCTCTCCACTGTGTGTGTACAAGCAGAGTTTTAGCTAGGGCTACTGTTCATGGATCGATCCCCTGTAGGGTTGTAGGTCACAAGTATATATAGGTCTTTGGGGGTGTAGTGTACCCCCCAAGAAAGCATGGTGCATGTGAATAATGATCTAACCAATCCCTTGTTGACACCTGTAGATGCCAAATGATGACATAATATTCCCTCACGTGAGGGTGTGATTCGGTTATAACGGTCTGCCACGTGTCATATGAGCCTGACGCGCACTGTTCCACCCGTGTCCCGGACCACGCGCTGTAATGATGTCACCCTCGGTCTATGAGCCGAGGCCGAGGGCAAAGTTTCTTCCGGTAGGGAGCCTGGCTTGATTCTGGCCTCGTACTGTCGTACCCTCGTAGGGTCGTCTGGAGCCTGAGGAAGGGTCGGCCCCTCGTAGGGTCTTCTGGAGCCTGGTGGAGGGTCGGCCCCTCGTAGGGTCGTTTGGGCCCGGTGGTGGCCAGCTGGGGCCTGGTGAAGGGTCGTCCCCTCGTAGGGTCGTCCGTTTTGGACATAATCTTCAGCCAAGCCAATGATATAAACGGGTATATCAATCACCCCCAGCCCTTAGCCATAGGTGCCATTGAGATGGCTGAGGGATATTGCTAAAATTGAGATGCGTGTATGACCAGTTAGATGAGTGACACATGGGCAGGTACTCATTGCTATTTATGTTCCCAAGGAAGGGCGGCTGCACACTTGCCTGGGGCTTTGTGCCCTGACTATTCCCTTCTTGGCAAATGTGCCCATTTATTGCCAATGTATATAAGCAATTTTTAAACTCTCTTTCCAACTTCTTCTTCTTCGCACCTAACCATTTTCTCTCTCTAGAACCAGTCGCCATTTGCAGCCTTCAATCTTTCAGACCTCACTGCGCTCTTGTTCTCTCGTCATCAGGTAACCTTTTTCTCCCCGTGCCTTCTTTTGTCTTCATTTCTGTATATTTTTTAGGGTCGTAGGTCGGCAGTTTCTTAGAGTTCCCCATATTGCCTTTTTTCGGTGTCTTCTCCGATTGGTAGTTCTTGAACATTCTTGACGAAAAACGTTTTAGTTCTTTGGTTTGATCCAAAAGTCAAACCTGGTCAATCCCCCAAGTGTTTGTAGTTGAATTAGCCAAGTCTAGTATAATTTCTCCAAGTGTAGGGTCTTCCCCTTAATGCTTAGGAGGCTTTACAACTTAGTGTCTGAATTCCCATCTCTGAGAGAGAAACTCTTTACCGAGATCAGACGAATAGAGGAGGAGGAAGAGAGAAGACGAGGGGCCGACCCTAATTGGGTACGACCCATCTTTCCCATTCCTCTTACCACCATAAGACCATCTGAACCCTCTGAGTCTTGTGGGTCGTCGTCTCGTCCTGCCGACACTCCCAAACCAAGTGAAATGGACGAGAGAACCTCCTCTCCAACTGGTGCTGGAACGTCTGGTAGAAGGGACACGTCTGACCTTAGCCCTCCCCGAGAGGCCGAGGGTACGATCCCTTCTGAGGCTGTCCCTGTGACAACCCTGTCCCCTAATGCCTTCCAAGTGGCTTTCCCTCAGGGTCCTCCTGCAGGTGATGAGATGGAGGGGGATGAGTACGAAGACGATGATACAGATGATGAGGTTGACACTTCCCACGCCTCGTCTTTTATCTCCTCCGTTAGGGATAGGGACCTTCTGATATGGAGGCATACTTACGGAGTGCCCTCTGGGGTAACTATGAGGGTTCCCTATGAGACTGAGAGGGTTTTTGAGGGTGAAGAGGGAGAGGTTGCAGTCTACGAGCAAATGTTCAAGGTAGGTGTCAGACTTCCCTTCCACCCTGCCATTGTAGATATTCTGTCGGCTCTGGGCGTCTCCCCCTCTCAACTTCCACCCAACTCTTGGAGGACGATTTTGGGTTACATTTCCTTGTGGAAAAACTCTTTTACTGATGAGCCCTCGTCCGACGTATTCTTGGCTTGCTATAATATCACCTCTTCATCTAAACAGCCCGGATATTATCATCTTGGGACGAGAAGGTCTGAGAAGAAACTTCTTCACGTGTCTCAAACTTCCAATCATGATTGGAAAAAGAGATTCTTCTTCATATCTGGGGCGTGGGAGCGCTCCGCCGAGGCGTCCCCTTCTGCCGATGGTCCGAGGGTCCCTAACAAATGGTCTAATCCCTCAATGAAAGCTAGGTCAGATCCCGGACTTAGCCTGGAGGAAAGGGATATTGTTGAGTATCTGAGGGGACGAGGGAGAGAGGGTGAGATCCCAAAGTTCGAAGATCTGATGACCCCTCGCTTCCTTAAAGAAGCTGGTCTGAGGGTCGGCCCTCTGACAGAACTATGTGAGTTATACTGAACATTTTCTCTTCTTTACTTATTTTTGAAGTGTTCTCTCTTTATCTCTGAACTTTTCTGACATGTCGTCCTCTTATCAGATCGTCCTGCAGGTACACCAGACTACCTCTGGGAAATGACTGCTCCAAGCCTACTCGCTGGTTTGTCAAAGAAGAAGGGGAAGGAGCCTCAGCAAGCTCCAAAGAAGACAAGGGCCTCAGGGCCGACGGTTGCTGAGCCAACATCTGATAGCCACAAGAGGAAGGAGCCTGAGACTCCTGTTGAGCATCGGCCTGATCCAAGGACAAGGGCAAGGGTCGAAGCCTCTGAGGGGACGACCTCTTCGTCCACCATGGGGGCCTTCTGGTCTCAAAATCTGTCCCATCTGAGGGCCGACCCCTCATCCCTTATTGCCAACTTGAGGGCGGCCAAGGGCTCGATGTTCTCTGCACCATCGGCCTCTGACTTCGAGTTCTTGGCAAAGATGCCTCCAGCCAAAGTGTACGACTTCGGTCTGCACTCCCTTGCTCAGGTATTGGTGTTGACCTTTAATTTCATTCTCACTAACTGTTCCCTCGGCCCCTCTTGACATTTATTCATTTTACTTGCAGTCTGTCTGTGCCTTTACCTCAGCCACCAAGTGGATGGCTGAGAACCAACAGAAATTCCATGAAGCTGAGAGGGCCATTCAACAAGAGGCTGACCTACGGACAGAGCTGCACACTGCAAGGGCCGAGCTGGAGAGCACAAGAACTGAGCATGCTAGAGTCCTTGATGAGCTGACGAGGCAGCATGATGCCGATATGCAGGCTAAGGACTTGTTGATCAAGGACAGGGACTTGTTGATCAAGGGAAAGGACGAGGCTTTAACCAATATGGAGGCCAGGCACAAGACTGACCTTGAAGCAGCTGTCCAGAAGGCCGACGCTGATGCTGTTGAGGCTTACAAGGTCTCTGATGAATTCCAAGGCTTCGGTCTTGAATATCTAGAGAGGGGAATTAGGACGACCTGTCGGTGGGTCGTCCTAAAGTTTGCCGACACAGTATCATCCATCCGCCCTTCTCTTGAGGTGGTTCAGCTGGATGACCCCTTGATTGCTGAGGCCCTGTCACAAGTGGAGTCCCAAGTTCAGGTTGAAGGGGTCGGTACATCTGAGGATCATCCAGTGCTGGTAACAGAGGAAACCATTCCCACAGATGTGGAGGCCTTGCCCTCTGATGTCATCCCATAGGGTGGCTGCCTGTAGCCCATACCCTCATTTTTGTATTTTTGCTCATTCGCCTTGTAAAACACTTGATATTTTATGCTTTATTAATACCATAGTCTCTTCCTTTCCATAATTGTTGTTTTCCATATTTGACTCTTTTATGGTTTGCTCTGTTGATGCTACTAACCCCTCCCTCGTCTTTTTTGAGGGCCAATGTGGGCTCGTCTCCTCATCTGTCCTCATTATAGCCGAGGGTTCAAATAACCAATTTAATGGTTTTAAATAAAGTCTACCCTCGTCTTTCTTGAGAACAGTGGTGGGGTCGTCCCCTCCACTGGTCCTCATTGTAGCCGAGGGTTCAAATAACCAAATTAATGATTTTTATGGAGTCTACCCTCGTCTTTCTTGAGGAAAGTGGTGGGGTCGTCCCCTCCACTGATCCTCATTATAGCCGAGGGCTCAACTAACCAAATTAATGATTTTTAACAGTCTACCCTCATCTTTCTTGAGGACAGTGGTGGGGTCGTCCCCTCCACTGGCCCTCATTATAGCCGAGGGTTCAACTTACCAAATTAATGGTTTTTAACAAAGTCTACCCTCGTCTTTCTTGAGGACAGTGGTGGGGTCGCCCCCTCCACTGATCCTCATTATAGCCGAGGGTTCAACTTACCAAATTAATGGTTTTTAACAAAGTGTACCCTCATCTTTCTTGAGGACAGTGGTGGGGTCGTCCCCTCCACTGATCCTCATTATAGTCGAGGGTTCAAATAACCAATTTAATGGTTTTAAATAAAGTCTACCCTCGTCTTTCTTGAGAACAGTGGTGGGGTCGTCCCCTCCACTGGTCCTCATTGTAGCCGAAGGTTCAAATAACCAAATTAATGATTTTTATGGAGTCTACCCTCATCTTTCTTGAGGACAGTGGTGGGGTCGTCCCCTCCACTGATCCTCATTATAGCCGAGGGTTCAAATAACCAATTTAATGGTTTTAAATAAAGTCTACCCTCGTCTTTCTTGAGAACAGTGGTGGGGTCGTCCCCTCCACTGGTCCTCATTGTAGCCGAGGGTTCAAATAACCAAATTAATGATTTTTATGGAGTCTACCCTCGTCTTTCTTGAGGACAGTGGTGGGGTCGTCCCCTCCACTGATCCTCATTATAGCCGAGGGCTCAACTAACCAAATTAATGATTTTTAACAGTCTACCCTCGTCTTTCTTGAGGACAGTGGTGGGGTCGTCCCCTCCACTGGGCCTCATTATAGCCGAGGGTTCAACTTACCAAATTAATGGTTTTTAACAGTCTACCCTCGTCTTTCTTGAGGACAGTGGTGGGTTCGTCCCCTCCACTGGCCCTCATTATAGCCGAGGGTTCAACTTACCAAATTAATGGTTTTTAACAAAGTCTACCCTCGTCTTTCTTGAGGACAGTGGTGGGGTCGTCCCCTACACTGATCCTCATTATAGCCGAGGGTTCAACTTCTTTGCATGCATACTAGAACTGATAACCGCTGGATGAGGGAAACATTGATATTTCTCATTAATTTTCCATGTGTTCTGTCGAAACAATGCTTATTACAACCATGGCCTATCAAGACCTTACAACACTACTGGTAGTATTTTTTCAAATGATCCGCATTCCAGGGGTTGGAAAAAGGTTCGCCCTCTAGGTTTTCTAGTTTACAGGTCCCAAGGACAACTTCGTCGGTGACCCTATAGGGGCCGTGCCAATTAGGATGGAGTTTATTGGGCTTTTGCCAAGTCTTTTTGAGGACCAAGTCTCCTACTGCGATAGGCCTCTGTTTCACCCTCTGATTGTAAAATCTTGCGGTCCTCTGCTGGTAGGAAGCCTGCCTTATCTCAGCATCCTCCCTTCTTTCCTCAATCAAGTCCAGGTCAAGTCTCCTCTCTTCCGTATTTCCCTAGGGGTCATACACTTGGACCCTATGAGTGGGAAACTCGACTTCGGTGGGGATGACTGCTTCTGATCCATAAGCTAACATGAATGGGGTCTCCCCAGTGGAGGTCCTTACTGTCGTCCTGTACGCCCACAACACTGCATATAACTCCTCGACCCATCTTCCTTTTGCCTCCTCAAGCCTCTTCTTAATCCCATCTAGGATTGTCCTGTTCGTCACTTCGGTTTGCCCATTGGCCTGAGGTCGGCCTGGGGTGGAGAAAAATTATTTGATACTTACCCTCTCACAGTACTTCTGCAGAGAGGCATTCTTGAACTGGGTCCCGTTATCCGAGATGAGGGTGTTGGGTAGACCATATCTGCATATCACATTCTTCCAGATGAACTGGAAGGTCTTCTGCTCTGTAATCGTGACCATCGGTTCGGCCTCTACCCACTTTGAAAAGTAGTCAATTGCTAGGATGAGGAACTGATAGTTATTGACTGCCCTCGGTAAGGGTCCTACCAGGTCAATCCCCCACACTGCAAACGGCCATGAGGATGTAATGGAGGTGAGGGGCTGATGAGGTTGGTGAGGGATGGTAGCAAATCTTTGGCATTTATCACACTTTTTAACATATGCGGCAGCATCTTTCCCTAAGGTCGGCCACCAGTAACCTTGGGTGATCACCCTCTTTGCCAAGGATCTACCCCCAATGTGGCTTGAGCACGACCCTTCATGCACATCTTGCAAAATGGAAGGGACTTCTGAAGGATGCACACACCTAAGTAAGGGGAGCAGAAACCCCTTTTTGTACAGCGTGTCTCCGATGACAGTGAACTTTGCAGCCCTGTATCTCAGCTTTTTCCTCTCTTGGCTTGCTTCTGGCATCTCTCCCCCTTTAATGTATCTGATCAGAGGATCCATCCATGAAGGTTCTTGAGAAACATTCATGCAAATGCCAAGTGTTCCCTCATCGTCTTCGATAGTTGGTCGAAGCAGGATTTCTACCGGGACTGTCCTCCTTATGTCTGTCCTAGTAGCTGAGGCCAACCTTGCAAGGGCGTCAACACGGCCATTGTCGAGCCTAGGTATCCTTTTGAATTTCACTTCTTTAAAGTTTTTCAGCAATGACCTCACCTTCTCAAGATACCTAGCCATCCTCTCGTCTTTGGCCTCGTAGGCTCCTAGTATCTAATTCACCACCAGCCTTGAATCACTGTGAACCAAAATTTGGCCGACACTAAGGGACTTAGCCAAGGAAAGGCCAGCTATCAAGGCCTCATACTCAGCCTCATTGTTGGAGGCTTTGAAATTGAACCTCAGGGCGTACTCGATGTCTGTGCCATCGGGTGCTGACACTATCAATCCAGCTCCGCTCCCGCTTTCGCAAGAGGACCCGTCGACGAAGAGACTCCACACAGCATGTTCCTCCGAGAAATTTCCCTCGATGAGTGACCCTTGTCTAAAAAGGTATCCTCCCTCTTCATTTTCAGCCACCTTTCTTCTAGCGGTGCTTGTCTCAGCCGTATCTGCAGGAGGGTCGGTGAGCCTACCTTGCTGGGTATCTGTCTGGCTTAGACCCTCACCCTCGGCCACGTCACTCTCCCAAGTAAATTCAGCCACGAAATCTGCCAAGGCCTGCCCCTTAATGGCTGTCTTAGGCTGATACACAATGTCGAACTCCCCCAGCTCTATAGCCCAGGTCATTAGCCTTCCTGACTTTTCAAGCTTGTGTAGGACCTGCCTAAGAGGAGAGTCAGTAAGGATGACCATAGTATGGGATTGTAAGTACGGTTTCATCTTCCTTGAGGCATGGATCAAGGCATAGGCCAACTTCTCCATCCTCGGGTATCTTTTCTCTGCCCCTTGGAGTGCCTTGCTGTTGAAATATACGGGCTTCTGTATCCCATCTTCGTCTCTTATGATTGCTGCACTGATAGCGGACTCTGAGACAGCAAGGTACACGTAAAGTCGTTCACCCTGCACGGGTCGTGACAGCAGCAAGGGAGACCCTAAGTATGATTTTAGCTCTCTGAAAGCCTCATCACACTCTTTACTCCACTCGAAGGCCTTCCTGAGGATATTGAAGAATGGTAGACACCTGTCTGTAGCCCTTGACACAAATCTGTTCAAGGCAGCCACTCTCCCTGTGAACCTCTGAACGTTTTTAATGGACTTGGGGGTCTTCATCTCAATAAGGGCCTTTATCTTTTCTGGATTGGCCTCGATGCCTCTTTGATTGACAATGAACCCCAAGAACTTCCCCGCTCCGACCCCTAAGACACACTTGGCCGGATTGAGCGTCATTTTGTATTTATCCATTGTATTAAAGGTCCTTTCCAGGTCTGCCACATGATCCTCTGCCTTCAGACTCTTAGTCAGCATGTCATCTACGTAAACCTCCATAGACTTCCCAATTTGGTCTTCGAACATTTTGTTTACGAGGCGCTGGTACGTTACCCCCGCATTTTTTAGGCCAAAGGGCATGACCCTATAACAGTATGTCCCCTTGTCAGTGATGAAGGCGGTCCTCTCCGAGTCCTCAGGGTTCATGAAAATCTGGTTATACCCTGAGTAGGCATCCATGAAACTCATGAGCTCATGGCCTGCGGTAGCGTCTACCATCTGGTCGATGCGGGGGAGAGGGAAGCTGTCTTTGGGACAATGCTTGTTGAGGTCTGTGAAGTCCACGCACATTCTCCACTTGCCGTTGGCCTTTGGGACGATGACTGCATTGGACAGCCACTCAGGGTAGATGACCTCTCTGATAAATTCAGCATCTTCTAATTTTTTAACCTCATCCCTGATGACCTCATACTTTTCTCTAGAGTAAATCCTCCTCTTCTGCTTTACCGGCTTCACTCCCTCTACCACATTGAGTTTGTGGCACATGATTTCAGGGTCGATCCCTGGCATATCTACATGACTCCACGCGAAGACGCTTCGCCTTCTCCTTAACAGTTTGATGAGGTCTTCCTTGATACTGGGTTCCAGAGACTTGCCAACTTGGACGGTTTTTCCCGGGTCATCCTCATCGAGGATGATGGGTTCTACCTCCTCAGCGGCCTCTCCTTTTTTGAGCTTCGTCTCGTCCCTGGGGTCTAGGGTATCAATGTTGTAAGTGGCTGTAGCCCTCTTGTGTGCCTCCCTTTCTTCAGCGGAGTTGTAGTAGCACTCTCTCGCTGTCGTCTGGTCTCCCTGAACTTCTCCCACCCCGTAAGGGGTAGGGAACTTAACCATCTGGTGGACTGTGGACGGCACAGCTTCAAACCCCTTGAGGGCCACACGTCCCAATATGATGTTGTATGCCGAAAACACTTGCTCATCCAGCATAAAGAAACTGACCCTCTTAGTGAGCCATCTCGGCCATTCGTCCCCCATCCTGACATCAGCCTCATATATTTCCAGGGGGTGAACCTTCTCCCCACTGAACCCGATCAACGGATGATGGTATGGGACAAGTCTGGCACGACTGAGGCCCAAGGTCTTGAAGCATGGCCAAAACATCACATCTGCGGATGAGCCCCCATCTACCAAGATCCTCGGCACTTCGCACCCGTGCACCCTGGTAGTGATGATGAGAGGGTCATCATGCGGGGCCAAGAGGTCTTTGAAGTCCATCCTTGAAAATCCCACTATCAAAGTGTCCATGTCAACCTTCTTCCTTTTTCCTGACTTGACCTCTAAGGAGGTTGAGTGCACCACCTTCGTCACCGCCTTAGCCTCAGCAACATGGGCCTTCCTGTCAGCGACCTCAGACCCTCCTCCTGCTAATCCCTCGAAGATCATTCCTACACCGAGCGAGATCATATTGAGCCTCTTGACAGGACCGTGGTCGTCTCTCGGCGGGAGGTCAGGGTCGTCCTCATCATCAGAGGAGTCGTCCCCTCTTTTTTGAGGACCTTCTTTACATGCATCAACTCGCTTTTTTCTGGAGTCGTCCCCTCGGCCCCTCTTGAAGACCTCTCGGTCCACGTATTTTTTGAGCTTCCCTTCTTTCAGCATCTTCTCAATCTCATCTTTCAGAGCAAAGCATTTGTCTGTTACGTGACCATGGTCTTGGTGAAATTCACACCACAGGTTCCTGTTCCTCTTGCCGGGGGCTGCCCTCAGCTTCTCAGGCCACTTCAGGGATCGGTCACTCTTTATCTCATTGAGGATCTATTCACAGCTGACCGTTAGAGGGGTGTAACCAACGAACTTATCATCCGTGGACATCTTCTTCCCTTCTTTGTTCTTCTTAGGGTATTTGCTCCCGCTTGCACCTCCTTTTTTGTCTTCATGTTTTGTGGCCATCGCCTTTTTGGCGTTCATCACCTTCCCTGCTATTGACAACAGCTCAGCCATCGTCCTCGGAGGGTCTTCGGCGAGCTTCCATAATAGCTTCCCCTTTTGGAGCCCTCCAATCAGGGCTGTCATAGCTATGCTCTCCTCATAGTCTTCCACCTCCAGCTTCTCTTTATTGAATCTGGCTATGTAGTCTCTCAGAGTCTCATTCTCTCCCTGCTTAACATAGAGCAGGTGTGTGGTCTTCTTCTGTGGTCTCACCCCGAAGCAAAAGTTGTGGATGAACCGGTCTGCCAACTGCTTGAAGTTTTCAATGGAATTTTTTGGAAGAGACGTGTACCAGACATGTGCAGCTCCTGTCAGGGTACCAGAGAAGGCACGACACCTCATCTCATCTGAGATAGAGTATATGTCTGCCGCCGATTGATACATCTCCACGTGGTGGACAGGGTTGGTGCTCCCATCGTATCTTGGGGTGACCACAGGAGGCTTGAACTTTGATGGCGTGGGGAAGTTGACTATCTTTGCCACAAAGGGTGAGCCTATGGTGTATCCCCTCTGAAGAGGGTCTCGGTTCTTCAGTATGTCGCCAATCTTATCCTCTAACCACTGGATTGAGTCATTCCAGGGCCTCACAGGGTCTGCGTGGCCGATGTTATCCCCCGCTGCCTCTTGGATGTGGATGGGGGGTTCCACTGCAGCAGGCC
This sequence comes from Sambucus nigra, assembly GCA_949130495.1. Taxonomy (NCBI): domain Eukaryota; kingdom Viridiplantae; phylum Streptophyta; class Magnoliopsida; order Dipsacales; family Adoxaceae; genus Sambucus; species Sambucus nigra. The sequence goes on from OX422223.1 coordinate 91,103,278, forward strand.
TGTGTCGGCTGTTTACTTCCCTTTGACCGGCATCCCGTCTTTGGGGTCGGCCCTCTGCTGCCTCCCTCCTAGATCTCGCAGCACTTCTCGACTTGGACATCTTATCCCGCAGGTCATTTACTGGGCCCAGCCTCTCGAAGGCCGACCCCCTGCTCAGGCGGTCAAAAGCAGAGCCTCTCGGACGATCATCAGGGTTTGGTCTCCCGCACTTTCCTCTACTGTCCTGGAGAGGTCGCACAGTATTGTTGGAGACCTCGTATGGTTCCCAGCATTCTATTGGGGCTTCCCCCCCCCCCCTCCAGATCGTCATACCTGTCTTCAGGGCAAGGGTTTCCTTGCCTCCCCAGGCGCAAACGCCTGGGGTCAGCAACATCCCTACGCCGCTGAGGGAGTGGCAGGTCTTTGCATGATGCCTGGGGTGGTCCCCTGGTCTCATGTTGTCCTGGGGCTGCTGCCGGAGTAATCATCTCAGGTGAGACCCCTGGTGGTCTCAGTATGTTCTGGCTCAGAGCTGTGAACTGCTCCTGCATCATCCGCTGGCTTGCTGCCAGAGACTTTAGGGCTGCTGCCACATCAGCCATCTCAGACTGAGGCGGCGGCTGACTGGAACCGGATCTTCCCCCCTCATCCGGCGAGGGAAGTGGTGGCGGTGGCATCTCAGGTGCCATGTGCTTGAGCTATGAAAAGTTGAACTGAAGAAAATACTGGTGAGCTTGGCAACCTTAGTGGGTCTCTTTCAATGGTGAAACACCTCCTCTCAGGGGGAGCGTTGGTTCACCACCAGAGTGCCCAGTGAGGTCAAGATGTACAAAGGAAGAGATGTCTTCGAGTTTCCCACAGACGGCGCCAAACTGATGATGCTGAGATTTAGCACCACCAGGTAAGTGATAGTGAGCTCAAACAGTAGTAGTTATGGCAGCCATAGAGATGCAAGTATATAAGTATGTAAGTTTGTAGAAGGGGATGAGTATAAGAGGAAATTAGACAGTGATGTATAGTGGTTCAGCCAAATTGGCCTACATCCACTGTGAGTGTGTGATCCACTAAGCATGGGCACTAATGGCCTTGGATACAATGCACATAACCCTCTCTCTCCACTGTGTGTGTAAAAGCAGAGTTTTAGCTAGGGCTACTGTTCATGGATCGATCCCCTGTAGGGTTGTAGGTCACAAGTATATATAGGTTTTGGGGGGTGTAGTGTACCCCCCAAGTAAGCATGGTGCATGTGAATAATGATCTAACCAATCCCTTGTTGACACCTGTAGATGCCAAATGATGACATAATATTCCCTCACGTGAGGGTGTGATTCGGTTATAACGGTCTACCACATGTCATATGAGCCTGACGCGCACTGTTCCACGCGTGTCCCGGACCACGCGCTGTCATGATGTCACCCTCGGCCTATGAGCCGAGGCCGAGGGCAAAGTTTCTTCCGGTAGGGAGCCTGGCTTGATTCTGGCCTCGTACTGTCGTACCCTCGTATGGTCGTCTGGAGCCTGAGGAAGGGTCGGCCCCTCGTAGGGTCGTCTGGAGCCTGGTGGAGGGTCGGCCCCTCGTAGGGTCGCCTGGGCCCGGTGGTGGCCAGCTGGGGCCTGGTGAAGGGTCGTCCCCTCGTAGGGTCGTCCGTTTTGGACATAATCTTCAGCCAAGCCAATGATATAAACGGGTATATCAATTACTACATATGGGGTAAGATGAACTGGAATAAGGAAATAATTTTAATATTGTATATGGGGTAAGATGAATATAACATGGGACATATTTTGATCAATGAACAACATTGAAACCGAAGTTCACTACAATGAAAGAAGAGAACATCTTTTTTAATGTTGTATAATGTTTCAAGAAAAATATAATTATATCAAATAAAATGAAAAATAAGATAAAATAAAAAATCATAATTATTTCCAATGATCTTAAAAGGCCAAGGAGTACTTCAAATAGTTGCATCAAGTAGATGGCTGAAATGAAAGAACATGAATTTGGGAGAAACGTCGAAATAAAGCAAAAGGAATATCATCATTTAATTTAATTAAATAAACATAATATTTTATTCAGGGGTATCCAAACTGAAATAAAACAAATAAAAGTGTTGGCCAAAATAATGAATATCTTAACTATTTCACTTCATTTGTCTAAAACACCGAATGTTTATATTGTTCATTAAAAAAATTGAGATTGTCTAACATTAATGTGGGATCACCTGGGAAGATGAACTAAATAAACTATTATATCACTTACTAATGTAATGAAAAATCGAATCTGCAAAATATTAGTACTATTAGTGTTTGAAACAAAACAAACAGAGAATGGGGGCTAAAATACATTAATAGATGAGTGATTCAAAAAATGTTCATACCCGGTTTTGAACATTGTTTATTATTACCAAAATAATGATTCCAACCTGGGAAACATTCCAGCTCAAAGATCGCAAAACAAAGCACCAATGAACAGATCACAAAAGTAAGCACCAAGTGCACTCCCGATGTGTGATTCTCGTGAATTCAAAATTTGTAGATTCATGTATAAACACCACCTAAGACAAAACAACCAACACCCCTAAATTAAATAAGCCATTTCATTACTTCCATCTGAATCCCTGAGTGATAAATAAGAATTTCAGCCAGTAAGAATTGCAGCTGAGTTTGAATCCACAAAAACTGCACTTTTTATGTAGCCTATGTCTTCAAAATGAAATCCAACGTAGTCACTAACTATAACCGAAACACACGGGTTCACAATAGACTTAAAGAGAACATGACTAAGTGTATATAATAAATCCTAAAATACCAAACAGACAGAATTGTTGATGAGAAACAAACTACATCTGCTATCATTTATAGAACCTCGACTCATGATGCAATAGCAGTGTCAAGAGTTTAGGACCACCAATGTATTACAACCTGTACATTAAAACATTTTTTAAATCAATAACAAACATTTATTAAGTAATAAAAAACTTTTGTGTATAAAACCCCTAACTTTAAAATAATGCAAAAAGTCCCTTATAATCAACACAAAAATATAACATCACCAACCCACAAATGTATTAGCTCCATTTACACTTGCATCTACATTGTGAGTCGGCATTTGATGTACCGTAGTTGGTGATGAGGTTTCGGTCACATACAAAATGGATAACAATAAAAAAGAAAAAAATTCAAAACAAAAAACTCAAAATATAAATTTAGAAGCAAGGAGAAAGTGTATACCTGATATAAGTGCCTAGATAATCAGGTCTTGATCTGAAAAATAAAAAATAAATAGCAAACACAAAAAACAATTAGATCCCTAAATATAATAAATATAAACATAAAACCCTAAGATCACAACCCCTGAATTTAATAAAACCCTAACAAAAGTGCCATTAATATACACACACCTGGAATATGAAAAGGAGTAGCCGAGGGAATGAGAGTGAATAGAGTCGGGTTGTTAGAGGAAAAGCCCAAAAAAAACTCAAAATCAAACCATATATTTTCAGATCGCAAATGTCAAATATCAGCCTATTACTACAAAACAAACAATAAAGGTGTCAACATTCAACATTAAACGTGAGTTGAGTATACAAAAAACCCTAAAAATAAATCTACATAAGGAAACTTCAAAATCGAACCATATATTTTTTAGATCGCATCCCCAAATCCATACCAACAAATCTACATAAGGGGTGTGTGTGTGGGAGAGAGAGAGGCGAGGTAGAGGCAAAGGGGACGCGTGAGGGATAGGGAGAGGGAGAGGGAAAGGGAGAGAATAGGGTTTGTGTTGTGAGCAGACAGAGAATGGGTTTGTGTGAGTGTGCGGTAGAGAGATGAGGAGATGTTTTGGAGGGTGCAATTTACTTTCTTACCCATACTTATGAATTTTGAACAAAGGGGGAAAATAAATTAGAGTGTGTCAAAAGAGAGGGAATCTCAAAATTGTAAGGGCAAAATAAGGAGTACATGATAAAAATATCTAGATGACATCATCTTTTGATCTTATGACATACATAAGTTTTCTACTTTATTATATATATATATATATATATATATATACGAGTTACCTATATATGCGTTATGTGTTGAGGGCCTAATGAATCCCGACGATCAAGATTGTTAGGTAGTAGTGTATCGGGGGGTTTCTTGTTTGGATTTCGCTTTGCGAGATACCCCACGCACGAACGTAGAGCGATGTTGGGAATGGGGATAAGTTTATCCCTTAGTACTCGGGTATGAGGATTCTTAGAGGATGGGTGATAGCGTTTAGTTAGGCAGGGTAACTGAATTAGTAGGTCTAAAAAGGTATGTGATAGATGTGCACTAATAGAAGAGGGGTGAGTGGTATCTCATGGGAGTGCAATACCAATTTAAATATGAGTTATATCATATATTAAAAATATGGCATTTAGTCACTTACAAATATTTTCAAACTCGGGATCTGACCCGTTTCTCTACTTTTCCCTCTTTTGTTATATATATATAGGTGTCCAGACACAGGGACACCTAGATAATGATTACTTTGAGTCAGACGTTTGCTTCAGCAACTATGGATGCATGGAGGTTTACTATAGATGCTTTTATCCTTGAGATCTAGCTAGGAGGTATTGTAGAAACTTTCGGCCCGATGGCTTAATTGTATTCATTTATTCTTTTATCGCATTTTGATTCACGGCTATTCGATTTATGTTGTATTATGTTAAACTGAGTGTTCGGTTATTTTATTTCATTTCAGTTTCGTGTATATAAACTATTGTGATTTATTTATTTGGTTGGTTTGGTTAAAAATATTAGTTAAATAAAATTTTGACGCCAGCCTTATAGATTATTAGTAATTAAATTGGTTTTCGACAGTGATGCTGAGAATGAACCATATGAGACTCCTATTTTAATTTGTTATAGGATTGATCACCCGATATTTTATTAGGCGGGGTGTCACAGTGGACTCTTCGAAGAGATTCAGGTCGAGCAACAGCAATTTAAGGTAAGTCCATTCGGGTCAGCAACACAGCCCTCAGGGGACGAAGTTAATAGGGACAACAAGGCAAAAGGTAGGGGCAGCCTCATCCGGCCAGTAGGGCTAGAGGTTGGCAAATTTTACTAGTAGATAATTTGAATGCGGAGAGATGGGCCATATGTGGTGTGCATGATCGAACATGGATAAGGTTTAGGAGCAAAGTACCCAAGAGGGATAGCAGGTGCACCAGCTTATAACCCCATCAGCAATTCTAACAATTCCACCTTCTTAGGGGAAAGGGTAGGAGCAGGTACAGTTTGGCTGTGATTATCATCTCTGAGGACTGATTTTACCTCCAACTTCGCTAGCGATAAAGGGTATGTTTCTCATCCATGGGCACATGTGGCGAGTTTTATTTGACACGAGAGCAACACATTCATTTTTTAGCCCTAGGTTTGCATGTGTGATAGGTTTAGTGGATTTATCCACGAATATTATTATGATAGTGGATTCACCTTTGGGTGGTGGGACTCCTGTTCATTCCATCTGTAAGGGGCTAGGTGTGGACATGGAGAGGTTGCGCCTAGTAAACTGCTTATATTAGACTTGGACGAGTATGATGTTATTTTAGGTATGGTCTATTTAGTGATGTATAGAGTGATGGTGGGCTATTACAGTAGGACTATCATGTTTTCTATACCAGGGATGGACATGTTTCATATGGCGATGCCTTGTCCAGAGGGAGAGTCAAGCATGTAATTGTATTATATTAAGGAGGAGACTTCTAAGGGTATAGTGATCTCATTGGATTCAATTCCAATTATCAGGGATTTTATCGATGTGTTTGAGGAGATACTAGGGTTACCACCAAGTTGAGAGATCGAGTTTATGATCGGCTTAGCATCGGGGACCGGGCCAATAGTGCGAGCATCATATCGTATTGCTCTTTTAGAGATGTGGGAGTTACGAGATCAGATTCAGTAGTTATTAGGGAGGGGTTTTATTCTCAAGAATACTTCACCTTAGGGTGACCTAATTCTGTTTGTGAAGAAGAATGATGGTTCTTTTGGGTTATGTATAGATTACTGAGAGTTGAACAAGTTCACGATCCGATATAAGTATTAGTTATTGCGTATCTATGACTTGTTCGACCAGCGGAGAGGAGCAACCTACTTCTCCAAGATTGACTTGAGGTCGGGATACCATCAGTTACATATCGGGGAGGAGGATGTCCCAAAGACTACATTTTTTATGAGATTTGGGTCTTATAAGTTTAGTGTTATGTCGCTCGTGCTAACCAATACATCGATAGTTTTCATGGATCATATAAATAAGGTGTTCTAGGATTTCTTGGATCAGTTTATCATTGTGTTCATAGATGGCATCTTGATTTATTCTCGAACAGAGGGAGAGTATGCAGATCACTTACGTATAATTTTTCAAACCTTGCAGGACCACCAGTAGTATGACAAGTTTGAAGGATGTGGATTTTGGTTACGGGAGGTGAAATTCTTGGGTCATATTGTCTCAAAGAGGGATTTATGTGGATTCGAATAAGGTATCAATGGTGAGGGATTAAGTCCAACCCACGATACCGACGGAGGTGCATAATTTACTTGGTTTAGCAGGGTACTATCATTGGTTCATCAGAGGATTTATTATTATTGTGAGTTCCTTAATGAATTTGACTCGTAAGGGGTACCTTTTGTATGGGATGACCATTATAAGTTAGTTTTTGATGAGCAAAAGGACAAGTTAACTTTAGTGCATGTACTCACATTACCTAAGGGAAGAGTGGAATACCTTGTTTTCACTGATGCGTCCTTACACAAACTTGGGGGAGTTCTTCAGTAGGAGGAGTGGGCCATGAATTATGAATCTCGCAAGATTAAGAACCATGAGAAGAATTGTCCCACTCATGACCTGGATTTAGCAACAGTCGTATTTTTCATGAGGATTTAAAGACACTATCTTCTGGGGAGAAGCTTTGGTTATTGAAGGACCATAAGTAACTTCACTTTCTCTTCACATAGAAGGAACTGAATATGAGGCAGAGTAGGTGGATTGAGTTCATAATGATTACCAGTTTGACATCAAGTATCATCTATAGAAGGCTACCGTTGTGGCAGATGCATTGAGCTACATATCGAAAGAACATTTAGCAATAGTGCGGAAAGTGAGGTGGGCAGAGCTTCGTCGGGAGGATGAGGTAGTCCAAGCATACTTAATAGTGATGGTCGTCGCACTCGAGATCATTTTGATAGTTATAAAGGCACATGCCGAGGTTCCATGTTGTTAGGAGAGGATTCAACGGGTGGAATAGAGTCTTACTCAGTTAGTTTTGAGGGTGGTTTACGCTCAATGGGAGGTTAATTATTTAGATGATGAGGAGCTACGATGTATTGTTATGTAGGAGGTGCATGGGTTACGATTTTTGGTACGTACCGGAGGGGATAAGATGTACTAGGATATAAGGAGAAAGAATTGGAGGGAGCGAATGAAGTGGGACATAATACAGTTTGTCTCGAGGTGCACCATTTGTCAGATGGTGGAAGTTAATCATCAGATACTAGTTGAGGTTTTACAACCATTGGAGATTTCAGTGTGGAAGTGGGAGAGTATTTCAATGGACTTCATTAATGGGTTACTTACATCACGGTGGGGTCACGAATCCATTTAGGGCATTATGGATCCACTAACTAAGGTAGCCCATTTCTTGCTAGTTCGGGTGGATTACACGATAGGAATGTATGCATAGTTATTTATAGCGGAGATAATGATATTACACGGGGTGCCTCTCAACATTATTTCAGATCGAGATATGATCTTCGTGTCCCACTTCTAGAAGATATTTCAAAAGGGATTAGGAATAGAGTTGCATTTGAGGATGGCTTATCACCCCTAGACCAATGGTTAAATGGAAAGGGTGAATCAAATATTAGAGGATATGTTGAGGATGTGTATCCTGGATTTTAAAGGAAGATAGAAGAAATATTTTCCTTTGGTAGGGTTTGTGTATAACAATTCATACTAGTTCACTATTGGCATGGAACCATTTGAGTCTTTGTATGGGAGACCTTGTTGTTCGCCCTCTTATTGGTTAGAGGTGGGGGACAACAAGCTACGCAGACCCAATTTGATTCAAGAGACATTAACAACAATCCAGTTAATTTGGAGTCACATTTGGGTAGCTCAAGATAGAAAGAAGAGTTATGTCGATGAAAATTAGAGATTTGTTGAGCTTAGCATGGGTGATCAGGTGTTATTAAGGGTATCTCCCATGAAGGGAGTGATGCGATTCGGGAAGAAAGGGAAATTGGCACCTAGGTATGTGAGGCCTTTTCCCATTATTAATAGGATTGGACCAGTTGCTTTTAGGCTCGCCTTGCCAAAGAATTTTCATAGGATTTAAGACGCATTCCATGTGTCTTTATTGAAGAATTATAGCAGGAATAACATGGCTTACTAGCACATACCGTTGGATGAAATTGACTTTCATTCATATATCTTGCATGAGGGGAGATCCGTTGCCATCCTGGATTATAACGAGCTTAAGCTTTGGTCAAAGGTGGTACCGTTAGCGCGTGTGTAGTGGGGACACCACAATGTTACCGAGTCGATGTGGGAGTGTGAGGATGATATGTAGGAGAAGCATTTGTAGTTCTTTATGGTAGGTACATTCAAATTTCGAGGATGAAATTCTATTTTTAGGGGTAAGAATGTAATACCCCATAATTTAATTTCTTTATTTTATAAATTTAATTAGGAGAAAATGAACTTGGAAATTCGTAAATATTATTTAGTGAGATAAAGGATTAATATTTATTAGAATTATTATTTACTTTTGTGTCATAAGTAAATAATTATACTATTTATTATAAGTTGCGTATGAGTGTTAGTGGCGGTCAAATTGGTGATGGGTTAAGAGGATGTTACATCGACATAACAATAAAATTTATGAGAGATGCATAGGGTAACACACGTGTTGGACCCGTATAATAATAATTTAGCATAATTGAAGTTGGTTGACTTATGTTGGGGTTCCAGGTGCTTTTTAAACATAAATAGGTCCGCATAAGGGCAAGAAGGTCATTTTATAATATTAATTAAAGAAAAAAGGGGATTGAACTATTAAGAAGGCTTGTTAGGGTTTGGGAAGGTGAATGACAACCCATTTTTTACTTTCCAAACAACAGGTTGAGAGAAAAGAACACTATAGAAGAGAAAAGAGGTAAGGAGGAAGGATCTTAAAGAGAAGATTCAACCCGGATTGAAGAACGTAGGATTTGTAATCCATTAAGGGAAGTAAATACTTACTTTATGTCACATTTTAGTTGTAGTAATTACTTTCTTGAATTATGTTGGAAATTTAGGGTTTTGATTATGTAAAACTGGAATTGATGATTAATAGAGAAGTCTATTGATAATGATTACATGATCTTGAATTAATGAACAATTTAAGGTTGGAGTATATTTATAAAATCTAGGCTTTACTGGAAGAAGAGAATTAACCTAGATGGGAGATAAAATCTTGATGAGTAATTTGATATATGGATTTTTAATCTTGAATCGGTGATGATTTTTATGTTAGATGTACATATATATTGATGGGATTTGGTTATATGGATGATCTGGGAATTTGGGTATAGAAAACCCTAAACACGAAGTTGTGAGGTTGGGGATGAATCTCGCCTAAGAAAGAGGGCTTCAGGTACGTCCTCTAGAATCTCGTTAGAACCTCGTTCGAACACCGTTCGAAGGAAGTACTGATTTTCGTTCGAATGAGGTGGTTTTTCCATTCAAAACGAGGTATTGTTTTACGTTTAAAAGATATGGGGGTTCTGTTCGAACGACCCTTGGTTTGGGGGTTGAAATATTTAGGATATTTTTTTGAACTCGAGTAAGTACATGGGAGATTCTCCAAGTGAGTGGATTCTTTAATAAAAATATATTTTTGTCGCAACTTCTTAGTGAGAATTTAATAATTAATTAGGGTGCTTGAATAAGGGACTAGTTAAGTAAATCAATCAGGAAGTTGGGATAAACTTTGGGATTTAGATGAACCATGTGCGGTGGGATATGTATACAGGTTTGGTAGTTATTATACATACATATTAGAGTAATATATATATATATATATATATTGTGTGTGTGTGTGCTACTTGCTTGTTATACATACCTACTCGGTAGTGTTATCAGAGGAGGTTGCATGTAGTGGGCAGTCTACCATGGCATTGACCAGCAAGTATTTAATTATATCCCTAGGATATAGTATTGTGGCATGACAAGTATCCATTTGTGAGGTGAGGTGTATGGTCGTGACCCCTTAATGTATGGCTATAATCTCCTCCATTAGATGTTTATTCTTTTGGGATCAGAGGTAAGATTCTGACCCAATGGCTTGATGTGAGTTGTCATGCCTAGAACTGGATAGAACATCAGGAATGTATTCGGGGAGTCCAAGCTTGAGGGATACGATTATATATATATATATATATATATATATATATATATATATATATATATATATATATATATATATATATATATATATATATATATATATATGTGTGTGTGTGTGTGTGTGTGTGTGTGTGTGTGTGTGTGTGTGATATAGTGTGTATATCTATTTATAGCACGAATGTAGCTATGTATGTTTATCTCATGATTATTTGAATTATAAAAGTGTGTCGCTAAAATACTATTTAAAAATAAATACCTAGTGAAGGTAGTTAGACTTAGCTAGTACAGAATATTAGCGGGGTTTGGATTCCATAACAAGTATGTATCCTAGTTAGATTGGGTACTTTAATTAGGATAATTAAAATGAAAAAGTTAGGTGTGAACTGTAGTTGAGAGGTGAGGTGTATCTCAAGTGAGTGTAACCGATTGATCTTAAAAGTAATACACCACGGTTTTAAACAATTAAAAAAAAATTCAATTGCGAAAATATTTTACTATATGGGCTCTGACCCGCATATTCCTATCTTTCCTTGTTTTTCTTGTTACTCCTCAGGTGCGCAATAGCAATCGAGATAGTAATGATAGATTTTTCATACGAATGGTAGTTGTGGATACTTGTTTAGACGTTTCATTTATTTCTGCTCCAGATAGGAACAATCATTTCCTATTTATCGTTGGACATGTTGCCGGTAGATGATAGACTTTATATCACTGCATACTTTTATTATTTTTTCATACTTGTATTCTGTTATTATTTCAATTATTTCAGTTCCTTGTAGTTATTTTGGTGACCGAGGGTTTATTCGGTTCACCCTTATTATTAATTATGCCTGATGTTCAATTTGTTATTGTGGTCATATGGATTATTTGTATTCTTTATGTGTTATTATTATCGCGACAATGATGCTGAGAATGATCCACACTTAGATGCTGATTATATTTTCGTAAAGGAATGATCACCTGATATTAAAATAGGCGGGTTGTCACACGGAGAAGAAATAGTTTGTTTTTAGAGTTTATCATTTTTATTATTTTCTTTTATTTACATCGTGTGAGCCTTAGTGGTGGGTACACTCATCCACTTTTTATTCCTTTTTAATAATAATCATTGTTCCACATGAACTTTATTTAAAAAAATAAAAAATAAATCATACAGTTTTTAAAAAATTCAATTCTTTTTATAAAAAATATAGTTTTTATAAAAACAACATAAAAATATTATTTTTAATTAAAAATTGTATTTTTAATGAAAGAATTATTTTTAATAAACCTTTTTTTTTAAAGGAATGCATTTTATATGATAATACAATTATTTAAAAATGAGATATTTATTACAAATACATTTTTTATGTTTTGGAAAGCAAAGTTTTTTACTAATACATTTTTTTAATTCAATATTTCAATAAAAATAGTTTTTTTAAAAAACATAATAATGGTATCTTTAATAAAAACTTTCTTTATCGTTTTTTTAAATACGTTAACAAAAACATTAAAAAAATTTAATAAAAAATAAAAAATATATTTCTAATAAAAAACACAGTTTTAAAAAACATTATTTTTTAAAAAATATATTTTTTATGTTTTCATTCATTCTCTGTTTTCCTATATTCTTTTTATGTTTTTTTCTTAATTTATTTTTAAAAGAGTAGTTCTATGAAAAAAATCAGTTTTCGAATTTGTTTTGAAAATATATTATTTTTTAATAATACAATTGTTCAAAAAAATACAATTTTTATATAAAAAATATTTTTTTAAATATAGTTTTTATTTAAAATATTTTTTCTTATTTTTTTCTTTATTTTTGTAATACCCCGTATTTTTTAGAATAATTAAAAATTATATATTTTTGGAATAAAATAAATATTCGTAGAAATTGAATTTAATCTGCGAATTAAAAATATTAATTACAAACATGTAATTTGTTGTTATGATGTAATTATGTGTGATTGATTTTTCTCATGTTAATGTTTATGACAATTGCATGTGTAGTAAAAAAATCATAAATAATGTGCGTCACAGTCAGAAAAATGTAATATTGGGATAAAATTATTTGGGATGTATTCTGAAAACTATATGAGCTCTTTTACGTGTTTTAGACCTACAAAATGGTCCTGGGGTATAGGTATATAAGTTGGGGGACTTTTGGCCTAGTCTAGTTATTGGTTCGGGCCCATTTGGGGGTCTAAAATTTGAGAATTTAATCCAACTTGGGATTTGAGGGTTAATGACTTATATAAATAAACTGATTAACTCCCTGGAGATCATCTAAGAACCCTAGCCTACACCACTGTGAGAGAAAATGATGAAAAATGGAATCATAACAAGGAATTGAAGGGTAATTCATGGGAATTTCCTCAACCTAGTATTCAGGGTTTTAGGTTGACTGTTGATGATTAAATTTTAGGAATTAATCTTGTGCATGTAGAGGATTAATTATAACATAGGGTGTTAACCTAAAAATCTACGAATCGAATTCTTTAGATTTGATGATAGATGCCTTAGGGTTCTTGATGTAAATTTTGAGAAATCCTGCATTCACATATAAAGGATTTTAATATATGTTTATCATCTGTAGATTTGTGACTTAACTCCATGTTATATGTCCCCAAATTTGAGTTACATATAATTCTTATTGTAGAAGAAAATTAGACTAAAATTTGTAGTTTAATCACATAAATTATGGGAATTTTGGGAAAGGAATCCATGTTAATAAATGAAATTAACGACTCTGAGATACATCACAACATGTTAGGGGCATATTCATATGATTATACAAAGGATTTCGCCATAAAAATGGATTTTAGGTAAGCACTAAGAAATTCCATAATGAGAAAAACTATCAGATCTAGGCTATTGTGGCATTTCGAATCGATTTGGCCATAATCTGAATCGATTTGTCTAGTTGAATGGATTCGACCAAGAAATCAAATCGATTCGGTCCTGGGGACATGTTGAGTTCGGGTCAGGGTTAAATACGAAATATTTTTATGATTCCATACGAGTTGGTAGGACGGTGTTTGGGCCAACGGGAAATTTGTAAAACTATAAACATGGCGTATATGTTAATTGAGATATTATATTTAACTAATTGGTTAAATAATTTGTTAAAGATGATGGAATTAATAATTAACTTGATGATCAATTATTAATGGACGAATAATTATGGATATCATGTGGGATATTTGTAGGTAATTATAGAGTAGTTACATATAAATATTATATGGGGAATAATAATATGTATTTACATGTATCTATGGGGACATATTGTAACACCCTGTAAATTTTAGTGATTTTTATATGGAGATTAATGAAATTAATTCAGATTAAAACAAATATTAATTAGTGTGATAAGGATTGATAATTATTTATATGAATTGTATTGAGTATTACTTAGTGAAATAATAACAAATTGATGAGAAAATCATTATCGCGAGTGCGAAATACGGCAATTACAATATTTTAGTTGGGACGCACGTATCAGTTCTGTTGGGACTTAAAACGTATGAAATAAAATTTGAATTATTTATGGGTCATCCAAATGGTAATTTTGAGTGCGCCAGTGTGTCTGAAAGGATAAAAATAGTCAGAAAAGTGTACTCGGGCATTTGGATTGGGTCTCGGGGTATTTTTAGACCAAAACGACACCTCGAAGGGGTATATTGGTCTTTAGAATTTTAAGAGAAAATTGGCCTATGAATTTACCCTTTTTATATTAGTGTATATGTGATAAGGGAGTTAGGGTTAGAAGTTAAAAAATCAATGGATAGGAGGGGCCATTTGAGAGGAAGAAAATAGGGTTTAAAGGTGTATATCACACCCCGTTAAATTCTAGCGTCGGCCGCCACCAAAACTAAGTCGGGTGAGAGTAAATAAAATACCATTCTTAGAATGTGATAGATATGATAAATATAAAATCAATCCACAAGATAAAATAGTTTAATTAATCCCAAATGAAAATAACCAACTATGCAATAAAAGATCCATCACCATGCTAAACTCCATTAATAATCCAAACTCCATTACTATAAAACTGAATAAACTCCAACTGAATTCATAATGAAATATCTGAATAAAAAACCATAACAACTTTGGAACCGCATGGACCAACGAAATCATAAACTGAGTCTCAATGTAAATACGAAGGAATGAAAAACTAAACTAATAAGTATAAAGTAAAATAACTCCAGCCGCACCTCCAAGAAAATCTCCAAAATTCTATGTAGTTTCTCCAAAACATAATCCTGAAAAGGTTAGTCAACGCACGAGGTCAGAGACCTGAGCAAGAATACACACTACCCCTTCAAATAGGATCCTTAAATCCAGATAATAGCATTATACGAGATAAATATCATAACAGAGTATTTTAGTTAAACGGAATATAAGTAAAAACGATAGCACAAATCACTAACTACCCTCAATAATTGTTATTCACAAAGCACACTAATATGATTTTAAATAATTAAGCCCCAAATTATCGATTCAATTAAATCAATCCAATTTATCATTCACCTCAATTTATTATTAGTATAATTATAGCGGTCCACCCCCCACGGGTGGTCTCCCATCAAAATTTTACACTTCCCCCTGCCAATGGCCTCTGATCCGTTTAAACTGTCGACCTCGCCCTATGACAAGTTTCCACACACGACACGACATGACATAAATCGTCCACTGATCCGTTTTAAACTGTTGGCCCCTAACATCATGTCTCCACCAATTTTAATACCCGTTTTTATCTGAGGCATTAATTCTCACTTTCTCAATTATCAAAATTACCCCACCCTTATTATCGATGTGAGATCCTCAAAATATTCCTTAGTCCCATACCTAAGAGTCCCCAACTTACAAATATGTCATATACTATCTATAGGATGAATTTCTAACATTGACATTGCCATCGTGATCCTAAGAATGAACCATATGTGATTCCTCTTTTATTTTTATGTAGGATTGATCACCTGGTATGTATATAGGCGGGGTTTAACAAATGGTATCAGAGCATCAAGTTCCAGCGTCCTTAGGATCTCTACAGCTTTTTACATTTCAGTATAGCGTTCTTTGGTGTATAGACTTATTATAGGATTTTTGTATTCATCTACGTATGTGACTTAGGTTCTCCTGCTATTAAGTATATTTGTGTAACACCCCGTATTTTTATGGCTTTTAATTATGAGATTAATTAAATGAAATTACTTTTAATTATGAGATTAATTAAATTAATTTGGGATAATCAATTGGATATTAATTCTGATTTAAATAATTAGAGAGAAGAGAGTTAGTATTTGATTATAATGATAAAGTTGAATATTACTGAGTGATTATGGTAATATATGATTATTGAATTTATTAAAATTGTCGCCAGTTGAAAATATGACAGTTTCGGTAATTAAGTTGGGACACGCATGTGAGGACCCAATATGATGGATTTAAAAGTAATTTATTTTTATGTCATCAGTATGATCATTTTGAGTGTACCAACGTGTCCGGAAGGGTCGAGATAGTCAGAAAACACTACCCGGGAGTTTAATTTGGATTCCGGGACATTTTAGGCCTAACCGACAACCCAAGAGGGTATTTTAGTCATTTTGACTTTTTGAGGAATTATAACCCACGAATTTTAGACTTATGTTTGTGACACCCCTCTCACAAAAATAAGGGGTGGCCAGCCCGATACTCCAATATAATAGGAATCATGGATGGAATCATTCTCAGGATCACAACAATATACAAAGTATACAGGATAACCACTCCATATTTAACAAAAACCGGTTGCCAAATTTTTTTGTTTTAAAGTTAAGGAAAGAATTTAGACAACCCAATTTAAAAGAAAGTGGAAACCCAAAAGAAATTATACTACATACACATAAATTATAAAATGAGGGACCGAATATGCTGTCGGTCAACGGACTCATACAATAATACTAAACAAGTTCAGTAAATTACATAAAACCTTACATTAAACGATTCCAGAAGCTGGGGCCTCACGCCAGAGTAAAAGACCCGATCATAACTAGAATACAAGAAATAAAACGTCTATACCAAGTATCCCATAATATCCGCAAAGTATCATGTCTCCCCAAAGACATCGGAATAGGAAGGTCAGATTAGGCGTCCTTGCGGAGGAGCACCTGAGCGGATAGAAGTTGCATGAACAACAAGATATATGAACAGGTCAGGGCCCAGTTTTATATGATCACCAGATGAATAAAAAGTATAACAGTTATGAATGGTAGATCATGACTACACAGGAATATGAATCTACCTACACAATTTAAAGCATAAGCTAAGACATTTTAAATAATCATGAATCAAACTTAATTATGCAGGAAAAAGAATAATTTATATAAATTTAAAAGCCTTCACCATGAACACTAATCCATTTCATACTTTCGTTCCTTATCAGGAATTATAATCATACTTATATGATCTTTGTGGCATTCCATTCCTTATCAGGAATATCATCATTATCATATGCTCTTTATGGCATTTATCATACATCAAGTCCCACTTAATTCGGAATGGTTATATTATTATGCATATAACGATTCTAAGACCACCACTCCGAGTTTCCCCACTAAGCGCGCCCCTAAATGACCAGCATCTTCCAAGGGCCTATCAGACAAGGCAGCTTGGGCACCTATAATGCAAGACGTCGGGAACTGGCCATATGCCCGCGGGAGAGTCAAGACCACACCCGGAATCTCCTCATCAGGGAAGAAAACATAACATAAGCGCGCATATGGCATAGGACTATATCCGCCCTGCATTCATTAGCTAGGGGGCATCACCCAACGTGCGAACTTCCCTTATGATGTCATTTAGAGAGGTGTGTTTATGTAAATTAGCATTTACCATATTCATGATTAAGTAAATTATCATTTACCATCATTATTACCCTTTTTATTTCATTTTCATTTTACATATGTATGTTTTGTTTTATTCGAAACCATAGTCATTTACATTTTGTAAATACCACATATTTTAACCGGAGCCATACTTAATACATTATATCATTGTAACCTCAACGAATAAATAACCATTCAATTTATTCTCAAAAGATTCGTTTGTGAAGTTATGATAAACCATTAAGACTAACTTAGCTCCATTGAGCTTCTAAAGTTTCCCAAACACAACTCTATAACTCCTAGTCTTAATACAATTAACTAGAAGAAAAGAATGCCCTAACATCAATTGGCATGTCCCCGAAAAAGTCCCCACTCATCTCGGACTCTAAAAATCTAAATTTACTTTATACAAGAAGGTTCCAAGTCCCTATTGAGGAGAATAAATCTACGAAACAAAATAATTTTTAAAGGTGAAAAACAGGGGATCGGTCGACCGATCCTGAGACCGCGATCGACCGTGTCTTAAAATTTTCCTCAAGAAGGAAAGCAGAAAGCTCGGTTTAGAGGGGCCGGTCGACCGGTCAGGGAACCGCGGTCGACTGCACACTAATTTTTTTATGCCTTTGTGGGAAAGCAGTAGGCCCTCCCTCGAAGGCCCAGTCAACTGGTCCTGGGACCGCGGTCGACCGGTCATAGCAAACCTAGGACCCTTCCTTCTTCCAAAACTAAAACCCAAGTTATACTTTTAAACCCCAATCTCATTTCCCAAATCTCCTCTCATATACATAAAACCACAACAATATTAAACTTCAACTACTCTCTAAATCACATTAACCCTACAAATCCAAGGTTTAATCACTTTTATATCAACATACACATACATATATATACAAACCCAATAATTTCCTCAAATTAACCAAACACACAACTATCATACAATTTATCCATCTTAGATCATATAGTAGCAAGTAGAAAACTTGCCTTGGTGTGGGAAACTCATATTTTCTTGTGGTAGATGCAATCTCCAAGCTTGAATCTCTCTCTTTTCTTCTTTCTCTCCAATTTCTCCACTCTTCCCCCTCTCCCTCACTCTCTCTAGGGTTTGTGGTGTGTAAGAGAAGGAATGGGAAAGGTTGGGAGACTTAAATCGTGGCTTAAGTCTAATTCCCAACTGAAATGGTAAATACCACATTAAAATGACTCTCAAATTCGCATTTGGGTTAAAACCAGTCAAAAGTGCCCGGAACCTAAAAATACAATATGGCACTTATTTTGACTGTCTCTCACATTTCGGGACTAACTACACCCTCTAAACTGGCATCCGACAATTTTATCATTCATTTCGAGTTCCGGTTTTATTTAAACCAAAATGTCATTTAAAACACATGACACTATAAAACATGCAACCTGATGATATTTACTCACACATAAAGTAAATATGCAACACTCTAGTAAATATTAACTTTCATCCCATACAATTAATATTTACTCCAGTTTCAACATTTTATATAGTTACCTTATGCGGTAAATTAATATAAAATTAACCTCCTAAAAGTGAGGGTTGTTACATACTCCCCCCCCCCCCCCCCCTTATGAGGGAATGATGCCCTCAAAATTCGGGCATACCCTA
Source organism: Sambucus nigra (assembly GCA_949130495.1). NCBI lineage: Eukaryota > Viridiplantae > Streptophyta > Magnoliopsida > Dipsacales > Adoxaceae > Sambucus > Sambucus nigra. The sequence goes on from OX422223.1 coordinate 91,122,152, forward strand.
ATCGCATAAAGAGTATACTATTCTAAACTATCATCTTATCACTTTTAACCAACCCCTCGTTGTTGTGGTATCCCAAATTGACTCAGACTAAGGTCGTCATTACCGATCTCAGTCTATATTCTTTGTGCTCTAATTTAGCACCAAATTGCTCATTACCAACTATCAATCCTAACGTCCTACGACAGAAGACAATAACCACATGACTTGGCGCAAACTACCTTATTTCCCAAATCATGCTACATCCCACCTCGGGGATACCTATAATAATGCTAAGTTGCTTAACCCCAACACTGCACAACTACTCTTCGTATAAGCGGAGTCCCCCACCAAGTCCATAATTTAGGAAATGATCTGGAACCCCACCAAGTCCACGGAACCTATTATTCGCTGGTCTAATCCCACGAGTATGCGAATTACTCACCCGGCTACAAAAGGCCACTCACGATGCCATGCCGTAAAAATGATCTAAATTATTGTACGGAAATTGCCATCTATACAAGCTACTTCCCCCGTACGTCTATTTAGCCTAAGGGTACCTTTAAGGTATGCCTTTCGGCCGTACGTTAACTTCTCCATTCATCCATCCACTTTAGGGTGGTAAGATATACGCCATTTCCATACGGTTCCCATTTCTTCATGGAAACTTTACCAACCTTTAACATAAATATCTAGTCTCGGTCCCCCACCCGATGGGAACTTCATACGGTTCTACCACTCTCCATAAAGAGTGAGGCGTACTCTTTTATATATAGTCTGCCCATAATAGCCGGAAAAGCAACGACTTGGTCGAGCGATCAGCAATTTTCTCAAATGGGATCATGACCAGTTCGGTGCTGGTAATTCAATGCAGACGTCTATGAATATACCCTCCTAAGTTCCACCACTACTCTCTTCACACGAGTGGGTGAAATGGTCAGTCACAGACATGAAGGCTCTTTCTACAAAGTTTTCTGAGTTATGCTTGTTTTACTTGGCTTTCCATGCCATCACAATTTTCTCCGATGGGTTTTTACTCAACGCTTCTACTGCCCCAATCACATTCCCTTAACGAAAGGAAATGTCCAATTGATAGTCCTTCATGAACTCCATATGCAAATTCTATTCCACCACAACATATTGCAACAACTTGGTGCTCGCGAAAAAGACCAAATTTCCTGCCCAGGAAGTAGTGCCTCATTTCTTTAAGGTGATAACTACCGCAATGAATTCTAAATCAAGCGTGGGATAATACTTCCCATAAAGTTTAAGTTTGTGAGACGCATAAACAATGAGTCCATGCTCCAGTATTATTACTTCCCGTTCCTGGCAGAGACTTGTTCATTAAATCCACCCTCGAGCTTAACAATATGAGCGCAAGAGTGAAAGTCAACGCATCTTTTTGACTCCCAAAAGCTAAGTTACCAACGTAACACTCTATCTAAGAGAGGCCTCATCTCCTATAGCCTAACTTTCTGAATCACTCGAGGTTCCATACTTCTCGTTTCTAGGGACCTACTCCCCCTTCGAGGACAACCTATTTGTGGTCAACTCCTTATAGCCTTCCTAGATCAACATCACATGCCCTAAAGGCCTTACGTCCTAAAGATCCTAAGGTCGATCTATATATGTTCTATCTAAGTCGTAGACGTATTATACTAAGTATATACCTAGTGCCCAAGACATTTTTCAACTTCCGACATTCGCTCGGTTTCATGCATGGGACGTCTCGTCGAAGTGAAATCCAGATAAGGAACCCTCCCATTACAATGGTCTAAGACACATGATCGGGACTGGAAAAATTCTAACTCGCAACCATGCTAATAAGATTCTACTTCTATGTATTACCTTAATAAATAATTGAATATTTTAACTAATCGGACATTTACTTTCAGTAAGGTCTTACAAATATTTATCCCATAACATATATACACATGGCCTTCTTAATAAGGCATAACCAGAAGTCCCAACTCGACTTCATAACTCAGTCTCCCTCACATTGATCAAAGGAGAGAACTATATACAGTGCTTTTATCTCGCACTTTAACAACCCTTAATCACTCGACTACGTGATTCTCGGCTAAATCTTTTAACCCAACTTCTAACAACGAAAATAAAATAAAAGAAGAAAAAGATCAGCATCTCTCCATGGGCAAAACTTACTATACCCACAAATATGGTGACTACGCTCCCACCATTTCAACACTACTCCTACGGGTGAAGGATTTTCCTCCATCCTTTTCATCTGGGCACTTCTATACCCTTCTCTAGGCCAAAACTCCTGGACCTCATACTTCTACCAAATGAGGATGTCTTTCCTCCATCTTACTTCAACATGTGGCCCTTATCGTGGGATTTTCCCACTTCAATTTAACATCGCTTGGAATATCTAGCTTAGTACCACCCTTTACGTCTAGCGGTACTTGGAAAACTAGATCTATCGTAATTAGTAATCGCAGTAGCAAGATAAGAAATGCGATAAAAGGAAGCGACCACCAAAGCAGTCCTCATCCCCGACCATAATTTACAGTTCTTAGTAATTCCATCTAATGACGCCTTCACAACGACCTTCCTTGGCACTCTTCTTCAATCGACCTACGAATCTCACACGAATGCGCAAAAAATTCTATGGGTTCTACCTCATGGACGAAGAACGAAATCTCACAAGAGAAATCAATGATCCTAATCATAAGGCTCTATGTCAAATCAAAAGCAACGCTGAAGACGTAACGCGTCCACACAGATTCCTAAGGACTCTAGAACCTGATGCTCAGATACCATCTATGACACCGCGCTCACCAAAATAAGGGGTGGCCAGCCCGATACTCCAATATAACAGGAATCATGGATGGAATCATTCTCAGGATCACAACAATATACAAAGTATACAGGATAACCACTCCATATTTCAGAAAAATAGGTCACCAAAATTTTTTGGTTTTAAAGTTAAGGAAAGAATTTAGACAACCCAATTTAAGAGAAAGTGAAAACCCAAAAGAAATTATACTACGTACACATAAAGTATACAATGAGGGACCGAATATGCTGTTGGACAACGGACTCATACAATAATACTAAACAAGTTCAGTAAATTACATAATACCTTACATTAAACGATTACAAAAGCTGGGCCTCACGCCCGAGTAAAAGACCCGATCATAACTAGATTATAAGAAAAAGAACGTCTATACCAAGTATCCCGTAATATCCGCAAAGTATCACGGCTCCCCAAGGACATCGGAATAGGAAGGTCAGATTAGGCGTCCTTGCCGCGGAGCACCTGAGCGGATATAAGTTGCATGAACAACAAGAAATATGAACGGGTCAGGTCCCGACTTTATATGATCACCAGATGAATAAAAAGTATAACAGTTATGAATGGTAAATCATGACTACACAGGAATATGAATCTACCTACACAATTTAAATCATAAGCTAAGACATTTTAAATAATCATGAATCAAACTTAATTATGCAGGAAAAAGAATAATTTATATAAATTTAAAAGCCTTCATCATGAACACTAATCCATTTCATAGTTTCGTTCCTTATCAGGAATTATAATCATACTTATATGCCCTTTGTGTCCTTCAATTCCTTATCAGGAATATCATCATTATCATGTGCTCTTTATGGCATTTATCATACATCAAGTCCCACTTGATTCAGAATGGTTATATTCTTATGCATATAACGATTCTAAGACCGCCACTCCGAGTTTCCCCACTGGGCGCTCTCCTAAATGACCATCATCTTCCAGGGGCCTATCAAACGAGGCAGCCTGGGCACCTATAACGCAAGACGTCGGGAAGAGGCCATATGCCCGCGAGAGAGTCAAGACCACACCCGAAATCTCCTCACCAGGGCAGAAAACATAACATAAGCGCGCATATGGCCTAGAACTATATCCAACCTGCATTCATTATCTAGGGGGCATCACGCAGCGTGCGAATTTCCCTTATGATGTCATTTAGAGAGGTGTGTTTATGTAAATTAGCATTTACCATATTCATGATTAAGTAAATGATCATTTACCATCATTATTACCCTTTTCATTTCATTTTCATTTTACATATGTATGTTTTGTTTTATTCGAAACCATAGTCATTTACATTTTGCAAATACCTCATATTTTAACCGGAGCCATACTTAATACATCATATCATTGTAACCTCAATAAATAAATAACCCTTCAATTTATTCTCCCAAGATTCGTTTGTGAAGTTATGATAAACCATCAAGACTAACTTAGCTCCATTGAGCTTCTAAAGTCTCCCAAACACAACTCTATAACTCCTAGTCTCAATACAATTAACTAGAAGAAAAGAATGCCCTAACATCAATTGGAATGTCCCCAGAAAAGTCCCCACTCATCTCGGACTCTAAAACTCTAAATTTACTTTATACAAGAAGGTTCCTAGTCCCTATTGAGGAGGATAAATCTAGGAAACAAAATAAGTTTTAAAGGTGAAAAACAGGGGACTGGTCGACCGGTCCAGAGACCGCGGTCGACCGCGTCTTAAAATTTTCGTTAAGAAGGAAAGCAGAAAGCTCGATTTTGAGGGGCCGATCGATCGGTCAGGGAACCGCGGTCGATCGCACATCAATTTTTTTATGCCTTTGTGGGAAATCAGTAAGCCCTCCCCCAAAGGCCCAATCGACCGGTACTGGGACCGCGATCGACCGGTCATAGCAGACATAGGACCCTTTCTTCATCCAAAACTAAAACCCAAGTTATACTTTTAAACCCCAACCTCATTTCCCAAATCTCCACTCATATACATAAAACCACAACAATATTAAACTTCAACTACTCTCTAAATCACATTAACGCTACAAATCCAATGTTTAATCACTTGTATATCAGCATACACATACATATATATACAAACCCAATAATTTCCTCAAATCAACCAAACACACAACTATCATACAATTTATCCATCTTAGATCATATAGTAGCAAGTAGAAAACTTGCCTTGGTGTGGGAAACTCACATTTTTCTTATGGTAGATGCAATCTCCAAGCTTGAATCTCTCTCTTTTCTTCTTTCTCTCCAATTTCTCCACTTTTCCCCCTCTCTCTCACTCTCTCCAGGGCTTGTGGTGTATAAGAGAAGGAATGGAAAAGGTTGGGAGACTTAAATCGTGGCTTAAGTCTAATTCCAAACTTAAATGGTAAATACCACATTAAAATGACTCCCCAATAGGCATTTGGGTTAAAACCAGTCAAAAGTGCCCTGAACCTAAAAATACAATATGGCACTTATTTTGACTGTTTCGCACATTCCGGGACAAACTACACCATCTAAAATGGCATCCGGAAATTTTATCATTCATTTCGAGTTCCGTTTCATTTAAACCAAAATGTCATTTAAAACACATGGCATTATAAAACATGCAACCTGATGATATTTACTCACACATAAAGTAAATATGCAACACTCTAGTAAATATTAACTTTCAACCCATACAATTAATATTTACTCCGGTTCCAACATTTTATATAGTTACCTTATGCGGTAAATTAATATAAAATTAACCTCCTAAAAGCAAGGATTGTTACAATATTATCATCTAACACTAGAACTCTTAGGGTTATCACAACAAAAAACCACCAACGAAAGTTAGAGAGGAAGAGAGGAAAGTTCCCAAAGGTGAAACCACCCATAGAGGCTTTTGCACCACCGTCACCACCACTGGATAAATCGGAAAGAGATAATCATTCCCATACCATCTACTTCAAAGGATCAGAATCTCCATTACCAGGCAAGTGATTTAACTTGAAATAATTCAGTGCATATATCATCCATGTTAGGTTAGAATTAGAGAATAACCTTGAATAATGATGATTGAATGTTTTTGAAGAATTAAAATTGCAATCTGGGTAGGTTTTGCATGTAGTTTAACTTCTGGGAATATAGCATCCACGAAATTATGATCCATGTATAGAAAATTATGAATTTGCAATGAATTATATAGTGTTCTTGAAGAAAATATGAGAACTAGGGTTTTTGTAAGAAAATTATGTGAATTGATCCAAGAAATTGATTTCCCATTTTGATTTAATGATTCTAAAATGTTGAATATTATGTATTTATGCTGGTATATATGATGTTAGGAATAGATATTTTGGAGTTTGGGACATTATAGTAGGGGATTTAAGGGTTAAGTTTGATGAAACCCGTAGGCAAAATGATGCAGATTTGTAATACCTGTTTGATCGATCGATCGACTGGATCGATCGATCGACTGGATCAATCGATCGACCCTTTTCATCGATTGATCGGCTTCTCCTTATTTTTGAAGATTATTCCCGTTAAGGTTCGGCAAATCCCAAGCTTGTAAGAACTCTTAGGGGATTTAATAGAATATTGGGGGACTTGGTTAAGGTTAGTAGGGTTGTAGTTAATGCCCAGAATATGTTATACATTATGGGATTGGGTGCATTACTTTCGAGTGTTTACCAAGTGAGGTACGATTAGAAGTTTCATAAAAATTGGGATTTAAAGTGGACGAGTGTTAGTTTAAGGTTAGGACCAGTAGAAGAGGGATTTGGAATTACTTAGATAACCTTAGAGACTAGTGGGAGACTTAATAACCTTATGAGGTAGGTTTAAGTATTCAGACTTATATAACGAGAGTTATGGCGCTAAACATATTATGTAAAATATTCGGGATGTCACTATGTTATGTATGAGACTTAAGATATAGGGTTGGTTGATACCTATATTAATGTGATGATTACCTAAGTTGTGTGATTACTTAGTATCTGGATTATTATGTGTATGACATACCTACCATACTTGCTATCATAGGAGGTTAATTTTCGACAAAGGACCATCTTATCTTGGTGTGCCTTCAGGGGGATTTAGATTGGTACCTTAAGGACATAGGACTGTGAATGACTTATTTGTGAGTTGATAAGTCAGCTGACCAAGGGAGCGTAGGTATGTGCGTGACCTATAGGTATGTGAACTATGTTCACCTCCAATATGTGTGATTTGTATTAAGACGGTTCCTGAGTGATTCAGAATGTGTGATCCTTATGTACGTGATGTACTTGGATTTGATAGCAGAGTATGCGTGCACCGCAGCTTAGCCTAGAGGTGACACATATGTATATATGTATTGAGAGTGATTTATTTATGAACTTATGATCGGTTCACTGTTTCTTAGTAGATGTGAATATCTAAGATATTTGAATGGGCTAAGAATGTGAGAATTTAATTAACAGTTGAGATAAGTAATTTAATGAATGTGAATATGGGTTATAAATATGACTTGTCTGGGTAATACGAGTAGGCACCCTATATTATAAGGTGAAAGAAGGAGGTAGTGCAGACTAGTTAGTTAATGGCATAACTAAGTTGGGTTAATGGTATATGTTAGGCATGCACATTAGTTGAGGGGTGAGAGACTCATGTGAGAGTACGCAACTAATATGTATATAATATTTAATGTTTAATGCAGCTAAACACTTGTTGTTTTTAAAATGTTTTCACCTCAAGCTCTGACCCGTTTTATTCCAAATCTATTTTGTTTTCTAAAAGCATTTTAGGTGCCTAGCCACAGGGACACCAAGCATAGGAGTTCCATTCTGATGACGTGCTGTAGTTACTGTGGAAGCTACAGGATCTCGGTATTAGATGCCTCCACATTTATCCTTGGTTCTTTCAGAGTCATTCATATCTGTTAGGGCATGGTGTCCATTCTTATCTAGAGATTTTAGATAAATACTTTCATTATTTCATATGTTGGTCTACTTATTCAGACTGTTGTATTGGGATTTTATTTACTCTGGTATTATTATTATTGGAGTGTTTACTCCAGACTCAGTTTATTTCATTTCGTTGCTTATTCATATGAGATTATTTATGCGATTTATGGCTGATGATTTAATTACTTGGTTATTGTTAATTTAATTAATAAAATTTGGCATATCTCTATTTTAAATATTAGGTGGCTAGTAAGTAACTAAATGTTTTCGACAGTGATGCTAAGACTGAACCAACTTGATATTCCGTATTAGTTTAATAAAGGAGTAGCTACCTGGTATTTAATTAGTTGGGGTGTCACAAGTTGATGTGAGTCATATGCGAGTTCAGTTAGGTTTCATACACCAAACACTACAGGATGACCAGGGAGGGCCATTAGAAGGACTGCAGGAGGAGAGGCTCAGCAGAAGACATATAGTATTCTATAAATGGTGATCGTGATAGAAGTCTCCATGATTATTATTCAGGCAGGTGACAATAGGATAATAACTCGAGAAGTATTGTTGTAAATAATAGTAGTGTAAATTCAAACTCACCCAGTGTAGTCAATAAGAGAGGGAGTTTCGAAGGGACGCTTATAAGGATTTGTAGAAGAGAGGAAGTGTGATGGGCCAATGAGAGGAGATAATCCAAATTCAATGGTATAGGCTGGAGTAGTGAAACCCAGGATTAAGTTTCGGGAAAATGTTTTATGCTCATAGTAGAAGCATAGAGTGATGGGAGTTAGTCACCACATATGAAGAAGTATATGTAGAATTAAATAATTCGAGTATAATTTCATCGTAAGATATTCCATATGTTGTTCTAACAGATATGTGAATGGAGTTTCGAAACTTATCACTAGTGGGAAATATAGAGACCATTCGTAAAAGATCAGTTGATACCCAACGGGTAAAGAGGATATGAAAGGGTTCATATGTTGATAATAGACTCATGAGTATAATACACAGCATGTATGGGATATCCAACATGGATGACTAGTGTCAATGTCGTCAAGTTCGTATGTTCACAAGTTTATATCACTGCTTCCATGAGAAGGGAGCCAAGAGGGTTGGAGAATCTATCCGACAAGCAAGACTGGAGTAAACGGTGCTAGTGAAACACCACAAGAGGGATACCCAGAAGGGGACCCATTTAAATGATTAAGATTAATGGTAGTCCTACCAAGCGATGTTGGATTCAGTCAAGGCCAGCAAGGCCAACATCAAGTTACATAGGGCTAGCGGAACCAGAAGGGACAACGGGGGGGGGGGGGGGGGGGGGTAGTAATCGGGGAAAAGACTAACAGGTCCGAGAGAGGAACACCCCGACATGACCAGTGGGGTTAAAGACATAAATTACAGACCTTTACTAAGTTGTGCATAATAGATGTTTATGTCATTTTCACGAGATATATATAAGACTGGGATACCTTGGGATTTGGTAATTAAATATAGTCTCCTTTGTTTTAGAAATTTATTGTAGCTAATTGATTTAATATTAAATTGGCACGGTTGTCACATATATTATTTCGGGACTTGTTTGGATGCGGGTAATATCACACTTAGATGAGAGGTGAGATGTTAACCTCATGTGAGTGTCAATGGGGGATATTTACTTTACATCGAATGTATTTATTGCATTTTAAATTGAATAAGTTAATTATTACACATCTAGGGCTCTGACCCAAATTTAAATATTTTCTCCCCGAGGTGTTCCTAGACAGGGATATCGGGACTGTTGACGTGGCAGCCTTGCATTCTCATTTTTCTCCTCAGTCATTTCAGATCTATCGATTCTAGCTTCGGTGCTTTTCACCTACAGTTTTTATTTCATTTGGGATTATTGTAAGGGCACAAGCCCGATATTTACTTACTTTTTGTTGGTTTGAGGTATTTACATTTATGTCGGACTTATCATACACTTAGTGTTGGTTTGGCTTTATTTATTATTGAAATCTCGATTTAAACTCAATTATGGGCCATTGATATATGATTTTTATTATATTGATGCGGGAAATGGTATTAATTGACAAGCAAGCTCCATCTTCGGCGTATCGTGTCTCACCAGCCTTTACGTGAGAAAATGGGGGTTGTTACAACTGTTTTTTTTTAAATATCATTTTTATAAAAAATGTGATTTTTATTTTTTGCTATATTCTCTCTCTCTCTCTCTACTTATATATATATATATATATATATATATATATATATATATATATTTCTATATTTTTTTTCTATTTTTTCTCTATTTGTTTTTAAAAATATAGTTTTTTTTCTTCTGTTTTTTCTATATTTCATATGTTTTTTTCTTTATTTCTTTTGAAGAGTTTATATTTTTGTTTTATTTATTTAATTTTTTGTGACGCATGTTTAGTTATAATTGGCTGTATAATAGTGTTTATAGAATTTCTATTAAAATTTTTAATGGATGGCTAACGACTATCCAACTTTGTTTAAAATTGAAACGTCACGGTTAACATTGAAAAATTGAAAGAAGTGATCTAAACTTCAAAATCTCCCCAAATTTGAGGGTTAAATTTGCAAAGTCCTTGAGAGATTAATGAGGCATGATTCGAATCAACATCAAATAAGCATCATCTTCATCAATTTTGTCTTTTTATCTTTAATAAATCAAGCAAATATTTCTTTAAACTTCTCCCCTTTAGTATGAACAGTTTATATTAGAATTCATGTAAATTGGATGATTAAATTGAAGAGATAATCCTTTGTAACCAATCCAAACTTTATAGTTAACATTATACTTTTGAATTGTTAAGAAGTTACAATTGCAGTATGAATACTAGAACTAGGGATTATATCTAAATTGTGTAGTTTAGTTGAATATGCTTGTGGTTGATGGGTGACATCAACGATTGATAACATATCTTTGTTATAATCATTATTTATATGATTATTATTATTATTATTATTGAAATAATTTTAGATTACTGCGTGTAAATGTGAGGAAAAAACCTTTGCTAGATATAAATTGGATTTCTTATGCTTACCATGGTATATGGTTAGTTAAATTAATGATTGGTTGACTTAATCGTAAAAATCATATTTGTTATGATATAATTTTTATCTTTATGTGAATCTTAACAATTGAGTTATTATGTATAGATTTGGACAAGAATTGATGTAATGTTGAATATAAGGTTCTAGTGAAGGCTTTATGTAATTTGGGTTAAATTTGTGATTATAAAACCACTAGTTTGGATGATATAAAAAAAATTTATGTAGGTCTTACAACCCTTAAATATATGTGATTGTTTGAGAGTAATTTGGGTTAATTTCTTCGAAAAGTGGTGATTTTTGAGTTGGATTTTCGAAGTGTGCGAAGTTAAATTATGAAGTCTATTAGAGATGGCAAATTTATTGCCCCAAAGGAAAACTCAATTCCCTTAGGTAGGTCCTTATAGTTGGCATTATTTTGTAGTTTTGTCTAGAATTGAACCAAGAATCTGATATTTTGGACCACTAAGGATGTCTTAATAAGGTTAGTGTGTGACAACTCAACCTATTTGACTTGGGTTACTTTTTGGGAGTTAAATTATCGATAATGGACCAATGTATAGTGGTTCGAATGGGTAATCAACTGTAGGATCATGTTTCATTATGGTTTGGACCAATAGTAGAGTTTTAGAAATTATATAGTGTACCTTATGTCTCGAGGCTACGTGAAGGTAGTTATAGAAATTTAACTAACAATTAAAAATGTAAAACACTACGGGATATTGTAGAAACATTTTAGGTGATGTCTACCTACTTGTATATTTTTATGTACATGAACATACCACAGGTGTGTGGGGGGGATCATGTAAAATTTACTAAGTTGAGAATTTGATAAAATGCGTGAGTTGGACTATGGTTTAAACTCCTCATGTCAATGTTGTTAGTTGGGTGTAAGTCTATTAGACTGATCTTATTTGCTAATTATAGTCTATCTCCTGGATTAGGAGAACTAGACTATATACTTTCATGTAACTAGTCATATGTGGTTACACGATTCATGTGATGGCGTAGTGATTCCCCTTTAATATGGAATCAAAGACTTTAGGAGTTGGGATCTTCTTTAGTCGAGACTAGTAGAGGCACTACTGATTCCCAAAGGTGTAAGGGTAGACATTTGTGAGATATTTTCTTATGGGGTGTAGAAATTCCTTATATGAAGCATTGTTGATATTAGTGGGTCGTGTGAATTCCCTATATGTTATTGATCTAATGGTGGGTTGTGAGAAGGCTCTACCTATTATATCCAGGGGTGATATATACTCATGATCTTAATATACTAGTGGTTGCATACTTAATTATATTGTGATTTAATGGGGGTAGTTAGTTGAAATTTCCTTTAAGTTATGGTACTAAGTGTGCTCTATATTATTTTAGTAATATTAAATTGTGTGGTTAGGTGGTTTGGTTATTTATACGAGAACTTGTAGTATGACCAATGGCTATTCACATGAATCGAGTAGTTAGGGATAGTTTTTCTTTTATTTTAGGAGATACGTGATCAGTTGTTGACAAGATGTTTAAAATTGAGGGGCAACATGGATGCCCTAAGGTGAAAGGTGAAGGGGAGGTGTAAACATTTTATAATGTATGATGAGCTGCTAAAAACATTTGTTAGAATTTAGGAGGGGCGAAGTTATGCCTTAGTGGCTATAGTTTATAACTTTATTTCTGGTGTTCTTGAATGGGATACATATATGTAATACCACTTACTTTTGTGTATTTTTTTTTACGTTAAATTATTGGGTATGGGCGATTTAATATAATTGAGAATTAAAATATGGATTTATCAAAAATATTAATTTAGGTAGGATATTTAATATTTATAAAAATTGAACATTTACTATTGTGACTTAGTAAACATAATCTGTTGCGTGAAATTTCATCGTATATGTGTGTATTGGAGGCAGAAATTAGTTATTTCTCAACCGTGGCATATTAGAGTAAGTTATATGAGTTTGGGAGATGGTTTTTATATTCCAAGTCTCGGATAAAAAATTGGAGGGCACGATTGATTCCGAAAGGGCAGAAAAAGTCAAAATGACAACCCTGGGGGTTTTTATTTCGATTCCGGGATCTTTTTAACTACTTTGACTCGAAATTGGGTATACGAGTAATTTTATGTATGTATTATTATTTAAAGTTAGGATAAATAATAATATGGGTTATTAGGCTTAAGAGAGATAATTAATCTCAATTAAGAGAAGATCCAATTGAAGGAAAACGTGAGAAGAAGAGAAAGAAGTGAAAGCTTTGGAACTTTGGAAATCTTAAACAATCCATGACTTTGAGGAAGAATCAGACCCTACATCTTTGAGGCAAGTGGATTAACTTTCTAAATGCTTACTTGTGTGATTTATTTCATAATTTGTGGAAAGATTTTGGTAATGTTAGATATAAATGTTAAATCTAGACTTTTGTGTTGAAGTTTAGCCTTTGCGGTGTGTATATGGGTTTGAAGGTGTAGAAATGGTGGAATTTATATTTTGGGTGGATTGTGATGTTGAAATATTGCAGAAGAAGTGTTTGCTGGAAAAGTAGGAAGATTTCGTAGGATTCAGAACTGTACAGTCTGGACCAGTTCATTTTTATAAAATATCGGATCGGTCCGGTCTTTAAAAGTTTTTTGTCATTTTTAAGGAACCGGACCGTTTCATTTTGGGGGACCTTCAATCCGGTTCGATCACTGTAGTTTGTAAATTCTGGTTTTATTCCTCAGTAGTTGATTTTAAATACTTAAGAACCCTCTAATATTATTTGGTAAACATATTTATAGGACATAATGTGGGTATGATATGACTCAATGGAGGGGCTACTTTGGGGATAATATAGAGGCATATTAGAAAGGGTATTATGTTGTTTCCTTTTTTGTAAATCCTCCAAGGAGGGTTATGGGATAATGAGTGAGACTTTGTCAGTCATTAATGATGACAATTTGGGGAAAAAACATAGATGCTTTGGAAATTACAAAATGACTTTGAAATGATCCTTTGGATCATTAACTAGTGTATGGTGCGTTATATACATATCGCGGGGAGTATTAAAATATATATCATAATATCTGATGGTTTGTATTTATGTTGTGCATGTGTATATATATCTGATGTGTATGATATATATTATGTGGTACACACCCCTCTAGTGCTATCATTGGAAGTGCGCGATGTGGGTGAATCCCCTGACTTGAGGAGCAGTGGAGTAGAGTCCCCAGGTCATAGTGTGCAGTCTTTTACCATCCATGAGGCATGGTTAAGACATCTTGGGTATGATTCTTCTTGCCTTTAGGTGAGGAGCTATGACCGCTTACCATATGCTTGTGAATTGGTTCAATTACCAAGTCGATGTGAGATTCAGGTTGCTGGTAACCCAGGATGTTATGCGAGTAATTCCCTGGAAGATGGTAGCATTGTAGAGAGTGTTAGTATACTTGCATGATATGTGTGTTATGTATTGACCCTTTTAGAATGAGATTGGATAAGTATGCTTTTATGCTTGTAGACTGGAATCTAGGAGTAGGTGTTATGGACTGAGGACCTAACAAATTTCCACGACTGACAATGTTAGGTTATAGTGTATAAGGGGTTATTTGTTTAGATTTCGCTTGCGAGACGTCCCATGCACGAAACCTAGTGCTACGTTGGAAGTGGGGAAATGTTTGGTCATCAGTACATGGGGTAAATGAAATTTCTTAATTAAGGAAAAATCACATCTAACAATGATGATAAAATATAGATATGCTAATGGAAATTATCTTAGAATTGAGGGGGTTTGATCCGTAGATTAAGTGGGGTAGCTTAACTAAATATTTGGGTACACTTTTAGGTGTGTGTTGTAGCTGAGAGGTGAGGTTGAGTCTCAAGAGAGTGAGACTTCACATGAGTTATGAAATCTTGCATTTTTAATCATTATGCATTTAATTCACTTGATATAACTATTTTCAAACCCAGGTCTATGACCTGATTATATCTTTTCTCTTGCAATATATATTGTTTATATTATAGGTGTTCCTCCGCAAGGACACCAATGATGGTTATCCGTTCTAGAGTTTTTAGGAGCTGTAGAATGTGCGGAATGTTACAAGACTTTTTTTTATAAACACAACTCTGTTTGTAATCTAGTTAAGAATTCAAAATTTTAGATCGTGTGTGTATAACCAAAGGTTATATATGTTTATCCCTTATAAATTTGTCTCTTGTTATAGTATGGCCTGTTTCCCGATAGCATATTCGGGAATATTCTTTTATATGACTAATCATAGCATGTTAATGATCTAGTCTCTTATTTGTATATTATGTTTATGCTTCGTAATTTGTGAATGGTTTACTATCAATAAACTTTACAAAAGAAATTTTTTGGTACTATTTATTTTATATAGGCCAGTTACCGATTATATTTATATATTCGAAAGTTGATGTTGAGAATGATACACTTGATATTCCTATTTTCTTTTAGTATAGGTCTGGCCACCCGTTATATTGAATAAGTGGGGTGTCACAGGTGGTATCAAAGCATCAGTATCTAGAGTCCTAGGATATGTGGGGACTTCTACGTTCTACCGTAGCATTTTTTATATAGGGCCTTATTATTAGGATTATTGTGTTCATATTTTTCTCTCGATCTTCTGCTTCGATCAATTTCTTGAACTGTGTGTTGATACGGTTGTTCTTTTCTCAGATGCCACCGAAACGAGGTTTCCTAGCTAGTAAAAATAGAGGAGCCGAGAATGTGGAACCCCAAATGCCTCAGGGGACTATGATTGTCGCAAAAGTTGCCAATATTGTGTCACAAGCTGTGAATGAGGCGATGACCATGATGGCACAACATTATCCCCAAGCTCCGCAACAGCATGTAGCTCCAGTAGTTCAAACCCACATGGGGCCATCCACGTGGGAGAGAGTGCGAGAATCTTTCCAGAAAGGGCACACTCTGAAACTCCACGGAGGGGCCGATGTTATCCTTGCTAGTTAGAGGAAAAAGGATATTCAAAGGTGTGTTCGTATGGTTGAATGAAACGACGTTCAAAAATAAATACTTGCCACTTTTAAATTAGCTAGTGAAGCTCTTCAGTAGTGGGAGTCAGTTACTACCTCTGAGAAAAGAGATACAATTCCCATAATAAATTTTTGGGTACTCTTCGATCGTAAGTATTTTCCTCCGACAGTTCCGATCGAGATGACAAGGAGGTTATTGGATGTAACCCAAGGAGATCGAGCAGTGGCTGAGTATGAAGAGGAATTTACTCGACTAGAAAATTTTGTGCCGCATGAAGTCAATACCGAGGAGAAGAGAATCTTAAATTTTATGGGAGGTTTGAATTGGAGAATTAGGCAACACCTCTTGGGGAACCTGACTTTGTTAATGTTTGCATATGTAATGAATGTTGCACTATTACATTGTCAGGATCATCGTTGGCATTTGAAGGGGAGAAAGAAATTGGTAGACTCGGGTTCGTCGAGTAAAACGGGAGTTGATAGTGCCAGTGGGGTACAGTAATATCAATAACAAGGGAATAAGCAGAAGGAGCAGGATCTCCCTTTGGGGATTCAGCAAAAAGGAAGCGTTTGGGAGGCTTTAGATTTATGGTGGTGGTTTTAGGCAGAATCTTCAAAGGAACCAACAACAGAAATAACAAAATGTTCCTCAGGCCCAAACAGGTCGGGGGAACAACGGGGGAGGTCAACAGCGCCGAGGTCATTCAGGCCAGCGACAAGGACAACCCAGATTTGGACAGTCGGGCTAGAGACCGAGAAATTTTATAGGCCATTGTTATCAGTTTGTTGAGGTGGGTCATATGAAGATAGATTGCCCATAGAAGAATATGGTGCGTGTTCAAGGAGCTTAGAAGGGTCAAAATAAACTTTTACCACCTTCAGCGCTCGTTCAAATTGCCCTACCTCCACAAGGATAGTTATAATATATGCGAGTCTACAATGTTCAAAATTTCGTACTACCGCAGGTGCAATAACCTCCACTAGCCATTGAGGGTAAGTTCCATATACATGGACATATGGGTCGGGTATTATTTGATACTGGAGCATCCTATTCCTTTATAGATGTTCATTTTGCGCATGTAGCGGGAGTGTTAGAGTCAGTCGATACTGTTCAAATGTGTGTAGAATCTCGCTTAGGAGATGGATCTCTTATCCATTTTATTTGTAAAGGGGTAGAGATAGATTTTGGGAGATTATGTTTAGCTGATGACTTACTCGTATTAGATATGCATGTGTATGATGTTATATTAGGTATGGACTGCTTGGATAAATATTGAGCGATTGTGGATAGCTTTGGGAGGTCTATCGTACTTGCTATTTTGGGACACAAAATGTTTCTTGTTGCTATGCCTATTCCGAAGGGAGGTTCCAATACCCATTTGTACTATATCGAGGAGGAGACTTCGCAGGAAGTGGTTATTTCCTTAGACTCGATCCCAGTGGTTCGGGAGTTCGCAGACATTTTTTAGGACATTCCATGCTTACCTCTGACTCGAGAGATCGAGTTTGTTATAGATTTATCATCAGGGACTAGACCAATTACGCGAGCTCCATACCGTATGGCTCCTGTGAAAATGAGGGACTTACGAGATCAAATCCAACAGCTTTTGGGACAAGGTTTCATTCGTTGGAGTACGTCACATTGGGGAGTCCCTGTGTCGTTTGTGAAAAAGATGGGCGGTTCTCTGCAGTTATGTGTAGATTATTGATAATTGAATAAGCTTACAATCAGGAATAAGTACCAGTTACCTCGTATTGATGATTTATTTGATTAGTTGAGAGGAGCCTCTTACTTCTCAAAAATAAATTTGCGTACAGGGTATCACCAGCTTCGTATTAGGGAGCATGATATCCCTAAAACTACATTTTTGACCCGATACGGATCCTATGAGTTGTTGGTTATGCCGTTTGGGCTAACCAATGCCCCTGTAGTGTTTATGGACCTGATGAATAGGGTCTTTCGAGATTTCTTGGACCAATTTGTAATTATGTTCATTGATGATATTTTGGTCTATTCTCGGATAGAGGGAGAACATGCGAGCATTTGAGGATGGTCCTGCAGACATTATGAGATCATCAATTGTGCGCCAAGTTCGACAAATGTAGATTTTGGGTGCGAGAAGTGCAGTTTCTGTGTTATATCATGTCGGAGAAGGGTGTTTCCATGGACCTAAGTAAAGTTACAGTGGTTAGGGAGTGGGTCTAACCTACAACACCGATATAGATTCGAAGTTTCTTGGGTTTGGCTGGCTATTATCGCCATTTTATAAAGGGATTTTTGAAAATTATTGGCCCTTTGACGAATTTGACTCGAAAGGGAGTCCAGTTTGTGTGGGATGATTCCTTCCAATTAGCCTTTGATGAGTTAAAGGACAGGTTGATGCTGACACCTGTTCTCGCACTGTCTAAAGCAGGAGTGGAGTATTTAGTCTTTACTAATGCGTCTCTCCAGGATTTACGAGGCGTGCTTCAACAAAAGGATAGGGCAATTGCGTATGCGTCTTGTAAACTCAAACCCCACGAGCGTAATTATCCTACACATGACTTGAAATTAGCTACAGTGGTTTTTGCATTGAGAATATGGAGACATTATCTCCTAAGAGATAAGCTTAAACTTTTTACGGACCACAAGTCATTGCAATATTTGTTCACCCTAGAGGGATTAACTATGAGGCAACGTAGGTGGATGGACTTTGTAAAGGATTATTAGTTTAGTATTCAATACCATCCGAGAAAAGCGAACGTTGTAGTTGATGCGTTGAGTCATCCTCCCACTGGTCATTTAGTAGAGATATGGAAAGCCAAATGGAAGGAACTTCGTGAGGATGATGCGGTGGTCAGGGCATGTATGGTCGTGTTATCAGTCACACTCGAGATGATGATGAGGGTGATGAAATATAAATCTCAAGATACCAATTATAATGTTATAGTGCAGAAATTACTAATCGAGGGAGTGGAATCCTACTCCATCAGTTCTGAGGGAGGATTACATTTCAATGGTAGGTTGATAGTCCTGGATGATTCAGATTTGCTGCATGCTGTTATGTCAGAATCTCATGGGTCAAAAATTATGGTTCACCCAGATGGAGATAAGATGTATTAGGATATGCGGTGATAATACTGGTGGGTTGGTATGAAAAGGGGCATAGATAAATTTATCTATAAATGCACAGTTGGTAAAAGTGGACCACCAATAACCTTCGCGGATGTTACAACCATTGGAAATTTCGATATGGAAATGGGAAAGAATTTCCATGGATTTTATCATGGGATTACCAATTATGCAGCGTAGCCATGATTCCATTTGGGTTATCATGGATCGTTTGGCGAAATCGGTACACTTTTTATCGGTGAGGATGAATTTACGACAGCACAATATGCTTAGCTCTTTATTGCAGAAATTATAAGATTACATGGAGTGCCGATTAATATTGTGTCCGACCGAGATAAAATCTTTGTCTCCCATTTTTGGCAGAGTTTTTAGGAAGCCATAGGGACTGAATTGAGGTTGAGTATGGCATACCATGCCCAGACTGATGGGAAAATGGAGAGAGTAAATCAAATGTTGGAGGACATGCTCCGGATATGTATGTTAGACTTTGGAGGAAGCTGGGAACAATACCTACCTCTAGTAGAATTTTCTTATAATAATTTTTACTAGTTTACTATAGGTATGGTGCCTTATGAGGCATTGTATGGAAGCCCGTGTCGTTCACCTGCATGTTGGTTGGAAGTCGACGAAAATAAACTTCTGAGACTAGAGATGGTTCGAGATAATTTGGCAAGAATTGAGTTGATTCGTAACCGCATACGTGTTGAACAAGACCACCAGAAAAGTTATGAGGATGCAGACCTTAGGCATGTGGAGTTTGAAGTGGGAGGCTAAGTGTTGTTAAAAGTGTCTCCGATGAAAGGTATTATGAGGTTTGGCAAGAAAGGAAAACTTTCGCCGAGTTATGTAGGGCCTTTCCCAATTATTTAGATGATTGGTCCTGTGGCTTATAGACTTTCCATGCCAGAGCATTTACAAAGAATTCATGATGTGTTCCAAGTTTCGTTCCCGAAGAAGTATATAAGATGTGAGGGAGCTCATTGGCATGTTCCATTGGAGGAAATTGAGTTGCAACCTGATATGTCGTATGAAGAACGATCGGTTACCATTTTAGACCGTAGGGAGTGTAGGCTAAGATCGAAAGAAGTGCCTTTAGTTCGAGTCCAATGGGGACACCATAATGATGATGACTCAACATGGTAATGATAAGATGATATGCGAGCCAAGTACCCTTACCTCTTTCCATAAGGTATGTCTAAATTTCGAGGAAGAAATTCCTTGGTAAGGTGGGAGTATGTAACACCCCTTACTTTTGTGTATTTATATTTCTATATTAAATTATCGGGTATGGGTGATTTAATATAATTAATAATTCAAACAAGGATTTGTCATAAATATTAATTTGGGTAGGATAGTTATATTTATGGAAATTGAACATTTACTATTGTGACTTATTAAACATAATCTGTTGCGTGAAATTTCATCGTATATGTGTGTATTGGCGGCGGGAATTAGTTATATCTCAACCATGGTATATTAGAGTGAGTTATATGAGGTTGGGATATAGTTTTTATATTTCAAGTCTCGGATAAAAATTTGGAGGGCACGGTTGATACCGGAAGGGCAAAAAAAGTCAAAATGACTACCCTGGGGTTTTTAATTGGGTTTCGGGGATCTTTTTGAGTAGTTTGACTCGAATTAGGGTATACGAGTCATTTCATATATGTATTATTATTTAAAGTTGGGATAAATAATAATATGGGTTATTAGGCTTAAGATAGATAATTAATCTCAATTAAGAGAAGACCCATTTGAGAGAAAACGTGAGAAGAAGAGAAAGCGAAGAGAAAGCTTTGGAACTTTGGAAATCTTGAACAATCCACGACTTTGAGGAAGAATCAGACCCTACATCTTTGAGGCAAGTGGATTAACTTGCTAAATGCTTATTTGTTTGATTTATTTCATAATTTGTGGAAAGCTTTTGGTAATGTTAGATGTGAATGTTAAATCTAGACTTTTGTGTTGAAGTTTAGCCTTTATGGTGTGTATATGGGTTTGAAAGTGTAGAAATGGTGGAATTTATATTTTGGGTGGATTGTGATGTTGAAATATTATAGAAGACGTATTTGTTAGAAAAGTAGTAATATTTCGTAGGATTCATAACTATACAGTCCGGACCAGTTCATTTTAAAAAAATATCTAATCGGTCCGGTCATTAAAAGTTTTTCTGTCATTTTCAAGGAACCGGACCGATTCGTTTTTGGGGACCTTCGGTCTGGTCCGGTCACT
Source organism: Sambucus nigra (assembly GCA_949130495.1). Taxonomy (NCBI): domain Eukaryota; kingdom Viridiplantae; phylum Streptophyta; class Magnoliopsida; order Dipsacales; family Adoxaceae; genus Sambucus; species Sambucus nigra. The sequence goes on from OX422223.1 coordinate 91,143,230, forward strand.
GCAGTTTGTAAATTCTGGTTTTATTCCTCAGTAGTTGATTTTAAATACTTAAGAACCCTCTAATATTATATGGTAAACATGTTTATAAGACATAATGTGGGTATGATATAACTCAATGGAAGGGCTACTTTAGGGATAATATAGTGGCATATTTGAAAGGGTATTATGTTATTTCCTTTTTATAAATCCTCCGAGGAGTGGGGATTATTTCAAGGGGGTTATGTGTAGACACTCCATTCTGTTACCCCTAACTCTCCTTAGGTCCCTAGTACCTCCCTCCATCACTACAAACCCTGGTCATGTCCCGAGTACTGACCTAGAAGTCATCGGGCACTCCCCGACTTTGTTTGACCAAAAAATCAAACTCTTCATATCGATCGAGACTAAATGAATCTTCGAAGGTCACTGAATACCCTTTCCAATGGTCCATCCCGTGCACGATTCTGACTTACCATGCGGACGAACGCTCCATTTGCGTTCGAAACTTGATCTAGAGGCCACCGGGCGCTCCCGGGCTCTGTGTGACCTAAGTCAACTCTTCAGTTCAACTGAGGCTGAATGAATCTTCGAGGGGCACTGAATACTCTTTCCAACAGTCCATCCCATGCAAGATTCCGATTTACCATGTGGAAGAACGATCCGTTTGACTCCGAGAGGTCACCGAATGCTTCCAGGGCTTGGTTAACCAAAGTCAACTCCCCAAACCCGGTCAAACTCTTTGGAATGTCGAAGTACATCTCCTAACCTTTCCAACAGTCCACCCCGTGCGCAATTCGAACTTACTATGCGGACGAACGATCCGTTTGCGTTTGAACGATTCCCCGTCCAATGGACCGACAAATGCATTCGAGCCATATTTGACCCAAAGTCAACTCCCTAACTCGGGAGTGGTCTAAAGGGCTTTCAAAGGTCTCTGAATTACCTTTCCAACGGTCTTCCCCATGCACGATTCTGACCAACGGTTTGCCCTCTGTAGCTAATTTTTTGAAAAGTCATGAAACACACTGCCAAATGGCAGGATCAGGTCTATGCCGATCGGCAATGGCCTGAGCCTATAATAGGAGGCCTTCACCTCATTTGCAAGGGGAGCCCAGATGTGATACAATTCATTCTCAACGAATCCCAGAAACCTCTCTCGAAGGTAGCGTGATTTCAACCCCCAAATCCCTTTTTTACTTCCACTTTTCATCATCCTTTTCATCATACTTGATGGATTAGTCACTCTCCATCATCATCCAAGTGCAAGGGCTACTTTCCAACATTCAACATCAAGCTCAAGATCTTCAAGAAGGTCCAAATTTCTCAACTTTCTTTTAAATTCTCTTAAACTCTCAATAACTTGTTTTATTACTTAGCACTCTTATTATCTCATCTCACACATCCTAATATACTTTTTATTTAGTATTATTGCACATATCCTATTTTCAAATAAATAAAACCCAAAAAATAAGAAAAATAGGGTTTGCTCACAAATTCCAAATAGGGATTCTCACACTTTTTTCACCACTAAAACACTTTTTCTACACGCACACACACTCACAAATAAGAGATCCCCCATTTGGATTTGTGGGATAAACCTCACCCCTCGTTTTGTATGCGAACTACGTGGACTGTGATGCCTTTATAGGCCACGTAGGCATTTCGGGGTAAAACCCGAGACTCGAGTCCTTTTCTCACTTTTTCTCTTATTCTCCTATTTTCTCTAAATCCAATCTTCTTATATTCTATATACTTGACCTTAGTGACATATTACTCCATATGCGTTATCGTTCCATTATAACGATCAACATAGGGGTAATCGTGTAAATCTTTTTTTTCTAATATTATTCTTATATCTTCCTACGGATGACTCGCTTTATCTTTTCCATGATACAAGTCATGGATTCCTATCTCCACTATATATATACACATTCACACATATCACAGGGAAAAATAAAGGAAAATAGCAAATATCCATGAGAGACCAAAAGGCCGGAATGGGTGCCTAACACCTTCCCATTTCTTAACTAAGCCTCCGAACCCTTCTCGAATCATTTTGGTTTTGCATGCACCAGTATGTATTTGGATGCCATCCTTCGGGATGGCTTACCCTTTTTCTTTTGTCTGTTTTGAGGAAAATAGACTGGTGACTCTGAATCTCTCTACATCTTTACACCTCATCTCAAATGACGCTGGCCGAAACGCTCCCGAGAGGGATGTACGGGACCCGAGGATCCTTTCCCTTAGCGCGCCCGCCCGTATGGCGAGGATCGGGGATGGCCACAGTGGCGACTCTGCTGGGACATTTATATGTTTCGAGGGCTTGACTCTATTTGCATGGATGATATATTTGTTTATATTTCCCCTATATCTGCATAATCCCCCTTTTCCATGTGTAACCCATGCTTATGCTTATGTTCACACACTTGTAGAAAATTCTCCATGTACACTTCACACCACGTTCACCTAAGATCACATATATCCGCATGTTGCACTCATCCCCCATCCATACTTGGTGTACCTTTGGTACTTGTACTTTGCTCCCTGTCTGGCATAATCAAGAAAGGCATTATCATCATAAGACTAATAAGAGAATTATGCATGATTCACATGACATCACCAAAGATCATTGTTATTTACCAAATTTTACCCAGTAACTGGAGGGTCACTTCGTGATGGGCGCTGGTTCGAGAGGTCGCAGTTAGCCTAAGCGATATGACTCTCACCTTCCACTGGCCAAGTACCTTTGACGTATATCAAACGGTTCCCCCGCATTGTACCGCTTGATCGAAGTCATGACGGGACGTATATCACAGGGAATTCGTTCACGGATGTCGAGTATATCGAATTTTCTCTTACACGTACCGTCCCCATGAGGTATATGGTGAGACAATTCACGTACACTCAGGTATATCAAATGGCTTGTCAACACGTGACGATTGCCCGCAAGAGCAAGACATATATCATGGAAGTCACGCCAAAGGGAGGAACCCATGACGATTCACCTAACCAACTGCATACTCGCATATAGGTGGCATACCTAGGACACGCACTTTAGATTTTCGATTTCAACTCGAAACTCTGCCAAAATTCTGGGTCGATCTGTCGCCCAAATTTTTGCGCATTTTTAAAATGGGACCCTATTTGTGAGCCTGGTTACAAGTCCAACCATAGCGTTGCATATATTAAAAACCTTGCTTTTCCAGGGTTGGGTCCCGTCTGGCATTGCATTTAGGAGAATTAAATACAAGTGAGAACATAATAATCATGTTGAGTTTCGTACCCAAAAATATTTCTCCCTTCTTTATCAAAAATCCAAAAACATTTCTCCTTTCTTTATCAAAACTCCAAAAACATATATCCCTTCTTTATCAAAAATCCAAAAACATTTCTCCCTTCTTTATCAAAAATCCAAAAATAGTTTCTCCCTTTTTTTCTCAAAAATAAATCTCATCCTACGCCTTCTGAGGTCGATTACAAGCCCTTGGCTTGGCTCCCTATTGGCTTCGATCTTCAGTCAAATCCCCCTAGAGTTTCGTCCGTTCCTCGACCAATTCTTTCGAGTTCAGAATCCATCCACTTTCCATGGAGAATACAGATCAAGCACCAGTCATACAGCCGGATCTGATGACAGTCCTGGCTCAGCTCGTGTCCCATATTGACAACCTCCAAACTGAGGTCCGAGAGATGCAACGAAACCAGGTTCCTATTCCTTAAGAGCCCGAGGCCCTATTCCCTCGTGCTATGGGTCCACCCGAGCCTATCTGGGTTCCCGAAGAATATCAGCACGCTCCACGTGCCCCTCTTATCAATGTGCAGCCGCCTTCCCAGATTCTAATGCCAAACATTGCCCAGCCTATGGCTAACCTGCCTATGGTTGCTGATCCAAAAGAGGAGGAGTTGAATAAAGTCAAAGAGGATCTCAAGATGCTCACCAAGAAGTTTGACCAAGTCAGGATCTCTGGGAATTACATGGACTACACCCACATGTCTCCTTATCCTAAAGAGAGGTTACCTGAGAAGTTCAAGATGACAAATATCAAGAAGTTTGGAGGGAGTGGACCCCCGATTGTTCATCTTCGCAGTTATCATCGTTCCATGACTCTAATAGGGGCTTCTGAAGAAGCGATGGCCCAATTGTTTTAGCAAAATTTGAAGGATATTGCCCTCCGATGGTTTTTATCTCTTGAGGAATCCAGAATTCGTAGGTGGGAGGATGTAGCCCGAGAATTCATGTCGCAATATAAATACAATGAAGAGATTTAGGTCACCCATCGTGATTTAGAGATACTCAAGCAGAATCCAGGAGAATCAGTCAATAACTTCATAACCCGGTGGAGGGAGTAGGCAGCTACCATGACTAATCGGCCATCCGAGGAAGAACAGGTCAACATAGTGAAGAAGAACTTCTTTCCCCATGTCCGAATGACGATAGGAGGACAATACTATCCCCACTTCCGAGGTCTCAGAGAAACTGGAGTAGAAATCGAGGAAAGCCTCGTTAAAACAGAGGTTGAACCAAAAAAGATGTCCGGACAGTTCAACCCTAGAAGTATGACAAGTCTGCCACTGCTACAGTCTCAACCATTAACAACATCTCTCAACCAACCACATCATGGGCACCAGAAAGCCTCCCTGCCCCCATCTGAAGGGAATACACTGAGCTCCATGCTCCCCTATACAAAGTTTACCAAGCCCTCTTAAGCCGAAACCTCATCAAACCCTTGGATCCACGTCCATTGTCGAATCCACCCGCAAGAAACTTCAACGTCAATGCTCATTACGCCTTTCACCAAACTGTCGTCCATACCACCGGCCAATGCTTTCACCTCCGAAACATAATCCAAGATCTCATTGACCAGGGTACCATCGCCCCACCAGCCAATCCTAAGCTAAACACTACTCACAATCCACTTCCAAATCATACCAATGCCATCTTCTTAAAAGAAAACCCAGATTTCGATCCATCAACTCAAATCCCACCAATATACTCTCCTAAACCTCTTCCAATTTGCCCATATTTCCTCCTACACCCTACTAGCCTCGTTGATCAGGCGCTGTCACTCCTTACCAGAGCATGCATCGCTGTCCGTACCCGTTCTGAAAATGGAAGTATGGAATTGTCAGAGGTGTTAAACCAACTCCTAGAGTTCGGGCTGAAATTGCCCTCACAGATGGTCATCGATTTCTAGAGGTTCAGCACACTGTTCTTGGAAGCACGAAAGTGGGATCGAGATTCAGACAGGTGGGTGGTACCAACCGAAGAAGTCAACCTAGATGATGTTGTCCAGACTATGGCAAAATTATTCGGGCAAACCAACGGGATTTGTAGTATCACCGGGTTACTTAACACTTTGAAGCTACAAGGGCGTTTAGTCCCTTCAATCACACATATCCCCACAGAATGGGAGGACCTGTATGAAGAAGCCGTTGAAATTATGGAATGCATTGACTTTATATGGAAAGACAAAATTGTTTCCAACGGATGGGGGGGAGGGGGAAGAATTCTAAGATTAGAGTAAAGAACAAGTTTCAGGAAGAGCTGGCCCCGTAGCCGACATATGTGGGATGACATCATTTGAAGAACTCCTTGAAGAAATAAACAGGGTGGCAGAACAAACTGAGATCGATGAGGAAATGGGATTCATGTTCTTTCCTTCTTCAGTAAATCACATGACCAGATCAGGGTGACATTACCAGGTTCCAAGCTCACTACCAGCAAATGACAAGGGGAAGGGCATTGAAGACCTTCCTATGCCGGAGATGACCATTGATGATAGCAAGATCCTCGATCAACTAAAGAAAAATCAAGCTAACATCACTCTATAGGGACTTTTCATGTCTTCCCGGCTACACAGAAATTATTTAATCAAATTGCTCACTGGACCCACAGTTCCTCCCACTACCTCAATAGAAGAAGCGGTAAATATGGTCAGATCCTTGACCTCTACCCGAATTCTATCATTTTCTGAAGAAGAAATCCCCAGAATTGGGTCAAATCATAATCATGCATTCAACATCTCCGTCGAAGCTATGGGGAGGGTCGTTCCACTTTCCCTTATCGATAATGGATCCGCCTTGAATGTGTGCCCTCTGAGAACCTTCAAGTGTTTAGGCCAGAAAGAAAGCAACCTCGCTCCAACCTCCACCGATGTACGTGCCTACGATAATACCCATCGTGAGGTGATGGGATCCATAAAACTTGTAATAGGGGTTGGCCCTATAAATCTTGTCATTGAATTCCAAGTCATAGACATCCCAACTTGTTTCAACCTATTGCTCGGACGACCCTGGCTCCACAATATCAATGGTGTGTCTTCCTCACTCCATCAGAAATTGAAGTTCTTCATCGACGGGCGAGTCATCACCATTTTGGACGATGATAAAAATGTCGAGGGTGCAAGCACCAGCAGTCCAATCCTTGAGATACAACACGGGTCAAATGATATGCTCATATCAGGATTTCGAGTTGAGCCACACCTACTCCTGGTGGGGGACGGTTTCAAAGAAAGGGTTTGTCCAGAATATGACCCTCGTGGAAATGTCAATGTGATTCATATGTTCAGAAACATGCACTAAAAGGCAGCAAGGGATACTCGAGCCCATCGAACTGAAGAAAGCTTTCCCTCCTTGTGGCTTGGGGTATCAACCATCAGAACAAGATCTCAAAATAATCCACCATTCTCTACCAAAGAGACGATTAGACTGCACTCGAACTATCTCAAGAGACTCCTTGAATAGGCAATTCATCAAAGAAGGCGAAGACTTCCCCTTTGCGGTTTTCCAGAGCCATGGTATGACCACACAGACAAGAAGAGGAAGCCATGAATGGAGATCTTTTTTCCAAGACAGCTACCCATGGGCCAAAAGTTTCCAGCACCGTGTACAACCACTCATCAAAGATACCAAAGAGACTGAGGAAAGTGATTCCGAAGATTCCTTCAACTTACAGACACTGGGGCTGGCACTCTGCATGGTTCATTCAGGCACTACATCAATGGATCCATCCCGTCTGATTAAAGCTGCTGATGCACCCCTCCTCAACTGGCATACTGCTCCAGTCCTACCTCTTGAAATCCCCCCTAACCCCAATGTTTACCCTATTTCTTCTTCTGTTGTCTATCCTTGTTCAAATGTAATCGAGACCTCTTTTGATAAGGTTCTCAATGTTGTTTTTCCTATCAATGAAATAAATGAAGATTCTGAGTATCTTCCTGTGCCTTACATTAACTGCTTGGATTCTAATAAAACTTTTGATGATGATGATTTTGCAAATGAACAATTCTTAACTGATCTAAATAAGGTTAATAATAAATAACATCACCGCGTTCAAGTTAATGAAGAAGAGACTGTTGTTATTAATCTCGGTTCTAGTAGCCAACTGCGCAAGATTAGGATAGGAGTCACCCTTGACGAGCATGAGCGTGAACAATTCGAAGAATTACTGAAGGAGTTCGTGGATGTATTCGCATGGTCCTATGATGATATGCCCGACATTGATCCTGAAATAGCTTAGCACGAGATCCCCACTCTCCCAAATTACAAATCGGTTAAACAAAAATTGAGAAAACTCCGCACCCAATGGTCGTTCAAGGTAAAAGAAGAGGTGGTCAAACAGTTGAACGTGGGTTTCACTCGTGTGATCCAATATCCCACATGGCTAGCCAACATTGTACCTGTGCCGAAATCAGGAGGGAAGGTTCGAATGTGTGTAGACTACCGAGATTTAAATAAAGCTTCTCCTAAGGATGATTATCCGCTACCCAATATCGACATGATTGTGGATAACAGAGCTAGTCATGTTATCAAGTCATTCGTCGACGGGTTTGCTGGATAAAACCAAATCAGGATGCACCGAGACCACCAAGAAAAAACCGCATTCATCACTCCATGGGGAACCTTTTTCTACACTGTCATGCCATTTGGTCTCAAGAATGTTGGGGCTACCTACCAAAGGCCTGCCATAACCATCATGTACGATCTGATTCATAAAGAGGTCGAGGTTTATATGGACGATATGATTATCAAGTCCAGAACTAGAGAAGTCCATGTTCCTCTTCTCCGGAGGTTCTTCGAACGACTGCGACGGTATCAGATGCGACTTAATCCACAAAAGTGTGTCTTCGGCGTTACAAAGGGAAAACTCTTGGGATTCATGGCCAGCGAAAAGGGGATAGAAACAGATCCTGCAAAGCTGAAGGCCATACTTGAGATGCCACCACCCCGAATAGAGAAAGAAGTCCGAGGTTTTCTTAGGAAATTACAATATATCAGTCGGTTCATCAGCCAGCTAACCTCCATCTCTGAACCAAACTTCAAGCTCCTCCAAAAGGATTCAACCAAGGTTTGGAACGAGGACTGTCAAGAAGCTTTTGACCGAATCAAACAATATCTGACCTAACCTCCAGTGCTCATGCCACCACAGTCTGGTCTCCCTTTGCTCCTATACCTAAACATAACCGACACTACAGCCGGGGCTTTGCTAGCCCAATACCTTGAGGACTCCCATATAGAAAGATCCATCTATTACGCCAGTCACAAAATGGTCGGGTACGAGGTCAACTACACTACTTTGGAGAAGGCGTGTGTTGTACTTGTTTGGGTCACCCAAAAGTTGCCACACTACATGCTCGCCTTCCCCATCAAACAAGTATCCCGAATGGACCCCATCAAATACCCGCTTAAGAAACCCGCCTTATCCAGTTGAAGGGCCCGATGGTTGATGTTCCTAATTGAGTTTGACATCGTGTACGTCACATAGAAATCTGTTAAAGGAAGATCCATCTCTGACTACCTCGACGATTACCTTGTAGAAGAAGAAGAAGATGTTCGGATCTCCGAATTCCCAGATAAAAATATCCTATGCACCGCTCAAGACGGCCTTCGATGAAAAATGTTCTTTGACGGAGCTACCAACAAAAAGGGATATGGCATTGGGATACTTCTGATCGCCCCAGATGACTCTCGCTCTCTCATCGCCATTAAGTTGGATTTCCCTTGCACCAACAACATGACGAAATACGAGGCATGCATAGTAGGCCTTAAAGTTACTCTCAAGAAAGGTATTCAATACCTTAATGTCTACGGGGATTCTGCCCTTATCATCGGTCAGGTGCTCAGAAAGTGGAACGTCAAAGACGAAAAACTCCAACCCTTTCATGCCTAATTAGAAGAGTTAGTCTCCATATTCTGAGATATCACCTTCCATTACCTACCCCAAGAAAAGAATAACCTAGCCAATGATCTCGCTACCTTGGCCTCCATGGTCGACATGCTCGAGGGAATAACAATGACCCCCTTCCTAGTTTAAAAGAAAGACAAGTCGACCCATTACTACCATATTGAGCTTGTCTCCACCCAAGATCCCGAACCAGTCGATTGTTGGTACTATGATATCTGGTGCCTCCTCAAATATGGTAGGTATCCCGAGGGTTCCAATAAGAAAGATCGAACGAACCTCCGAAGGCTGGCCGCCCAATACATCATCTGTCATAAAGCTCTACTCAAGAGGAACATCAATTGAATTCATCTACACTGTATCGTAGGGGTGGAGATTGAAAAGATAATGCAGAAAATCCATAGCGGGGAATGCGGGCCCCACATGAATGGTCACATGCTCGCCAAGAAGATCATCCGACAGGGATACTGCTAGACCACCATGACCTAGGATTGCACCGCCTATGTCTGGAGATGCCTAAAATGCCAACAATTCTCCAATCTTCAACACCTACCTCTACAAGAATTATACAACATGACCTCTCCCTGGCCGTTCTCCACCTGGAGTGTCGACATCATAGGGAAGGTTACACCAAAGGCTTCAAACAGAAATGAGGTCGTCCTAGTTTCCATTGATTACTTCACCAAATGGGTTGAAGCTGAGTTATATGCAGTGTTGAATGCCAAGAAAGTGGACAAATTCCTCAAGAAGAATATTATTTGTCGATATAGGGTCCCGCACGAGATAGTATCAGATAACGGGTTGCATTTCAAAGCAGAAGTCATAGAAGTAGTCAACGAGTACGGGATTTAGAGACAAAAATCTTCTCCCTACCGACCTCAGACCAATGGTGCAGTTGAAGCCGCCAACAAGAACTTCAAAGCTATCATCAGCAAGATGACGAAAGTTGTAGGGATTGGGCCGACCAGATCTCGTATGCCCTTTGGGGCTATCAAACCTCAATCCAAGCCTTTACTGGGGCTACCCCTTACTCCCTGGTTTACGGCATGGAAGCAGTCCTACCTGTGGAGCTGTAAATACCCTCGCTACGCGTCATGCTCGAAAATAAAGTTAGCGAAGAAGACTGATGCCAAAGTCGTCTTGATGAGCTAGCCCTCCTAGATGAAAGAAGATTAAAAGCTCTTTACCACATATAGGGGTACCATTGCCGAATAGCGCGATCATTCAACAAGAGGGTCAAAGACCGCGGTGTCCGGGAGGGGGATTTAGCCCTCAAAGAGATAATAGAGCCCATTTGGGACCCTAGAGGAAAATTCAAGCCCAATTGGAGCGGACCCTGCATTGTGAAGAAAATCTTATCCGGCGGTGCCGCCATGCTCACTGACCTAGATAAGGAAGAGATGGCTCATCCAGTCAACCTAGACCATCTCAAGAAATTCTACCCCTAGTCCGAAATCTCGGTGAGCTATGACTCTTCTCATCTCCCTTCTATTCTAAAAAAAAAACTCTTCATTTCCCTCTACCCAGAACTACGTGGGCCTGATCCTCTGCAAAAAGAATTTAAAAAAAAAGAACTTTTTCAAAAACCCCAGAGGTACGTAGGCAGCTTATACACCTCACATGAGTGCGGCCCTTTCTTTTTCATAAAATACCATTCTTTTTTACCTCCGAGAACGACAATTTATTCTAAATAATACTTGAACAAAATGATTATGTATGCCTTAACGATCGGTGTAGATAATTCAAAATTACAAAATTCATCGAAAGGCACAACTGGATGATCAGAAACTTGCTTATTTCATTAATAAGAAAATTCGGCACGAATTACATAAGAAAAGGAACGGATAACTCCCTTCCCCCTACTACCATAAAAGCAAAATAAAATCCCCACATTTATTACACAAATAAACTCCCCAGGAGTCCTACCCACAGCTACCAGAGGCGCCTACACCCTCATCATCTACATCCTGAGGTCCCCAAGTTTCCCCTGCTTGAATAGAGTGCCGTAAACATTCCATGGACTGATAAGCCCGAACCATCTTCAAAAAGACCACAACACCCCATTCCATGGTGTTAGATAAAACAAACCATCTTTGTCCAGTCACCACTGCCAATATCTTGCTGACTACTTTCCTCCACAACCACTTCATATAATTTTTGGGAACATGCCAAACTTTCCTGGCAAAAAATTCCTCGTAGGTAGGACAAACTTCATCCAACCCAAAGTGAAATACGTGGTCTTCGGGGTACCAGAATTGTACAGCCGCCACCAGCACGTTCCACTCAATAGGCCGATTGCGCCACAAGGAGACTCGACGCATGTTGAAAGCATCATAGTCGACATTATAAGAGCACATTACTTCCAAGGCTTCGAGGTAATTGGCAAACTCAATGCTACCAGGGAGCGTCATTTTGTAAGGCTAAGAAATAATGGGCAAATAGGTGAAAATTCAAAGGTGTGATGAAAACACTCCACCCTTACCCATTTTTATACTTGAGAACCCTCACAAGAGACATAATACCTGCAGAAATCGAAGGGAATCCTACCCCACAAGGTACCAAAGACTGAAGAGGGTACCATTCAAAGCTTTGAATTGATGGGACTGGACTGAACTACCGATAGGCAGGTCAGGGTGCTTGCCGATCGGCAACCCCCCCATTTTAGAAACTTCCTCTTTTTCATCTTTTGTCAAATCAGAGAACTTAATAAAAATAAATTGATATTCTCAACAGAATTTCAAAATCACTTTAATTTACCCTTTTTAATCAAAAACTTTCCTTCAAAATATCTCAAAAATATTCCTTTTTACGGTCTCAGCAACAAAGTAAAAAGTGCATGTGCATGCATTCATTCATCATTAATAAAAGATAATCAAAAAACACCATTGCATTGCATATATCTATTTTCTGTGTTACATCATCTTTGCAAGAAATAAAAAGAAAAAATAAAAACAACGGGACTCAACCCGAACCCACATTCTCTCTCTCTCTCTCACCCACCTTTCTCTCTAAGAGCTGTAATAACCCATAATTTTGAGGGCTTTATTTATGAATATGGTATATAATTTTAATAATATTATTATTTTATTAATCGGGATATTGATATTATATTTATTTTTATTTGAAGTGAATGGAATATTTAAATACATATTTAATTGTCTTTTGGGCATTTTGTAATGGTTTAAATATGTAAAGTTGACAATTTTGAAGTAAAAGGCAATATAGTAATATAGATTAGCTTATTCTCTAAGCTATGGTTTGAGAGAGAGACTATATAAGGAATATTATGGGTGATTGATTATAAGGAAAGGGAGATGAAAAAGAGAGGCCAAAAACGAAATCCAAAGAGGCAAAAACGAGTGGAATGGGAAGAACCAATTTGAAATGTTTAGATCTTCTTTTTGAGTGCATTCGAATGAGATTTGAGAAAAAACTCAGAACACATACTTGACTCAATTTTTCGTGTAGAATCCAAATTTGAAGTCAGATTAATGATTGGAATAATATTTGGATCTAATTTTTCTGAGTTTTGAAAATATGACTATTTGGGGTTATCTCGTGTTGGGGCTAGAACATGATTTGATTATTTTTGCGAAAGGAAAGTGATAGTGCGATCAGATTTTGAGGCTGAATTTATGCGATGATTCATGTGATGATTTTGAGGTATGGGGTTTTACACTATATGCTCCTTTAAATCTCTCGAAAGTTATTTCGTTGATTTCATGTTTAATTGAACTCATATTTGAATTATTAAATTCATTAAAATATGGAAAAATAATTGTTGAAATTATTTTGATTCATGTGGTATTATTCATGTTTTTATTGAGCACGTTGTGATGAGATTTTAATATGGCACGGAGGTTGGGCACCCGCCAAAATTCTTGCTTCCTAGGGCTATGACTTGATAAAGCATATGCGGATGGGGTGAGGCCTGGTGACCCATTGATGTGCTGTTGAGAAATTTATTGATAAATGCTATTGAGATTTGCATTTGATTTGAATATTCGTACTCGTATTGTTACGTTTTATTCACCGCTAATATATTTGTTGAGCATCTTTCCTATCATATTGTGTACTTCCCCATATTTTCTTTTAGTTGGCAGGTTAGCGTGGATTTGAGCTCTATGGACCAATTGGGATGATTTTAGCGTGGATTATTTTGGGAAGAATATTTTTTGGAAGATTTGTATTATTTTATTATGTTGTATAGAGCATTGGTGATTTATATTATTTCGAGAGACTTTGTTATATTGAGTTTGAAGAGTTGAGATTAGTGGATTTATATTATTGTGGGATTCTTTTAGATGCTTTATACCTTGTTGATTGATGGATTTTAGTTTAGTTTTATCGATAGTGGCGCTCCATTCGCTCTCCCCGAGCGGGCAGGGTGTTACAAGAGCTTCCACCCCTGCGACATGCTTTCTTCCCCCTTCGGCGAGACGACACACCACCACTACCCGAGCTCGAGTCCTCTTCGGACGAGGCAAACGACACTAAGCAAGAAGGAACAGGAACTGCATCCCGAATATGGGCAGTCATCGAAGATATTCCGTCTCTGATGTCCCTTAGCCAAGTGGTCGACACCCGACTTGTTGCAAGAAAAGGCAAAATTAGTATCAAAACAGAGATGACCAAAACAGAAAAGAAAGAAAGAGAGGAACAGAAAGGTATACCGCAGGTCGAAGGACCTCCTCTGTTAAACCCAACTCCTCTAGATCCATCGCATGAGGACGGTGAAACATAGGCCCCATCCCTCCATCAGCCCTCCGAATGTTGTATGAAGGGGTATGCAACCACACAAAAGGAACCTCCAAGGTCGCCGTCACCGCAGATGTCGTCGGACCAGTGCCACTATGGGAATATCCCACCGCCCGACTCGAACCCGTAGGAAGGAAACGCATGGCACCATATATGCTGGGCGCCATCAACTAGCTCGTCACAAAGTCCATATAGTCATACGGTGCAGCCATATCGGTGTACAACAAGTAGGACTCACCAATCATCGCCGTGATCCTCTCATCCTTCGATAGCTGTCGCCCTCACCTCATAGACGTAGGAGGCTACGCAGGTGGCACCACCACCTCCTCCTCAGCAATATGACGAACTACTCGCTCCCCGAGGTACCAAGAATGGCCAAACTCATGCGCTAGCAAATGCCTCATCCGCGCATTCACCCTAGTTGCCCCCGTATCCTGAATGGCTGTCCCCCAGGGATAAAAGGTCACCTGAAAATGTCCAAGCAAGAATAAATCAATACAAGATCATAAGGTACAAAAACCAAGACTAAAATGGAAAGAGTCTTACCCTACCACTGGTCAGCTCATTCAAGACCTGACGCATCGCCTTCAGGGAGAGAGATCCCTTCGACTGCCGATTGGCCTTACGCCATCGATACAATTGACAGAAGTCCCCAACAATGTCGTCCTTTAAAGCGATCAGTGGGGTATTGCACCCAATCACCTCATAAAACCATGTCTAAATTTAGAAAACAAAAAAGACGGATAAGGAAAATGCGAATGCATGAAAGGAAAATACGGATACATGAAAAGAAATGCGCAAACTGAAGAATACCTCAAGAAGGTACGTGGTCCCAGTAAAGGTCTGTTGGTAGCACCGGCTGAATGCATCCAGAGAAGAGTAAAGGGTTGCAAAAGTCAGACTCCCCCAATCATAGAAAGGGATGTTTGAAAACATCCTCAAGTACGACAAGAACCACAAATGGACGACGTCACCGCTCGACGCCACCATGAAACCTCCCAATACCAACAGAATAAATAACCGGGCCATCTGCCTCACTTGCAGCCTGTCCTCCACATCAATCACCCTACTCAGCAGAACATCCTTCAGCAGGGATAACCGGATAGAATCCCCAGAAACTATCCTCCCTACATCACCAAGTACCGCATGCACTGCCTCCGGTCTAACCCGTAAAGTGCGATCCACCTCTATCTGCTCTCCATCATAATCTAACCCCAACAACTACTGCACATCTGTGGGAGTCACAGTCATCTCCCCGAAGCTGAAATGGAAGGTGTGGGTAGTATCCCACCAACTCTCTCCCAAAGCGCACAGGACCGCTGTCGAACGAGGCATCTCATCCAGCACCGATGCCAACCTCCCAAAACCCGCTGATGATACCACCCAACACACCATAGGTGGGAGATGCTCCCAGACATCCCCGAGCCCCATTGTCCCATGAGCACGCATGTTCTTCAAAGAAATATCAGATTGGCAAAAAGAAAAAGTCTCATCAAAAGTCAAGAAAGAAAGAAAAATACCAAAAAGAAAGGAATGCCAAAAATAAAGGAAAAGTCGGGCTACTTGCATAACCGCAGGGACTCACTCTCGAAGAGTGATGACGCAATGGCTCCCGCAGTAAGCTCCGCTCATCCGTAACAGGCTCAAATGCATCAAAGGAGTTTTCACTCCCAAAAGCAAGAGGCGCCCTAGCCCTCCACTCCATATTCGCCCAGTCATCAACGATCAACCACTCCCGGTGGACTGCAGTGCTCACAAAAGCAGCCATTTCTTGAAGATCAGAATTATAAAAGCTGTTAATTTCCCTTTTAGATAAATGCGGAAGCGTTAGGAAGATGATGGTTCAATAAAATATATCAAGTAATGTATTCACTTAAACCGATTAATTAATCCAAGTCCTAAAATTTGCCTAAGTCATATTCATCAATATTAGCAAGTTAGGCGAAACCAAAATTTAGCAAATGACTTGAATTAAACAACATTACCAAATATTTAATTTAATTCCAAATTAATTGAGTGTGATAATTGAAACCGAATTTTATCTTGAATTAGTTTAAGAATGTGTTCTAAGTTATGATGCAAGATAAAATAAACAATATCACACTACGCCGAGATGTACGAGGAAAAACTCAAGACGGGAAAAAACCTCGGACGGCCCTAGCCACAAGTCCACTAGATATGGAATTACAATTACAAGACAGATAGAGTTACAACGACTGACTCGATCCCTCTCAAGCCTCGACGCTTCTTCTTGTAGACACCTCTTCCTAGCGGGCAACCTCGGAACTCCACCGCGGTCTCGGAATCCACCGATGGGACTTTCTATGGTCACCGTCACCCTAGCAAGGAGCCTTTCTCCAAGTGGGTAGAATCTCAACAAAAAGTCTTCTTCTTTGATGGATGTAGAAGCAAACCAAAACTTCTCTTCTTGAATTCGGTAGAGATAAACCGGTGCCAAAACTCCACGCAATTGATAAGTATATATGAACTTGGAATAAATTCAATTGGGTGTAAACACTAGAGTGATGAAAATATTTCTCTAAAAATCTCACTCAAAACATGAACATTTTCCTAAACAATTTTTGCTCTCAAATTCTCTCTTAGAGATAAACTAGGATGGAAAAGTTATGGAAATGTTGGTTTGGAAAATGTGATTCCCGCACTTCATAAAGTCTGAAAAAGTTGGTTAAAAACCAAGTGGGGAAGTGGGTGAAAAACTGCCAAAAACTGTTCCCGCCTGACAGTTCGTTCGAACGACATTTCGTTCGAACGAACTCTCGTTCGAACGAGACTTCTAACGACACACCAGTATGGACTTCGTTAGAATCTCGTTAGAAACCTCGTTAGAACGAACAAGTTCGTTCGAATGACATTTCGAAGGACAGACCAGTTTAGACTCGTTGGTTCGTTCGAACGACATCTGGTTCGAACGAAAAAACTCGTTCGAACGACATATCTAACGAACCACCAGAAAGATTGAAAAATTCGATTTTGGCCCAGAAAACTTTATGAACTTAATTTAAAGTTTTATATGATTTCTTTCTTAAACAAAACACAGTTTTTATAAAAGCTAACACCCAATAAACTTTGTTCCAAGCTCCGATATAAATATAATTGCATTCATACCTTGGGAGCATGAAACCATAGTTGATGACATAAAACCGGCACATTTGATGAACCTTTATATTCTTTGCCGCTACGTCTTCAACAAACACTTCATAGGCTTGAGAGTATTATAATTACATACTTTCCTATGAATAAATGTTTTTGTCCGGAATTGAACCAAAACTACAAATGGACTCAATTGGAAATTTGTGTCCTTACAAATCTCCCCCTTTGGCTATTCCGGGACAAAAACCAAACAAAAATCCTAAAGGGCCGTCAAGCTCTACTAGACTCAAAACATAACATAACCCACCCATAACTTGACTCAACCCAAGGATTAAACACTTTGCCTTTAGACAATGCCGCTTTAGTAGAATACCTGCACACTTAAGCAAACTCATCAAATGCATAGGGAATATCAAAGAATTAAATGCAATTAATTAATTACTCCCCCTAAATTAATTCTCCCCCTACTTAGAAAGACGTCTCCCCCTAAGATAAATCTCCACCAAACTAAGATACGATTATAATAGGATAAGATACCATTTCTCTCCCTTTTTGTTCAGGAATAGGCAAAGGATAAAGAACTAATAAACAAGTTGAAGCTTAAAGTGTTAAGACATTAGAGCATATGGGCAATAAAAGCAAGGCAAAGACAAACAAATATCATATATATATGAACTAGAAATATACCATTGAAGCACTTGCATATATATATATGTAGATATAAACACACACATGACACAAAATACAATAAGTTTGCTCACTCGTATGGCAAAAATGTGTCATATGGAAACGTAAGTGTAGGGGTGTGAACTAGCAACAATTAAAATTAGACCCAAACACTTAATAAACATTCACGGAGTTCTCATTTGATTGCAAACTTTATCACATTTAAATATAACCTCATGTGACAATATGAAGATTGAACTCAATGAACAAACATACACAATGCATACAAGCTTAGCATGATGATGATTCTACAAACCAAATAGAGTCATGACATTAAAGACAACTAGGATAAACGGACATTGTGCAAACCATTGATATACCATCCAATTCTCCCTCAATAAGCATATATATTCTTGTGCTTTTGAATGAATATATCAAACAAACATAGGCCTTGGCAATTGTTTTCATTTTAATGCCAAATATTCTGTTTTTAGGCCTTTGGATCACGTATTTCTTTTAGATCCAATAAACGGTGGCTTACAATCGCAAAGGATTTAATTCATCCTTTCGGAGCCCTTCCCCGTGCACATTTTATTTATCATGTTTTCATTTTTCACACAACTCTCACATGCAACGGATTTTGACATGCACTAGTCCTCCTAGGTCATAGATATGTAGATGACTAGATTGGTAGGAGAACACCTCAAAAAGCTCAAATATAACATGTGACATTAAGATTTCAAAAGAGCTAGTGCATGTGTGAATAGAGGCATATAAAAATATAATCCATTTAAACAATACAAACTCCAACTACTCCATATAAAGCATGGTAAAGAACATTTTAAGGATTGAAAATCTAAACCAAAAGTTCTAGCCACGTGGAAGCGTAAAATATGGGATTCAAACACAAATATATGCCACATAAAGTGTGTCAAACTAAAATACACACAAAGTAAAATCTTTTTGAGTTTTTAACATTTTTAAGCAAAAATAAATATTTACTCAAAAGGACAAACAAAAATCATTTGTATTTTTCATGAAGCTTAAATGACATAAATAAAACACAAATGATAAACAAAAATCTTTTTATATTTTTCAATTAGTTCAAACACAAAATATAATACAAAAAGATAAACAAGTCATAATTTCTAGCATGGGATATAAACTAAGGCAATGACTAGAAAATGACTAAAACAAGCATACATTTAGCATGTGAATATAGCATTAAGTACAAAAGCTAAAGTATGCAAACACTAACACATTCATCCTTTAGATTTAGCAAGGGAAGAAGCATGTGAAAGTAAATGAGAATCAATAACCCTATTTTGCAAGGCAACCAAGTCGGATTTCCTAACCCAAATTAATGGAGAATGACTATCTTGGGGTGTAGGAACTTTCACTACCGTGGTTACATTACTATGGGATTTTCTAGAAATTCGTTTAAGATCAAGAAAAAATTTCCTAAGATGACCTTGTCGACCACAATGTGTACAAGTGAGAACATGTCGAAAAGATTTACTTAAGGAGTGATCTTTAAATGTATTCCTAGTAGATTCTCCTAAAACATTGGTTTGGGCATTATGAGTAAATTCATTACAAGTATTGAAGCCTAAACCGCAAGTGTCATTTTTAATTTGGATCGTTCCTAACATTTTATCTAGTTTTTCTGAACGACACTCCAAATCAAATTTGACATTACTAGAGTCTTTTAATTTATCTTGTAATTCTAAAATGTTAGACTCTAATAAAGCATTTCGCTCTTCAAAAGCAAGAAGCTCCTTTTTCAAGGATTCCATTAAACCCCTAAGGCTATCTCTTTCGCCTTCTACATAATCAAGCTTCTCTTGAAGAGTCCTCACATGTGTCCTAAGATCTTCTATTAATGCATTTTCATCAACGACCTTGACACTCTCTCTTAAACTAGCTTCTAACTTCAAATTAGCTATTTTCAATTTAATAGATTCAGTATACAGTTCTTGAAAAGCATTTTGAAGTTCACTCATATCAACCTCATCTTCATTTTCACTCTCACTTTCTTCTTCACTCTCACTATCATCAAAAATAAGAGAATCATGTACAATGACCTTGGAAGTAGCATGTGCTATCGTTTCATCAATCGATGAGTTCTCACTATCACTCATATGACTAGCGATAAAAGCCACAAAATTTTTCTTAGTGGGGGAATCGGGCTTCTCTTCCTTATCACTATCACTAAGGGTTGCATTATATGAAATAGGTCGCTTACCATCTTTCCTTAGTTTAGTGGGGCACTCATAAGCCCTATGGTCATAACCTTCACAACCAAAACACTTATCAGACTCGTCCCTATCTAAATTGTCGTTGCTAGGTTTAGGGATCTTCTCGGCTTTGGAAATCTTCTCGCTTTTATCATGTTTAGAAGTATCAAATTTCTTAAAATCATTTTTAATTTTATCTTTGTTAAATTTAAGAAATTTTCTAAATTTACGAGCAAATAAAGCCATGTCTTCCGAGTCACTATCACTTTCGCTCTCTACTACTTGTTTGACCTCTTTTCGGGCTTTTAAAGCAACACCCTTTTCAATTTTCTTTTCAGTTTTAGAGGGAAACATATCTAGTTCATAGGTTTGTAAATCACCTACAAGCTCTTCTAATTTCGTAGAGGCTAAAGTGGGTAAAGAATTTAAAACGGTCACTTTAGGAATAAATCTATCGGGTAGGGACCTTAAAATTTTCTTTACAACACAGTCGTCAGGTATTTTCTCTCCCAAGTTAAAAGATGAATTAACAATATCAGAAAGTATAGCATAAAATTTATCAAAAGTTTCTTTTTCATCCATTTTGATAGTTTCAAATTGAGTGGTGAGGTTTTGGAGTTTTGAAGCTTTAACGACACTAGTTCCTTCATGAGTTGATTGTAAAATATCCCAAGCTTCTTTAGCGGTTTATCACGTCATAATACGTCGAAATTCATCCGGTGCGACAGCGCTAAATAAGGCATTTAAACCTCGGGAATTAAAGTTAGCAAGTTTAAACTCATTTTCAGTGCATCTATCGGCGGGTTTTATAACACGTTCATTTTCAACTAAGTAAGTTGGTGGGGAATACCCGGTAACAACAGACATCCAAACTCTCTCGTCGATAGATTTTAGTGTCGATCTCATTCGCGCTTTCCAATACGCGTAGTTTGAACCATCGAAAATAGGAAATTTTGAAAAAGGTGAAAAATCCATTTTAGCCAAAAATTATTTAAAAAGATCGTTAACGAAATAATTTATCGCTTTGGCTCTGATACCAATTTGTAAAAGCTGTTAATTTCCCTTTTAGATAAATGCGGAAGCGTTAGGAAGATGATGGTTCAATAAAATATATCAAGTAATGTATTCACTTAAACCGATTAATTAATCCAAGTCCTAAAATTTGCCTAAGTCATATTCATCAATATTAGCAAGTTAGGCGAAACCAAAATTTAGCAAATGACTTGAATTAAACAACATTACCGAATATTTAATTTAATTCCAAATTAATTGAGTGTGATAATTGAAACCGAATTTTATCTTGAATTAGTCTAAGAATGCGTGCTAAGTTATGATGCAAGATAAAATAAACAATATCACACTACGCCGAGATGTACGAGGAAAAACTCAAGACGGGAAAAAACCTCGGACAACCCTAGCCACAAGTCCACTAGATATGGAATTACAATTACAAGACAGATAGACTTACAACGACTGACTCGATCCCTCTCAAGCCTCGACGCTTCTTCTTTAGACACCTCTTCCTAGCGGGCAACCTCAGAACTCCACCGCGGTCTCGGAATCCACCGATGGGACTTTCTATGGTCACCGTCACCCTAGCAAGGAGCCTTTCTCCAAGTGGGTAGAATCTCAACAAAAAGTCTTCTTCTTTGATGGATGTAGAAGCAAACCAAAACTTCTCTTCTTGAATTCGGTAGAGATAAACCGGTGCCAAAACTCCACGCAATTGATAAGTATATATGAACTTGGAATAAATTCAATTGGGTGTAAACACTAGAGTGATGAAAATATTTCTCTAAAAATCTCACTCAAAACATGAACATTTTCCTAAACAATTTTTGCTCTCAAATTCTCTCTTAGAGATAAACTAGGATGGAAAAGTTATGGAAATGTTGGTTTGGAAAATGTGATTCCCGCACTTCATAAAGTCTGAAAAAGTTGGTTAAAAACCAAGTGGGGAAGTGGGTGAAAAACTGCCAAAAACTGTTCCCGCCTGACAGTTCGTTCGAACGACATTTCGTTCGAACGAACTCTCGTTCGAACGAGACTTCTAACGACACACCAGTATGGATTTCGTTAGAATCTCGTTAGAAACCTCGTTAGAACGAACAAGTTCGTTCGAACGACATTTCGAACGACAGACCAGTTTAGACTCGTTGGCAGGTTCGTTCGAACGACATCTGGTTCGAATGAAAAAACTCGTTCGAACGACATATCTAACGAACGACCAGAAAGATTGAAAAATTAGATTTTGGCCCTGAAAACTTTATGAACTTAATTTAAAGTTTTGTATGATTTCTTTCTTAAACAAAACGCAGTTTTTATAAAACCTAACACCCAATAAACTTTGTTCCAAGCTCCTATATAAATATAATTGCATTCATACCTTGGGAGCATGGAACCATAGTTGATGACATAAAACCGGCACATTTGATGAACATTTATATTATTTGCCGCTACGTCTTCAACAAACACTTCATAGGCTTGAGAGTATTATAATTACATACTTTCCTATGAATAAATGTTTTTGTCCGGAATTGAGCCAAAACTACAAATGGACTCAATTGGAAATTTGTGTCCTTACAGGAATGCTAGAACGATATGCAGAGGAATCGCAGAAAGAGAGAAAGCAAAGAAGTTGTGAAAAAAATGAAGGGATTCGCCCCCTTTATATAGGATGCCAAGCGCCATGCCGATCGACACCTCCCCCTACCATACCGATCAGCACTGACTCCTTACCTTCCTGAGGTAGCCCAAAAGTCCATGCCACTGCCGAATGGCATGCTTCATACTATGCCGACCGGAACCCCCCCTTATTTTTCGTACAGAAATTCCTAGAAAATACCAAAAAGCACGAAAAATCCTCGAAAAATTCATAAAAATCCCAGGAAGGATTTAGAACATTTTCACCAAGAAAATTTTGCATTCCCTCGAGCGAAACCCCTCTTTCCCAGCGGAATCCTCAAAAACCAAGTGAATCTCCTCCCGACAAAGCACCGGAGGATCTCTAAGGATCGCCTGATAACTTCCCAACGGAGTTTTTTATAGCACAAAAATTGGTTGTTCCCCCGGCAGGGTCTCCTAATGAAACAAAAGCTTCCCCAGCTATTAGCTCCCCAACTCAAATCAAAAGTCACTTTCTCCAGTGAAATCAAAATCCAATCTTCATCCACTCTTAGGTAAAAATTGACCTCAGTCTTGGATTGTCACCTGAGTTAGGCTAGAATTGACCCCGGTCCTCGATCGTCACCACTCTTAGGTAAGAATTGACCTCGGTCTTCGATCGTCACCTGAGTTGGGTCAGAATTGACCCCGGTCCTCGGTCGTCACCACTCTTAGGTCAGAATTGACCTCGGTCTTGGATCGTCACCTGATTTGGGTTAGAATTGACCCTGGTCCTCGGTCGTCACCACTCTTAGGTCAGAATAGACCTCGGTCTTGGATCATTACCTGAGTTGGGTCAGAATTGACCCCGATCCCCGGTCGTCACCACTCTTAGGTCAGAATTGACCTCGGTCTTGGATCGTCACCTGAGTTGGGTCAGAATTGACCCCGGTCCTCGGTCGTCACCACTCTTAGGTCAGAATTGACCTAGGTCTTGGATCGTCACCTGAGTTGGGTCAGAATTGACCCCGATCCTTGATCATCAACACTCTTAGGTCATAATTGACCTCGGTCCTGGATCGTCACCTGAGTTGGGTCAGAATTGACCCCGGTCCTCGGACGTCACCACTCTTAGGTCAAAATTGACCTCGGTCTTGGATTATCACCTGAGTTGGGCCATAATTGACCTCGGTCCTCGATCGTCACCACTCTTAGGTCAGAATTAACCTCGGTCTTGGATCGTCACCTGAGTTGGGTCAGAATTGACCCCGATCCTCGATCGTCACCACTCTTAGGTCAGAATTGACCTCGGTCTCTGATCATCACCTGAGTTGGGTCAAAATTGACCCCGGTCCTCGGTCATCACCACTCTTAGGTCAGAATTGACCTTGGTCTTGGATCGTCACCTGATTTGGGTCAGAAGTGACCTCGGTCCTCTGTCGTCACCACTCTTAGCTCAGAATTGACTTCAGTCTTGGATCGTCACCTGAGTTGGGTCATAATTGACCTCGGTCCTCGGTCGTCACCACTATTAGGTCAGAATTGACCTCGGTTATTATATCTTCACCCTAAGCCCACAGATTCGGCTTTGAACCGCAGATTTGGTACCAACACCACTTCAGGTCCTCAGAATCGACCTAAATCATTATTTCATCCCTATCACACTCCTTAGGTCCTCAGAATCGGCCTCGACCCTCTGAATCAGTCGTACTCCCTCAAAAGCATCATGTGGTGTCTATTCGATGGTTACCATTTATTCCAAACTCACCCGTCGAGGGAATCTGTAGACACCCCATTCCGTAACCCCTAACTCTTCTTAAGTCCTTAGTACCTCCCTCCATGACTACAAACCCAAGTCATGTCTCAAGTACTGACCTCGACGCCATCGGGCACTCCTCGGCTCAGTTTGACCAAATCAAACTCATCCTCTCGACCGATACTGAATGAATCTTTTAAGGGCATTGAATACCCTTTCCAACGGTCCAACCCGTGCATGATTCCGACTTACCATGCTGACGAACGATCCGTTTACGTCCGAAACTTGATCTAGAGGCCACCAGGAGTTCTCGGGCTCTGTTTGACCTAAGTCAACTCTTCAGCTCAACCGAGGCTGAATGAATCTTCAAGGGACACTGAATATCCTTTCCAACGGTCCGTCCCTTGCACGATTCCAACTTACCATGCAGACGAACGATCCGTTTGACTCCGAGAGGTCACCGAATGCTTCCAGGTCCCGGTTGATATAAGTGAGCTCCCCAAATTGGGTCAACTCTTTGGAATGTTGAAGGAAATCTCCTAACCTTTCCAACAGTCTACCCTGTGCTCAATTCAGACTTACCATGTGGACGAATGATCTGTTTGCGTCCGAACGATTCCCCGTCCAATAAATCGGCAAACGCTTTCGAGCCATATTTGACCCAAAATAAACTCCTGAACCCGGGAACGGTCCAAAGTACTTTCAAAGGTATCTAAAATAACTTTCCAACGGTATGCCCCGTACGCGATTCTGACCAACGGTTTGCCCTCGGCAACCAATTTTTGGAAAAGGCCTGAAACACACTCCCAAATGGCAGGTTTCAGTCCCTGACTATCGACAGGTACCGATAGGCAGGATCAGGTCTATGCCGATTGGTAGTGACCTGGGCCTATAATAGGAGTCCTTCACCTCATTCGTAAGGGGATCCCAGATCTGATAAAATTCACTCTCAACGAATCCCAGAAACCTCTCTCGAAGGCAGCGTGATTTCAACCCCCAAATCCATTTTTTACTTCCACTTTTCATCATCCTTTTCATCAAACTTGGTGGATTAGTCACTCTCCATCATCATCCAAGTGCAAGGGCTGCTATCCAATATTCAAGATTAAGCTCAAGATCTTCAAGAAGGTCCAACTTTCTCAACTTTCTCTTAAATTCTCTTAAACTCTCAATAACTTGTTTTATTACTTAGCACTCTTATTATCTCATCTCACACATCCTAATATACTTTTTATTTAGTAATATTGCACATCTCCTATTTTCATATAAATAAAACCCAAAAAACAAGAAAAAGAGGGTTTGCTCACAAATTCCAAATAGGGATTCTCACACTTTTCTCACCACTAAAACACTTTTTCTACACGCACACACACTCACAAATAAGAGATCCCCCATTTGGATTTATGGTATAAACCCCACCCCCTTGTTTTGTATGCGAACTACATGGACTTTGATGCCTTTATAGGGTACGTAGGCATCTCGGGATAAAACCCAAGACTCGAGTCCTTTTCTCACTTTTTCTCTTATTCTCCCATTTTCTATAAATCTAATCTTCTTATATTCTACATACTTGCCCTTAGTGACGTATTACTCCATATGCGTTATCGTTCCATTATAACGATCAACGTAGGGCTAATTGCGTAAATCTTATTTTTCTAATATTATTCTTATATCTTCCTACGGATGGCTCGCTTTATCTTTTCCATGATACAAGTCGAGGATTCCTATCTCCACTATATTTTACACACGCACACATATCACGGGGAAAAATAAAGGAAAAAATCAAATATCCATGAGAGACCGAAAGGGCGGAATGGGTGCTTAAGACCTTCTCATTTCGTAACTAAGCCTTCGAACCCTTCTCGAATCATTTTGGTTTCACATGCACCAGTATTTCTTTGGATGACATCCTTCGGGATGGATTCCCCTTTTTCTTTTGTCTGTTTTGTGTAAAATAGACTGGCGACTCTGAATCTCTCTACATCTTTACACCTCATCTCAAACGGCGCCGACCGAAGCGCTCCCGAGAGGGATGAGCGGGACCCGATGATCCTTTCCCTTCCCGCACCCGCCTACATGGCGAGGATCGGGGATGGCCACATTATGGGATAATGAGTGAGACTTCGTCTGTCATTAATGACGACAGTTTAAGAAAAAAACATAAATGCTTTGGAAATTATAAAATGACTTTGAAATGATCCTTTGGATCATTAGCTAGTGTATGGTGCGTTATATACATATCGCGAGGAGTATTAAAATATACATCCTAATATGTGATGGCTTGTATTTATGTTGTCCACGTGTATATATATCTGTTGTGTATGATATATATTATGTGGTACATACCCCTCTAGTGTTTTCGTGGGAAGTGCGCGATGTGGGTGAATCCCCTGGCTTGAGGAGCAGGGAGAGTATAGTCCCCAAGTCATAGCGTCCAGTCTTTTACCGTGCATAAGGTAGGGGTAAGACATCTTGGGCATGATTTTTCTTGCCTTTAGGTGAGGATCTATGGCCGCTTGCCATGTACTTATGAATTGGTTCAATTACCAAGTCGATGTGTAAGTCCGACCGTTGGTAACCCAGGATGATATGTGAGTAATTCCCTGGAAGATGATTGCATTGTAGAGAGTGGTAGTATACTTGCATAATATGTGTGTTATGTACTGCCCCTTTTAGCATGAGATTGGATAAGTATGCTTTTATGATTGTGGACTTGAATTTAGGAGTACGTGCTATGGACTGAGGGCCTAACGGATTTCCACAACTGACAATTTTAGGTAGTAGTGTATCAGGGGGTTCCTTGTTTGTATTTCACTTGCGAGATGTCCCATGCACGAAACCTAGCGTTATGTTGGAAGTGGGAAAATTTTTGGTCACAAGTACATAGGGTAAATGAAATTTCTTAATTAAGGAAAAATGACATCTAACAATAATGATAAAATATGGATACGATAATGGGAATTATGCATCGGTTGGAGGGGGTATGATCCGTAGATTGAGTGGGGTAGCTTAACTTCCTATTTAGGTATACGTTTAGGTGGTTGAGAGGTGAGGTTGAGTCTCAAGAGAGTGCGACTCCACATCAATTATGAAATCTTGCATTTTTAATTATAATGCTTTTAATTCACTTGATATAACTATTTTCAAACCCATGGCTATGACCCGTTTATATCTTTTCTCTTGCAATATATATTGTGTATATTATAGATGTTCCTCCGAAAGGACGCCAATGATGGTTATTTGTTCCAGCGTTTTTGGGAGATGTACCATGTGTGAAATGTTACAAGACTTTTGTTATAGACGCAACTCTTTTTGTAATTTAGTTAAGAATCCAAAATTGTAAATCAAGTGTGTATACCCAAAGGTCATATATGTTTATCCCTTATAAATTTGTCTCTTGCTATAGTATGGTCTGTTGCCCGATATCATATTCGGGAATATTCTTTTATATGACTAATCATAGCATGTTAATGATCTAGTCTCTTATTTGTATATTATGTTTTTGCTTCGTAATCTGTGAATGGTTTGTTGTCAGTACACTTTACAAAAGAAATTTTTTGGCACCTGTTTATTTTATATAGGGTGGTTACCATTATATTTATATATTCGAAAGTTGATGCTGAGAATGGTACACTTGACATTCATGTTTTATTTTAGTATAGGGCTTGCCACCCATTATTTTGAATAAATAGGGTGTCACACTAGAGAGTTAAAGTTTTACACTGGGAATAGGTAACCTTGCAGGAGGTAGTATATGGCTCACTTAGTTAGTAGGCGCTCTGATTAGAGGATAGTGTGGGACATTTAGTTTTTGTAGGAATAGAGAGTTATGATTAAATTATCTACGATGTTAGGGGTGTATTAATTATATCACCTCTAGATATAAATATATGTGGTTAAAGGGATACTTTGGGTGAAATGATTATAGGTTGGTGACTAAGGTCTAAAAATCGCATGATCTTGATAACCAACTGATGTGGACATAATTGTATTGGGGGACTTTCTTGTTTGGATTTTTACGTCCCACACATAGATCCTAGTATTTGTTGGGAGTTTAAAGTTGGTGTGATGATGTGACACTTAATTATATAATGGATCTTAATCCGATTTGGATAAAGATAGCTATTTATATATGGGTAGATGTTCTGTAGTTAGTGTTTGAGTATGTGGTAGTCTGGGGCAGTTTTTTAGCTCGTATATGAGAAGAGAAGTCCTTATGGGTAAGGGTATTTTGTGCTTGATAATTATCTTAAGTGTGTATATTACCATTTGTTAGAGACTTTATATATTATAATTATGATACCTTTTTCTTAAGGAGCATCGAAATATTATCTTTGGCTCACTGTTTATTTATTCGGATATATGTATTTTATTTATCTTGAGGATCACATGGTTTTGGTCTATTATATTCTTATCTTTTTTCGGTTACATAGAAATTTTTTGCGGTGGATTTTTACCCAAGTTCACTGACTAACATTTCAGTTTCTGATGCGGTAACCAAAGGGTGTGCTTAGTATTGGTCATTCCTTAGCATGGGTCATAGTTGAGGATATGTGTAGTGTAGATGTTATTATCAGTTCCAGAGAACTTTGTATACTTTACTGCATAATTTCATTTCATTCAAAGGTTGTATCAATTATTCAAATTTGCATATTGTAATCATAAGAGTCATGATGCTATTTTAGATTGTGCGAGTTTATTCATTTTTTTCATAATGTATGCTCATGGATATTCACTTTTAGATTCATTGGCATATTCATATGATTTGAGTTTATCTATATTCTTTTAAACTTTTATGTTATTTCATGTGATTATAAGGTCATCAATCATTTGATTCTCGTAAATAAGATATTTGTGACAGATCACCCTAAATATGGAATTTACATTGTGTCACATAAACAAAACACGCCATTGCATAATTTATGACATAAGTAAATCCCTTGAGATGAACATCGTAACCCTATTTATCCAACTCATTGAGAGTCATCCCCGTCACGTGGTATTAACATAACCATACACTCAATATCTTGAGTTCTAAGTCCAAGTTAGAGATGGGGAAATTCTTCACATGTTTGGATCCTTTTGGGTATCCTCCCCGAATGGGACGAGGATGGAAGAATATTTCCAAGATATGGACGAGGATGGCGAAATATTAATAATCAATATGGGTTCAGATAAGGGATAGGGAATGGGGTCCCGACCTCGCTGGGCTCCCCAATATATATGTATATATAATACAATTTTGTACATTAACATGCCAAAAAAAAAGTTATGCAACTGAATTATGTAAGGGTGATGTAGCAATGATGATGTAATTAATGGTGTAGACAATTGTAATCAAGTTCTAGAAATATGTAAAAAAATTAGAATTTTACAAGTATTAAGCATGTTGGGTATTGGATAACAGAGTTACATGATACTTTAGTATAATATGTCTACGTGAAGTCATATAAATTAACTCGTGAAGATATACAAATATAAATGACCTACTTATTAATTGTGGTAGTTCTTTTGTGTATTGGCGTCGGTGAAGTGACTTATGACCAGATGGTCTACGAATGAAGATATGTATCATGTGAGGTTGGATTTAGGATGAGTATGGCATATTATCCAGAATAAAGTTATTAAATAAAGATTTTTATTCATTTTCTAAAAAGAGCTTTGATAATTCAGGATATTTAATACAAGATTTAATTCTTATATAAATATCTTATTTGAAATTTATTGTAAATATTATCAGTTAAAGTTTACGGTAAGTTTTTTTTTTGTATTGGATTTTTAAAAAATCAAAATCTAGGATAAAAATGCAATTTTAGAGAACTCTCGGAATGAATTTTAAAATTTTGAAATTACCATTAAATTTTCTGGAAAATACCTGTAACAAAACATGATCATGAAATATATATTTTTGAAGAGGAAAAAATTTAGAAATGCATAGATTACTTCCACGTTTTAGGGACCCCTCATGCACCTCACAACA
The DNA here is from genome assembly GCA_949130495.1 of Sambucus nigra. Taxonomy (NCBI): domain Eukaryota; kingdom Viridiplantae; phylum Streptophyta; class Magnoliopsida; order Dipsacales; family Adoxaceae; genus Sambucus; species Sambucus nigra. Next base: position 91,173,499 of record OX422223.1, read on the forward strand.
TGGCCACTTTATGCCAATACCTCAAGCATATTGTCATCATTTTCAATCTATTATTGCTCAACCTAGTGTCACACACCAACCATACAAAAATAATAATAAATAAATAGATTACAAATAAAATGAATTAGTTCCATTTTTTAACTTCGAAGTGGAGCTGTTTAATATAATATTAAACATTAAGTATGGAGTATTAAAAACACAACTATTTTTAACAAGACATAATTTAAACAAATATGAAAATAAAATATAGTTGATTGTAATTAATACATTAATAAAACTCTTCTACTACCCAACCAAAACCCTAGACCTCACAGTGGTAACTCCCAAATCCAAAAATATAAACATATAGAAAGTGAGCTTAAAACCTGAGTGAATATATACTTTATTTCTATATAATTAAGTACCATATTAAAATCTCATTTTATATAAACATCTTCATTTGTGTTACTATTAAGGGTATAAACATACCTCATATTTAATAAACCCCACATCTTTTACCCATAAGCTATAAACATATCAATGGGTTTCAATAACCCAAAATCTCTTGAGTCGCATAGCAACCCAACATATTTTGACACACAAACACACACACACACACACAAATAAGCTTCTGTGCACACTAAGTTTGCATATTATTTTTTTAAATAGTAAAAAAAATATTTTTGAGCTAATATTTTTGTGTGATATTTAAACATTTCAAGGGACCCATATGAAAAAAATCATCTCAATTTTTTTGCTATTCTAAATAAATCGAGCAAACTTTTGATATTTTTAAGCACTTTAAAAGCTGCGAAAGTGTGACCAATTTTTTAAAAATAGAAAAAAAAATTGAGCTCATGTTTTTTATATGGTCCTTTGAAATGTTTAAAAACCACATAAAACAAATCAACTCAAAAATATTTTTTTAATATTTAAAAAAAATTGGTGTGCACCAGATAATGTACAAACTTAGTGTGCATAGGAGCTTCTCTCTCTCTCTCTCTCTCTCTCTCTCTCTCTCTCTTTATATATATATATATATATATATATATACATACACACACACACACACACACACACACACATACACATCATATTAATAATCAACTCAGTTAGTACAATCAACTCATAAATATGTTTACTTATTCTTTCCTTTGCCCATCCGAGTCAAAGTCGCGAGGGTTGTTTCAAAACCATATGAATTAATCTTCATTTTGTAGGATTTTTCTTCTGAACATGTTACTTTCTTAATTTCATTTCCCTACTCCTTCTATTTACCTAAGCATATCTTTTTTTCTTTCTCAAAGTTCATTATATCCATTAGAGAACACACATGCCTTTACATAAATATAAGAACATTGGCAAATTTACACTTTCAACCCTGTTTAGTTCACTTATGAAAAATAACACATTACCACCTATATACAATAACTTTGGCTAATTTATCTTATTGCTATTAAAATATGAAAATTAATTATTTCAACACCTATAAAATATCTATGACATATATTTGATTAAGGAATTAAAATTATATAATTAAGAGAATGTAGACTTAGGTGGTAAGGACATGTGTTGCGTATACCAGTGGATGCCCCTATAACAAGAGGAAGATTATTGGAAATAGAGGGTAAAAGAGAACGAGGTCGCCCTAAGCTATCACGGGAGAAAATTATTAGGAGAGATCTTAAGGAATTAAACTTAAATGATAATACTAAATGTAATAGATTATAATGGAAAAGGAGAATCCTTGTGGCCTCCCATATGATGGGATTAAGGCAAGGATGATGATGATGATGAATCACATAATTAACCACTATACTATTTATATAAAAAACATAAAGTTATCATGTACTAACTGCATGATTGTGAAATAATTCACATAATTCAACCAATATGAATAAAGAAATAATTTTAAAATTGCATGCTTATTTTTAGAATGTCACAACTCTCCCCCTTAGACAGTTTCGTCTCATAAGTTAACTAGACATGTGTACTTACTAAAATGAAGAGGATATTTCTTTTTTCATACTCTCTTCCTATTACCAATTTCTTTGTCAATCTCATGACTTCTTCATAGCACTTTAACAAAATACAAAATCAATTTCTCAACACTTATTCCTTGCAGTCTAAAATTTGCGACGATGACTCAACATATTGAATTAACCTAAACACCCTAACGTGTTTTAGTTAACAAATAAAACTCTTAACTCTTTTAAATTTTAGTTTAAAACTTTATTGAAACCGTTGTATGCACGCACACAAATAAAAACAGATTTGTGATGATGCTTCCCAAATAAAAAGATTTAGAATGGGATAAGGTAAAGCAGAAGGTGACACAGTATTTGATAACGAGGAAACCACCGAAATGGAAAACCCCGGGTCCCTTAGTCCAAGGACCAAACACACACCCATGTCCACTATTACTAATTATTAGTTACAGATTACTATCCCACAAGTGTATAATGATTTAAACTAAGCACATACAAACAGTACACCCAACTTACTCTAAATACATCCCCACTAACTGAAAATCAGCAACCCAATAATACCAAGGCAGTGACAACTTGAACTCACACACAACTACACACCCAATACACGGATATCAGTGAGTTGTGCAACAAATTTAATTAAATGATTTTTTTATAATGAGAACTTAAAAAATTATTTTATTTACGAAAGAAGATTTAGCACGTAAGGTTTTATCTAGTTTAGTTGAGAAGAATAATAACAGTTATGATTAATAAATAAACAGAAGTAGATTTAAAGGCCACATGCACAATAGGGAATATTCCAACTGCTTTTTGCACAAGCCAAACCCAAACACAAGCTCACCCCAATTTTACAAACGATTAACACACTGGTTCTAGAAATAAGACCTGATTATGTTTAACAAAACACTTATAAAAAAACTTAATATCAGTTTTCAACCTTTTTAAAAATAAAATTGATCTGAGAAAATAAACGTAAACATACCACACGTCCTTTTTAGTGAAGATTAAATAAAAACCAGTGTACCTAACTTTTAACAATAATTAGATCCATTTTAAACTCAAACAGTAGAGTGTTCTAAGTAAGTTTTAGTTTAAACAAAAAAAATTCTTACACATGGATCTAAACAAGCACAGTAGATCTATAACACAACCAAACACTATCTTCTGATTTTAGGTTTCTTAAACAAACAACCTGATTTTAAATTTTAAACACAACACAATAATAACACAGTGACACACAATTATGCTTTTTAGAGGACCAATAGACTAAGTTGTGTCCTAAGTAAAAACGTCCACTGGAGATGCTTTTAGTATCATCGGCACAACCAGCCCAATCGGCATCCGTATACTTAATTATTTTAGAATTAGTATCAATAGTAAACATAATACCAAAACACAAAGTACCACTGACATGCTTTAGTATGATCTTAACCGCAAGCATGTGAGATTCTTTAGTTTCACATTGATATCTAGCACACACACACACACACAGAGCATTATATCGGTTCTACTAGCCGTCAAATAAAGAAGAATACATATCATACTGATAAAGAGTGACTTCAACATTTTTAGCTTAGTAGTGGAGCTCATAGGAGTCCTAGTAGTTTTTTCATTTGTTAGCCCAAAATGCTTAACTAGTTCGGTAGCGTATTTAGTTTGGGACATAAAAATACAGTTTGATTTTTGAGAAACTTGTAAACCCAAGAAAAATTACAACTCACCCATCATAGACATTTGAAATTCAAATTTCATAACGTTAGCAAAAATTTCAGCTTCTTGAGGAGATGTAGACCCAAAAACTATGTCGCCAACATAAATTTGAGTAATAGGCAAATAGTTTGAGTTTATTTTAACAAACAATACTAGGTTTACTCCCCCTCGATTAAAGCCATGGGTGATGAGAAATGTAGTAAGTCACTTATAACAAGCACGAGGAGCTTGTTTGAGCCCATAAAGAGCTTTCTTTAATCTAAACAAGTGATCGGGAAGAAAAGGATTAACAAAACCTTTAGGTTATTCAACATAAACTTCTTCATTAAAAAATGCAGATTTTTAGTCCATTTTGTATAATTTAAATTTTAAATGACACGAAACATAAGTAAAAGTCTAATAGACTCTATTGTAGAAATAGGGGAAAAAGTCTCATCAACATCAATTCCATCTATTTGGGAGTACCCTTGAGCTACTAGTTTATTTCTATTACGAAAAATATTCACTACACCAAAATGGCCAAATTGTTACCTTTCAGCCGATCGCCCTTGTCACGGTCATTGACCGTGACAACAAACACGTGTTTTGTGTCACGGTCATTGACCGTGACAAGACCGTGACAAAGGATTGTCACTGGTCTATGACCGTGACAAGACCGTGACAAATATATTTGTCACGGTCATATCACGGTCAAGGACCTTGACATGACCGTGACAATGTATTTAGTAAAAAAAGCCCTAGGCTTTTTTTTTTCCATCGTTTTTTTGTTTTCTCTCTCTCTCTCTCTCTAAGCGATTTCAGCTCTCTGTCTCGCTCTAAGGTATGTTTTTTTCCTCTATTTCTCTTTCATTTCTATATATGTGTGTATGTGTGTATATATATGTGTGTATATGTATGTGTATATATGTGTGTATGTGTGTGTATATATGTCTGTGGTGGTGTGTGGTGGGGGTGGGTGGGTTGTGTGTATGTGTGTGTGTGTGTGTGCAGGTGTGGTGGGGGTGGGGGGAGGGGGGGCAGGGGTGTGGTGGGAGGAGGGGGCAGGCGGTGGGGTGGTGGGGGTGGGGAGGGGTGTGTGTGTGTGTGTGTGGCGGGGGGAGGGGGTGTGGTGTGGTGGGTGTGTGTGTTACTTTAATTGATAATTAGTGCCCATTAATAATTAGTAAATTAATAATTAGTGCCCATTAATAATTAGTGGCCCTCATTGTAAATTAGTAAATTAATAATTGTATACTTTAATTGTTAGTTTAATTGATGAAATGAATTAATTGAGTAGATGAATTAGAAGGAGTACGGGATACACATTTGTTGTTGACATTGCTGTTGGATTATTTTGTTTAGTAAATGTTGGGTTGGTTAGTTTTAAAAGTGGCATGACCACTGGATTATTGTCCATATGGGGGTGGAATTTTTCAACTTTTTTTGAAAATTACTTTGTATATCGAAATATATATATATATATATATAGTATGATAATTAAATGAAACATACTTGAAATATATAGCGTGACAAAAAAAGTTGTCTCGCCCCGAATTGTCACGGTCATTGACCTTGACAAGTTGAACAGGTCAAGGTCAATGACCGTGACAATTAGGCAGATTTTTTGTAAGATCTTAGGTGCACTAAAGTCATGTTTATATCCATTGCCTACACAGTATTCTGTAACACCTGAGTATATGAATTCTCCACCTCTATCACTTCTTATGCGTGTGGTGGTGTGTGGTGGGGGAGGGGGGCAGGGGGGATGGGGTGGGCTGTGTGTACGTGTGTGTGTGTGTGAAGGTGTGGTGGGGGTGGGGTGGGGTGTGTGTGTGTGTGTGGCGGGGGGAGGGGGTGGGGTGGTGGTAGTGTGTGTGTGTGTTTAATTGATAATTAGTGCCCATTAATAATTAGTGCCCCTCAATAATTAGTGCCCATTAATAATTACTAAATTAATAATTAGTGCCCTTCATTGTAAATTAGTAAATTAATAATTGTATACTTTAATTGTTAGTTTAATTGATGAAATGAAGTAATTGAGTAGATGAATTAGAAGGAGTACGGGATACACATTTGTTGTTGACATTGCTGTTGGATTATTTTGTTTAGTAAATGTTGGGTTGGTTAGTTTTAAAAGTGGTATGACCACTGGATCATTGTTCATATGGGGGTGGGATTTTTCAACTTTTTTGAAAATTACTTTGTATATCGAACAATATATATATAGTATGATAATTTAATAAAACATACTTGAAATATATAGTGTGACAAAAAAAATTGCCTCGCCCCGAATTGTCATGGTCATTGACCTTGACAAGTTGAAGAAGTCAAGGTCAATGACCGTGACAATTAGGCAGATTTGTTGTAAGATCTTAGGTGCACTAAAGTCATGTTTATATCCATTACCTACACAGTATTCTGTAACACCTGAGTATATTAATTCTCCAACTCTATCACTTCTTATGAGTGTGGTTGTGTGTGGTGGGGGAGGGGGCAGGGGGTGGTGGGGTGGGCTGTGTGTACGTATGTGTGTGTTTATGTAGGTGTGGTGGGGGTGGGGTGGGGTGAGGGGGACAGGGGTTGTAGGGGGGAGGGAGCAGGGGGTGGGGTGTGTGTGTGTGCAGGTGTGTGCATGTGTGTGTGGCGGGGGGAGGGGGCAGGGGTGGGGTGGTGGTGGTGGTGGTGTGTGTGTGTGTGTGTGTTAGTTTAATTGATAATTAGTGCCCATTAATAATTAGTGCCCCTCAATAATTAGTAAATTAATAATTAGTGCCCATTAATAATTAGTTACCACATAAGCTAGTTCTAGATGGGGCAGTAATTGTACATATTTGCATGTCTTCTTCTAATTTTTTTTATCTGTACTAATAGCATTTTTTTACAGAAAATGTCTCCTTCAGGTATTAAGGCGAGGATGATGATGCTGGTTATGATGATGTCGTCTGGGCTCGGTGGTAACGGAGGCGATGAGGGCTCCTCGGCCCCTAGGCTCCCCAAATATGGAAAATTTGGGATTACCATCGAGAACAAGTCAGAGCTATTAGCAAGATCCCTCGAGATGCTAAAGATGGTCATCGTCCCGGGGTTTATGAGTTGGAAGGAGGTGCCATATGAGCTCAAGTTAGCTGTTTGGACGACACTACAGGTAATATATTTATATTTATATGAATATGAATATTTCAATTTCAAATTCATTTTATATTTATATTTATATTTATATTTAATCGCAACTAACATTGTATTTGTTGTACAAGAACAATTCAACTTAGATTCAAAGCTACGCGATTCCGTCTTGGAGCAGTTGAGGGAGCAACACAAGACGTGGAAGAAAAATATGCGGACACGGTACTTTGGCAAAACACGAGAGTCCATTATCCAATGGCGTGAATCCGTCCCGCCGAAGGAGCCGATCTCAATGGCACAATGGCAAAAGTTCATTGACAATGAGATCGGGGAACGACAATTGGCATCTCGCCAATCGGGGAGGGAAAATCGGGCAAAAAAGACGGACGTTCACTACTCCGGCTGGACGTCTTACGCCAAGGTAGAGCATAGGATGAAGGTAAGATTTAATTTTCCTATAACTACATAAATATATTATTCTGCATTATTTTACTTTGCGGGGCCGATACTAATTTTACTTTATTTTATTTCAGGGGGTAGGGAGTGGCCCTGGGGGTAAGCCACATATGCTCGATAATTATGTGGCTCTTCGGAAGAAGAAGGGGAAGGACGAGGAGGTGTACTCGAGCGTCGCGGCCACGATTATTAGTAATCCGACAATTTACTTTTTGTTAATTACGTTATAATTTTTTAGTTTACTTATTTTACTAATCATGTGCTTTTTGTCATTTCAGGCAAAGCTTAAGGAAGTGTATGAGTCACAGTCTGATGCCGACAAGACATCTTTGTCCACAGATGCACTCAGCCAAGTGCTTGGCTCTGATCGCAAGGGGAGGACAACGGGGGTGAGCTCGCGGGTGGCCAAATCTAGGATCATTGGATTGGAGATGAGCGACCCCGCGTTGGCGTGAATGGTGGATTCACATGACGCAAAGTTGTCCCGTTTGGAGGCGACGGTCCAAGATATGTACTGATTCATGAAGCGTACGTTGGGTGAAGACCGTAAGGGGAAAGGAAAGGAGAAGGCGGTGCGGGAGGACGAGGCGCAGGATGACGAGAATGTGGACCTCGCCGCTTCATCACCGACACGTGCGCACTTCGATGATCCACTTCCCTATTTGGATCCCTTCAGCAGACCGATGTCAACACTTGGTTGGCCGAGCGTGTTCATATTGGACGTATTTGATGGCCAGCGGATAGGGCTGGGGTTGAGGGACCCGAATATCGTCCGGGGTGGAATAGTTCAAGGATGTTAGCTTCAATAGATCGAGTCCAAAGTGCTCATCACGCATGTGATACCCGGGAAGGAGAACTCCCTATTGTGGTTGCGCGAAAAATACGGCACGATGTATATTAGTGGGTGTGTCAATTCGTATATCGTGTGGCCTACTCACCTCCTCACATTTACCCCAGACATGTAGTGACATTATTTTTAAGTTGGTACATTTGAATTATATTTGGATTATGTCGTCATGTATATTGTTTCTATTTTGAATATATATTTGCATTATCTTTAGTTTATTTGGATATATGATGTTGTTATAATAGGTACAAATATACTGCTGGGCAGTGGCAGCGGCCATACTGCCCAATAGATTTTTTTGAAAACCTTCCCATAATTGTCACGGTCAATGACCGTGACAATTTTTTTAAAAAAGGGTCAAGGCTTTGTCACGGTTATTAACCGTGACTAAACTTGTCACGATCATGGCCCGTGACACGACCGTGACAATTCTAACGAACTTGTCATGGTCAATGACTGTGACATGTCCGTGACAAAAAAGTTATCTAACCCCGAATTATCACGCTCATTGATCTTGACAAGTTGAACTTGTCAAGGTCAATGACCGTGATAATTAGGCAGATTTGGTGTAGTGATTATCGATTTCATCACATTTATTTTTAAATATCCGTTTCAATAACATTAGTATGAGTAGGACGAGGAACTAAAAACCACATATCATGGATCTTAAATTGACCTAACACTTCTTGCATAGCAAGGAGCTAAGATTAATTAATAAGTGCGTCTTTTATATTTTTAATCTCTACTAGAGAAACAAAAGAAGACAATAAAGCATTTAGAGTTTGAGCTCTAGTTTTAATTGGTTCTTTAACATTACCTAAAATGTTCTTTTTAGGATGATTTGCCCTAACCCAATTGGGAATGTCAAGGTCTTCTGGTGCAAAGGAGTCTGAGTCACTATCCGTTGATTGTTTGGTAAATCATTTGACGGAGTGTTTTCAATGGGTAATGATTACGGGCTATCTTCAACTAAAGGGGCAACACAATCATTTATCACAACATTAATAGACTCCATTATAAACTTAGTTTTGAAATTATAAACACTATAAGCCCAACTATTTTAGGAGTATCCTAAAATAAAACCTTATCACGTCTAGTGTCAAATTTAGACAAGTGTTTACGATGTTTACACATATAGCATTCACTACCAAACACCCTAAAATATTTCAGATTTGGTTTCTTTCCATACCACAATCACAAAGGGTTTGTTTGGTGTTCTACCTTAAATTAACCTTATTAATTATATGACAAGCAGTTTGAGTGGCTCCAACTCAAAAATATTTTTGTAAATGCTTAGCATGAATTAAAACATGAGCCATTTATTGAATGGTTCGATTTTTCCTTCCTACAATACCATTTTGTTGTGGTATTTTAGGAGAACTAAATTCGTGTTGATACCCATTCCCAATACAATAGTCAATGACATCAATGTCTTTAAATTCCCCAACCCTACCGCTACGAATTCCAGTGACTTCAGTGTCTTTCTCATTTTCAATTTTATTAAAATTTTCAAAAAATGATTAAAAGTGTCTGATTTTTCTTTATAAAAAGTACCCATGTACATCTAGTGAAGTCATCAACAATAACAAGAATATATGAATTATCACATAAACTAATTATCCTAGAGGGACCCATCAAATCCATATGCAATAATTCTAAAAGGTGAGAGGTAAAAATATCAGATACTTTGTTATGAGATACCTTGTGTATTTTATCGATTTGGCACAGACCACAAATAGAATTTTCAACTTTAGATATTTTGGGCACACCACGAATAAGATTTTGACTAGTTCATTTAGACAAACTATCATAGTTTAAATATCCTAATCTTTTATGACATATCCATTCTAGAATAAAGACAACTATAATATTCATGTTCATGTTTAACAGCAAAGCAATTGTCCAAAGACCTAGTTCCACACAGAATAGTATTCCCATTTGGGTCTAAAATTTTACAATCTGATTTTGAAACATTCACAACATGATCAGTATCACAAAATTGACTAATACTCAAAATATTTACTTTTAAACCTTCAATAAGTAAAACTTCCTCTAAGTTAGGGAGCCCATCTGTCTTAATCGACCCTTTGCCTATGATGTGGGACCTCTTTCCATCACCAAAAATTATAACTCCGCGAACAAAAGATTTTAAAATGGTGAATTTGGATTCTTCCCCCATCATATGCCTATAAAAACCAGAATCTAAGTATCATTGAGAGTTCTTATTACGAGCATTAAGTGCTGATAAAACAACATTACATCTCAACGAGTCACTAGATTCATATTTTTTTAAACAAGCAGCCTTATTTTTCAAAAAATCAGTTTCGGTGCATCAAGGTTGTTTGGTGGAGAAATTAGGCTTTTTGGAGTAGAAACCACATTGCGAAATAGGCTTAGCAGTTTGAATTCTCCTCATATTTTCAAGTTGCCTAACTGTGCGTACCACTAGCTTATTTTGCCCTAATTTCTTAAAATAGAATTTTTCTAAGTGTCCAGCTTTGTGAAAAAAATTTCATTCAAACACAGGTTTCGAAAAAGTAGAGAAGTCCTCTTTTTCTCATGTTTGCAAGACATCCTAATTTCAGTTGAGACAGGAAATTTTTCCTTTGAGTTAAAAAAATTAGTTACATCAAATTCTTTACCTCAAAACCTAGTCCATTTGTAGACTAGCCATAATTCACATTTTTACTAATAGTTTTTATAGCATCACCATCATTCCAAAAACCTTTTAATTTATTCAAAACAAACTCAAGGTCATTTTTTGATTTATCATATTTTAAGTGATTAAGTTCAGTTAACATAACCGTCCTTTTTTCAATTAAAACCACATATTTTTCCAATTCTTCAATGTGTAGAGCATATTCATCAGTTATTAATCTGATTTGACTATTTAAAGGATCAATTTTAGATAATAACCTAGAATTTATTTCAACCAAGTGTGTGCATTTAACAAGTGTGTCATTTACAGAAATATCACACACACACACACGCACACACACTTCAACATTTGAAGAAACTTCTAATAATTTAGATTCATCCAAATCATCATAAATGTTCACAATGTAAAAAAAAAACCATGAAAGTAGGGTGATTTTGAGAAGAAAATATGTGAGGAAAATATTACAAAGTCCAAATCATATTTGTCTATACAGAAGTTAAAAACATCAGAAAGAGTAGATATGTTGTCACAAATGTCCTCCGATTTGATAGTACACACAGAGGTAAAGGCCATAAGATTATCAAAAGGTTTCTCATTATCACTATTGGAACTGTCATTCCATATTTTAGACAAATGTTCTCTACTTGAAGGTTCCCACATACTTTTTGAAAACACTTGTTAGCATAGTGTCCATATTCATTTCACTTCCTACATTGAATGTGGCTCAAGTCCATTTTAGATTCAGATTTTTCAAAGCTTTTCTTCTCAAAATATTTTTCATGGGGTTTATTAAAATAACTATGTTGGCCGTCTTTTGAGGCAAATTTATTCCTAAACTTCAAAAATTTCTTAAACTTCTTAGTCATGAGAGCAATTTCATTATCCAAAGAATCTAGGCAGAATTTAGATTCATTTAAATTAGATAAGGAGGATACAAAAGCCAAACTGTTTTCACTAGGCCTAAAATTTAAAACATTTGGAGAATTAGTGTGTGCAGGTGCTTTGCCTCTTAATTAATCTCTTAAAGTGTTTTGATATTCAAAAACTTTAATTTTATTACACAAGAGATGATGGGTATAACTACTATTCAAGTTTTCACTCATAGCATGGACAATAAAATAAAAGCTCTTCGAAAGTGATCTAATGATTTTATCACAAATTCCAGAATTATAATAAATCACACCATTAGCATGCGATTGTTTTAAAATATCTTGTAATTGTAAGTAAAAATCATCAAATTTCTCATTATCTTTCATATAAAGAGAATCATAAAGTATAACCAGCATTTGATACTTGGCTCTTTTAACCCCAGTGTCTCCTTCATGAGTTGTCATAAGAATGTCCTAATCCTCTTTAGATGTGGTGCAAGCTAAAACTCGTTTATATTTCATTGCACCCCTTACTTGGAAAATGGCATTTCTACCTTTGTTGTTATACCATGAACACAATGTTTCCTCTTTAGTCCATTCTGAAAAGGGTTTTCGAACAGACCTTTGAGCATCACCATCAACAACTAAATGAGTAGGGGTTAAAAAATCAATTTTAGTCATATCCAATACCTCATCTCCCAAGTGTTGTAGATGCTCAACCATTCTTACTTTCCAGTAAGCGAAGTTGTCACTATCGAACATGGGAGGACATACGAAAGATCCATTTTGGTAACCCATTATAAAAAGATTGAATTCGAAACAAAAGAGGTCAGGATCTTTGCAGAATAAAAACTTTTAGAAAGTGAATCCTGAAGCTCTGATACCATTTAAAATAACCTAAACACCCTAACATGTTTTAGTTAACAAATAAAAATCTTACCACTTTTAAATTCAGTTCAAAATTTGATTGAAAGCATTGTATGCATGCACACAAATAAAAACAGATTTGTGATGATGATGCCCAAATAAAAAGATTTAGAATGGCATGAGGTAAAGCATAAGGTGACACAATATTTGATAATGAGGAAACCATCGAAATGGAAAACCCCGAGTGCCTTAGTCCCAGGACCAAACACACACCCAAGTCCACTATTACCAATTATTAATTACAGATTACAGTTCCACAAGCGTACAATGATTTAAATTAAGCATATACAGACAGTAAACGCAACCTAGTCTAAATGCTACCCCACTGACTGAAAATCATTAACTCAATAACACTAAGACAGTGACAACTTGAACTCACACACAACTACACGCCAACAAATATAATTAAATGATTTGTTTATAATCAAAACATAAAAAAATACTTTGTTTACAAAAGAATATTAAACACACATAAGGTTTTATCTAGTTTAGTTAACAGGAATAATAATAGTTGTGATTAATAAATAAACAGGAGTAGATTTAAAGGTCACACTCACAATAAGGAATATACCAACTGATTTTTGCACAAGCCAAACCCAAACACCAACTCAACCCTATTTTACAAACTATTAACACACTGATTCTAGAAATAATATCCGATTATGTTTAACAAAACACTTTAAAAAACTTAATCTCTGTTTTCAACCCTTTAAAAATAAAACAGAGCTGAGAAAATAAACGTAAACAAACCACACGTCCTTTTTAGTGAAGATTAAACAAAAACCAGTGTACCTAACTTGTAAAAATAATTAGATCCATTTTAAACTCAAGCAGTAGAGTGTTCTAAGTAAGTTTCAGTTTAAAAAAAAATCTTTCACATGGATCTAAACAAGCAGACTAGATCTATAACACAGTCACAAACTAGCTTCTGATTTTAGGTTTCTTAAAGAAACCAATTGATTATGTGTGTGTGTGTGTGTGTATATATATATATATATATATATATATATATATATATATATATATATATATATATAATAAGATAGCTTGGTTTTTAAAAATATACACATTTTTAACGGTGCGAATTGATGCCACCTCCTTACATATTTTGAAAAATTGGATGGTTGAGATCACACCTCTTTCATTTTTACAAACCCACCCCTCAATTTTTTGATTTCCCCCTCTTTTTCTACTTATCAAACTTACCCTCTAATTCAAAATTTGGGGCATTATTGGAAGACACTCTAACTTTACACACAGAGCCACATATCTCTCAATCCCTCTCTCGAACTCATTCCTTCGCTTGCTCCTCCGTGTGTATCTCCCTCATTCTCTCCCTCACTCATTCACCTTCTCCTCCCCCTTTGTCTCGCTGCAACCTCTCTCTTTCACACACGCTATTACAGGTAAGCTCCTCCTTCCCCTCTTACACATGTGTGTGCACACACAAATTAATATTAAATCCTTTTTTTTAAATCCGGTATGTAGAGGTTTACTTTATGCATTTTTTGTAGTTTGTTCTAGATCTATCGATTTGTTGTTCGATTTTGTGTATGTTTTATAAACTGAAGAAACTTAACAATTTAGGTAATACAATTTTCTTCCTTTTATTTAGATCTAAGATTGATTTAATTTTTTTTCACATTTATATTGTGTTTTTTGCAGATCTAATGTTTTTTCCTTAACAACTTTGGTTATACAATTTTGTTCCTTTTATTTACTTCTAAGATTGGTTTAATTTTTATCACATTTATATTGTATTTTTTTTTGCAAGTCTATTATTTTTCCAGAGCTTAGGAGGAACCAAAAATATATGTTTTTTTAATTTGATCATCTTATTATAAGAACATGTGTTTTACTTTAATGACTCTTTATTGTTTATTGTTTATTTTAATGGGTATGTTGATAAGAGCATAGTGAAGCTAGAGTTTACCTTAATGTCACCCACTGTGAATCAACATGGATATACTCTTATAGCAATAATGTCTATATGTAGGTATTCATCCTTTTTTTTTGTGTGTATGAAGAGTTTTGCTTGGTGTTTCACTTTTTGAATTTTATGTTCTACTTTGTACTAAAGGGGGTAGTTTCTCTTTTTTACCAATTATGAGTTTGTTAGTTCTAATAGTTTGTGGTTACTACTTAGTTTTCATATGTTACTCTTTGGTTACAAATGTTAATGTTTTATTTTGGAAATTTTTCACCGAGGGGACATTGTCTCCATTTTATTAAAAAAATGAAACAAAACAATGTTTCACGGAGTTTCTGCACCCCAACGACTCTGCTACTTTGTTTGGCCGGTGCCATCTGATTTGGGGCCTTTTGATAAAAGTGAAATTGGTACCGATCTCCTTCTGAGCACTGAAGAGGAGTCTTAACCCAATGGCTATGATTGTGGGTGCGATTGGGACTACTCTATTATGTGATGGTACATTGCAGCATGCATATGTGGACTATTGTGGTTGCGATTAGTACATTTGGTATTCTTTTTAGCTGATTTGTAATGTTTGTAATGTTTTTTTGGTTATTTGTAATGTCATTTGGTATTCTTTTTGTAATGTTCCATAATATTTATTTGTGTGTGGGTGATTATATAAATTTTGATTGGTGTTCAATCTTTTATTTTTGTAGGACTTCATCAATTGGATACCAATAATGTGTGAAATCTTAAATGAGGAATGAGCAGAGGTTGATGTTGTTGATAAATCAGTACAAATTCTTCTTATGATTACAGTGGTCTACTGTAATAAAGAGGTGCCTTAAATGCTTTTGCAACAGTGACCTGACAAGTGTGTTACGGACATGCTAGTCTGACAATTTAATGAAATTTGTATGGAACCAATTTAATGAAATTTGTTACTGATTGCACGGTTTTACATATCAGGTGTTTGTTGAGATGTTAGAGTTAAACATTCCTAAGTTTATGAACTCAATTGCTTTTAACCATTATCTTCTATTCTAACATCATTATTTTTTCCTCCAAGTACTTTTTTGGGAACTTCCATATTTATGAGAAATGACTTCATTTGATTAAAATAAGGGTAATACATTCACTCTAATATTCCTAAATTTTCTTTTAAAATAAATTTCGAAATCATGAAATGCTAACCCGAGTTACTAAATTAGTACTTATACTTATAGTTGAGTTATTTGATATCTTTTGATTCATACTTATATACATACTTTCGATTCATGTTGTGGTGCTCTATGCATATTAGAAAAGGAAATAAATAAAACTATAGTTACTAAATTAGTACAGAGAAAACAAGGCTTATGCTCAAGAGGTTTCTTATGAAAATATTGCCTTGGGAGTATAAGTATTGACATTAATTATACTATCGGTGCATTTTAGAGTAAATGATGTGCTTATATATATTTAGACCTTTTCTATCACTTTCGTTTGGCTGATCCATCCTATTTCTTGGGGTTATGCTTTTCCTATTTTGTGCCTTTGACGTTATGTTATTTTTTAGACAGATTTCCCATTTATGTATGTTGTTGTGTGTGTAATCTAAAATTTTAAACCTCTGATTTTATACATTTATAGTTGTGTATGTTTTTTAAACCTCTAATTTCCCATTTATAGTTGTGTATGTTTTTTAGACATATTTCTAATCATAAACCTCTATGTTTGTTGCGAGTGTACTCTGAAATTTTGTATGAAACCACAAATGGGGAATTAAATAATTAAGGATTTAGCATTACTTGGTGTTGGATGAAAGTTGTAGTTATGTTTTTGTTTTAAGCTCAATGCCTACTCTAAAAAGTGTGTTTGTACACTAACCAATTCCCAGGGCATCATATATGAATTTATTTGTCAATTGCGGATTTTCTTTTATATGATTTTTCTTATGGCCTTACTCTTATTGATTTACTTCTCATCTACATCATATTATGTTTTAGATTATTGTATAAATTGGTAAATTAGTCTCACAACATTGTGTAAATTAGTCTCACAACATTATATAAACATCATTCCTCTTCTTATTCAATATTTTTTTGTTGACAGAGTTAACAGAGTGCATGTATATACATTTGGATTTCATGTTTACTTAATAGTTGTTTGATATAACGTCGAACTCATATGTTTACTTTGTTATAGTTTAGTGATCTATTAGGATTTTGAATGATGTTTTGTTAATTGGACAGATGAAAATGATGGTATATAACAATGTGACTTCACTTATATTATTTTTTGTTATTTATACAACACTGTAATGCTAGAGTTTGCGGATTCAAATACTTATAGCCGTGTTGGATGAAAAAACAAAATAGATGTTGATGAATTGAAAGCGTGTCGGCTGAAAATGAAAATATAAAGCCGTGTCGGCTAAAAAATGCATCCATTTTAATTCAACTTCCAATTTTTATGTATGTTTTTTGCATTTCAGGTTAGATTAGTGATATTGATGAATTGAAAGCATCATTTTAGATAGTGTTATGGGAGATTTAGTTTAGGTGTAATGTAAGTGGCATGCTATAGATACACCAAGCTATCCTACGATAGATGCATATATGCATATGGCATATATGAATATGCATATATGCATCTGCATATATGCAGATTTCATACTTTAGTTAATATCATTTAGTTAGTTTCATTTATGTTCATTTAGTTTGAATGTTACTTTGAATGTTAGATCTGTAGTAACTGATCCATACTAATTGATTTGATCAGTTAATATCATTTACTTTCAATCATTTAGTTAGTTTCATTTAGTTTATATCATTTAGTTAATATCATTTATGTTAGTTTCAATAATTTAGTTTGAATGTTACTTTGAATGTTAGATCCGTAGTAATTGATCCGATTTGCTAATATCATTTAGTTAGTTTCAATCATTAAGTTTGAATCCGTAGTAATTGATCCGATCAACTAATATCAGGTATGATCGGTAATTGATCTCGCATACTTCTATAAATTCAATAGATCCGTACCTATCACCTATGATCATAACTATGTCGAATTAGTTATTACCTATGATGATAACTGATCTGCTATGATCAGCTATTACCTATGATCTGCTATGATCAGTTTGTACCTATGATCTACTATGATCGGTTTACCTATGATTATAACTGATCTTTTATGATCAGCTATTCCATCGCATACTGCATTTTTGATTAGTTATTTGCATTATAGCATAGTCATTTGTTTTGATTCTGTGCCCTAATTCGAATACTCATTTGTTTGCATAGTCATTAATTTGCCATCTCATACTGCATTTTTCCTCTAACATAATCATTTTAATGATGTACCTTAACTTTATTTCAGCTCACAGTTACAATTTTAAGTGGAAAATGATGTACCTTGGCAGCAGCAGGGGGGGGGGGGGAGGCAGCAGCAGTGTGTGTGTGATTTCTGATTTCTTATTTGTGCGTGTTTTGTGATTTCTCATACACAAACAGTTATCGATATTTTGATTGTACATATTTCTGATTGTACAGATTTTTTACTTGTGTGTGTTTTGTGATTGTACATATTAATTGTACAGATTTCTGACTGGATGTTTTCCCGTTTAATATGAGGGAGTGAGTTTTTTGAATATTGCTTCAACATCATGGTTTTGTGAACATTTCAAGTCTCCATAACTGTTCAACATCATGGTTTTGTTGAACGTTTGGGTTGTGTATATGTCAATATTTACATTTCTGATAGTTCAATTTGGATTTATTTTTAGATACAAGGAAAATTGATGTGGATGTTAGAGACATTCATGGCAATGGATGATGATTGCGGTTTGCGATTTTGCATACGGTAACTAATTTCTTCAACTATTTGTAATCAACTAATTTCTTATTGCACTTAATTGTGTTCTTTATATAAAAGCGAAGCCATATCGATTTGACAATTTGGTTATGAACGATCAAATGGGAGGATGAAGTTAACGAATGTTTAATGTGTACAGTGTGTGTGGGTTATGGTCCGATACTCATAGTGGACGACTCGCTTAGGGGAATTCAAGTAATTCTATCAGACGGAAACATTTTCAAGAATGCGATTCTGCAACACATCATCTAAACTTTACTGTGGCACGATATGACTTCCAATTTTGGGTTTTTGCCTCTTTTCTTTGCATTATTATTTGTTCAGATTTAGAAGTTTCTTTAAAAAATCTAAGTTTGTTGATATTTTATCTTGAGTTTTTGTAGGATCAAAGATGGAAGTGAATGCTACTGCTACTACTTCTTTGGCACCACAGATTTTTCTCGAAATAACCAGGGGAGTTGTTCAATCTATTGCTACTTTTTCTTTGGTTCTTAAATTCTTGAGGCAGCAAGGAACAATGGTAACACATGGTGGACTGTCTATGAATGTCTTTTGGTATTTATTCTTCTACTTCATGTGTGAATGATAGTTAATGTCAAAAGCAAAGCCAAAGAGACTTAATTAGTTCATCCCCCTTTGTAATGTGTACTTTTAGATTTATTGTGGCGCATAAGGTGTTTTTACTAAATCAAATCTGATTAGTTCATCCCCCTTTGTACCGTGTACTTATGAAATGAATAGATATGGCATGATTTGCTTTCAATATTCCTCTATATGTAGCGTGTCTATTTGGGAGTTAATTCACATTCTCATTCCCTACTTTCTTTCCATCACACATACTATACTCTATTTTTATCATTACTTTTCAAACATTTATGTTTTAGATTATGTAATGGGTTTTGTACTAATCTTAATTTTTATTTTGTTCATGTTTTGTTCTAAAATTGTTCAGGATGCTCAAAATACATGGCTATCAAGAGAAATATATCAAGAGTAGTCATAACATCAGGTACTCCCTCTCAAGAGCAAACTTCATATGCCTAACTCCCTCTTAAGAGAAAACTCCCTCTCAAAATACATGGCATTCGAGTTAAATCCTTGCTATTATATGTAAGGAGATATGTAGAAGCATATATGCATATTGCATATATGCATATGCCGGTAAGAAGGAATGAGAAATTCAATATGACAAGGTATGGGGCTGGTAGTATGATGTTGGTTTCTTTTAGATATCAAATAATATTAGGATGAAAAATTTTAGGATGAATCTTCTTTTCCTTGGATGAAGCTTAAGATGAAAAAAAGATTACTATCAATCTTCTTTTCCTTGGAAGCAAGTAAGATTAGGATGAATAAAAGCTCATGTATGTTACTGATTGTATATTTACTTATGTGATTGTATCATTATTCGAGAAACTGATTAATTATGTTTATTGTTTGTCAAATCGTACAGAAAACTGAGTGGGGGGAGAGTGATAATGGCGAGAGGTGGGAAGAAGGATGGGAAGATAGAAGTAGTAGAACCTAATCCAAAAACAGTTGAGTGCAAAAGACTTAAAAGAATTGCAATTTTAAAAAACATGCTCTCCGATGCTCCCGCAAAAGCCTACTTAGTTTCTCTTAGCCCATCCAAGATGGGGGTCAAACACCACGACACACACATTTTGAGGAAGTCCCATAGAAAGAATAAATTCATGTTCTCATTTTCCGCCTTCTAGCTCCCATCTACGAATTTGGGATTTTTTTTATATTGTTGGATTTGTTGTTACCCCTTAAATAGGGTGGATAGTCCAATAAACAAAGGAGACTATGCCTAATTTTTTTTAAAAGTTGACACTTTGTTTTTTTGAGACACAGTGAATTTGATTGATGAATATTGTATATTTCATTTTATATGTGAATTTGTTTGAAGAATTTAGACAATTTGGATGTTGGACTATTTTTTATTTGTTAAGCAGGGTGAATAGTTCCATAAACAAAGGAGATTATACCCAATTTTTTTAAAAATTGGACACTTTTTTTTTAGACACAATGTGAATTCGATGGATGAATATTGTATATTTCGTATTATATGTGAATTTATTTGATGAATTTAGACTATTTGAATGTTATTGGACTATTTGTTGTTTGTTTTAAAATTACACTTCGAAATTTTTGCGTTTCGCTATTACATACTTTGAAAAATTGTCGTCGTTTCGCGATTACGTACTTTGGAAAATTTCCGTCGTGCCTTCAGGCAGGGGCATACACTAGAATATATATATATATATATATATATATATACATGGAAGCTTGGAAATAAGTGCAAACAGATTTTGGGTGTAAAAGTGTGTTTTGGTAAAGATTAAATCATGAGAATCAAAAACACAAAGTTGGAACTTTTTCTCTAAAAAATGTTACTCTCTTTTTCTCTTGGAGGGAATGAAAAATTTGTCATAAAAAGTGTTTCTTACACTTAGTTATCAAGGAAAAAGGAGTGGGAAACCAAGTGGCCAAGTGGGAAGTTATTAAAAAAAACTTGTGTGGAAACTGCCCAGGTCGTTCGAACGAGCTCGTTCGAACAACTTTTTGAGCGATATTTCAGAATTAAATCCACAAACTCGTTTGAAGTTCCTTCGAACGACTTTGTTGAAAACAGAGATTATAAGTCAAAGTCGTTGAAAAACTCGTTCGATTTCTCATTCGAATGACAATCTCGTTCGAACGACAATTGTAACAAAAAAGAGAAAATTCTTTTTTTTCATCTTTAAGCCCAAAAACTTTTGAAAAAAGTTCTAAAGAGATTTTCTGAAAATGAAAGTTCAGAAAAGTATTTTACGAAATACACCCAATAAAAGTTCTAAGATCCTATATATATAAAATTCATTCATACCTTTGGATCCTTGGAATCCTCTAATGTTGATGACTTGAAACATGTGGCACGAAACCCAATAAGGATGAAACTTTAATTCTTGACCTCTACGTCTTGAACTTCTTCAAAAGTCAATAAAAATCTATCCTATGACTCAAATGGTTTTGTCCAAAATTAAGCCAATAGTACATATGGACTCAATTGGAAATTTGTGTCCTTACACTAGGGATTTGGGGGAGCATTTGTTTTTATGTTTCGTTGGGGAAAAATGAATAATCCGAAAGTTAGATGTTTTCTTATTGGGGAATTTGTTTTTTTCGGGGTGTCCTTTGGAGATGTTGTTGAGGAGGGTATTCAATTTTTGTGGGGAATTCCATTGGGGATGTAAGAGTTTTGCTAGGGAGACGAGTGTGGTAAAAATGTTTTTCTTGGTGAAAAAGGTTATAAAATCCATTTGGTATTTTTCAGGGATTTTTTGGGATTTTTTGAGAATTTTTGTATAACATTTCAGAGAGGGTGCCGACCGGTATGGTGTGAGGGGTGCCAAACTACAATGGAACGGTCATTTGGGGTACCTCGAGTAGGTGGAGGGATAATGACGATAGGTGGGTGGCAGGGAGATGCCAATCGACATGCCCCTTAGCCTCCTATAAAAAGGGGGAAGATTCTCCTCATATCCACAGTTTTCTAACTTGCCTTCTTCTGTAATTACCTTCTCCGAATCATTCTAACATTCCAAAATCAAAGGATGGCTAATTTCTCAAGTATCATAACAAACATGGAATGGATCAATGTTGATGATTAGGCCAACATGTAATGGAGGGCTAGGGCACCTCTTGCACTGGGCAACGAGAATTCCTTCGACTCATTCGAGCCTATTGCGGATGAGTGGGCCCTCTTGCGCGACCCTTCACATCATCGTTCTTTTAGGTTTGTGAACCCTGGTGGCTATGTATGTATTGATTACCTTTGGTATTATTTTCCTTTTTCTTGGTGGTATTTCCTTACTTCTTACAATTTTGACAAGGTTTTTTTCCTTTTTATCTTTGATAGTCTGATGTCTCTATGCCGACTTTACATGCTCGAGGGATGACGGGGCTTAGGGACATTTGGTATCACCTTTCGTTGGTGGTACGTTGGGTGGTGTCATCAGCCGATTTTGGGAGACTAGCGTCTGCACTGGATGAGATGCCTCATTATACGACTTTTCTTTGTGCCCAAGGGGAGAGGTGTTGGACCACCAACCACACCTTTCACTTTGGCTCTGGGAGATGAAGGGGACTCCCATAGATGTGAAGTATCTACTAGGATTGGACTGTGATGGTGTAAAAATTGAGGTGGACAAGACTTTGAGGGTGACACCAGTGGCAGTGATGGCGGCATTGGGTTATGTGGAGAGGGTAGTCTCTGGGAACTCTATTCTTTTGTCTCTTCTGAGGGAGTTATTGTTGAGTAGGAGGATTGATGAGGAGGATGAGATACATGTGTGGTAGATGGACCATTTGTTTATTTTATTGGGGTTGGGGGGTTTCATGGCGGCGACGAGTGGCGACGTCGTCCACTTGTGGTTTTTTCCATTTCTGAGGGTGTTCTCGAACATCTCTCTTTATGACTGGGGGAGCCTAACTTTGGCGACCCTTTATTCTTGGCTTGAATTGTTTAGTCGGTGATGCTGGAAAACTTTCACTAGATACACGTATCTTCTAGAGGTATTTTTATATTTATACATTTTCCATTATGCATTCGCATTTTTCCTTCATGGGTTTTATTCTTGATTTCTTAGTTACTGACCTTTTGCACTTTGCATACGTTGTTCTATGAGGTGATTGGGTTTAACACCCGATTTATAGCTTTCAAGAATGAGTCTGATGGGGACTTCTGTCGGATGTATCAGTGGCGGAGGTCCAACCGATAATTGAAGAAGTCTCTCTCTGGAGACGGTGCGTCAGATTTTGAACGGCCTAACGAGTGAGTGAGTAAATCATTCTTTATCCTTTGAGATAATTTTTCCTTTATGATCTTGTCTGATATTGATATTTAGCTATTCTTTCTGGGGAATTTCCAGGTGACCTTCTATCCATGGGGGTTGGCCATCTAGGACACTGGGTTAATTGGGGGAATGCACAGATGCTGCATTTGCTAGCTCATGAGTTTGGCTAATCCTAGTACCTCGGGGAGAGATTAGTTTGGTAGGCTGTGGCAGATGAGGTCGCGGTACCAACAGTGAGGCCCCCAATGTATATGAGATGAAGGCGGGATATGGAGAATGATGCGCAAGTAGCGACAATAATGGGCGAGCCTTACTCATCTTATACTGACACCGTGGTGGCGTATGATTATTTGGACTTTGTGTCAAGCTGGTTGATGTCGCCTAGCATATACGATGTGACCCCTCTCCCTCATGTAGGTTCGAGTTGGCCTGTGGGGTCCTCCTACAACACATGTGGTTTGTTAACATCGATGACGACCTCAGAGGTTTCTTTTGTGCGACTGGTCCCTCCTTCTTATAATATTCGATGGGATGATGGAAGGTTGATGTGTTTGCTTCACCGTCCTAATGTTATGGATCCGGAGGAGCTGGGCTTGATTGAGGAGGTCCTTGAGCCACTAGTATACTTTTCATATCTTTGTCTTTTTAATTTCCTGATTTCTTCTTTTGCTTCGAATTAACTGATTTGATATTTTCTGTTTCTCTTTATAGCATATTCGGGTCTCCACCACCTAGCTGAAGGATGTTTGGATTGGATATCTTCAGTGACCACCCATATTCGGGATGTGATTCTGGTTCCTTCTTATCTTCCTCGTATAAGGAAGGGTCTGGATCGAGGAGTGGTGGTACATCATCTCATCGTTGGGGGAAGAGAGCGCGCCACAGGGAAGGAGGCTCCTAGAGAGAGAGAGAGATGATGTGGGTAGGTGAAGGTAGAGAGAGAAAATTTATAGGTGGGTTCGGGCTGAGTCCCATTGTATTTTCATTATATCCTATGAAATCGATGTAACACATCAAACATCTATGCAAATTGAATAAAGTTTTTACTCATTTTTATGTTTATTGACTTAATGCACATGCTCTTTTTAATTTGTTGCTGAGACCGTAAAATGGAAAAAGTGATTTGGGAGAGATTTTAAAACAAGACAAGTAAAAAGCATAAAGAGAAGAAAATTCAAAATTCTTTGAGAATAGATATTATTTTTTATTGAGTTATTTAGTTATGAAAAAAATGAAAAAAGGGAAATTTCTAAAAATAGGGGTACCGATCAGCATGACCCCTGTCTTGCCTATCAGCATGTCAGTCTAGTCCACTCAATCCAATGCTTTGGTTCCACTTTCTTAAATTGCTTGGTTCTTAGTGGGGTAAGTTTTTCTCCAAATTCTGCAGGGTTCCTTGTTTTTGCTTGAGGGTTTTAAAGTATAAATAGGGGTGTGTGTGTATCATTTTCTTCACACTCATT
The DNA here is from genome assembly GCA_949130495.1 of Sambucus nigra. NCBI lineage: Eukaryota > Viridiplantae > Streptophyta > Magnoliopsida > Dipsacales > Adoxaceae > Sambucus > Sambucus nigra. Next base: position 91,198,113 of record OX422223.1, read on the forward strand.
CCTTCTCTTTTGCATTCTTTTCTGCTTACTTTGCGAAATGACTCTCCCTAGTATTGTTGAATTTGTTAACTACCTCAACACCCTGGAAGCAATGTGCTCATACAATGTGGACTACGAATCTTTTAACATGCGTTGAGTCTCCTTATGGAGTAACTGACCCATAGAGTGGAACATGTTGATATCAGTGGTAGAGTTCTGGTACCCTAAAGACCATATTTTCCGCTTTGGGTTGGACAAGGTCTGTCCGACCTATGAAGAGTTCTCTGCCATGTTGGGAATAAATCCCACTGTTGCACCAGCTATGCTTGAGTTTTCTTGGTCCCCTAGTGAGCTATTAAAGGGAATTCTCCATATATCGCCTTAGGCGGCTAGGTCACTGGTTGCGGGGAGAATTATCTTTCTTTTTATTTTTTCTTTTGGTGCGTTTATAGGATGTTGATGATGTTGGATATGCTAGAACCATCATATTAGGATTAGTTTCAAAACTGCTGTTGCTAACTCGAGAATTGCTTATGGACCCATAACATACAACCATTGCTTCTTGGATGTCATACTGTCGCAATCCTTCAACTATGATATTGGCAGAGACTTTGAATAATTTGGATGCCTGGCGGGAAGGTCGATCTGACTTCTTGAGGGGTAGCCCCGTAACGTTGTTCATGTGGTTATTGAAGAGGTTCCGTATGGTGGTCCCACCCGAGTATCCTTTGTTGGCTATACCAAAATTCTTTTCACGCTACTTTATCAGTGTAGGCCTGGACATTGAGAGTTGGTAGAATTGGTTTATGGAGCACAGGACCCAAAGCTTGCATTGATTAGTGCCTTGGTGGGGGCACTGCTACCCATTCTAAAATGGGAGAATACCAGTTCGTTTGGTTAGTTGGCCTCAGGCAGACCTCTTTCTACTTTCCTTGGCGTCTTCTACACTAATTTTGATGGGAACAAATTGTGCCACCTCGGACACTAGACTTATTTCCTATGGAGGATCTGACAGAGCATATGTGCATGTGTCTTGGCTTTTTGTGGGAGAATAGTAGATCGTCGACCCATCCATCCTAGTCTTTTGGTAGAGTCTATCATATCTCAAGGGACTACATGAAGTGGTTGTGGAAAAAGTATTTCCCAAGATGCTGGCTGTGGAGACTAGAGAAAGGTGGTTCGCCATATCTGACACTATGGAAGGAGGTGTTTGGGTTTCCTTAATCTAATCCAGGCTTATCGTTCTATGGAGCGTCTGCGGCACTCTATTCACGCACGGGAAGTTTGAGGACCCCAGGATGTGGGTGATGATGGGGCTAGTTCCTCTGGAAGCTGCGGGTAGATTCCCTAGGGGTTTTCTGAAGCATTTGTAATGTGTGTTTAATTTTGTTTAGTTATTTTGGCTATAGGAATAAATTTGGAAGGGTTGTTTTAGGTGTAGTGGGACTTCCTTTTATTTATTTTTTTAGGAAAGTAGGAGTAGACTAGAGAGGGAAGCCGTTTAATTCCCTACGCTGATGTAATTGTACCGAAATTTCTTAATAATGGAATAAAAAAGTTTTTGATCATCTAGTTCTGTCTCTTGATGAGTTTTGCATTTGAATTATTTATACCAGTCGGGAAGGCATACATAATCCTTTTGTTCATGTACATGTTAAAATGAACTGTCATTCTCGGGGATAAGATAAGAATAGCATTTTGTGAAAAAGAAATGGGTCATGCTCATGTAAAGGGTATGAGCTGCCTACGTACCTCTGGGGATTTTGAAATTTTTTAGAAATTCATTTTTGAAAGAAAAATGATCTTTTTTTAGAGTAGAGGGGAGATGAGAAGAGTCGTAGAGCACCGAGATTTTGGACTAGGGGTAGAATTTCTTGAGACGATTGACAGGATCTTCTTTACAATGTAGGGGTCGCTCCAATTGGGCTTGAGTATCCTTCTGGGGTCCCAGATAGGATCTATAATTTCTTTAAAGGCTAAGTCCCCTTATCGAGCACCAGGGTCCTTGATTCTATTGTTGAATGATCGTGCTATTCGGCGATGGTACTCTTGCATATTATATAGAGCTTTCGGTCTCCTTTCGTCCAAGAGTGACAGCTCATTAAGACAGCTCTAATGCCAGTCTTCCTCACTGACTTTACCCTCAAGCAAGACACGCAGCGAAGGTATTTCCAGCTCCACATGTAGGACTATTTCCATGACGTATACTAGAAAGTAATTGGTAGTCCTAGTAGAAGTTCAAACTGAAGTGAAGTAGCCCTAGAGGGCGTAAGGGATCCGATCATCCCAGTATCGATAACTCTTGTTCATATTATTAATGATAGCCTTTAGGTTCTTATTAGCATCTTCGACTGCTCTATTGATTTGAGGTCGGTAGGGAGAGGATTTATGTCTCTGAATCCCATACTCATCGACTACTTTCGTGACTTCTTCCTCGAAATGTAACCCGTTGTCTGATACCAGCTCATGAGGGAACCCATATCGGTAGATGATATTTTTCTTGATTAATCTGGCCACCTTCTTGGCATTCAGAACTGCGTGTGACTCATCTTTAACCAATTTGGTGAATTAGTCAATGGATAGTAGGATGAATTCATGCCCGTTAAAGGCTTTCGGTGTAACCTTCCCTATGATATCAATGCCCTATGTGGAAAATGTTCAGGGAGAAGTCATGGTGTACAATTATCTTATTAGAGGGAAGTGTTGTAGGTTGGAGAATTGCTGGCATTTGAGACATCATCGAACATAAGTTGTGCAATCCTGAAACATAGTAGTCCTGTAGTAACCCTTCCAGGTGATCTTCTTGGCGAGCATATGGACATTCATATGGGGTTCGCACTCCTCACTGTGGATTTTATGTATCATTTCTTCAATGTCATCTCCTGCGATGCAGTGTAAATAGGTTCCATCAAAATTTCCTAGTACTTTATCATAAATAATGTACTAGGCAGCCAGTTTACAGAGGGTTGATTGGCCCTTTTTGTTAGAACTTTGGGGGTACCTACCATGCTTGAGGAGGCACCAAATATCATAGTACTAGCAGTTAATTATGTTTGGATTTTCTTCTATGATGAGATCAATGTGGTAGCAATGGTTTGGTTTATCTTTCTTTTGGACTAGGAAAGGGGTCATTATTATTCCTTTGGGTATGTAAATCATAGAGGCTAAGGTAGCAAGGGCATCTTCTAGGTTGTTCTTTTCTTGGGGCAGGTAGTGGAAGGTGATTTCTTGGAATTAGGAGGCTAGCTCTTCTAGGTGGGTATGGAAGGGTAAGAGTTTCTCATCCTTGACTGATGATGAGGGGTGAATCCCCATAGACATCTAAGTATCAAATTCCTTTCTTAAGAGTGACTTCGAGGCCTACCGTGCATGCCTCGTACTCAGTCATGTTGTTGGTGCAAGGAAAATCCCTATTGATGGCAATGGGAGAATCATCAGGGGCAATTAGGAGTATTCCAATTCTATACCCTTTCTTGTTGGTTGTTCCATCAAATAACATTTTCCATTAAAAGTCTTCTTGGAATGTACAGGGGATATTCTCACCTGGGAAATTGAAAATCCATAAATCGGTTTCTTTCATTGGGTAGTCAACGAGGTAGTTAGAGATGTCTCTTCCTTTCATGGTTTTCTGCATGACATACACGATATCAAACTTGGCTAAAATCATCAACCATCGGGCCATTCAGCTAGACGGGGCAAGTTTCTCGAGTAGGTACTTCATAGGATCCATTTGGGATACAAGTTTGATAGGAAAGGCGAGTATATAGTGTCGTAAATTTTGGGTGACCTAGATAAGGATGACACATGGTTTTTCTAAGGCGGTGTAATTAACTATGTACCCGAATAACTTACGATTGGCGTAGTAAAAAACTCTCTCTTTGCGGGACACTTCAAGGTACTGGGATAGAAAATCCCTAGCTACGGTGTCAGTTAAAGTTAGGTATAGGAGTAGGGGAAGACCAGTCTGCAACGTCATGAGTACTGGAGGTCAAGTTAAGTATTATTTAATTCGATCAAAGGCTTCTTCACAAGCTTCATTCCAAACTTTGGTTGAATCCTTTCGAAGGAGTTTGAACATGGGTTCACAAATAAAAGTCAACTAGATGATGAACCGATTGATATACAACAATTTTCCAAGGAATCCCCGTATTTCTTTCTCCGTTCAGGGTGGTGGAATCTCTAGTATGGCTTTCAGTTGGGCAAGATATTCTTCTATCCCATTTTTCACTAACCATGAATCCAAAGGTCTTTCTTTTGGCAACACCGAAGAAATATTTATGTGGGTTAAGTCGCATTTGATATTGTCACAGTCACTCGAAGAACTTTCAAAGAGAGGGAACATGACCTTCCCTAGTCTTTGATTTGATAATCATATCATTCACATAGACCTCGGCTTCTTTGTGTATTAGATCATGTAAGATGGCTATAGCAACCCTTTGGTAGGTAGCCCCTATATTTTATAGACCAAATGGCATGACAGTGTAGAAAAAGGTTCCCCAAGGGGTAATGAATGCATTTTTTTATGATCCGGGCTTATCTTAATCTGATTATATCTGACAAAACCATCAACGAAAGACTTAAGAGCATGAGTGGTTGTGTTGTCCACAATCAAGTCGATATTGGGTAGCGGATAACCATCCTTCGAAGAGGCTTTGTTCAAGTCTCGATAGTCAATGCACATGCAAACTTTCCCTTCAGATTTTGGAACGGGTATGATGTTGGTTAGCCATGTGGGGTATTCGATCATACGAATGAAACCCATGTTCAACTATTTGACTACTTCTTCCTTAATCTTGAGCGACCATTTGGTGCAGAGCTTTTGCAGTTTCTGCTTGATCGATTTGAATTTTGCGAGAGTTAGAATCTCATACTAAGGAATTTTTGGATCAATGCCAAGCATGTCGTTGTAGGATCATGCGAATATGTCCACAAATTACTTCAGTAATTCTTCGAGTTGTACACGCTTATGCTTTTCAAGGGAGGCCCCTATCCTAATCTCACGCAGTTGGATACTAGAGCCGAGACTAATAATAATAATTTCATCTTCATTAACTTGAATGCAGATATGTTATTTGTTATTAACCTTATTAAGATTAGTTAAGAATGGTTCAATTGAAAAATCATCATCATCAAGAGTTTGACTAGAATCAAGATAATTAATATAAGGCACAACAAGATTATCAAAATCTTCGTTCATTTCATTGATAGGGAAAACAACATTGAGAACTTCATTAAAGGAGATCTTGATTACATCAGAGTAAGGAGGAACAATAAGAGAAGAAGAAATTTGATAAACATCTGGGTTAGGTTGAATTCCAGCAGGTGGCAAAGGTGTAACATGCGAGTTAAGGAGAGGTGTATTAGCAACTTTGATCAGGAGGGATTGATCCGATGATGCATCCGTGGATCACGTAGAGTTTCATCACCAGTGTCTGTAAGTTGAAAGAATCCTCGGAGTCATTTTCCTCAGAATCTTCGATATCGTCTATGGTTTCTTCAATGAGTGGTTGCACACGATGCTAGGAAATTTTTATCCATGAGTATCTGTCTTGGAAAAAGATCTCCGTTCTAGGTTTCATTTTTTTATCCACGTGATCATACCATAGTTTTGGAAAACTGTAGAAGGGGAAATCTTCACCCTCTCTGATGAATCTTTCGTTCAAGGAATCTCTTAAGATAGTTTTAGTGCATTCTAGCTTTCTCTTTATCCTAGGTTGGTGGATCATTTGGAGTTCTTTCATTAACAGTTGATATCCTAGGCCACGAGGAGGAAAAGCTTTCTTTGACATAATGGGATCAAGTATCCCCTATTGTCTTTGTCCAAGGCCCAGTCCGGGGATAAAGGGCATATTCTTGAACATTTTGATCACATTGGCATTGCCATGAGGGTTATACTTTGGGCAAACCTTATCTTTGAAATCGGCCCCTGCTAGGAGTAAAAGTGGTTCAACTCGAAAGCCTGACAGAAGCATATCATTAACCCTGTGTTGTATCTCAAGTACTGTATTACTAGTTCTTTCATTCTCGGCATTGTCTTCATCGCCCAAGATAGTGATGATCTGGCCATCGGAGAAGAACTTCAATTTCCAAAGAAGGGAGGAAGACACACCCTTAATGCTATAGAGCCATGGTCGTCCAAGTAACAGATTGAAACAAGTTAGGATATCAATGACTTGGAATTCAGAAATAGGATTTATAGGTCCATCCCCTAATGCAAGCTTTATGTATCCCATCACTTCCCAATGAGTATTATCGTGGGCACATACAGTGACAGAGGTTGGAGAAAGATCACACTTTTAATCCTAAACAATTGAGGATCCTTAACGGGAAGACATTCATAGTTGATCCCTTATTGACAAGAGAGAGTGGGAGAGTCTTTCCCATGACTAGACAGAGATATTTATAGCATAATTGTGGTTTGGACCAATATTAAGAATTTCTTCTTCAGAGAAGGAGAGCATTCTAGTAGAGTTCATGGATCCTACCAGAGGCACTTCTTCTTCTGGCGTGGTGGAAGGAGGAACTGTGGGTCCTATGAGTAGCTTGATCAAGGAATTTTAGTTCAACCGGGAATATATAAAGAGCCCCCACATAGTGATGTTAGCTTGAGTATTTTTCAACTGATCGAGGATCTTGCTCTCCTAGAGGGTTATTTCTGGGATGGGAAGATTCTCAACACATTTTCCTTTATCGCTGGTTGATGGTGGTAGGTTTGGGAGTTGGTAATGCCTCTCTTATTTTGTCACGTGGTTTATAAAAGAGGTTAAAAACAGATACCCCGTTTCCTCATTGATCTCAGGTTGTTAAGCTATTTTGTTGATTTCTCATAGCATCTCCTCAAATGATATTATCCCACACATGTTGACTAGTAGATTATCCTTTTCTAGTCCTTGCTCTTCATCTGAATTATCGAATTTATCCCCCCATCCGGTGGTAATGACATCATTTTTCCATGAAAAGTTAATACACTCTACAACCTCAACGACCTCTTCGTATAAGTCATCCCATTTGGTGAGGAGACTTAGAAGTGAAGGGACCAATCATATTTGTAGTTTTAAAGAATTAAGTAGCTCGAACATACTATAAATTTCACTTCTTTATTAAAATAAGTCTTCCATGATTTGGACCACATCATCTAAGTTAACTTCATCAGTTGGTACTACCCAATTGTCTAACCCTCGGGCCCATTTTTTAGCTTGCAAGAATAGCACACTAAATTTTTGCAGTCAATGGTCATTTGGGAGGGAAATTTCACCCCAAAGTCTAGGATTTGGTTTAATTCTTCTAATAATTCCATATCTTTACCTCCCGAACGAATATGAACAGTGATGGATGCTCTGGTAAGGAGTTAAAAAGCCTGATCGACAAAGCTCGTAGGGTGTGAAAGAAAGTATGGGCAAGATTTAAGGGGTTTAGGAGAATATATGGGTATGATAGGTGATTTTCTTAGTGCGATATAGGTAGATGGGTCAAACTCTGAGTCTTCTTCTAGAAAGATGGCATTTGTATGATTTGGGAATGGATTGTGGGTAGTGTTTCATTTGGGATTGGCTGGTGGGGAAATGACGCCTCGGCCAATTAGAGCTTGGATCATATTACAGAGGTGGAAACACTTGTCGATGGTATGGTTGACAGTTTAATGAAAGTCACCATGGGCCTCTGGCTTGAAATTCTTGGGAAGTGGCTTAGTAATGGATGAGGGTCCAATGGCTTGATGAGGTTTTAGCTTAAGAGTCCCTGGTAAACTTTAGAGATGAAAGCGCGAAGTTTGGTGTATTCCTTTAGGACTCGATTAGGGCGGCTTTCTAGTGCCCATGAAGTGGAAGGCTGGGAGATGTTATTGATAGTTGAAATTGCGGTGTTGGCAGGCTTTTCAAACATTCTAGAAGCAAACTATCCAGATACATTTTTCGATTCAACTTCTATTTTGGCAAGGCCTTGTTCAATCTCCACTCCTGCTTCTTGTAGGGCTTGAAAATAAGGGTAGTACTGTCCTCCCATTGTCACTCGAATATGGGGTAAGAAGTTTTTCTTCATATTACTAACTTGATCCTCTTCAGAAGTATAGTTGGTCATAGTGGCTAATTTCTATCTCCACCTTGCTATGAAGTTGCTAACTGAATCCCCAGGATTCTGTTTGAGTATCAATAGATCACGATGGGTAACCTCTAACTCTCCGTTGTACTTATACCGTGATATGAATTCCCGTGCAACATCCTCCCAACCGTGGATTCTGGACTCTTCAAGGGATAAGAACTAATAAAGAGCACTATCCGCAAAGGTTGTTGGAATATTTGGGCCATTATTTTCTCGGAGGCACCTATGAGAGTCATGGATCGATGGTAACTACGAAGATGAACAATCTGATGTCTACTACCACCGAATTTCTTAATATTGGGCATCTTGAACTTTTTTAAAAGATTTGTTTTAGGATAGGGAGATATATGGGTGTAGTCCATGTAGTTTACAGAGAATCTAACTTGGTCAAATTTCTTGGTCAACAGATTGAGGTATTACTTAACCTTATTTAATTCTTCCTCCTTTAAATCAACGGTCGCGGGGAAGTTATCCCCTGGCCGGGAAAGATTTAGCATAAGAAACTGGACTGGCGGCAACCCATTAGCTGAAGGAGCACGTGGAGCATGCCGGTATTCCTTAGAAACCCAAATAGGCTTAGGCGTGAGCAGACTTATAGTGAGAGGGAAGATGACCTCGGGCACTTCGAGAACAAGGATCTGGTTTCATTGCATCTCATGAACCTGTGTTTGAAGGTTATCAATCTTGGTAGTGAGCTGAGCTAGAACCATCATTAAATTCGGCTGCACATTCAGTAATGGGTTTATGCTCTCCATAAAAAGTGGATGAATTTTAAACTCAGAGGAAGTGAGGGGAGTGATGGATCTTTGGGGCGGTTTAACTGAAGATCGAAGTCAATAGGGAGCTAGGACAAGGGTATGCAATCAACCTGAGAAGGAGAAAAATAAAATTTATTTTTGGAAAAAGAGGAAAGAAAACTGTTATATTTGAAAAGTAAGGAAAATGTTTTTGACATTTTTTTTTTGGATAAGAGGGGAACAAATTTTTTTTTGGTAAAAGGGAGGAAAAATATTTTTGGTATAAGGAAAGAGAATATTTTTGGTATTTTTTATAAGAGAAGTAAAAAACATTTTTGAAACTTTTGGATAAAGAAAGAGGAAAAAATCGAGAGACGGGACTCAACATGATTATTATTATGTTTATTACGTTCTCACTTATATTAGGTTTACCTAAATGCAAAAATAAATACCAGACGGGACCCTAGGTTGGGACAATTAGGTTTGAAAAGATATGTACAAACTATGGTTAGACTTGTTACTAGGCTCATGGGCAAGGTCCCATTTTAAAAATTGTGCAAAAATTTGAGCGGCATGCTGACTCGTCATTTTGGCAGAGTATTGGATTGAAATCGACAAACTAAATATGAGTGCCCTAGGTTAGACGCCTATATACGGGTATGCAGTTGTTGGGTTAATTGGAACGTGTTCTCCCCATTGGCATGACTTCCACGATATATGTCTTGCTTTTTAGGGCAATCGGTACGAGTGGACAAACCGTTTGATACACGTGAGTGTACATAAATTGCATCACTATATATCTCTTAGGGACAATGATTGTGAGAGGGAATTTGATATACCCCACGTATTTGAGCAAGTTCCCTACGATATACCTCCCATCATGACTTCGGCCAAGCATTGCGATGTGGGGGAATCATTCAAAATACGTCAAAGGTACTTGGCCAATGGAAGGTGAGAGTCATATCGCTTAGGCAAACTGCGACCTGCCGGACCAGCGCCCATCATGAGGTAACCCCCGAGTTACGGGACAAAATTTGGTCAATAGCAATGCTCTTTGGTGATGTAGAGTGAAAAATGCATGATCCTTGATTAGTACATTATGGAGAGAGTATCTTTATTGATGAGCATCATGCCAAGTAGGGGATAATGTAGAAGTATAAAAAAATAAATCTATACTAAGCATGGATTATGTGAGAGTGAGTGATGCGTAGCTATCTATAAGTGAGTGTGTGGTAGTGAACCTAAGCATGGATCAACTACAAGTGGTGTACGATAAGTGTGAGTGAGAATGGATATATACAAGTGTGATAAGTGGAGGTGTGTGTTAGTGACACCTAATCATGAATTTCTAAGCGGTGTGCGCAACATGTGGATATAAGTTATCATATGGGGTGTGAGTGAGTAGTGATATTAACATGAGGTATATATGTAGAAGAAATAATAGAGGAGAAAAGGGGTATATACAGATAGGTGCATACGCACACAAGAAAATAAAACACCAATGTAAACAGAGTCTATCCCTCTTATGAAGAAAGTCCCCGCTGGAGTCACCACTATGACCATCCCGATCGAAGGAGGATTCGCACCGCTTCATCTTCTCCTTCTTCTACCTCCAAGAAAAAGGGGTGATGGGAAAGGAAAGGGGATCGAAAGGTCTCACGCTCTACTTAAGGACGCTTCGGCCGTCGTCGGTGTGGGGTAATTATAAAGAGATGGAGTCACCAACCTATTTTGCACGAAACGGGCAAAAGAACATTTCCCCGCCTCAAGAGAAGGGCCTCAAAGACAAACTGATGAATATAAAATCAATAGTTTGAAGATTTGGGGGCTAAGTTAGAGAATGGGAAAGTGTTAGGCACCCATCCCGTCCTTTCGGTCTCTCATGGGATAGTGTTATTATTTTCCTTTATTTCTCCGTAAAGTGTGTGCACAGGTATATATAATGGATATCGGAATCATTCAAATCATACCATGGAAAAGATAGAGTGAGGTCATCCATAGGAATATTCCCAAAATAATATTTAGAAAATATGGTTTATGTGTTTACCGCGATATTGATCGTTATGATGAAACGACAATATGTGTTGACTGAAATACTAACAAACATAATATGTATATTAATGCAAGAATACGATAAATGCGGAAATGGGAGATTTAGGAAAATTGGAGATTTTAGAAAAAGTTGAAAATGGAGAAGTTCAAAAATAGGAAAATTGGAAAATTGGACTTAAATCTCGAGTTTTAATCCAAAATGCCTACGTAGCCTATAAAGGGCATCAAAGTCCACATAGTTCAAATGCGGCATGAGGGTGGGTCTTATCCCATAGATTTGAATGGGATTTTATTATATATGTGTGTAACAAATGTGTTTTTAGTTTTAACAAAGTGTGATGGATAATCCCATTCGTAATTTATGGGTGTAACCCTCTTTTTGTTTGTTTTGGTTTTTTTATAGAAAATAAAGTATGTGCAATATCCTAATAAGAATGTAAGATATTAATGCATATGAACTAAACTAAGAACTTGATTTTGAATCTAATGTAATTTATGTAAAACAAGACATTTAAAGAGAGGGGAAACGATTCGAACCTTCTTTAAAGCTTGATATTTGATCTTGGATGAACTCCTTTGAATGTGAGATGAAGGTTGGATGAGAGAGAATGTGATTTTTCCAAATTAGGTATGAAATGGATAGGAATATAAGCTTGAATGGAACTTTAAAAGGAGGAGATTTGTTGATTTTTAGAGAATGTTGCTGAGATCACTGATGTTGATGGATCTCAGGTGTGCTTTAGAAGTGAGGTCATGACCTCTATTTATAAGATAAGGTGGATGCCAATCGTCATGGCCCTAGTACTTCCCATCGACAGGTGACCCTAGACACACTACCGATAGGAAAGGAACTGGACCTGCTAATTGTCAATCTCGTAAACATTTTTCCAGAAAAACGGTCATATAAAGTAATACATCGATCCAAATCAGGCACGATGCATACCGTTAGAAACTTAATTCAGAGACCTTGAAGAGTCCTTTGGACCGCTCTCGAGTTCGGGAGTTGACTTTGGGACAAATATGGCTCGAAAGCGCACGTCGATTCTTTTGATGGGAGATGATCGAATAAAAATGGATCGTTCGTCCACATGGTAAGTCAGAATTACGCAAGGGTCAGACCGTTAGAAAGGTTAGGAGATGTAATTAGACATTCCAAAGAGTTTCGCTCAGTTCGTAAAGTTGAGCTTAGTCAACCAGGGCCTAGAAGCACCCGGTAACCTCTCAGAGTAAAACGGATCGTTCGTCCGTAGTATAAGTCAGTATCGCACACAGGGCGGACCGTTGGAAAGTATATTCAATGACCTTTATAGATTCATTCATTTTCATTTAAGCTAAAAGTTGACTTTGGTGAAATGGATCCCGTTGGCCCTCAGATAAGTTTTTTAGGGAAAATGGATCGTTCTTTTGAACGATTATGCCATTTCGTGCACCGGGTGGACCGTTGGAAAGGGGTTTCAGTGCCCTTTGAAGATTTCAAGACATTTATCTCGACGATGAAGTTGATTTGGGTAAAATCGGTGCTTGGGAGCGCCCGGTGGCTTCCGAACTGATTTTCGGTAGTAAAATGCTCCGTTCATTCAAACCGTTATGCCGATTCGCACACACGGTGGACCATAGGAAAGGGGATTACAAGCCCTTCAAAGATTTAAAGATATTTTGCTCTGATAGTAGAGATTACTAGAGTCAAATGGGGCTAAGGTGCACCCGTTGGCCTCTAGATCAGTATTCAGAGTATGACCTAGGGTTTGTGGTGAAATGGGGAGGTGCTAGGGACCTAAGGAGAGACTTAGGGGGTCTTAGAATGTGGTTTAAACAAAATGCATACCTATCAAATTTGTAAGTAGTTTTTACTACCACATATGTGTTAACTTAGTTGGTGTATAAACTACTACCCAAATAGAGTCATGCCCTTTATACGCATGGAAGTACCGTCATAAATTACATGATAAAATGCTCCTATATCCACTCTTAAATATTCAATGGTTGTAACAACCATGTTGGCTTCTGATTGCCTGCCTTAACCTATAAGCATGCCAAACAATTATTCTATCTAAAATTTCATATTATTCCACTAGTAAATTTATTTCAAATTTCTATACAGCTTGGTTCTACGTGGGTGCAAATCATAAACATGACTATATTCCTTATTATACACAATGGTCTCATTCTAATGTATTTAAATAACACCCTGATTTAGTTAAGCTCAACTTGTAAAATACGTTGTGTGATAAAGATTCGAATAGATGCACAAATTCCAATCACAAACTTATTTAACTAAAGTCAATTTATGAATCAAATCAATTCATCCCACAAAATCAACTAGCTCATTTATCCTTTTAGTAAATGCACCGCCTCGAACACTCTGAAAAATTTATTTTTGATTAAAAACATTTAAAGCTCCGCTCCAACACTAAGAAAATATTTTAAGCAAAACATATGAATATCCAAAATGAATTATTAAGGAATTAAAAACATAACTTTACCAAATTCAATTTACGGAGGTTTGATTGTTGATGAAGCTTGATATTCGGATCGTCTCGTTACATATTTGATCTTGAACATCTTCGACGGTTGTAGCGGTACACGACATACTTAATTGTGACGGACTATGTTCTTAAACATCTATACTACCATCAATCTCAATTTCGTAATATTCCCAACACGTGCACACTCAATACTAGACAATTTCCCTAATGATTTTTTTACTTGAAGCATATATAACAACATTTTCCTATCTAGGCAATGATGAATGGCACATTCATAGTCATTAATTAATTTTATTCAACACTTAGGTCAAAAATTTAATTCTTTCTATATAAATAATTACTTCAAACTTTGATGATCTATACAAGTCTTACAATATTTCTATATAAATGATATCGCTATAATTTTAAGGCAAAAACATTAGTCGCAATAACTGAATCACGTTTAGAAAAATCACACTCATATATCTTTAACTTTATAGATCTGTAAGAAATTACATTTACATGATGCACGAAGACACAAATGAGTCCTTGATGTGACATATGTTTTATAAACCACAAAACCTTTACCAATATATAGATAGTGAAAACTGGAGCTGATACCATCCTGCTTTCAAACTTTTCAATGTTACGTTGACACTGCTCAATCCATATAAATTTCACCTCCTTACAGGTTAATGTAGTCAAAGACAAATAAATAAATAAAAACCCCTTCATAAATATTCTATAATATTAATGAAGCTCTAGAAAACTCCTAACCTCTATAATATTACCCGATCTCCCACTGCACAACCGCATATATCTTTTGTGTTTCATGAATTCCATCTCCTGAAATAAAATTTCTCTAAAACCCGATTAAAAAAAACTCACACTTTCTAAATTTAGAAAACAATAGCCTTTATTGCAAAATATGTAATACAACTCTTAGGTGTTTCTCATGATCCTCTCGACTATATGAATATATCAAAACATCATCAATAAATAGAATAACAAATGAATCAATGAAAGGATAAAAGACTTTATTTATGAAATATATAAACACTACATGAGCTTTTGTTTACCCAAATAACATCAACAATTTTTTAAATGACAATACATGGAAACGAATGTTACCTTATACATGTCACAATCTCCTACCCTTAGTTGATGGTAACCCACTTTCAAATCAATTTTGGAATACCCTTTGGTACCGTGTAATTGATTAAACAAATCATTAATATGAGGAAACATAAATTTATTACTAATATTAGCTTGTTTAACTTCCAATAATCAATGCAAAGACACTTGATATCATATTTCTTCTTCACAAATAATACCACAGCACCCCATGACATTATACTAGGTTGAATATAAAATTCTTATAGAAAATAGTAAATTCCACCTATTTTCTATATTAAAATAATGAAAATTAATCTGAAAACACATCCACAAAATCATTCACTTTGTATATGCCTCCACACACACATTACATGAGCTCTTTTGGATTTTATTGCCTAAGTTAAGTGAGGCATTATCCTATCGATCTTGTCATATAAATAATATTTTTTTTTACTCTCAGAGATTTTTTCATGTAAGAACCATTGTGTGAGTTTGATCTTATTTGATAAAAATATAAGTGTGCAATGGAAAGGGCTATGAAAAGAGAAATATTCTTAGCGTGAAAGGCCAACGCTGGCAAGACCTTAAAGGAAAAGAGAGGCAAAAGAGAAAAATTACCGAGTCCAAATTTTTGCATTTATACTTTGAAATTTAGTATCTTCAAAATAAAAAGAAAGAAAAATGATATATATATCTATTTTTGAGGATGTTAAGTTGAAGATCAATGGGTTTTCACAATAAGTCCAAGTTGAACTTAAATATTTGATGTTATTAATCCAAAAATTATCAATATTTCTAAGCTTTTTGCATTTCCATAATCCTGGTACTCCTCCCTAAATTAATGAGGAGATGGATGAGGAGGAGGAAGTTAGAGAGAAAGCTGATAATGATCAGTTGGTGGTCGCTAGGTAGGTAAAAGGTGGTGTTGATGTTAACAAAGAGAAGGTAGGAAAATAAATCCTAGTAGTCTTATTGGTTCCTTTGCTTTACTATGTTACTTTTTGATTTTTTTAGTGTAAGAGGAGCATTATAATGTAACTCCTCATCCTTTTACAATGAAATACGAAAATTTCCGTAATTTTAGTCAAATTATTACGAGTTCTATTTCAAGGGTAGTACTTATATCTGACCACCTATCTTTTAGTTTAATTCCAGAATGTCATATCTGGTCATTATCCGAAGTGATTTTCCAGAAAGACGTAATCAGTTATTCGACATTGGTCATGATGAGATGGATAAGGATGTACTTGAGGAGTTTCTCTACCAAGATGTATCCACTCAACACAAGGAATCATATTTAAATTTTCAACATCTTTTTCATGATATGATTCTCAACCTTATCATGACATGATTCTAAACCTTCAATGGATCCATAAGGAATCAACAACAAATCTTTATGTCGACTATGAAAAGTAACTAACCGACCTATAAAAAAGTAGGGGATTTGACTAGAAGTTACTTTCCTTGTCATTATATTACTCCAAGAAATAGTTCATTCTCAACTCAGAGTTGAAAATTTCTAGAAACGTCATCATAATGCTCGAGAAAGAGAATAATGACTTGCACATTGAGCTTGAGGGTATAAAGAATTCAGGTCTTGCTGACTAAAATAATGGTGTTTCTATTTTGGAATATGAGAATGCTCGCCTAAAGGAGGTATTATAGAAAATAAATAAATCCAAGTGTCAGTCTTATCAGAAGCGGGGAAGGATTTCACAATCAGGGGATGAAGAACGAACCAAAAAAACTCTTTCAGACTAAGATGCTACCATGAAGAATTAATTATTCACCATCAAGAGGTTGAATGAGAAGGTAGACCGACTCACCTATAAATTCCATAAACAACCTCATATTATATGGATGAATGGTTATGATGAGTCCCTTACACACATGGGAACATAACTTGATCATGCTCGTAAGATTGGTTAAAAAACGGTTAGCTCAATGCCCTTATTGGGATGAAGGTACCCAAGGAGAATGAGTTATGGTATTGGCATGACCCAGGATGTCTAGAACTTCCCAATCCTCCTTTAAAATAGGATGTTTCATGGATTCCTTCGAATGCTATCATCGTAAGATTAATTAGAAAATACCTTGGGGACTATGATCTACATGGATATGGACTTTACCGACCATAACATTTAATGGATATGTCTAGTTCCAGTAATCAAACAAGGCTTAGAGACTTGAGGACAGCCATCACCCCTCATGCATTGGATGTACTGCCAGTTGGTTTTGAGAATGTATAAAGCGAATAAACTCGTTCTAACTAATAACTTGTTGTTATTTTATTTTATTTTCTTTGTAATAATTTTTCATGAGTTATAATGAAAATCTACATATTCCTTTTTTTCATGTCAACTTATTGACTAGTAGTTATTTAGAAAAGGTCTACTAGTAGTTCAGTCTTATGATTATATGGTCAGCTACTACCCGACTAATCTTACTTACTAGTTAATGATGTTGGACGAATTTGGGTTGTCCTATCTTAGGTTCTACTAATGTGTAATCCAACTTACTGGTCGTACCAAAGGATATTGTCATTTTGACCACGTGTCAACGTTAGTTATCGAACACGACCAAATGTGTTATGATTTATCCTTACGTTCAGCTAGTTATGGTTGGACCTTGGTGTGCGTATGACTCACTACAATGAATTTTCTTAATTTGGTTCAGTAAAGTTCTTGTCTTTCGTCTACCCTAGGGAAAAACCATATATGAAGTTTGAAAATTACTATAGTTGACATTATGGGGTCATACATGAAGTTGTTATCTTGCGTTTCTGAGATTTCTTCGACTTTAACCTTTAGTACATCTCCCCATACCGAAGAAAAAATAAATATAAAAAGGCATAATAGTACTCAAGAGGAAATAACAATTTTTATAGATAACAAGAATTGTGATCGGGTGGATGCCCCCAAATTTTAAACTTACAAATACGAGATGGTTCAATGATATACCAAATTTTAATTTTCTTTACTTTAAAAGAACAATAAAATACATGGAAAATTAAATTAAACTTAGAGTGGAATTAAACTACACAAATATTTTAATTGTCACTTACATAAAATTTAATCCAATTCAAGTTAAACAAACTAAGCATGAATATAATGAAATTAAATTAATGCCTACTTGAATTAAATTAAATTAAATTAAAATTACCCATATATTTAAATAGCATCAAATTAAACATGAGTTGTGATTTAAACCATTTTTTATCTTATTAACCTACACATGCATCTGGGTGAGAATTTTTCAAGATAAAAAATAAATCACAAACACACTATGCCACGATGTACGAGGAAACCCACAATGAAAACAACCTCGAACGGCCCTACCTATAAGTCCACTAAGTATGGTTTTATGAATACAAGACAAAAGACTTACAACTCAGGACTTGACATCCTTCAAGCCTCAACGTTTCTTCTTGCATCCACCTCCGCCTAGCCGACAACTCTGGAGTCCACCAGAATCATGTAATTCACCAATGGGGCACAACTACCGTCAACACACGGTGCCTTTCACTGTATGAGAACACCGTAATGAAAACAATCTCCTTTTTGGGGTAGAGACGGAGCCCAAACAATCTCCTTAAAGGGTAGAGAAGAAAACCTGGTGCCAAACACTCTCTAAGCAAATATATATATATATATATATATATATATATATATATATATATATATATATACACATGAACTTGGATTTAAACAAAATTGGGTGTAAACATGTGTTTTTGGAAGAAATTTGATCTTTAAATTCAACACATAAAAGGGAATTTTATTAGAAGTATTTTCCTCTCAAAATATCTTAAGGATGCAAAAAGTCTTCTTTTTAAAATGTTGTTGCTTCACTTGATTAATCAGGAAAAAAGATAGTGGGAAAGTTAAAAAAACTGCTCAAAACTGTCGAAAAGTTTTTCCCACTGTAATGTTGTTCGAACGAGCTTTCAAAAAACTTTTCGTTTGCATTTTTGTTCGAACCAAACTTCTAACGATAAAACAGGTGAAATATCGTTAGTAGTTTGTTCGAACGACTTGGTAATTTCGTTCGAATGAGATTCCAGGTTTATTCGAACGACTTTTCAGAAACTCTAAAATTCTTTTAAAGTATAAAAACTTTTATGAAAAGTTAATGTTTTTCTAAGAAAAAATTAAACAGTCGTTGATGATAAATTTATAAAAGAAACACCCAACTAATTTTCCAATCTCCTATATATATATATATATATATATATATATATGCATTCATACCTTTGGAGACCTTGAAAAATGAGACAATGTTGATAACGAGAAACAAGGCACTTGAAAACGGCAAGGATATCTTCACTTTACCTTGGCCACAACGTCTTCAACTCTTCAAATGTCATAAGCTTGAGGTACAACCACCATCTATCCTATAACTCAAATAGTTTTGTCCAGAATTGATCCAATACTACAAATTTACTCGATTGGAAATTTGTCCTTACAAATCTCCCCCTTCGGCTATTTCGGGACAAAACCAAACCAAAACTCCTATGGACCATCAAGCACACCTAGACACAATATCACCCAAAACTAAAATAAAAAATAGACGCTTGACTCGACTCATAGATGCATTGCCACCTTGAACCAATTCGGCGCTAAAAAGAAATTCCTACACACTTAAACAAACCATTAAACACATAAGGCATATCAAAAGATTAAAAGAGAAAAAATGAATTCTCTCCCCCTTTATCTAACATGATTTTACCTAAGAAGATAGTGATCTCCCCCTAAGTTAGATGTCCTAAACTAAAGGTTTAGATACCATTTCTCCCCCTTTTTGTTTAGGAATAGACAAAGGTCAAGAATAAAATAACTTATTTTTTCCCCAATTAAAGAAAATACTCCCACTAAATGAAACAAGGGATATAAATAAGAAAAAAATAAGTTAAACATGCAATGGTGCATAAAGTGACAATATCATTAAAGCATATGGGCAACAATGAAGTACAACTAATCCATTCAAAGATTAATAAATTTCACCTATGATGCGATGACAAAAGATAACACTAAAATGTATAGGTTTAATTATTAACCACATATAACATTTGTACGTAAAAGAAAGAGACAAAGAGGTTTTTAAAGTGGTTCAGCCTATGGAGAAAAGCCTGTGTTTCTCTTTCAATCACTTTCCCTTGACGAAGGGATTACAATGTATTTATAGTAAAGTCAGGAGACAGAGAGATGATATGTTAAAGGATGGAATGCCTTTATAAATTAGGCATTTACATCAGTTTATAATGTCCATAATATTTTTGGATGTTGGCATTTTGATGATACGAAAGGTCGAGTTTCCTATACGCTGGTCGATATTCTAGTATGCTGGTCAGCATTTTAGGCCTTGATCGGTGGTTATGCCTTACTAACTAGGATTATTATCATAGTGGATGACACATGTCTATTTATGATTGGTCCACGTAAGAGGGTAATTTTTGGTATCAACAAAAGCCCCCTAATGTTCCATGCTTGAAATGGAGCATTTAGTTTTGGTAGTAGCTCGGGCTACATTTCTGATGCTTGGTCAGTTGCCGACTTCCCCCACTTGTAAAATTATTAGCTTTGTTGATAGCGTGTACTGGTGATGGAAATTTTATAAATATCCAGAATTATAATGAATCGTTTTGGGGAAAATAGGTATTTTTGTTCTTAGCCGCCAAAGTTTCAAACGTTGTTTCACTTTAATCATTACTTTCGTCGGTTTTCAAGGCAATCTATAAAAGGCAGTAAAATCCCGGTCATCTCTTACCTCAAATCCTTCTATGTTTTTGCTGCACTTTCTTGAGCTTTCGTACGATCGGTCTTCCTGTCTTCTAGTTCTTGTTGAATCCTTAAGTCTTTATAACAATTTTTTATCTTTCTTCTTTTCTTCATATCAAATCATGGTTTACGTTGTTGTCTATCTAGATGATTTTAGAAAGGAATGGAACATACCTGACTTGGTAGACTTAGAGTTACCCAATCCCCCTATAAACGTTCTTTCTTTGCCTGAAGGTCACTAGATTCCTTCCTTATTCGTTGTTAAATGCGGTTTTACCTTCCCCCAAATCATTTTTGTCTAGAATTTTATCAATATTTTGACATTGTACCTGTTAGAGTAGCCCCCAATACTTGAAGGTTATCAATGGTGTTCATAGGCTCAATCAACTATATAAGACCCACATAGTCATTCTCGAAATCATGTTTTGTTATAAGTGGGTCACCAGTGACAACACTTACTATTTAAAAACTAAGGATACAAATAGATCTTTAGTTGTTAACCTTCCTGACTCCAATAGGGATTACTTCGACCATGGAGTGATTGCTAAAAATTGGCAATATGTACCCTTTATAGGGAGTGAAGTATATAGTGGGACAAAGTTCCCTGAAGAGGGTCGTGGGATAGGTTTTTTTAATTCTTATGTGACTTTATTAACAATTTTCTATTGAACTGTTAATTAATCGTTGATTGCTTGTTTACTTATCGTTGATAAGAAGAGTAAGCGTCCCAAGGAGGGTGACATTAAGCTTAACGAGCTCAAGTTTATCTGGGGCCTTCATTAAAAAATTGGTGAAGAACATACTAGGTCGGCATATACTTGCTATAATACAGGAATTCTATCACATCCTTTATTGCTCGACCTTATGCTCTTGCTCCTACCATTGTGGTTGACTTGGACCCGGACCCAATGTCCACTTCATCAGGCAGTGGTGAACTTGTTGTTGACCCTTCTTCTTCTCTTGAGTCAGACGTTCCTCTTTCTGCAGCTATAGGCAAAAGAAAGTTTCCTAACCTTATTGGAGATAATACTTCTGGTGGTACCCACAAGCCTATGGATGGTGGGTCCAAAAAGAAGGATGATGTTGGGAAGAAGCCCCCAGGAGATAACTCGCTCTTAAAAAGATTAAGGAGAGGTCATGTTACTAAGAAGGTTGAAAGAAGTGTTGACGCCAACCAACAGGATTTAGTCAGTATTACTCCATCTATTATTGGCTCCTCTGTAGACATTGGTCCTAGCTTAGACAAAAAATTGATTAAGTCTGGTACTCTTCCAGACCACCGGGGTGCTGCTTCTTCTCTGCCCCATCTTAAAATTTTGAAAAGGGCTACTCAAAGCCTTGTTATGGTGAGAATACTTCTTCTTTCATACTTTTTACTTTGTCTTAGACTTTTTATACTTATTTTTTTCATTCTTTTTTGCAGTTCCTGGTTGATTTCAAACATATGTTGGAGAAGGACGATGCTCTTCTTTCTTCTTCAACTGTTGTTGAGGAGGACTTTGTTGGTGTCAAGAAATCATTGCTTGAATCCTAATAAGCACTGGAGACTGAGAAGAAATATTGGGATAGCAAAATAAAAGTTACTGTAGAAGCTCGGTAGAAAGCTGAGAATGATGTTGAAGCTCGAAAGTAAGTTGATGATCTAGCTAAGGGACAAACTGCTGAGAAGGACAAAGGAAGAAGATGAGGGAAGACTACTTCAATAAAGGATGGGATAAAGCCATCACTGCTGCCTCTGCTCAGATTGAGTATGCCAAAAAGAAATTTTTTCAAGTACGATTAATCAGCTGCCATGAAGGAGGTTGGTACAATAGAGGACTTTGATCTTTTCAAAAGGCATGAGCCTGGCTCTCCCCATAACATGGATGATGAAGTTTAAGATGATGTTGGTTATGGGGAGTCATCTCTAGTGGTTGAGTCTTTAGCTAATCAACCTAAGAATGTAGTTAAATCAGCCCTCCCATCTACCAAGAAAGTCTTTCCATCAATCCCCAACGAAGCTGGAGCTAAAGCTGACAGAAAGAAGGTGTAGATTTTCTCGACAGTTGACTCATGTATTTTTTCCTTTATTTCATTTCTTTTTTGTTGTATGTAAGGACACAAATTTCCAATTGAGTCCATATATAGTTTTGGCTCAATTCCGGACAAAAACATTTATTCATAGGAATGTATTTGATTGTAATATTCTCAATCCTATGAAGTGTGTGTTGAAGTCGTAGCGGCAAAGAATATAAAGCTTCGTCAAAATGCCGGTTTGCGTGCCTCGTTTCTACGTCATCAACTAAGGTTCCATGCTCCCAAGGTATGAATGTAATTATATTTATATAGGAGCTTGGAACAATTTGTATTGGGTGATAGGTGTAATAAAAACTGCATTTTATTTTCAGAAAGAATCAAATAGAACTTTAAAATAAGTATATGAAAGTTTCTGGGCCAAAATCGATTTTTACAAACTTTCTGGTCGTTCGTTAGAAATGTCGTTCGAACGAGTTTTTTTCATTCGAACCAGTTTCGTTCGAACGAGTTTACCAACGACCCCAAAACTTGTCAGTCGTTCGATATGTCGTTCGAACGAGTTTTTCGTTCTAACGAGGTATCTAAAGAGATTCTAACGAGCCCAGGCTGGTCACTCGTTAGAATTCTCGTTCGAACGAGAGTCAAGTTCGTTCGAACGAGATGCCAGGCGGGAACGATTTTGAGCAGTTTTTTGGCAGTTTTCACCCCATTATCCCACTTGTTTCTTAACTGATTTTTTAAGGCTTTATCAAGGACGGGAATCATTTTTCAAGGGGCATCTTTTTCATACCATACAAACTCCTAAAGAGTATTTTGAGACAAAATTTTTTTAAGGAAAAAGATCATGTTTTGAGTGTTATTCTTTCAAAGAAAAATTCATACACACTCTAGTTTACACTCAATTGTGTTTATCCAAGTTTCTATATTTATATCAATTGCTTGGAGTTTTTGGCACCGGTTTTCTCTACCGAATTCAAGAAGAGACGTTTCGGGTTTGCTTCTACACCCCATCATAAAGAAGACTTTTGTTGAGATTCTACCCACTTGGAGAAAGGCTCCATGCTTGGGTGACGGTGACCATATAAAGTCCCATTGGTGGATTCCGAGACCGCGGTGGTGTTCCGAGGTTGTCCGCTAGGAAGAGGTTTCTACGAGAAGGAGCGTCGAGGCTTGAGAGGGATCGAGTCAGTCGTTGTAAGTCTATCTGTCTTGTAATTGTAATTCCGTATCTAGTGGACTTGTGGCTAGGGCCGTCTGAGGTTGTTTCCCGTCTTGGGTTTTTCCTCGTACATCTCGGAGTAGTGTGATATTGTTTATTTTATCTTGCTCATTAATTTAGAATCCATGCTTAGGATAATTTCAAGATAAAATTTGGTTTAATCATCACACTCATTTAATTTGGGACTAAATTATATTTTGGGTAAATTTGGTTTATTCAAGTCATTTGCTAAAATTGGTTTAGCCTAACTTTGAATAATTAAAAATTATGACTTAGGCATATTCTAGGACTTGAATTGGATTAATGAATTGGTTTAATTTTGTTTTATTAAACTAAAATCTGTTTTGTTTAAATTGTTGAACCATCATCTCTTCTCAACGCTTCCGCAAAAGGAAATTAACTTTGATTTTAATTGAGAAAATCACATTCCGGGGATCTTGGTCTTTCAAATTGGTATCAGAGCCAGAAACGATAATTTATTTCGTTAAGATCCTTTAATTTTTGGCTAAAATGGATTTTTATCCATTTTCAAAATTTCCTATTTTTGATGGTTCAAACTACGCGTATTGGAAAGCGCGAATGAAATCGGCACTTAAATCTATCGATGAACGTGTTTGGATGTCTGTTGTTAATGGTTGGACCCCACCAACACATTTAATTGAAAATGAACATGTTCCCAAACCCGTCGATAGATGGACTGAAAATGAGTTTAAGCTAGCAAATTTTAATTCCCGTGGTTTAAATGCTTTATTTAGCGCTGTCACACCAGATGAATTCCGACGAATTATGACGTGTGAAACCGCTAAAGAAGCTTGAGATATTTTACAATTAACTCATGAAGGAACTAGTGTCGTTAAAGCTTCAAAACTCCAAAACCTCACCACTCAATTTGAAACTATCAAAATGGATGAAAAAGAAACTTTTGATAAATTTTATGCTAGACTTTCTGATATTGTTTATTCATCCTTTAACTTGGGAGAGAAAATACCTGACTACCGTGTTGTAAAGAAAATTTTAAGGTCCCTACCCGATAGATTTATTCCAAAGGTGATCGTTTTAAATTCTTTACCCACTTTAGCCTCTACGAAATTATAAGATCTTGTAGGTGATTTACAAACCTATGAACTGGATATGTTTCCCTCTAAAACTGAAAAGAAAATTGAAAAGGGTGTTTCTTTAAAAGCCCAAAAAGAGGTCAAACAAGTAGTAGAGAGCGATAGTGATAGTGACTCGGAAGACATGGCTTTGTTTGTTCGTAAATTTAGAAAATTTCTTAAATTTAACAAAGATAAATTTAAAAATGATTTTAAGAAATTTGATACTTCTAAACATGATAAAAGCGAGAAGATTTCTAAAGCCGAGAAAATCCCTAAACCTAGTAATGAACATGTAGATAGGGACGAGTTTAATAAGTGTTTTGGTTGTAAAGGTTATGGCCATAGGGCTTATGAGTGCCCCACTAAACTAAGGAAAGATGGTAAGCGACCTACTGCATATAATGCAACCCTTAGTGATAGTGATAAGGAAGAAAAGCCCGATTCCCCCACTAAGAAAAATTTTGTGGCTTTTATGGCCAGTCATGTGAGTGATAGTGAGAACTCATCGATTGATGAAACGATAGCACATGCCACTTCCAAGGTCATTGTACATGATTCTCTTATTTTTAATGATAGTGAGAGTGAAGAAGAAAGAGAGAGTGAAAATGAAGATGAGGTTGATATGAGTGAACTTTAAAATGCTTTTCAAGAACTTTATAAAGAATCTATTAAATTGAAAAGAGTTAATTTGAAGTTAGAAGCTAGTTTAAGAGAAAGTGTCAAGGTCATTGATGAAACTGTTTTAATAGAAGACCTTAAGACACATGTGAGGACTCTTTAAGAGAAGCTTGAATATATAGAAGGCGAGAGAGATAGCCTTAGGGGTTTAATGGAATCCTTGAAAAAGGAGCTTCTTGCTTGTGAAGAGCGAAATGTTTTACTAGAATCTAACATTGTAGAATTGGAAAATAAATTAAAAGATTCTAGTATTGTCAAATTTGATTTGAAATGTCGTTCCGAAAAACTTGATAAAATGTTAGGAACGGTCCAAGTTAAAAATGACACTTTTGGTTTAGGCTTCAATACTTGCAATGAATTTAATCCTAAAGTCAAAACCAACATTTTAGGAGAATCAACTAGGAATACATTTAATGATCACTCCTTAAGTAAATCTTTTCGACATATTCTCACTTGTACACATTGTGGTCGAAAAGGTCATCTTAGGAAATTTTATTTTGATCTTAAACAAATTCCTAGAAAATCCCATTGTAAAGTAACCACGGTAGCTAATGTTCCTACACCCCAAGATTGTCATTCTTCATTAATTTGGGTTAGGAAATCCGATTTGGTTGCCTTACAAAATAGGGATTTTGATTCTCATTTACTTTCACATGCTTCCTCTCTTGCTAAATCTATAGGATGAATGTGTTAGTGTTTGCATACTTTAGAGTTTGTACTTTATGCTATATTCACATGCTAAATGTATGCTTGTTTAGTCATTTTCTAGTCATTGCCTTATTTCATATCACATGCTAGAAATTATGAATTGTTTATCTTTTTGTATTTTATTTTGTGTTTGATTTAACTGAAAAATATAAAAAGATTTTTGTTTATCATTTGTGTTTTATTATTTCATTTAAGCTTAATGAAAAATACAAATGATTTTTGTTTAGTCTTTTGAGTCTATATCTTTATTTTTGGTTAAAAAATGTTAAAAACTCAAAAGATTTTGCTTTGTGTGTATTTTTGTTTGACACACTTTATGTGGCATATACTTGTGTTTGAATCCCTTCTTTACCGCTCCCACGTGGATAGAACTTTTGGTTTAGATTTTCAATCCTTAAAATGTTCTTTACCATGCTTTCTATGGAGTAGTTGGATTTTGTATTGATTAAATGGATTCTATTTTTATATGCCTATTTTCACACATGCACGAGATCTTTTGAAATCTTAATGTCACATGTTATATTTGAGCTTTTTGAGGTGTTCTCCTACCAATCTAGTCATCTACATATCTATGACCTAGGAGGACTAGTGCATGTCAAAATCCGTTGCATGTGAGATTTGTGTGAAAATGTAAACATGATAAATAAAAATGTGCACGGGGAAGGGCTCCGAAAGGATGAATTAAATCCTTTGCGATAGTAAGCCACCGTTTATTGGATCTAAAAGAAATACGTGATCCAAAGGCCTAAAAACAGAATATTTGGCATTACAAAGAAAACCATTTCCAAGGCCTATGTTTGTTTGATATATTCATTCAAAAATAAAAGACTATATATGCTTATTGAGGGAGAATTGGATGGTATATCAACGGTTTGCACAATGTCCGTTTATCCTAGTTGTCTTTAATGTCATGACTCTATTTGGTTTGTAGAATCATCATCATGCTAGGCTTGTATGAATTGTGTATGTTTGTTCATTGAGTTCACTCTTTATATTGTCACATGAGGTTATATTTAACTGTGATGAAGTTTGCAATCAAATGAGAACTCCGTGAACGTTTCTTAAGTGTTTGGGTCTAAATTCAATTGTTGCAAGTTCACACCCCTACACTTCCGTTTCCATATGACACATTTTTGCCATACGAGTGTGCAAACTTATTGTATTTTGTGTCATGTGTGTGTTTATATCTATCTATATATGCAATGTACTTATTGGTATATTTATAGTATATATATATATGATATTTGTTTGTCTTTGCCTTGCGTTTATTGCCCATATGCTTTCATGTCTTATCACTTTAAGCTTTCACATGATGTTTATTAGTTCTTTATCCTTTGCCTATTCCCGAACAAAAAGGGGGAGAATGATGATATAGGGGGAGAAATGGTATCTAATCCTATTATTATCGTATCTTAGTTTGGGGGAGATTTATCTTAGGGGGAGACGTCTTTCTAAGTAGGTCATGTGTTTAAAAGGGAGAATTAATTTAGGGGGAGTAATTAATTAATTGCATTTAATATTTTGATATTCCCTATGCATTTGATGAGTTTGCTTAAGTGTGCAGGAATTATTCTAAAGCGGCATATTTCTATGGCAAAGCGTTTCATCCTTGGGTTGAGTCAAGATTGGGCGGGTTATGTTTTGAGTCTAGTGAGCTTGACGGCCCTTTAGGATTTTTTTTTGGTTTTTGTCCCGGAATAGCCAAAGGGGGAGATTTTTAAGGACACAAATTTCCAATTGAATCCATATATAGTTTTGGCTCAATTCCGGACAAAAACATTTATTCATAGGAATGTATTTGATTGTAATATTCTCAATCCTATGAAGTGTGTGTTGAAGTCGTAGCGGCAAAGAATATAAAGCTTCATCAAAATGCCGGTTTGCGTGACTCGTCTCTACGTCATCAACTAAGGTTCCATGCTCCCAAGGTATGAATATAATTATATTTATATAGGAGCTTGGAACAATTTGTATTGGGTGTTAGGTGTAATAAAAACTGCATTTTATTTTCAGAAAGAATCAAATAGAACTTTAAAATAAGTATATAAAAGTTTCTGGGCCAAAATCGATTTTTACAAACTTTCTGGTCGTTCGTTAGAAATGTCGTTCGAACGAGTTTTTTTCGTTCGAACCAGATTTCGTTCGAACGAGGTTTGTCGTTCGAACCAGTTTCGTTCGAACGAGTTTACCAACGACCCTAAACTGGTCAGTCGTTCGATATGTCGTTCGAACGAGTTTTTCGTTCTAACGAGGTATCTAACGAGATTCTAAGGAGCCCAGGCTGGTCACTCGTTAGAAGTCTCGTTCGAACGAGAGTCAAGTTCGTTCGAACGAGACGCCAGGCGGGAACGGTTTTGAGCAGTTTTCACCCCATTATCCCACTTGTTTCTTAACTGATTTTTTAAGGCTTTATCAAGGACGGGAATCATTTTTCAAGGGGCATCTTTTTCATACCATACAAACTCCTAAAGAGTATTTTGAGACAAAATTTGTTTAAGGAAAAAGATCATGTTTTGAGTGTTATTCTTTCAAAGAAAAATTCATACACACTCTAGTTTACACCCAATTGTGTTTATCCAAGTTTCTATATTTATATCGATTGCTTGGAGTTTTTGGCACCGGTTTTCTCTACCGAATTCAAGAAGAGACGTTTCGGGTTTGCTTCTACACCCCATCACAAAGAAGACTTTTGTTGAGATTCTACCCACTTGGAGAAAAGCTCCATGCTTGGGTGACGGTGACCATATAAAGTCCCATCGGTGGATTTCGAGACCGCGGTGGTGTTCCGAGGTTATCCGCTAGGAAGAGTTTTCTACAAGAAGGAGCGTCGAGGCTTGAGAGGGATCGAGTCAGTCGTTGTAAGTCTATCTGTCTTGTAATTATAATTCCGTATCTAGTGGACTTGTGGCTAGGGCCGTCCGAGGTTGTTTCCCGTCTTGGATTTTTCCTCGTACATCTCGGAGTAGTGTGATATTGTTTATTTTATCTTGATCATTAATTTAGAATCCATGCTTAGGATAATTTCAAGATAAAATTTGGTTTAATCATCACACTCATTTAATTTGGGACTAAATTAAATTTTGGGTAAATTTGGTTTATTCAAGTCATTTGCTAAAATTGGTTTAGCCTAACTTTGAATAATTAAAAATTATGACTTAGGCATATTCTAGGACTTGAATTGGATTAATGAATTGGTTTAATTTTGTTTTATTAAACTAAAATCTGTTTTGTTTAAATTGTTGAACCATCATCTCTTCTCAACGCTTCCGCAAAAGGAAATTAACTTTGATTTTAATTGAGAAAATCACATTCCAGGGATCTTGGTCTTTCATTGTACTTGTAATTTTCCTTCATATAAATAAAAGGACTTTTATTTATACTATTTGTTGTTTCTTGATTATTCATTCTTTCTTGATTGTTGTCACGTATTCATTTTCTTATTGTTGATTGAATATCTTATCATTTTTTAGTTAATGTCCAAGATGGAAATGATTTCTTCCAATTATTCTAATCAACTCAAGCAATGTAACTATTTGGTCCAAGTTATCCATATGACTTAAACTGATGAAGAGTGGTCAGACTTGCTTGGTGCAGATGCTACAGATCAAGCCAAGAATGCATATGTCTACCTCAAGTTTCTTCTTGATCCGGTTGTGGACAATGACGTGGCTTACATTGAAATGAATGAAGAACTTCAAAAGGATCATAATGAGGCCAAGGCTTTGCTTCATGCTGACTATGAAGAAAAATATAAGGCTTTAAGAGGAGTTAAGGGATTTGAGGAGAAGTCATAAAAACATCTTTCTATCTTTAGGAAGAAAGAATTCCTACTTAAGTGTGAAATTGATGAGCCTAGAGCCATTGCTAAGCTACTGGAGGAAGAAAATAACTATTTGAGGGATGAGCTAAATTATTTGAAGAAGATAACTATCGCTGCTGATGATGGGGTTTCATTTTTGGAAATTGAAAATGCTAGTTTGAGGGAGGAACTGGAAGCCTTGATGAAATCCAAAACTACTTCTACTTCTAGACCAAAATCTAGATCTAGCCGACCTATAACTGATGAGGCTAGAACTCAAAAAACACTTGCCAATCAGGCTAATAAAATAAAGGCCAAAAACTTAGCCGTTGTTGAGATGTCTCAAAGGATCCAAACTCAATATGAGCAACTTTCCATCCAGTCTTCTTAACTACAAATCAAGGATGAAGTGCTGAAGAAATTGCAATACCGGGTTGAAAGGTTAGATTTCTAGTTTCACAAGTAACCCAGAGAAATTTGGATGGAAGGTTACAATGAAGCCCTTAGTCGATTTGATGATCATTTTAGTTAGGCTCAACGCGAAGGCTATAATTAGGGTTAGACCAACTGCTTAACAGTTATCAAGATTGACTGAGAGAATAAGCTATGGAACTGGGTTGATCTTGGGTTCTTGGAGTGTGACAAATGTCCCTTCAAGATTGACGTTGGCTGGATCCCTATAAAAACCTTTCCTCAATTCTTGATCTCCAAATATTTAGGGGATTATGGTCTTCATGTGGAACTGGAAATAGTTTGGCCTCCTAATTTGTTGAATACTTAGAGCAACAGTAATTTAAGATTTCAATTTTATTAATCCCTACACATTAGATGATACTCAAGCAGGCATGGAACCAACACCGAGCTCCTCAGAAGCTGAAGGAAAGCGCCCAGTAGAATAATTCATTCCTGTATTGCATTTATAAACAATATTTGCATGTAATCATCATTTATATCAATGAAAGGAATTTGATTAACTTATCTTGTTAATTTCTGGATGGTTGAATAACTTTTTCATTAGTTCTACTGATACCTTTATGCATTTGCATAAATTTAGTATTAGTTACCGATGAGATTATCATAGGTTCTACTGATATACTTAGATTTCTAAGTTTAATTCCACTTACCATCGATGTGGCCATAGGTTCCACTAGTGCAGCTAGATTAAAATCCAAGTTTGGTACTAGTCACCTGTGGTATATCCATAGGTTCTACTAATACACCTAAATTTTTAGGTTTAGCATTAGTTACTAATGGTGACCAAGCATATGTGGAATATGTGTCTACATTCCTATTTAGGAATTTTACAACATTCTTCCTCCATTTTGCTCGGTTTGGATAAAACTTGTTTATTTTTATAGAGTTTCATCCTTAATTTTTCTTGACCAAGTACTAAGGACTTAAAATCCTATTTTGACTTGGATTTTTGTTTTGCCGATCATCAAGTGTCGCCTTTTTTTACCAACTCCGACCAACAGTTGAATTCTTATCGGCCAAGTATTTGGGGATGCATATCACTAATATTCCTAAAAAAATTAAAAAAATGGAAAAAAACCATTTTTTATTGATACTAAAGCAAATTGATTGCAAAAGAGATTACTTGATACATTACTAATAGTACTTCCTAAGATGCTTGGCATACCAAGGATTTTAAAATTCCTGCCCCTCCAAATTTTTAATTCGATAAGTTTCTGGTCGAACAACTGCTGAGACACGATAAGGCCAATGCTAATTGGCTTCAAGCTTGTTGGTGTTCTAAACTACCTACTTGAGTACATAATCCCCCTCTTTTAAGTTGGTTGGCTTCACCCTCTTATTATAAAAGGGTGATGTTTGTTGTTGATAAGCAACATTCCTCAAGGCTACATCTTCGTGCACTTCTTCTAATATGTCCAGGTCTAGTCTGCGCATCAAATCACTAACAAAAGAATCAAAGTTTAACACTCTATAAGTTGGCAAACCTATTTCAGTTGGTATTACTACTTCCGTTCTAAATGCCAGCATGTATGGTGTTTCTCCAGTAGAAGCTCTTGGAGTTGTTCGGTATGCCCACAAAATTGAGTGTACTTCATTTATCCAATTCCTTTTATCATCATCAAGTCTTTTATTCAACCTAGTGAGTAAAGTTATGTTCGTTACCTTAGTTTTACCATTACTTTGAGGATGACCTAGAGAAGAGTGCAAATTTGGAATCTTAGAACAAGCATAATACACTGCGAACTCCTCATTGTCGAACTGGGTACCATGGTCAGTAATGAAGGCATATGGAAAACCATATATACAAATGATATTCTTCCAGATGAACCGATACATCTTCTTACGTGGCATGTCCACTAATGGTTCTGTTTCAACCCATTTTGTGAAATAATCAACAGCTACGACCAAGTACTTACATCTTCCTCGAGTGGTCGACAATGGCCCGACCAAGTCTATCCCTCAAATAACAAATGGACAATGTGAAGTAATGGGGTTCAAAGCTGCATGTGGAGGTTTACGAATATTGGAGAACGTTTGGCATTGTCCCATTTTTTTTCAAAGTTTGTACAATCTACCCTCATGGTTGGTCAATAACATCCTAGAGTATTCATTCGTTATAGTAATGATCTTCCTGTCATATGAGATCCATAAGATCCCTCCTGAACTTCTTCTATTAGATCTTTAACTTTTGTTGGGTGAACAAATAGATGCAAAGTAGATGTTAACCCTCTCCTGTAGAGTAATCCTTTGTATAATACGTACCTCGCTACCTTATACTTTATTTTTTTGGCTTCCACTTCATCTGCTGGAAGAATTCCTTCTGCAATGTAATCTCTAATGGGATCTATCCAGGAGGGTCCCACGTCTACTGTAATGAAATTAATCATCAAATCATCATCAATACTTTGATTGGCCAAAATTTTGATGGGAATGGTTCTCCCCAGCTCAATCCTAGTTGCTGATGCTAGCCGAGCAAGTGCTTTAGCTCGGGCATTCTCCAATCTTAGAATTCTGCTCATTTGAATAGAGAGCAATTTTATTATAACCTCTAATGCCTTAGCTAGGTATCTTGTCATCATATCACCTTTAGCTCCATACAAACTCAAAATTTAATTCACCGCCAACTGAGAATCACTATGTGCCACAACTTGCTCAGCATTCAATGATTGATCCAAACTCAATCCTAGAATTAGATCTTTATATTCTGCTTTAATATTTGAGGCGTGAAATTGGAATTGTAATGCATACTCAATATCTATCCCATCATGAGTGTTGAGTATAATACCTGCTCCACTTCCCTCTGCACATGATAATACATCTACATACAAGTTCCATATTGGGATATGATTGTCAACCTTTTGGTATAATAATATCCCATGATGGAATATTTTTCCCCTCCTCATATCTTTTATCCATCGTTCTGCACCTTAGTTAATTATTTCGGTAGGTCGACAATAATTTTTTCTGAGCTCTCCCCTAATGGGTCTGCTCGGGATAGTGATCGGTGAAGACTTCAGTTGAGTTTTCCCCTATTGGGGTTTGTTCTGTCCATATTCTTTATTGCTCGAGGACCTCCGAATAAGTGAATTCTGTAATGAAGTCTACCACAGCTTGACCCTTTAATAAAGATCTTAGCTAATATATATTATCATACTTTCCCAGTTCTATTGCCCAATACATCAATCTACCAGACTTCTTCGATCTATGAAGAACTTGCAGAAGAGGCATATCAGTGTATATCACAATGGTATATTCTTGGAAGTAAAGTTTCATCTGTCTAGATGCTTCAATCAATGCCAAAGCTAATTTGTCAAATTGTGAATATCTAATTTCTGCCACCCAAAAAGCTTTGCTAGTGTTGTAAACTGGCTTCTGAACTCCATTATCTTCTATATCAAAGTAGAACTTACAGCTAACTCAAAAACGACTAAGTATAAATATAATTTTTCTACAAAAATCGATCATACAATGGGGGTGATCCCAGATAATTTTTTAACTCCATAAAAGCTTTCTCGTATTCATCATTCCATTCAAAAGTCTTCCTTATCACTTTAAAGAATGGTAAACACTTTTTTGCAGCTCTGGAAACAAATTTGTTCAATTCTGTAACTCGACAAGTGAGCCTTTGCACCTCCTTTTTGTAGGTCGAGGATTGCATTTCAATCAATGCCTTGATGTTGTGGATAATAACCTCAATTCCTCTCTGACTTACTATGTACCTGAGAAGCATGCCTTCTTGGACACCAAATACGCATTTCGTCGAATTCAACTTCATCTGGTGTTTCTCCAGCTGATCAAAGGTTTGGCTGAGGTTGGCAAAGTGATAAGATTCTTTTTTACTTTTTTTCAACATATCATCTACGTATACCTTTATATTTTTGCCTATCTCTACATCAAAGACTTTGTTCACCAACCTCTGGTAAGTAGCCCCTGCATTTTTCAAACCAAATGGCATAACATTATAGCAATAAGTTCCCCAAGAAGTAATGAAATAAGTGCTTTCCCTATCTTCTGGCTTAATCTTAATCTGATTATAACCAAAGTATGCATCCATAAAACTCAACAATTCATGCCCTAACGTAGAATCAACAAGTTTATCAATCCTAGGAAAAGGAAAGTGGTATGTTGGGTAGGCTTTATTCAAATTTATGAAGTTCACATACATTATCCCTTTATTATTATTCTTTTTTACCATAACAACAAAGGCCAATCAATCTGGATATTTCACATTCTTCAATGAATTAGGCTTTTTTAAGCTTCTCAACCTCTTCCTGGATAGCCTAGTTCTTCTCGAGGCTGAATACTCTGCGCCTTCGTTTCACTGGATTGATGTCCTTGTTGACGTTGATCTTATGGTAGAGGAAATTGGGATCAATCCCAGGCATGTCCTTATCACTCTAAGAGAACACGTGCTTTATCTATTTCAAGAATGTCACTATCTCCTGTTTACAAATATGGTCTAGTGTTGGTCCCACCTGGGTAGTTCACTCCGGCTTGTTATCGTCTAAGATGATACTCATCGTTGCTTCTATAATTTATCCTTTCACTAGATCTGTCTCCTCTCTTAGATCTAAGGTTTCAACCTCAGATTCCTTATCGGTCTCAATATTGTCCACTTAGTAAGTGGTAGTCTTCATATTTATTTCCTTAAGATCCTCTTGCTCGACAGGGGAGTAATAGCATTCACAGGCTACGTTTTGATCACCCTTCACCACACCTACTTTGAAGTTGGTCGGGAACTTCAAACACTGATGGACTATTGAGGGAACTGCTTCAAACTTCTTCAATCCTACTCTGCCTATAATGACAGTATAGGTTGACTGCACATTATTATCCATCATAAAGAAATGAACTTTCTCGGTCTGACTTGTTGTCCAGGTGTCAAGAAGCACCTCTAGTTTGATTATTCCCAAAGGATAAACTTTCTCACCAGAAAAACCAATCAAAGGCCCGTGTAAAGGATTTAGCTGACTGAGCTTCAAATTTAGTTTCTTGAAAATAAGAATAAAATAAGATATCCGTTGAGCTACCATTGTCAATTAACACCCTGGAAACTATTATATCCTAGTATCTAAATTTGACCACTAGAGAATTATCATGAGGGTAGAGAGTTCATGAAAAGTCTTTTTTGGAAAACCCAATTACCAACTTTTCTTTATTCACCTTTATTGGTCTATCTTCTTCAGCTAGATTTATCCTCTAGATGTAAGAACAAGCTAGAGCCTCATTGAGGTAAGCTTTTCTCCTAACAATGTGATCTCCACTTCCAACGTATCCGCCTGTAATCATCTGATAATAAAAGGTACCAAAACTAAGTGTAAACACCTCACGCTCGGGTTGATTGGGTATTGGGGGGATGTCAGGATCATCTCCATAATCATCTTCATGATTTCATTACTTCACTTCCCTAGGCTTGCCTGGAGATTTTGACCTACATCGAGCTCTTCGCCCATCTTATCAATGAATAAACATGTCCAATTTTCCTCGGCGGATGAGAGTTTCAATCTCATTTTGTAAAGCAATACAGCGGTTTATAATATGCCTATGGTCCTTATGAAATTCACAGTATTTAGATATATCCCTCTTCCCAGTAGGTGCTCTTAGCTTCTCAGGCCAATGTACCTCCTTATTGTGTTTAATTTCCTCCAAAACATGGTGAATGCCCATCGTTAATAGAGTTTAATTTTTGTATTTCCTGAGCCTATCATCAATCTTCTATTGCCTTGAATCCTTCTACTCTTTGTGTTCCTTCTGCTCCTTCTTTTCGGCTTTGCCCCCAGACTTCATGCGTATGCCTTATTACACTGCCATAGCTTCCTCAGCATTCATTATCTTAGCTGCTTTGGCCATTAATTTAGTCATAGTCTTGGAAGGATCTTTGGCGAGAGTGTAATAAAGCTTCTCGGGAAGCAATCCACTAACGAGGTCTATTATAGCTATTTTTTCTTCATAATCAATAACCTCTAACTTTTCATTGTTGAAACGAGTAATGTATTCCCTTGTACTTTCTCCCACCTGCAACCTTACGGTTAGCAAGTGAACTACTCTTTTTATAGGCTTGGATTCGAAGAAGAAGTTACTAATAAATAACTAGTCGAGCTGGTTAAAACTAGAAATTTGTCCCCGAGGAAGGCTATTGTACCAAATCTGAGCAAGACCAGCTTACATCTTATCTCGTCAGGGATAGCATAAATATCAGTTATTTCTTGATACTGCTTTATATGAAAAATATGATATGTTTTCCCATCATACTTGGGAGTAACCACAGGAGCTTTGAACTTTGAAGGAGTAGGAAAATCCACAACATTTTGGACAAAAGGAGACCCGTTCACAAAGCTTTATTGCAAAGGGTTCTTTGCTTTTACCATCTCTCCCAACCTATCTTCCAATCATTGAATAGAGACCTTCCAAGCATTATTGGCAAAATTAAATTTATGAGTGGTAGCTTAACAATTATGGCCAACTGTTTGTGGTGAAATCTCCTCATATGAGGTATTCTCGGTATGGATAGATCATTGAGCATCTAATTTGAATTGGGTTGAGCCTTCACATTGATCAACTGGTCATCAAGTATTCCTCGATAATTCCCTAGGAATATTTTTAT
Source organism: Sambucus nigra (assembly GCA_949130495.1). Lineage (NCBI taxonomy): Eukaryota > Viridiplantae > Streptophyta > Magnoliopsida > Dipsacales > Adoxaceae > Sambucus > Sambucus nigra. The sequence continues at coordinate 91,234,931 of OX422223.1, forward strand.
TCCCTCTAGGTCCCAGAAGATCAAAGGGAGATGCTCTACTCAGTCTTTCTAAAGCACTTAATCTTTTCGGACTAAAGGAATGTTCATCATAAGGCTCTGAAGTCCTAAGATAAGAACTTGCTCCTAGACGGTAGGAAGTATCCATGATTGTCCTGGTTTGGCTGTTTCTGCTAGTTCTTGGAGTACGTGGTGGCATATCCCTATTCCTGTGCAGAGACAAGTTAGGAGATCGAGGTTGTAGTGTTTGGGCCAATTGCCTAATAGTATCCTCTGGCAAGACTAGCCAAGATTCCAGTCAGATCACTATTTATTGGAGGAACGGGTGGAATAGGCGGAGTGCCATCATTTCTGGCACTGGATTCATGAATGTCATCCATTTTTTAGAATGAAAATGTTTAGAAATACGTTCCCATAGATGACATCAATCTATTAATGTAAAAAACTAGACTATGTCTAATTATTTAGTCACATATAATATTTGTAAGTAAAATAAAGAGACAAAGAGGTTTTTAAAGTGGTTCATCCTATGGAGAAAAGCCTACGTGCACTGTGTTGCTTATTGCCTTGTATTTATCTTTCAATCACTGGCCCTTGACAAAGGGATTACAAAGTATTTATAGCCCAGTAGGGAGATAGAGAAATGGAATGTTAAAGGATGGAATGCCTTTATAAATTAGTCATTTACATCACTACATAATGTCCATAATATTTTTGGATGTTGGCATTTTGTTGATACTGAAGGTCGGGCTTCCTGTACGCTGGTCAGCATTCCAGTATGCTGGTCGGCATTCCAGGCCTTGGTCGGTGGTTATGCCTTACTAACTAGGATTATTGCCACAGTGGATGACATATGTCTAATTCTAATTGGTCCACGTAAGTGGGTAATTTTTGGTATCAACAATGTTAATCATGGGATATCAAACACAATTCACAACAAGATAGATACCAATTTTGAATTCAAAGAATGCATGGACTAACTAGCAAGGTAAAGACTCAAAGACAAAGAAATACCATATATATATATATATATATATATATACACAAACACACACACACACACACATGATACCAATAACTCACACACACACACACACACACACACACACACACACACACACACACACACACACACACATGTACATAGGTATAAACACCACATACGACATAAAATACATTAAGCTTTCCACACTCGTATGGAAAAAATGTGTCTAAATACATGTGGTAAATGAAAGTGAAGGGGTTTGAACTAGAGACTAAAGAAATATAGACCTAATCACCTAAACATGTTCACAGTGTTCTCATTTAATTTCAAAACTTTGTCTAACTTAAATTAGCCTCATGTGACAAGATAAAGTTAACTCACGGAACAAACATACACAATTCACATAAGCCTAGATTGTAATTATTCTACAAACCAATAGAGTCATGACAAGAATAGTATAACTAGGATACAAATTCATTGTGCAAACCCGTTGATATATCCAACCAAACTTCCTCATTCATATTTTTTTCTTTTTATTTATTTATGAACATACCAACTCAACAATGAAGGCCTTGGCTAGTTTTTTCTTGTGCCACATTTTTGGGTCAACTTTAAATGGTGGCTTTTCACACAAAATAATTTTGTCTTTCGCCCAATTCCATTAATAAACAACTACACCGGATAAATATTTTTCTATTTTTTTTAAATTCGAAAAACAGTTATTACATGCACAAATCCTCCATAATCATAGCAACATGTAGATGAGTAAATTGATAGGAGAACATACCACTTAGCTTAAATATATATGTGAAGTTAAATTTCAAATGAGATCGTGCATGTGTGAATCGAGGCATATAAAAAGAGAATCCATTAAGCAAGTCAAAGTCAAACTACTCCATACAAGCATGATAGAGAAAACTTTAAGGATTGAAAATCTTAACCAAAAGTTCTAGCCACAAGAACAGAGGGCGAAATCGGATTCAAACACAAGTATATGCCTCATAAAGTGTGTCAAACTAAAATACACACAAAAAATCTTTTTGAATTTTTCAAATTTTTAACCAAAAATAATTAACTCAAAAGAAAACAAAAATCTTTTTGTATTTTTCAATGAGACCAAATACAATGAAATAAAATACCAAAGTTACACATATCATATTTCTAGCACAATTTTTATAATAAAGCAAAGACTAGAACAATGACAAACAGACATACAACTAGCAAGAACATATAATGATGCACATGTTAACAAAGCTAACATATTCAACCTTTAGATTTAACAAGGGAGTTATCACGTGCAAGTAAATGAGAATAAAAATCCTATCTTGTAAATCCGCCAAATCGGATCTCCTCACCCAAACTAGTGAAGTGTGACACTCTCGAGATTTGGGAATTCTGGTGACTCTACCATTGGACTTCCTAGGACCCTTTTGTAGGTTAAATTTTTTTTCCTAAGATGACCTTTTCGACCACAATGTGATCATGTAAAGACCCATCGAAAAGTAGTACTTAAGGATTTACCTTTGAAAGTGTTCCTAGTGCATTATCTTAAACTTATGGTTTTGGTATTATTAGTTGAGTCAATTTAAATATCGAAGCCAACACCACACAAGTGATTTTTAATTAGGGCAGTTCGAAGTATTTTATCTAATTTTTCGGACATACATTCTAAATCAAATTTGACCCTACTTCAATCTCTCAACTCTTCTTCTAACTCTAAAATTCTAGACTCAAGTAAACACTTACTCTCAAGAAACTCTTTCTTCATAGCCTCCATTAAACCTCTAAGGCTATCTCTCTCACCTTCTACATACTCAAGCTTCTCACGAAGATCACTCTCACGTGTCCTAAGGTCTTCCACTAAAGCACTCTCAGTATTAACCTTGGCATTTTCTCTCAAACAAGATTTCAACTTCAAGTTAGCCCTTTTATTTTAATTGATTCCTCATATATCTCTCGAAAGGCCACTTGAAGTTCATTCATATCAAACTTTTCTTCTCTTTCACTCTTACTTTCAACTCCACTCTCTATACCATCAAATTTTTGGGATTCACAAACAATGGCCTCGGAAGTTTTATGTGTTAAGAGTCATCATTGGATGATTTCTAACTTTCACTTACATAACTTGCCATGGATGCGGTAATATTGCGCTCAATGGGGGAATCAGTTCCCTCTTCCTTTTCACTATCACTAAGGGTGGCATTGTATGAAATTGGTTACTTTCCCTTCCTCCTTAGTTTAGTGGGGAACTCTCTTGCTTTATGGACATACCCCTCACAACCATTACATCTATTTGACACGTACCTATTAAGATCTTCATTATACGTTGTAGAGAGTTTCTTGGCTTTGTTGTACTTAGACTTATCAAATTTCTTAAAATCCTTTTTGAGATTATCTTTATTAAACTTAAGAATATTTCTAAACTTCCTAGCAAACATCTCCATCTCATTGAAATCGATGTCACTCTCATCATTCAAAACTAGTTTGTCCTCCTTTTGGGCTTTTAAGTCGATGCCCTTTTCTTTCTTCTTCTCATCCTTGAAGGTAAACATGTCAAACTCATAGGTTTGTAAGTCAACTACGAGCTCTTCAAGTTTCGTAGAGGCTATAGTGGGTAAAGAATTTAACACCGTCACTTTTGGAATAAACCTATCGGGTAAAGACCTTAAAATTTTCTTTACTACATGGTTATTGGGTATATTTTCTCCCAAGTTAAATGATGAATTAACAATGTCAAAAATTCTAACATAGAATTCATAAAAAGTCTCACTTTCAAGCATTTCAATGGTTTCAAATTGAGTGGTGAGGTTTTGGAGTTTCGAAGCCTTAATGCCACTTATTCCCTCATGGGTGAGTTGGAGAATATCCCAAGCCTCCTTATACATTTCACACGTCATAATCCGGCAGAACTCATCGGGTGTAACCCCACTAAAGAGGGCATTCAAACCATGGGAATTAAAATTTTCTAATTTAATTTCATTTTCACTCCATCTCTCCACAGGTTTAGGTACACGCTCATTTTCAAGTAGACACGTAGGTGGAGACCAACCATTAACTATGGATTGCCAAACCCTCTCATATAAGAACTTAAGGGCTGATTTCATTCGCACTTTCCAATACGTGCAATTTGAACCATCAAAAATAGGGAATTTTATAAAAATTGAATTTTCCTTTTTTTTAAACCAAACAAAATTAAGGATCTTCCAACAATAGATTAGCGCTCCCGATCTGATACCACTTGATGGGGTGGATGCCCTAAAAATTTAAACTTACAAATACGAGATGGTTCAATGATATACCAAATTTTAATTTTTCACAAATAATTTAATTTTCTTTACTTTAAAAGCACAATCAAACACATGAAAAATTAAAATAAATTAAAGTGAAATTAAACTACACAAATATATTAATTGTCACTTAAATAAAATTTAATCCAATTCAAGTGAAACAACCTAAGCATGAATATTATGAAATTAAATTTATCCCTACTTGAATTAAATTTAATTAAAATTACACAGATATTTAAATAGCATCAAATTAAACATAAGTTGTGATTTAAACCATTTTTTATCTTATTAACCTATACATGCATTTAGGTGAGAATTTTATGAGATAAAAAATAAATCACAAACACACTACGCCTCGATGTATGAGGAAAACTCACAATGGGAAAAACCTCGGACGACCCTGCCTACAAGTCCACTAAGTATGATTTTACAAATACAAGACAAAAGACTTTCAATACTCGACTTAACTCCCTTCAAGCCTCGACGCTTCTTCTTGTATCCACCTCCATCTAGCTAACAGCTTCGGATTCCACCGAAATCTTAGAATCCACCAATGGGGCACCGCTATCATCAACCCACACACGGTGCCTTTCACCATATGAGAACGCTGCAACGAAAATAATATCCTTTTGGGGGTAGAGAAGGAACCCAAATAATCTCCTTAATGAGTATAGAAGAAATCCCGGTGCCAAAAAATCTCCAAGAAAATATATATATATATATATATATATATGAACTTGGATTTAAACAAAATTGGGTGTAAACATATGTTTTTCGAAGAAATTTGATCTTTAAATTGAACACATAAAGGGGACTTTTTGTTGGAAGTATTTTCCTCTCAAAAGCTCTCATGGATGCAAAAAGTCTACTTTTTAAAATGTTGTTCCCGCACTTGATTAATCAGGAAAAAAGTTAGTGGGAAAGTAACAAAAAAATAGCTCAAAACTTTCAGAAAACTGTTCCCACTGAAATGTCGTTCGAACGACAGTGTTCGAACGAGATAACCAACGAGATTTCAAAAAACTTTTCGTTTGCATTTTTTTTCGAACCAAACTTCTGACAATAAAACAGGTAAAATCTCGTTAGTAGTTCGTTGGAATGACCTGGTAATTTTATTCGAACGAGATCCAAGTTCATTCCAACATTTTTTTAGAGACTCTAAAATTCTTTTAAAGCCCAAAAACTTTTATGAAAAGTTCTTAAATGTTTTTCTAATAAAAAATTAAATAGTCGTTGATGATAAAGTTTATAAAAGAAACACCCAACTAATTTTCCAAGCTCCTATATATATAAATGCATTCATAACTTTGGAGACCTTGGAAAATGAGACAATGTTGATGACGAGAAACAAGGCACTTTAAAATGACAAGGATATCTTCACTTTATCTTGGACGCAATGTCTTCAACTCTTTAAACGTCATAGGCTTGAGTTACAACTAACATCTATCCTATGGCTCAAATAGTTTTATCCGGAATTGAGCTAATACTACAAATTTACTCGATTGAAAATTTGTCCTTACAAATTGGATTATATTGAAATGAAATGACTTTGAATGAAAAGACTTTACATTTTTGTCAGTATTGACAGTAGATCCTTGGGTGTTCGGCATTCTAAGGGTTCTTGAACTGTTCTCCTTTCAATGTTTCAATTATGTAAGCCCCTGGTCAGATAACAATAGAAATTCTATATAGACCTCGCTAGTTTCGCTCCAACTTGTTACCTTTCTGAAGGACTTTCTTCAACACATAATCTCCTTACTTCAGAGTGACCAACTTCATTTTTTTATTGTAAAATCTAGCAGTCCACTATTGGTATACTAGCACCCTAAGTGTTGCATGATATCTGACATCCTCCACTAGGTCGATATTTAAAATTCTCATTTGGTCTCTCATTGTTAAGTCAAAATTGAGAACACGATGACCTGGAAGACCAATTTCTGTTTAGACCACTGCCTCTATTTCAAAAGCTAACATATAAGGAGTCTCACTCGTAACTATTCTCTGTGTTGTCATGTAACTCCAGAGTACAATTTGGAGCTCACTGATTGAGTTTCCTTTGGCACAGTCTAATATCTTTTTCATTCCGTAGAGCAGGGTTTTATTTATTACTTCTGTTTTCCCATTACACTATAGATAAATAGGTGCAGAATGTAGTTTCTGGAATATATATCAAATACAGTAGTCTTCAAATTCTTGATTATCAAACTGCATGTTGTGGTCGGGGATGAAAGAATATGGCATTACATAACGACAAATAATGTTCTTCCAAATAAAATGGTAGACATTCTCATACCACATTTTTTCTAGGGGTTTAACTTATACCCATTTGCGCATGTTGTCCACTACAATCACAAGATATTTAAACTTTTCTCTTATTTTTGGTAGAGGGGAAACCATGTTTATACCCCACATGGAAAATGGCCAAGGGGATGTAATCGGTGTGGGTGAAGTCCCCGGTCTCTTATGAATTATGGCCTATTTTTGGCACTTATTATCACATTGCGTTGCATAATCTACACAACCTACTTTCATGATTAGGCCATTAGTATCCTTGTGTGGCCACTCATTTGACAAATGATATCCCTGTTGAATGTTCTCCATCAGAACCTTCATATACCTCCTTTATTAAGTTGTTGACCACCGTCAGATGGAATCATCGAAGTAATGAAATGATTAAACCTATCCTAAATAGGAGTTATCCTCTAGAACATATATCGCCACTTTGTACCGAATTATCCTTATTTCTTTAGGATCTACTAGAATAATGCCTTTTTTGTGTAGGCTCATATTGGATCAATTTACAATGGCCCCAATTCTAATTCATCTGTACAGGATATTTTCTAGGCAGTACTTCGGTCCATGAGGATTTCTACTGCGACCATTTTTCTTAGATTTGTTCTTTTTTCAGAAACAAGTCGAGCAAGTGAATTTTCTTGGAAACTGCTAGGAACTTTGCTACCAGTCTTTGGGTGTTGGCTAGGTATTTTTCCATGGACTCCTCTCTTGCCTCATAAACCCCTATTACTTGGTTTACTATTAGTTGAGAATCACTATGCACCCCTTGCTATGAGTGCCTTATACTCTGCCTCATTATTGGAGGATTTAAATAAAAATCTAAGAGCATATTCCACGTTAATGTCATCTGGCGTGGTAATTATTAAGCCTTATCCGCTGCCAGAAGCACATGATGAACCATCTACAAATATTTTCCAGATAGAGGGGTCTTATTTGAAATCTCCTTCTATCAAAGTCCCATAATTGAACAATTTTTCATTTGCTCTAAGTTACCAGCAATTTCTTCTTGTTTGGCTGATGACCCTGGACCTTCAATATTGTGGTCGATCGATTTAATGTCTGAATTATTTCCTATAGGATTTTGTTGGTCTGATTAAATGGGTGAGATTTCTTCCAAATAATTATGCTTGGTATATGGTTGAAATGATATCTATTTCGTAGAATTTTGATTTGCTCTTTTCGTCATCAAACTATATTCTTTAGAAGTCTGCTCGGAGATCTTTTACTCGTATATGAACTCAGTAATGAAATCTTCCACAACTTGACCTTTTATTTTCGTTCTTAGTTAATATTGTATATTTTAATCTCCTAGTTCTACAGCCCAAGCCATCAGTCTACCCGATTTATCATGTTTATGAACGGTTTGTCGTAGTGGCAAGTCATAGACTATAATGGTATGGTTTAAGAAGTATGATTTCATCATTCGAGAAGCCTCGATTAGGGCTATTGATAGTTTTTCTAGTCTTAGATATCATATCTCCACTCCTCAGTATGCCTTGCTTATACAGTAAATGAGTTTTTGTACTCCATTTTCTAGTCGGACCAATGCCGAGCTACCCGTTGATTCAGATATGACCAAGTATAAACAAAGTTTTTCTCCCATGACAGGCCTTGAAAGTAGAGGTTGAGATCCTAGGCACTTCTTAAATTCTAAGAAATCAGTTTCACATTCATCATTCCACTCAAATGATTTTCGCAACACCTTAAAAAGGGAAGGTGCTTATCGGTAGCTCACGAAACAAATCGGTTTAGCACTGCCACCCTGCCCATTAACTTTTGTACTTATTTTTTTATTCTTCAGATACTACATGTTGATTAGTACTTGGATTTTATTCAAATTGTCTTAAATGTGTCTTTAGTTTACTATAAAGTCGAGGAACACTCCTTTTCATACTCCGAAGACACATTTCACTGGCTGAGTTTCATTCTATGTTTTTTTAACTGGTTGAACATCTTACCAAAAATTTTGATGTGATCGATTGCTATTTTTCTCTTAGTGAGAATGTCATCAACATGAACCTCAATGTTTCTATCGGTTTGTTCTTCAAACTCTTTTTTGCTAACCTCTGGTATGTTTCTCCAACATTCTTGATCCAAAAAGGCATTACATTGTAGTAGTAAGAACCTCATATTATTATAAATAAAGTATTTTCCTTATCCTTGGGCTTCATCTTTATTTGGTTGTATCATAAGTATGTATCCATAAAATTGAGAAGCTCATGTCCAGAAGTGGCATCGACCAATTAATCAATCCTAGGCAAAGGATAGTGATATTCCAGGCATGTTTTGTTTATGTAAATGAAGTCAACACACATATTCCACTTGTCATTATTTTTCTTCACCACATCTATATTAGGGTAACCAATCTAGGTATTTGACATCTTTAATTAAATTCGCTTTTTGTAACTTCTCTACTTCTTCTTGTACGACCATGTTCTTCTCCCAAGAGAAGACATATCAATTTTAATTGATCGGTTGTCATCCTTGACTATGTTAAGTTCATGACATATGAATTCTGGATTAATTCTTAGCATATATTCATAACTCCAATCAAACACACTCTTTTATTTCCTAAGAAAATTAACCAATTCCTACTTGAGGGTAGGGTCCAATGATGAGACGATCTCGGTTGTTCTCTCTCGGTGTTCATCATGAAAGATAATCGATTTTATTTCTTCTATAATATGTCCTTTGACTAGCTTTGCCTCCTCCCATGGATCCAACTAATATACATAAGTCTGGTCTCATCTAGACGAGTCCCACTTGATAACACGTCCCCTCATGATCCATCGTGAACTCATCATATACTGGACTCCTTGCCCTAGGGGCAGGTTCTATAATCTCATCCTTTGAAACCTCCTCATCAACGATTATCGTTACTAATCATTGTGTCAACCTAAACAGTGTCAGTCTTTGATACTTTATCAGCCCAATACTTTACCATTGTTCACACTCGCCAAAAATGAAATAAGTTTGTCGTCAATCCTACCTTTGGACTATTACACTTTAGTAGTCTCGGCCAGTTAAAGCTTCCCAACTTTGACATAGTTTACATTCATAAAATATGTGACAAGGATAATACTGTTCCATATGATTAGGACCGTCAGCACATCATCCCCAGGTGAAAGGAATATTTTCTCATCATGAGATATATATTGCATTATAAAGCTGTCAAGCTCATATTGGACATTTCATCTTGTGAACATATATTGCATTCTAGGGTTTGATATTGCGTACCCCAACATTATAAAAGATATTAATCTTCATCCTTTACAGGTATCGATCATCATCTAACCATGCAGTTATACTACATTTGTAGAGGGAGAAAGAGATAGCTTGTACTAAACTCTAATGGCTTTTTAGCCCTTCTCTATATTGAAAACACTTATAATCTTGCACAGTGAACGTAGACCAAGGCTGACCACTTAAATCTGTGTCTTCTCATTATCTCTCATCTTCTCTACTTGCTATGTACTTGTTATGTTCATTCGTTACCTCATTATAATTATACAAATCTAAAATTTGAGTTAATCATCTCTCTGGGTGATATCCTGTATCATCATTTTAGCGTCACCTGTGGGAAGAGACTTTCTTTTCTTCTTCTTCTTCGCTTGAGAGCTATCCTCATTGTCTCTGTTAGTGATCCAGATCCACCACTGCTAGAGCTGAATCACCATTAAAAGAGCTTGATTTGGGTGTTCATTAAGCTTCCTAAATTCCACTTATTTCTAGTTTTCTGTTATTTTCACTACTTCTCTTTTCTATATAGATAATTCTTGGTTGAGATGTCCACCGATCCACCTTGTAATATCGAGGAGAGATCCATTGAACGACCTCAAGAGTCTGAAATGGTTGACGTGGCAATGACACTGATATCCCTTATGGAAAACTAGCAACAAATGCACCTGAAATTCTTGGCCTTTAGCCAAGACATAATGATTAGAATTCTAGATGATCCTACTATCAACTTTATAACTTTGTAAATAATAGAGGTAGTGAATTCAGTGCTAGGGGGACCACCCTTAGATCCAGTAAAGGAGGCACAACACCACCTAAGGTGGAGGGACGTCGCTGAACCATAACATATATGCCTTGGAAGTAAGTTTAAGAAGCTCCAAATGACTAGCCCTGTGATGAGGAAGGTTGTTGGGATAGTTATAAAGTCTCAGACACGTCTTATCATCTCAGGGCTACTCCAGAACCATCCTACCAGGGAAAAAATGTCCATCATATTCATCAGAGTCATCAAAGAGGATGGACATTTGATAGACTAACTAAAGGGTTTACCTTTGATTGCCTCGACCTAAGGGGTGAAGCTAGACAAGACCAGTGCTCTTGCAGTGTTGGTGGCACACGTGTCACTGGTCGTCACAATGAACCAAGGACGAGATGAGAACAGGAAAGGGAGGATCACAGGGAACTTAATAGTATGCAGAAAGCTATTGACAGAGAGCCAGTTCCTGAGGTGGTTTATGTAGAAGGGTCGAGAGACAATATAGTACAAGAGGAAAAGCCCCGATGAACTGAGGTGTCGATCTTTCTCCAACACTCTCATAGGCACGACGTATCCATCATATTAAGATGTATCAGTCGATTATCGATATATACTCAAATCCCGATGAAACGAGGTGTTGATCTTTCTCCAGGACTCTCGCATGCACGGCGTATATACGGTATACCGACCTACTAGGAGGATCCATACAGAATTTCAAGCAGCTTGCAGAAAATTAATTCACAATTTGTATTTCGAGATTAAACCAATAAATCATGTAACTCATCTGTTGAATGTCAAATATGGGAAGAATGAACCTCTGAGGGAGTATATATCTCTCTTTAATAAGGAGAAGTTAGAGGTGGAAGATTAGGATGAGAGTATTTCAATGACAACCCTTATTGGTGGGATCTAATCGAGAAAACTCCTATAGAACCTCTCTGAGGATCCCCCGAAGTTCATGATAGAAATTCTAGCTGCAATCGAGAGAATCATGTACGATGAGGAGGCCATGGCGGTCAAGAGAGGTGATGTAAAGGAGACTGGAAATGGCAAGTTCAACCAAAATACAGATAAGTAGGTGAAAAAGAGATAATGATAAGTTTATCAAGTATACCCTGTTAACTGGAAGCTCGAATTTGATATTGATTGGAAAAAAATATGATAGGGAGCTTAGATTGACTGAAAAGCTAAAGTCTCCACCCCAAAAGAGAGATAAAAGTAAATGGTGCGACTTCCACAAGGACCACACCATGTCCATACGAGTGATCATTGCTTCTCCCTCAAAGATGAGATAGATAAACCATCAAAACATGGGAAGCTCAGAAAATGCATAGATTATAGTGGTGGACGAGACGAGGGAAGGAAAAGGTTTAACAAAAGAAGGTATAATTAGCCGAGAAAAGAGATCCAAGTAAATAAAAATAAGGAAAAGTCAGATGAAATCGACGATGATGATTAAGATCTTCCAAAAGACAGTAAAAGGTAATGTGTGCATCATTTCCCTTGGTGTTAAAATAATCTACGATGAATGAACGAGTGGAGGTACTCAGTCGATTGACATGAAGGCTCACATAGTTGAAGTAAAAATAGCAGCAAAAAGAGTCAAAGTAAATGCGCCCGAGATTGAATCCATGCCGGGAAAGCACAAAAAAGTTGTTATAGAGAGCCTAGTAGTGGTATTCTCAAGTCTAGAATTCAATGGAATTTAAGCCCCACATAACGACCCCTTAGTCATTAGCACAAGATTTTATGGCTACAATATAGCTCGTATCCTTGTTGAGGGAGGAAGATCGATGGACGTCATGTTTTAGGACTATTTTAAAAGCATGAAGTTAAGTAAGAAGAGACTAGTTCTATATCATCAACCTTTGATTGGGTTCAACGGGGAGAACGTTCACCCTTTTACAGTCTTAAAATGGACGTATGCATAGGAACCTAGCCAAAAAATTTGACCTGGAAAATCGATTTCTTTCTAATGGATGAACATGTGTTCTCGGCCTACGAGAGTAGCACTAAAAGAATTTGAAGTTGTACCTTCCACTATGCACCAAATGATGAAGTTACTAACTCCTTATGGAGTAGAGGAAATACAAGGGGGTCAAGTGAAGGCCCGAGAGTTCTATGACACCTCAGCTGGAGAGAGGGAAGCCACAAGAGGAAGAAAACTTCTTATGACATTGATACCATTGACCCAAAGGATGAAAAAAAACTTATAAAGGAGAGCCCACCGAGGAGGTAGAATCAATCATCCTCAATGAGGACGAACAGAAAAAAACATCCAAATCATCTCATTCCTAAGAAGAGAGATAAGGGAGTAATTAATCAAGTTGTTTAGAAAGCAACAAATTATATTTTCCAGGAATCATAGTGATATGCCGGGTATTGACCCTAAAATTATCTACTATCGAATCAAAATAGATAAACATGCTAAGCTAGTGAAGCAGAGGCGGCGCACCTTTATAAGAGATCGGTATGATGTGATTCAAGATGGGGTAAAGAAGTTGAAGACTGCAGACTTCATTACATAAGTCCAGTACATATAATGCCTTTCCAAACTCGTCATTGGGCCCAAGAAGAATGGGAAATGGATTATATATGTTGATTTTACAGACCTCTGTAAGACTTGCACAAAGGATAGTTTTCCATTGCCTCAGATTAACTCAATGGTGGATGCAACAGCAGGATATGAACTCATGAGATTCATGGATATTTACCCCGGGTATAACCAAATTTTAATGCATAGTGAGGATGTTGAAAAGACTTCCTTTATTATTGATAAAGGAACTTACTGCCACAAGGTAATGCCTTTCGGCTTGAAGAATGTAGGGGAAACCTATCAAAGGTTAGTCAATAAAATGTTTGAAGATCAAATTGGAAAGATAATAGAGGTGTACATGGATGATAAGTTGGAAAAGAGTTTGAAAGTCAAGACCCATATGGTTGACCTGGAGAGAATTTTTCATAATATGGACAAATACAGAATGAAACTAAATTTGACAAAGTGTGCGTTCAGTTTCGCTAAAAAAAATTGGGTTTTAATGTCAACCAAATGGGGATTGAAGTAAATCCTGCCAAGATCAAAGCTCTGATATATATACAGATGACGAGAACAATTAAGGACATCCAAAGGTTAACTGCACGAGTGGCTACCTTAAATCGTTTCATCTCCAGAGTAACTGATAAGTGTTTACCATTCTTTAAAATTATATGGAAAGATTTTGCTTGGGATGAAGAGTGTGAAAGGGCATTCTAAGATTTGAAGGCTTATCTTGGCTCCCAAAGGCCACTCTCTCGGCCTATTCAAGGAGAGACATTAATCTTTTATCTGTATGTCTCGAATTCGACCATCAACGATGTCATCATTCGAGATGATGATGGGATTCAGAAGCCTGTCTACTTCAACAACACAACTCTATAAGTGGAAGAGATAAATTACCCAAAGATGGAGAAACAAGCGTACTCCTTAATCCATGCCTCAATAAAGATGAAGCTTTATTTCCAGGCACATATGATGATGATGCTAATCGACAATCCACTTAGGCAAGTCATTCATAAACCTAAGAAATCAGTTAGGTTAATGTCTTGGTCAGTAGAGTTAGGTGAGTTTGATAATATCTAGAAGTTTAGAAGCACAATCAATGGATAGGTACTATTATATTTTATAGCAGAGTTTACCTGAAACGCTGGAAGTGATTCCAAAGTCACGAAAGAGGTCAAAGTGCCATCAGTTGTTAAAAAGGAAGCCATGACCAAGGAGGTACAAGCCAACAAGATGGAATAAATGATTGAAAAATATCTCTTGACCAAGAATGGAGCATTGGGTGAGGGTCCTTTTAAAAAAGGAGGACCCGTTTTGAGTTTGTTTATTGGTGGATCATCCTGCGAAAGTGGCAGTGAAGCAAGGTTTAATACTGTCGACCCTAGATGGGATGGATATAGAATATGTTTTTTGGTTAAATTTTAAAGTACTAAACAATTAATCAGAGTATGAGGCTTTATTGGTAAGACTCTCTCTAGCTAGGGCACTTAATGCCAGTAAAATGATAGCTCACAATGACTCTCAACTAATTGTCAACCAAGTGTTGGGAATAGGCCAAAGATAAAAAATGGCTGAGTACCTATCTAGAGTGGGGAAAATTGGGATTTGATGAAGTTAATATAAAAAGGATACCAATATTAGAAAATGGTAGATTCGATGCATTGGTAAGACTCGCATCGACAACTCGAATGAGATCAGACGGTCAGTGCTTTTTGAAATTTTATTTAAGCTAGGAATCAAAGCTGAGGAGGTTAGAATCAATCTTTACTTGAACTTGAATTTGGTAGAGTCTTGGGTGGATATTATCATCGATTACATCAAGGATAAGCTACCAGAATCCAAAGTCGAGAGAAGAAAGATCAGATACCGTGCGACTAAATTCACCATCATAAGTGACGTTATATACAAGAGAGGTTTCTTGTTCCCACTACTTCGATGCGTTCACCCTATAAAGATGGAATATGTTCTTCAAGATGTGCATGAGGGATCATGCATGAGCCATGTGGTTGGACGATCTATGTCCAAGAGGATCATCACTCAATGACACATCTGGCCGACTCTAGCGAATAACTCAAACGAATATGTTCAGAAATATGACAGATGTGAAATTTTTTCTAGAATCCCTCATCAATCACTCTCCTCCATAACATCCCCTCGTCGTTCTCAATGTCGGGGATAAACCAAATCTCCCCCGCCTAGGGCAAAAGGAAATTAAAGGTCCTTGATCATTGTAATAGACTACATTTTGAAGGGGTGGGAACCAAGACTATAATAGCAATTACTAAGATGAAATGTTTTAAGTTTATTTGGATAAACATCATCTACATGTATGAACTCCTAAATACCCTCATATCAGAAAACAGAAAATAGTTTAAACATAAATCCCTAAAAGCATATTTCATAAGGGTCAAAATCAAGCAATTCTACTCCTCGCTCGTCCAAAGGTCACGAACGAGACTATTTTGGATGGGATAAAAAAAAGCTTGAAGAAGCAAAAGGTAAATGGGTAGATGAACTCTACAGTATCTTATTGACTTATAGAACCATAGAGACAACTCTGACAGGGGAAACATTTTTTATGCTTGCCTATGGGACTGAGGCGGTAATTTTGATTAAAATCGAGCTTCCAAGTCACAGAGTCCAAACTTATGACCCAAAAACCAACCTTGAAGAGATAAGGATGGACTTAGATCTAATTGAAAAGAGACGAGAATATGACACAGTCATGCAGTTCGTTTATCAGCACAGAGCGGCCAAGTTTTACAATACGAGAGTGAAGTCTTGGCTTATTGTCGTGTGATATCTCGTGCTAAAAAAGGTCTTGCGAAAAACCAATAAGTTACACCCTAAATGGAATGGACCTTATAGGGTGATAAAGGAGGTCATTACGGGGACATATCATCTAAAAAATCTTGAGGGTGAATCATTCTCTAATCCTTTGAATGCGGATCACTTAAAAAGATAATATTAAAAGTCTACCCGTTTAGTCTTCCAGTTTCGTATTCAATTAATTATGTTTGTATAAGTCCTCGAGTTGTATGAATTAAAGTTTTTAATGAGAAATATAGTTGTCTCTTATATCTATGTATCCAAATTTTCCCTCATTTGATTTGCTCGGCATCTAAATATAACATCATTTAATTATGGTGGAATAATTAACAACTCTCTCTCTTTCGGCGATACGAGAGTGGTTGAGGAGTCTCAGCTCCAAAACATCATTACAAAATGCCGAGAGGAGGAGACATTCTTTTAAACATCAATTAAGCGGTGAAGGGTATACAAAATCATTTAGATATGGTTATGTATAACATCATTTAATTATGGTGGAATAATTAACAAATCTCTCGTGGCGATACAAGAGTGGTCGATGAGTCTCGACTCTAAAACATCATTCCAAGAATGCCGAGAGGTGGAGATACTCTTTTAAAAATCACTTAATTAGTTAATGGTAAATGGTAAATAAAATCATTTATGGCTATGTATAACATCATTTAATTATGGTGGAACAATTAACAACTCTCTCTTGGCTATACGAGAGTGGTTGAGGAGTCTCGGCTCCAAAACATCATTCCAAAATTACAGAGAGGATGACAAGTCCTTTTAAATATCACTTAAGTGGCGAAGGGAAATTAAAATAATTTATATATGGTTATGTATAACATCATTTAATTATGGTGGAATAATTAACAACTCTCCCTCGCAGTGATACGAGAGTGGTTGACTTTAGTTTTATTTCATTCGGCGCAGCAGGGGGGTCTCAGTTTGATTGGCAGTGTTGACTTTTTGATCACCCACCGTATCTGTTGCCTCAAGCTCAGAAAAAGTTGTCTTGGTCATGACTGCATCAGTGTTAACCTTGGCATGTACCTACTTTAGAGCTTCTACGCTATCAGGATCAGCTAAATTAAAAGAAACGATGACCATGGCAAGCTGAGAATCAGTGGTCAGAAAACTCGACGGCAAAAGAAGAAGTGCCCCCGCATTTAAATTCAGGGCACAAGTTGGATACTCGGTGGCAAAAAAAAATTGGCGCCTTTCTCCAGGTATTGAATAACGTATTCAAAAAAATCCTCAGACTCCTTAAAGTCTGTAAGAGCTTTCTCGATCATCGCATTCAGCTTCTCATCCTCGTCTTCATTTTGTTTCTTTAGCTGTTTCTCCAACTCATCAATCTTGGCCTAAAATTTAGACTTCATATTCGACATCTCCTCTTTGTGCCGTGTCCTATGCTAAACAACCTTGGCGTCGTAATGACTGCTGATCCTTCAGATTCTCATTCTATAATAAAGCATTCTTAGCCGCTTTGACTTTTTGGTTGGCCTAGTTTGCCCATAACTAGATGTTTTGAAGGGCAGTGATTGACTAAAAAATAAAATGACGAGTCAGTACGAATGACACAACACTTGAACAAGTTTAACAGAAAGAATTGAACTTTACCTGTGTGGCCCTACGCAACATAAATTTAAAGACCCGATAGGGGTCTTGGGCATAACTGTAATGATTGTCACAGTCAGGGAAAATCATATTAATGGCCTCTAGGGATTTAGTTGACTCCCGAGAAGAGAGACATCATTCATGCCCAGTTGGGCCAAACGACAACCTGCGGTGGTGTCGTCTTTTATGGGGAGGATTGTATCAGTTGTATACCTCCACGGGGCATCCTTTTTCTTTTTCTAAGGTTGAGGCATAGTGGAAGTGCCCTTAGAGACTTCCTTTCTCTTCTAGGCCCCTTCAGCAGTGTGGGGCCTAGTAGTGGTGGACTTCTTTTGAGGTTGTGTCGATGTTGTATTTTTGCCCTGTAGACTCTGACGCCCATCTATTAAAATAATGGGTGGCTAGTTAGCGAGTAAAATAAAATGATAGTTTCACATGACTCATTTCTATAATCACTGTCAAAAGTTAATTAATTACTATACACCTATTAGTTTAAGAAGCAGTGAAAAATTTTAATCTTTAATTAACATGACAAAACAAACCATTTAATTATAATCCAATGAGAATTAAAACTAAATAAACAAACCAAACAACATTAGTAAGTCTAAATGCATAATAGGAAATTGGGTACCGAATACACCATCAGTTACTGAATCCAATTCAAATATCTGAATGAAATAAACAACTAAAATCGACTTCATCCAAAATAAAGGGGCAACATCCCCAACAGATAACAAAAATAGAGCCTAATCTAAGAAGTAATGTCTTAACGCAAAACTTCTCCATCTACGAGGACCAATCAAAAAAGGACACATGTCATCCTACGTGGCAATAGAGGAGAGTTGGTCGGCATCCGAGGAGAGTTGGTCGGCACCCGAGGAGTGTTAGTCGGCACCCGAGGAGAGTTGGTCAGTACCCGAGGAAAATTAGTTAGCACCCGAAGAGTATTAGTCGGCACCCGAGGAGAGTTGGCCAGTACACGAGGAGTATTAGTCGGCACCCGAGGAGAGTTGGTCAGTACCCGAGGAAAATTAGTCGGCACCCGAGGAGAGTTAGTCGGCACCCGAGGAGAGTTGGTCGGCATACCAACCAGGAAGATCAAAGGATAACTATGCATTTAATGAGAATTAATGAAGATGGCAGCGCACTTAATGAGCCTTAATGTACATTTATACTGTATTAATAGATGACAACACATAGCATACCAAGCAATTCAACAATTAGATTCGTTGAATGTAGACATAAATGTCTACATACAATGAATCTCTTTATCTCCCATCACTATAAATACATGTATCCCCTTAGCCAAAAAGGGGGAGATCCGGAGAGATCCGGGGGAAACCTAGAAACACCATACACAAGATACATATCCTCTCTCTCTACACCCTATGGTGCTATTGTAAACCCCTGAAAATAAAATAACAGTGGACTTAGGCTTTATTCATAGCCGAACCACTTTAAAAATCTTTGTCAATCATGTGCTTGATTAGATTGCTTTCATCTATTTATCTGTGATCATAAAAATGGGATTCGGTCCAATTTTTTGCATCAACAGATTGGCGCCATTTGTGGGAACATGTTACAAGCATTGTTCTCCATCAAAAGCTAAGTTTTTATTTTCTCTACGTATAATCAATTATACATACATATGTTGATTCAATCATGATTTTTATGTTTATATACATAAATTAATTGTCCAATTTTTATCTACAAAAAATTGCATATCATGATTTCAAAATCATAAGTATTAAATTAATTCTTGTTGAGAAATCTGTGAAATGGTGGATTTCATAAATCAAAACTTTTAGCTTGATTCTCAAGTTAAAATTTTATCTCACGAAATCAATATTTTAAATGATTATATATACCAATATATATGACGATGGTAAGATTTGATAATTTTCATTATAAATTTTGTAAGATCTTTGATGTCTATTCAAATTCTCATCATATTTTTAATCAGAGAATGTGAAAAGGTTAAAGACAATAAAAAGTTTTCTCATGGAAATCATGACCCAGATCTATTTTCTCTCTCTTCAATTTTGAGTCTCTTTGCATTCATTTTTATGAACTATATACTTAATTTGGTTCATCTTCCATCTATGTCAATAAAGTCAAATTGATTGATTTTTTATATAAATTTGGTTATAACTTCGATCATTCAGCATATTTTTATCTCTCCAAATAGGGAATAGGAAGGGATCAATATAAAAAATAATTTTCTCTCACCTAAAAAATCATTACCCACCTCTTGTAAAAGAGGATCAGTAAAACAATCATGACCATATCAAGACTCTGGGCACAAATTTGATATGTTGGCCCCTCGTTCATCACATCTCAGGGTTTCTTTGTCGAAATCACACGATCTAGTGGATTAGATAATTATTCATTTAATTAACATTCTTAATGCTTAAATTTTACATCGAATGTTATTTTTCTAATCTAAGGATTCGAGATATTCTAGTCAGCCATCTATATTGTTGGTCGGCATCATCTTGGGCCATATTTTATTAAAGAGAAGCTTAACCAGACCATTTTTGTTTATCGGCGATAAGATGTGAAGATCCATCAGCAACGTTGAAATAATTTTATCCAACTACGAGGTATATTATTATTGGTCGGAGCCCCATATTGTAGCTCGGTGGAACCAATTGCAGGTCGACGATCATCTACTTCTTGATCGGCGACATCTCAGTCTTGTTCGAAGGGTTCAACTTACTGGTCGGAAACTATCCAACCATCCACTTTTTGGTCGGTGACATCTAATGTTGTTCGGTGTTGCCAATGCACCATTTTTGTTGATCGACGAAATTGCTCAGCTGGTCGGGGATTATTTGCTTCTTGGTCGACACCATATATTCTATAACTTGAGATATCCTTAAATGTTGGTCGGCAACATCCATGTCGTTTGTCGGCAGCAGTTGAATCTTGGGGTATTACAAAATGCGAAGCACCCCAGATATTTCTTTAAACACGAGTTCAGCTCGGGGACAAACAGGGGGCTTAAATCTTTTTTAACTTGTGATCACCAAAAAAAATATTTTTAAAACCAAGTGATAAATAATTTTCAAACAGCAACTTATACCTGATTAGTTGTTGGAGCTTAAATAACTTTACAAAAAACTCTACGTCTTATTTATGATGCATATTTGATAAAAATTTCTCCATCTCACACACATTTGGCACAAAACATATTATTTCATATTTTGAAATTTTTATTGTCTTATGCTGACACACATCACATATTATTTGGCTGAATAATTGTTCTCATGATAATAATTAGTTGATCTAGTCTCAACAGGTTCTCGGTCAGCTTATTAAAATTTCATAGGGACGAGATTCAATCCTGACGAAAGCTCAGCCACAATCTTAAACCTCTAGAAAAGTAGTATTGCTCGACATCAGGCAATTTTGCCTCGACATATCAGCCAACATATATTATTTCATTTTTTGAAATTAATATTTTTATTTCTCAAGCATATACATATCATATATTGATTGGATGAGTAAATTATTCTCATGACTAATCAATTCAGCCTACACATATGGTAGAGCAAATTATTAATTTTTACAGGTACAAGATTCAACACCGACGAATGCTCGGAAACAATCTGGAAACTATTATCATTGCTCAACATTATGAAATTTCACCTCAACAAGGAACTTTATATTTTATTATTGCTTTGATTTGTGCTCAAGCACGAATTATTCTATATATCCGTTTGGATTCATATTCTATATTCATCTCTTCATGGAGCTCGGCGAAATACTCATTATATATTCAGCTCTGAGGAAAAGCTATAACAGTTATTATATTTCACCCCCAACGGATAGTTGGTCGGGGCAATTCTTATTTATATTCAGGACCAGATATCGGCTCAAGCACAAATTATTCTATATATCCCTTGGGAATTCATATTCTATATTCATCTCAACATGGAACTCGGCGAGATACTTATTATCATATTCAGCTCCGAGGAGAACTATAACATTTATTATATGTCACCCCCAACGGATAGTTGGTCAAGGTAATTCTTATTTATATGCAGGCCCAGCAAAGTTCTCAGACATATTCTTATGTTCTAGAAAATATTATTCTTATTCGTCATTATGCAATTGTGCCTCGACAAGATACTTATTCAGCTTTGAGGAGAATACAACATTCGTTGTATTTCACCCCCCAACGGATAGTTGGTCGGATAATTCTTATTTATATTCAGGCCTGACAACATTCTCGGCCATATTCTTATGTTCTGGAAGATCTTATTCTTGTTCGGCATTATATAATTCTACCTCGACAGATCAACGAGGCACTTTATTATTCTTTATATCTATTTGGATGCATATTCTATTCTTATTTCAGCATGGAGCTCGACAAATATTTATAATCATATATTCAGCTCCAATGAGGTCTTCAACATTTATATTATCTTATTCCCAACAATCTGTTGGTCAGCTCCAAGGATGTCTCCAGCATTTATTATATTTTATTCCCAAAAATCAGTTGGTCAGCGCCGAGGAGGTCTCCAAAATTTATTATATTTTATTCCCAATAATCTGTTGGTCAGCGCCGAGGAGGTCTCCAGCATTTATTATATCTTATTCTATTTCCAACAATCTATTGGTCAGCTCCGAGGAAGTCTCTATCATTTATTATCAAAAATGTATTCCTTCGGGAAGTAAAACTTGTATTCCTCCGGGAAGTAAAGCTACTTGTATTCCTCCGGGAAGTAAAACTTGTATGTTCCTCGGGAAGTAAAAATATTCCTAAAAATGGCAACTTATGTTGGTTAGGAAGTAAATCTATTCCCAAAAATGTCAACTCAGATTGGTCGGAAATAAGAAGCTGCCAACTATAGTTGGTCGGAAACATTTTATGAGTATGTGCAAGCGATCAAGCAAAAAGAATTCAAAGATTATATTCCACACTTGGGGGCTCTATTAAAAATCCAGTTGTTCATTCGGTGGCACATTCTCATAACATCATGCAGTCGAGCATCAGATTCGGCCCCAACTAATTATCATTCAGAAGTTATTTTTCTTGCTCAGGAGCTAATTTTTCTTATGAAGTTCAGGAGGCATATTCAGGAGTTATTATGCACATGCTATTGAAGTTCAGGAGGCTATTGAAGTTCAGGAGGCATACTCAGGAGTTATTATGCACATGCTATTGAAGTTCAGGAGGCATATTGAAGTTAAGGAGGCATATTCAGGAGTTATTATGAATATACTATTGAAGTTCAGAAGTCAAATTCAGCATCTACAGCACTGAGATCTTTACTACTACTGCCCGACCAACATTGAAGAAGAAGTTGTATGAAAATGTTTCAAAGTCCACCACTAGCTTGGTACTAATCAGATTGAAGAGTTGGGTTTAAAAGCTAGTATGCTACTCGACAAAGTATTCATAGGAGCATAAATCAGAAGAATCAAGCACGTGAAGTTAGCACTCAGTTGCTCGGCACATGAGGCAGTTGGTCGACTAGCAAACCAATCAACATACTTGAAGATTATGAAAAGCTACAAGCTGCATACTATGGCATGGCTGCATCCAAATTCCTAGGGGTGATACATAGCACACGGAGTTCCTCTAAAGAAAGATTAGCAACCATCGATCAGCCTGCATCATATGTCATTCAGGAGATAATGCACTTTATGTTGAACAAATCAAGAAGGTAGATCAAGAATTTCACGAGCACCGAGCAACACTGCAGAATAAATACTCCATCCTTTCAGGCTTCTGTTAACGCAAAAATTCTCCATCTATGAGGACCAATCAGAAAAGGACACATGTCATCCTACGTGGCAATATATGACACCCGAGGAGAGTTGGTCGGCATCCGAGGAGAGTTGGTCGGCACCCGAGGAGTGTTAGTCGGCACCTGAGGAGAGTTGGTCAGTACACGAGTATTAGTCGGCACCCGAAGAGAGTTGGTCAGTACCCGAGGAAAATTAGTTGGCACCCGAGGAGTATTAGTCGGCACACGATGAGAGTTGGTCGGCACCCGAGGAAAGTTAGTCGGCACCCGAGGAGAGTTGGTCGGCATACTAACCAGGAAGATCAAAGGATAACTATGCATTTAATGTGCATTAATGAAGATGGCAGCGCATTTAATGAGCCTTAATGTACATTTATACTGTATTAATAGATGACAACACATAGCATACCAAGCAATTCAACAATTAGATTCATTGAATGTAGACATATATGTCTACATACAATGAATCTCTTTATCTCCCATCACTATAAATATATGTATCCACTTAGCCAAAAAGGGGGAGATCCGGAGAGATCCGGGGGAAACCTAGAAACACCATACACAAGATACACATCCTTTCTCTCTCTACACCCTATGGTGCTATTGTAAACCCCTGGGAATAAAATAACAGTGGACGTAGGCTTTATTCATAGCCGAACCACTTTAAAAATCTTTGTCTATCATGTGCTTGATTAAATTGCCTTCATCTATTTATCTATGATCATAAAAATGGGATTCGGTCCAGTTTTTTGCATCAACACAATGAATGAAGCTACTATTCTGAACTTTGCAAGCCTCCACATCCACTGCATCTACGTATCCCTGGAAAGAGTTATCATTCTTAGCGTCCCTGTGGTTGGACACCTAAAAGTTTTTGGAAAATATTTTGACATGGGTAAGATTTTAAAACCTTTGGAAACTATATGCAAGTAATTAAGTTGCAGTGAATAAATATGCAGTAAAATTTTCCAAATATATGCAGTAATTAAGTCGATGTCTCACTCACATGAGAGTACCCCTTACCTCTCCCCTATTTTGCACACCTAGAGCACACATCTTAACCCATCTAGTTACACCCCATATAACTAGTCCCATTCAAACCCACACGAATACACCACTCTAACCCGAGTCTTGTCTATCACTCATTTCTTATCTATTTATCTCGTTAGCTTAATTAATAATTTCATCATTTATAATTCTTGTAACTTTATTCCAGTTATTTATAGCATTCACTCTTACAGTATTAAACTCGTATATAATTACCAAACTAATATATAAGTAAGGACATAAATTTTCAATTGAGTCCCTGTATTATTTTGACTTAATTCTGTGAACTGCGTTTACAATATGTCATAGGGAGATTTTATTTTATCACGATCCCACTTGGTCTATGACGTATTGAAGAAATTGAAGACGTTGCGGCAAAGATTCAAAGAATTAATCATGCCGAAGTTTAATTGGTGCAAGTTTATTCATCTTAAAGTTAATTGCATTCCGAGATCACACATGTATGAATGCGTATAATTAATTGTGTTCGGAATTGTTTTTATAAAAGATAAGGATGTAATTTTAAAAGGAAAAATGTTTTAAAAGTGTTTTAAATGTTATAAACAACGTTTTATTCTGATAAGCTCGAAATAGAGTTTGACTTAATTGGATCTCTTTTGAACAAACGTTTTAAAGAAAAAGCCAAACTGACACGCGCATCGTTCAAACGACATCCCGTCTCATTCGAGCGAGATAGCCATGTCGCACGAACGACAGGTCGATCTCGTTCGAGCGACACAGTTTTTGAGGTGATGATTTTTTTTCTATTTAAAGTGTGTTTTCATCAGAATTAAAGGGTTTGCATTCTAGAAAAAGAGTTTATGATCCAGAGACCTGTTTGCACATGTTATTCTAAGGTTTCAAAGCTTAAAAACATCCTTAAAGTTTGCAGTGATCCAAGTTATCATTACTATATGTTTATGTGATCTTGCTGCACCAAGAAGGTTTATTCTATACTTGAACATCAGGGTTTTGCGGTGAAGAAAAGAGAAGGATTTCTTCTTAGACATCGTAGACGTATCAAAATAATTCAGTGGACACCGAGACATCCGTGGACGCGTGTGTTGTGGACAGGTATTATAGAAGAAGGACTTTCTGCGTGGAAACTGTGAGAGGAGTGATTGAAGATCATAAGAGTGTCAAGACCCATGGGGATCGAGTCGTTGAGTTAGTCTTTTGTCTGTTCATTGTAATTACACATTTATAGTGATTATCTGTCTTGAGTCGTCAGGGTTTTTTTCCCGTCTTGGGTTTTTCCTCGTACATCCGGCGTTGTGAGTATTCTTTACTTTACTTTACTTGCTTTAATCACTAGATGCGTGTTTAGGATTAATCAAGATAAAATTGGTTTAAAGTAAAAATTGGTTTTTCACAACTTGGTTCGGTGCTAATTAAAAGTTGGATAATTTTTCATGAAAATTGGTTTGATTTGAAAGACACGCATAAGGACCACTCTCACAAATTTGTATCAGAGCTAGAAAACATAATTTATTTGTGTTTTGATCCCTTGTGTTTTCAAAGATGAATTTTGGAAATAACGAACTTTTTTGAACTCCTGTTTTTTATGGCACTAATTACACTTATTGGAAGATGAGAATGAAAAGTGCATTAAAATCTATTGATGAGCGTGCATGGCTTGCAGTTGAGAAAGGTTGGACACCCCCTGTCACTATTTTAGGTAAGGTCACTAATTTAAAGACTGTCTAGTCATGGACCGAAATTGAACATAGACTTTCACAATATAATTCTAAGGGTTTGCACGTTATTTCTTCACATGTCACACCGGAAGAATATAATAGAATTATGACTTGTGAAACATCAAAAGAGGCTTGGGATATTTTGGCACTCACTCACGAGGGCACTATCATGGTTAGGGCATCAAAACTTTAACATGTTACTACACAGTTTGAGACTGTTGGGATGTTAGAGAGTGAGACGTTTGATGAGTTTTATGCTAGGTTGTCCAATATTTTCAACTCGTCGTTTAACCTAGGTGAGAAAATTACTGATAATCGTGTCATTCAGAAAATCCTTAGGTCATTGCCTAGTAGGTTTGATGCGAAATTGACTATTTTAAACTCCTTGGGTAAGTTAGAGACGACAAAACTATAAGAGATTGTAGGTGAATTACAAACCTATGAAATCGACTTGGTTACCTCCAAGCAAGTGCCTAAGAAAGAAAAGGGTATTTCTTTGAAAATGCGAAAGGAGGAAATTAAAGTTTCGGATTCCGATTCCGATTTTGAGGATGTTTCTTTGTTGGAAAAGAAATTTTAAAAATTTATTAAATTTCTAAAGAAATCGAAAGATGCCAAGAAGTTCGAAAAATTCAAGAACAACAAAGTTGATCGCACCTCAAGGATAAGTTTGAAAAGCCTAAGAGAGATGAGTAGGATAATTGTTTTGGGTGTGAGGGGTACGATCACAAAGTTAAGGAGTGTCCTACTAGACTTAAGAAAGAGGGAAAGCAACCCATTGTATATAATGCCACCTTAAGTGATAGTGATCCGGAAGAGGGATAGAGTTCCCCTATTGGTCGTAACTTTGTTGCGTTTATGGCATGTCATGTGAGCGACGACGATACTCATGTAAATGACACTTCCGAGGAGGTTTTGATTGAATCCCATGTTAATGGGGGATGAGGGAGTGAAAAAGTGGAAGTAGATGTGAAAGAGTTGGAAGTTTCATTTAATGAGTAGTATGCTGAGACGGTTAAGGTGAAAAAGGCAAATGCAAAATTACAAGCTAAGTTGAATGAGCGTGCCATAGAAAATAATGATAGTTTGATTGAGGATCTTAGGGCACGATAGAAGACTCTTAGGGAGAAATTAGATTACGTCGAGGGCGAGAGAGATACTATCCGTGGTTTGATGGATTCTTTGAAAAATGAGATTTTAGAGTTTGAGGAGTCTAGAAGTTTGCTCGAGTCTAGGATTAATGAGTTGGAGGAGAGATTGAAGGACTCGTCTAGAGTTAAGTTTGATTTGTAGGCTACGTAGGAGAAGTTAGATAAGATCTTAGGCACCGTCCAAATTAAGGGAAATAGGGGAGGTATAGGTTTTGATGAGAAAATTGTTCCCATTCCCCCTACACGTGTGAAAAACACTAGGATGATTAGAAAAGGTCCACATATTGGTAATCATTCCCACCATCACTAAACTTGCACGTTTTGTGGTAGGAAAGGTTACCTTAGGTGTTATTGTTACGACCTTAGACAAGCTCCTAGGAAGTTTAGGAATAAATTTACCCCGGTTTCTGAAACCCCCATGCATCATTTTACACCTACTTGGGTTAAGAAATCGGATTTAATGGATTTAGGAATAAAACTTCATGATTCTCGTTTGGGAGCACTTGATTCTTCCCATGATAAATATATAGGATGATACTGGTGCCATGTTTGTCATATTCTAGTTTGCTTCATGATATATTCATTGCTAGTATAATGACATTTGTATCATTTTGTATTATAACTTTCATTTGTTTGAGTCCTGTTGAAAAAATACAAAAAGATTTTATTTTTGAGCAAACTTTTAAAAAATCAAAAAGATTTTCCTTTTATTTGAGTCAAAATATGTTTGAAGAACCAAAAAGATTTTCGATTTTTTTTTGAGTTTGCATGTTTGACGTGGCATATTGGTGTGCTTGAACCCCCATTGTTTCATTATCCATGTGACTAGGACATTTGGTCATTATTATCGATGCTTAGAATGATCTTAACCATTGTTTATATGGGGTTGTTTCGAAGTTAATATGCATTTTGATTCGACTTTGTATCTATGCCAACATTGCACACATGCATGGGTTTATATGGATGTTTGACTTCTCTTGCATATTTGAATTTGGTGAGGCGTTCTTATATCAATCTTGTCATCTATGCGTAAGTAGACTTAAGGAGAAGTGTGCATGTAATAATCGTTTACCGTAAGGATTTGAATTTCTACCTAATTGAAAAATGATGAGTGATTCACGAGAAAGGGCTGCTAGAGTTCAAAATTAACTCATCACACCGTTTAAAATAGCCCAAAAGAAAAAGGCAAAATTCTAAGAAAAAGGCAAAATTTTAAGAAAAATGGGCAATAAGATTTTCTCTAAGTTGAGAATGCTAGAAACCTCAAAAGAACTAGAAAAAGTATGTTTTATGAGGGATTTTGGTTGGAGAAAATTTAAATGGGTTTGTACAACTAATCCTAAGGTTGAAACATTGCAATTTGATGCTATTATTTGTAGAATCGTCAAAATTCTGGATTTGTGTGCATGAAGTATGTTTAGTTCATTAAGCTCACACTTTAATTGTCATATGACTATAATAAAGTTTGATGATTTATCACTATCAGTTAGAACTTCTTGATCATTACAATGTGTTGGAATTGTGACTCATTTATTGTAGTTTCACGACCATACATTCCATTTCCATGTTTGAGCAGATCGGTACTATGTTTGCATGTAACTCGAATTGTTAGTTTTTATGCATTTTTTGCGTTTTGAGTAAAAAGCGTATTGTTTTCCTGCTATCAGGCCCTTCCACTGTGATTTTTCTGAAAAAAATTTCACTGGGCAAAAATATATGTTATTTATGGGAATCTGGGAAAATTTGGCATGTCTTGAGAAGTCATTCGAGAAATATTACCATGTCGTGAGAAGTATCATTCGAGCGACGTCCTCATCTCGTTTGAGCGACGTCCCTGACTCGTTCGAACGACAGTATGGGAATTTGCTTCTTTTTGATTTGTAGTCCACGGGTTTATTTTGGTGATATTTTTTGGTACTACTGGAAGCTTTTTGGACTAACTGGTTTATATGTAGGTTATATTGTCTCATATTGGAATTTTGCATATGATTTCGTTTATCACACCTGTTTAGATTGTTATATTCTTTATGTGATTCATTGGTTTACTAGCTACTGATTTATCATTACTTGATCATATTTAGTTGGTTGTTTCATGATTATCTATTAATTTTTAATTGGTATATCTTCATCCTAGATACTTGTTGATTCATTTATTTTTTCACTGGATTGTCTATTTGAGACAAAAAGTGGGAGAGATGAATGTGATGTAGGGGAGATTTGAGATTTGTTGAGCATGTTTTTTATTACATATTTAACAAATGATTAGTCAGAGTTTATTCATATTGGTATCTATTGTAAAATTGGTATCATTTTGATATATATATATATATATATATATATATATATATATATATATTGGTTTCATTTTTTCCTCCATACTTCACTGGGTATTTGTTTGTCTGTTTCATGTGGATAGGTATGCTTCAACGATTCGAGATTTCAAGTCTACATCACATTCAGACCATTCATGCTTGTCGTTGCTTCATATACTAGTTCGTGTCCTGTAAACTTTAACTTTGGATTTATGGGATGGAATTTAGGCATCATAAGGCTTAACGACCCGACTTAGGCATTTCACTACTTTAGTTTTGTCCTAAAAAGTCAAAGGGGGAGATTTGTAAGGATATAAATTTCCAATTGAGTCCCTGTGTTATTTTGACTAATTCCGAGAACAAAACTGTGTTTGTAATATGTCATAGGGAGATTTTATTTTGTCACTGTTGATGTAAAAAATTAGATTGTATATAATTATTTAATCACAGATAAAATAAATGAGACAAAGAACTTTTAAAGTGGTTCAGCCTTATAAGAATGGCCTACGTCCACTGTTTCTGTTATTGATGACTACTTTGGAATTCTCGATTACAAGTTCCATCAAGAAATTTCGATCCCCTTACAATGAGGCTAATACAATGTATTTATAGCCCTGAGGCTGTAATGTGAAAGGGTAATACATTAAATGCAGTACATGTGAAAGGGTAATGTATTAAATGCCCCTTAAGTGGATACATCTGAATGATAAGCATTTAATGAACAGTCAAACTGTTGGTTATCCTGCTATTAATGCTTTGTTCGTGGTGCAGCTCGGATCGCCTAAGCTACTCGGACCGCCTAAGTTCCTCGGTACTCTAAAGTTCCTCGGAGAGTTCTTGTAAGTCGGAGAGTCTGAGTTGGTCGGGGAAGCAGTGTTCCGCATTGTAGCATGGTTCCTCGGAGCGTCTGAGTTCCTCGGAAGTGTTTGTTGTTGCCACGTAGATTGCCACGTGTCTTCACCCAATTGAGCTATGTCTGCAAACTAAATTTGGTATCAACAGAAGCCCCCAATGTTTCATAGTTCGAAATTTGAGGAGTGTGGAACATTCTTTCTCGATGTATGGCGGTTTTAAATGGTTATCCTGAAATTTAGGAGTGTTTCCTTTGTATTTATTTTTCCTTCCAAATTTGTAGAATCAGGATTTTTTGAATTTGTATAACCGCCTCGATATCCGCGTACTTTTTGTCCTTCTAGCCTCCAGTAGCATAATCATTTCTTTTTGTAATCATTAACTTTACCATTTCCCAAGGCAAAGTATTTAAACGCTGCAGAAAATCCCATCGTCTTCTACTTTTTCAAATTTGTATCTTCGAGTTTTCCATCATCTCTTTCTCTCCTGTGCACTCATCTCTTCCATCGTTCGTTGTTAACGGATCCATTCTTTTTCTGTAAGATCTTCTTCCTTCTTCTTCATTTCCTTTATTCATCATGGTTTACCTTGTTGAATCTCTTGATAAGTTTCGTTCTGATTTTTCCATTCCTCCATGGGTTGTTCTGGAGGAACTTTCTGAACCTTCTGATTATTTCCGTTTGGCTGAGGGACATTGGTTCCGCAGTCTCTTTGTTGTTGAGTGTGAATTTTCTTTTCCCCCAAACCCTCTATGTCTGGAATTCTGTCAATACTTTGACGTGGTTCCTGCAAGAATAGCCCCCAATATATGGAGAATAGTTAATGGGGTTCATAGACTAAATCAAATTCATGAAACTCGCATAGGAATTCCAGAAATCATGTTTTGTTATAGATGGGCTGTTGGTGATAATACTTTTTATTTAAAAACTAGATTTTTAAATAGGGCTTTAGTGGTCAATCTCCCGAATGCCAATAGGGATTATTTTGAGCACAGGGTTGTTATAAAAAATTGACAACATGCTCCTTTATCTGGAGATGAAGTGTATCAGGGTCCCAGATGCCTTCCCTATAGCAATGGGATAGGTTATTTTTATTTCATTTTATTTATTTTGAGATTATGCTTCCTTTATGTTTGATGAAATGTGCCACTCATATATTTAATTTTGATTTATTTGCAGTTGACAACAAAAGAAAGTGTCCAAAAGAGGCAGGCGTTAATATAAGGCACTTTAAACTTATCTGGAGTTTGCATCAGACTGTTGCCGACGAGCACATTAGGTCAGCCTCATATCTGCTTCAGTACAAGAGTTACACAACTCACTACACCAAATCCTGCGAATGGTCACGCCCAGATGGTCACGGCCAATGTCCGCGACCAGCTGGTCGCGGACTTGAGCCGTGACCATATCATTTTTTGGCGTGACCATATTCATTACCACACTGAGTTATGGATGCTCTGGAAGTGGTCACGGCCCAAGTCCCTGACCACTGTGGGTCACGGCCCAAGTCCCTGACCAGGACGTGACCATCTTGGCGCCAAATTCGCGCCAAAATTCCCTCCAAGCTTGGTCGCAGATGGGTCACGGACTTGGACCGTGACCACTTCCAGAAAAAAAAATGATCGCGCAAATGGGGTCACGGCTGGGGGCCGAAACCAAATTTTGAAGTGGGTCACGACTTGGGGCCGTGACCATACCTCATTCGAAGGGCTGTTGGTCGCGCATGGTGGGACTGCTGTTGGTCGCACATGGTGGGTCACGGCCTAGATCCGTGACCAGTGGTCATGGGGGATAACTTATTGGTCGCAGAGGTTGGGTCACGGCTCTAGGCCGTGACCAGGTCAACATATTAAAAAACGATTTGGGAACCATTCGCGATTTAGCTTACTTTTGTTTTTGCCATTCGCGATTTAGCTTTGGACGATTTGGGTGATTTGGGATTTCGGCTATTTGGGTTTTTTGTTGATTTCATCTAAGATTCGTGAAAGGTATGTGTATATGTGTGTGCATTTCGATTTGTTTTGATTTGTGGTAGCTATGTTCGTATGTGTGTGTGTGTGTGTGTATGTATATTTGTGTGTTTGTGTGGCAGCTATTTGTGTGTATATTTGTGTGTATATGTGTGTGTATGTGTTCGTGTGTGTGTATGTATAGATTACGACAATAAACCCTAGATTGTATGTGTGTATTTTTTTTTTACAAAATAGTATTCAAAACGCTAGACATTATGTGTGTGTATGTGTGTGTGTATGTGTGTGTATGTATAGATTATGTCAATAAATCCTAGATTGTATGTGTGTATTTTTTTGACAAAATATTATTCAAAACTATAGACATTATATTTTTTTGACAAAATATAATTAAATGGATTTATAATAAGTAAAAAAAATTATAACCGCCTTGTTGTGGGTTATATGTATGCATAGATTTATGTCAAAAAAATATTAAGGTTTAAGTAAACCCTAGATTGTATGTGTGTGTATGTATAGATTATGTCAATAAACCCTAGATTGTATATGTGTGTATTTTTTTTGACAAAATATGCTTGTCTTGTTTTTTTTTTGACAAAATATAATTAAATGATTTTTTATAACATACGAGTCGCAAACACGTGTGCACATTACTATAGTGAGATATTGTTGGCTTGGTTGTTGGATACTATGTTGAATTTATTGAATTGATACTAGTGTCGATAAATGTACATGTTATTAAATTTGTTGGGAGTGCTCTTGGTTTGCCTATGAAAAAGTATATCACATATCTTTTGATTAATGTGCATTTTTTGACGTTTACGTCAAGATATTAGGAGGCTACAACTTGACATGGAACAAATACAACTTGATTCCTTTCATTCATATTTTAACTTGACATGTATGCCATAATTCTGTTGATTTCATACAGTTCTGTTTTAGTTTGAGATTTGTTGTGATCAACTTGATTGATATGTATTTTAAAACCTTAAAATGGCGGCGTAATAATCACAACTACATTGATATTATAGGCACCGGGTTGATATTATAGATTTTTGTTCTCCTTTTCCTTTGTGCACTTTTCTTTACATATTATAGGCAACAGGTTTCTCACGTTCGTTCGAATTACGGTGTTAAAATGGGGGAATAAATCTGCGTCATATGTAAATCTACGACATATTATAGGCAACAGATCTAATTCTTCAGTGGTTTTGTGAGGTACTTTCTTTAATTTTACGTACCCGTTCTTCATAACACATTGTTTACGTATTGCAGATCTAACCAATTAGATACCAGTTCTTCATTACATACCAGTTCTTCATTACACACCGGGTACTCTTTACTTTAACTAAAGTAGTTATATAATTGATATACATTATCTATTAAATCTTTTAGATGATAGAAGGAGTACGGGATAATTATTGGTTTTGTTTGGTTTGGTTGTTGGATAATTATTGGTTGTTGGCTTGTTGTTGGATAGTATGTTAGAAGGAGTACGTGATAATTAGAAGGAATACGGGATAATTATTGGTTTGATTGTTGGATAATATATTGAAAATATTTTAGACTCCCGGTTTCAGAATAGGACGATAACTTGCTAATGTTTAGACGTAGGAACTGATGTAATAAGTAGGGACCAATGTAACACTTAGGAACTGATCAAGCGATCATGAGACTCCCAGTTTGAGAATACGACGATAATTTGAAAATATTAGGACTTAAGCTTGAAAACAAGGCGTTAGAAGGTAAAAACTCGAAACAACCCCCGTAAGGTCCCGTGAGAGGCACTAACACTTCTCACGGGACCAATGTAACTCTTAGGAACTGACCACACGATCACGGGACTCCCGGTTTGAGAATACGACGATAATTTGAAAATATGAGGACTTAATCTTAAAAATAAGGCGTTAGAGGGGGAAAACACGAAACAGCCCCTGTACGGTCCCGTGAGAGGAACCAGCACCTCTCACGGGACCAATATAACACGTAGGAACTGACCGCGTGATAACGGGACTCCCGATTTGAGAATACGACAATAATTTGAAAATGTGAGGACTTAAGCTAGAAAATAAGGTGTTAGAGGGTAAAACTCGAAACAGCCCCCGTACGGTCCCGTAAGAGGCACCAACACCTCTCGTGGGACCAATGTAACACGTAGGAACTGACCGCTCAATCACGGGACTCCCGGTTTGAGAATACGGCGATAATTTGAAAATATGAGAACTTAAGCTTGAAAACAAGGCGTTAGAGGGTGAAAACTCGAAACAGCCCCCGTACGGTCCCATGAGAGGCACTAACACTTCTCACAGGACCACTGTAACTCGTAGAAACTGACCGCACGATCACGGGACTCCCGGTTTGGGAATACGATGATAATTTGAAAAGATGAAGACTTAAGCTTAAAAATAAGGCGTTAGAGGGGGAAAACACGAAACAGCCCCCGTACGGTCCCGTGAGAGGAACCAATACCTCTCACGGGATCAATATAACACGTAGGAACTGACCACGCGATAACGGGACTCCCGGTTTGAGAATACAATGATAATTTGAAAATACGAGGACTTAAGCTTGAAAACAAGGCGTTAGAGGGTGAAAACTCCAAACAGCCCCCGTACGGTCCCATAAGAGGCACTCACAACTCTCGTGGGACCAATGTAACACATAGGAACTGACCGCGCAGTCACGGGACTCCCGGTTTGAGAATATGGCGATAATTTGAAAATATGAGAACTTAAGCTTGAAAACAAGACGTTAGAAGGTGAAAACTCAAAACATCCCCTGTACGGTCCCATGAGAGGCACTAACACTTCTCACGGGACCAATGTAACTCGTAGAAACTGACCGCACGATCACTGGACTCCCGGTTTGAGAATACGATGATAATTTGAAAATATGAGGACTTAAGCTTAAAAATAAGGCGTTAGAAGGGGAAAACATGAAACAACCCCTGTACGGTCCCGTGAGAGGAACCAACACCTCTCACGGGACCAATATAACACGTAGGAACTGACCGCGTGATAACGGGACTCCCGATTTGAGAATACGACAATAATTTGAAAATGTGAGGACTTAAGCTAGAAAATAAGGTGTTAGAGGGTAAAACTCGAAACAGCCCCCGTACGGTCCCGTAAGAGGCACCAACACCTCTCGTGGGACCAATGTAACACGTAGGAACTGACCGCTCAATCACGGGACTCCCGGTTTGAGAATACGGCGATAATTTGAAAATATGAGAACTTAAGCTTGAAAACAAGGCGTTAGAGGGTGAAAACTCGAAACAACCCCCGTACGGTCCCATGAGAGGCACTAACACTTCTCACATGACCAATGTAACTCGTAGAAACTGACTGCACGATCACGGGACTCCCGGTTTGGGAATACGATGATAATTTGAAAAGATGAGGACTTAAGCTTAAAAATTAGGCGTTAGAGGGGGAAAACACGAAACAGCCCCCGTACGGTCCCGTGAGAGGATTCATCCATTTAATTTGCAGCCTATTGATTTGGGGGTGATTGCATTGATTGAAAGTCTGAATTTTCTTCAATTGGTGAACCTGATACAAAACTGAACAAACGTTAGCTGAATAATCCTCATACTTGCTTTTATTTCTGTGCATCCACAAACTCCAACACACTATAGATGGGATAAGCTTGTTTGTAACTGGATCTGTCTTGGGCCATGTATCCACCATTGGAAAAGTTGACTTATAATACCTCCAGTAGCCCTCTTGATTCCATACTCTTGATTCATTTTATCCCACACTTTAGAAGCAACGTCCCCATTCTCAAATATATGATCAAGAGTTTCCTCAGATTGGTTGTCCCATATTTCCTCAAACTGTAAAATCTTTTCTGATATCTGAACAGAAAATTTTCTCTCACTAGGCCATCTAGAAGAAACACTAGAGCCACTGCCCAAGCTTCCTCTATAGTCCCTTACCAAGTTTCTAATGATTAATTCCCTCATATAGAATGCTAGGGGTGGGTAAAAGCCCACTAGAAGGAGAACCAAAAAGCTTTGTAAGTCGCACAATTTATCCTTTTTAGCTATCTTAGAACCTTTGATAGGTGAGAACAAGATAAAAAACTTTAAATTTTTTATTCAGTTTAATGGATTTTTTCATAACTCTTCAAATAAAATTTGGTGCTTTTGGAGACATGGCATAGATGCCAAGGTTTTAAATGATTCCTCTCAAAGTATTCTTTTTTAAATGTATCATCCAATGAGTCCTAAAAGAATTAGGCTTAACATTGTCTATTCTAAGTGCACTAGAATGGAAAGACTGCCTTTGTGGGATCTTATATTGGACATTTCAATGATTTGTGCTAATATTCCTCTTTTGGTTGTGGGGGATTTCAGTATTGTGTCTTCTTCAAAAGAAAAGGCAAGTGGATTGCCTATTTGCTTAGATGCATCTTCAGATTTTAATAATTGCATCTAAGCCAGTAATCTTATGGATTTTGGATTTTCAAGCTCTAAATTCACTTGGTAAAGACTTTCAAATGGTTCTTTGGTTATTCAGAGACTAGACAGAGCTCTCATTAATGAGTCTTGGTATTATTCTTTCCCTCAATTCTAATCTTAAACACCTTCATAGATCCTGCTCTGACCATAGTTCTCTTCTTATTTCTATTCCTAGTTCTATAGACTTTATCAAGAAACCTTTTAAATTCCTAAACTTTTGGACCTCAGCTGATTCTTTCTACCAATTGGTTTGTAACATTTGGAAATCATTCTCTACAGGATGACCTTTAAATGTCTTTGCTTTCAAACTTAGAAAACTTAAAGGGATTTTGAGGAATTGGAGCAAAGAAAATTTCAAAAACATTTTTCAAAACTATATTAACCTGGAGGATAAGGTTCTCAAAGCATAGATCCATTATGAAGAGAATAAAACTCAGGGCCTTTTGGTGGAGCTAAACAAAGTTAAGGCTAAATTAAATGTCGCCTTGTCATTTGAGGAGCAATTCTGGTTTCAAAAGTTCAAAAGGCAGTGGATCAAAGATGGAGATAGGAACTCTAAATACTATCACTCATTGGTGAATCAACATAGAAGGAAATGATTGATTCATAGCATCAAAAATGAGGATGGCAGCTTAGAGGAGTCAACTGAAGGAATTTCTAACACTTTTATTTCTTATTTTTAAAATTTAGTCACTACAGGTTCTACTGAGTCATTTGAAGTGTTGAACTATATCCTTGCCTAGTTGACTAACCAGATGAATGAAGATATGGAAAGGATTCCTGATGACATAGAAATTTTGGAAGCTCTTAAAAGTATTAATCCAAACAGTGTTGCAGGTCTAGATGGTTTCAATAGATGGTTCTTTATTCAATGTTGGGGCATTATCAAGAAAGATTTAGTGTCAACTATTCAATCCTTATTTCTTAGAGGTGAAATTCAAAAATCCCGGGGAGAGACCCAAATATGCGTTATTCCTAAAATTCCAAACCCCTCCTCTTGCACTGACTTTAGACCAATTAGTCTATGCAATGTCTCCTATAAAATTTTCTCAAAAATCCTCAACTCTAGACTTTCTTCTTTTCTTCTAAGCCTTACTTCCCCATTCCAATTAGGTTTTGTCAAAAATAAAAACATTTTAGACAACATCTTACTTAGTCAGGAAATGATGCAATTGCTTGATAGGAAAGCCTTTGGTGGAAATGTAGTTTTGAAGATTGATATGCACAAAGCCTATGATAAACTCTCTTGGATGTTCTTGATCAAGTCTCTTTGATAGTTTGGCTTTCAGAAACAATGATTGATCTTGTGTGGAGATGTATTTCCTCTTCTTGGCTTTCTGTAGCTATTAATGGTGAAGCTAAGGTTTTTTCTAAACCCTCTAGAGGTGTGAGGCAGGGTGACCCTTTATCCTAAGATTTTTCATTTTAGCCTCAGAAGATTTGAATAGAGGTCTTCATAATCTCGTGCTAAATGGAAAAATTAAATCCTTCTCTCATCCTAGAGGATGTGATTTAATTAGCCATCTTAGTTTTGCAGATGACCTTATCATTTTCACTTCTGGATCTAAAAGATGTCTAGATAATCTTATGGATTTTCTAAAGTTATATGAAAACTAATTAGGTCTTTCAATTAATTGCAAAAAGAGTAGCTTCATTGTGGGGAATAAAGCAAACAGGAGCCATATTAAAACTGTTGCGGATCTCACAGGCATTAAACAAGAAAAAGGCAGTATTAAATACTTGGGATGTTCTCTTTTCAAAGGTAGGAAGAAGGCAGTGTTATTTTATGGTTTGGTGCAAGCTATAAACTTCAAAATTCACATTTGGAAATCCAAATTTCTCTCTATAGGGGGTAGAATTACTCTCTTAAAGTCAGTGCTTAAATATATGCAAGTTTATACTTTTCTTGCTCTAAGTCCTAATAAAAAGACAATATTTGTTCTGAATAAAGTCCTTAGTGACTTTCTGTGGGGGTCTAATAAGAACTATGGGAAAAAATATCGGATCAACTGGGATTCAATTTGTGCTCCAAAGAATGAAGGTGGTTTGGGTATTAGGAATTTAAGCAGCCTTATCAAGGCCTCTAATCTGAAGTTGGCATGGTCTTTCAAATCAGGAAGTTCCTTGTGGTCTACTTTCATGAATCAAAAGTACACCTCCATGCCTGTTTTTCCAGGTTCAATGGTTGCTAGAAGAACTTCTTAAGCTTGGTCTTTTTGTGAGGAAAATACTAATATTCTTAATGGCATCCATATATGGAATCCAACTGCTTTAGGGAATTTCTCTTTCAAGTCTGCATATGAAATAGTCAGATCTCCAAAGCTTATCTCTATCTCTCAATCTTTTATGTGGGATCCTAATATTCCTCCAAACTTATCCACCTTCTCATGGAGAATTTTGAACAATGCTCTCCCCATTGATCTAAATGTGAAAAATTTAGGTATTCCTATTACCTCCAGATGTTTATGCTTCTATAGATCAGAAGAGCATACTGAACACTTGTTCGTAACAGGTCCTATTGCTAGCTATATTTGGGCCTTATTTGGGAACATGCTAGCTATATCAAGGCCTCTAATGTTATTATAACAGTTATACTGTTATAATAACAGTTATACTGTTATAATAACAGTTATATAACTGTTGTTATAACAGTTATATAAATGTTATAACACCAGTTATATAACTGTCGTATAACAACAGTTATATAACTGTCGTAACTGTCGTTACATAACAGTTATATAACTGTTGTTATATAAGGTTGCGGCTTTCTTCTAGTTTCATATTTGGCAATACATTCTCTCTCTACGCCTCATTTTACATTTCGCATTTCACTCTTTGTATTAGTTTACAATGGCCACTTTGAGCTCTGTTGATACCGACAAACTTAGTAAACAAAGCTCTGTTGTTGCTGGCCTCAATCAGATCAGGTCTCCATTCTCATTTTCATTTCATTTCATTTCACTTGTGATATATTTGCCACTTTGTTTGTTATTTTATTTTGTTTAGCATTGAATCATGGATCTAGCTACTGAATGTGAACGTTTGGCTAATTCTTTATTTTGCAGTGAAAATGGGAAATCTGGATTCATCAACCTCGTTTCTCGCTATCTCAGGTATTGTATTCAATATCAACATTATTATCGTTGTGTGGACTTAAACGATCTCCATTGCAAATCTGTATCTTTTACTTGTGTGGATCATATAAAAACTATTATCGTATGAGGATAATTTGCATATATAAGGACTTAGGCTTAAAAATTAGGTTTAGAGTGCAAAAACTAGAAACAGCCCCCGTACGGTCCCGTGAGAGGCACCAACACCTCGCACGGGATCAATGTAACTCGTAGGAACTCACCGCGCAATCACGGGACCCCTCGGTTTGAGAATACGATGATAATTTCAAAATATGAGGGCTTAAGCTTAAAAACAAGGCATTAGAGGGTAAAAACATGAAACAGCCCCCGAACGGCCCCGTGAGTGGGACCAACACCTCGTACGGGACCAATGTAACTCGTAGGAACTGACCGCACGATCACGGGACTCCCGGTTTGAGAATACGACGATAATTTTCACATTTCTAGACTTAGGCTGGTTTTAAGCCTAAGTCTAGAAATATGCAAATTATCGTCGTATTCTCAAACCGGGAGTCTTGTGATCGCGCGGTCAGTTCATACGAGTTACATTGGTCCCGTGCGAGGTGTTGGTGCCACTCACGGGGCCATTCGGGGGCTGTTTAAAAATATTAGTTCTTAGGCAAAACATGACGCTAGTGGGGGAAAACCCGAAACAGTCCCCGAACGGCCCCGTGAGAGGCACCAACACCTCGCATGGGATCAATGTAACTCGTGGGAACTGACCACACGATCACGGGACCCTCGGTTTGAGAATACGACGATAATATGCATATTTCTAGACTTAGGCTTAGAAACTTGGCGTTAGTGGGTGTAACCCCGAAACAGCCCCGTGAGTGGCACTAACACCTCGCACGGGACCAATGTAACTCGTAGGAACTGACCGCGCGATCACGGGACCCCCGGTTTGAGAATACGACGATAATTTGCATATTTCTAGACTTAGGCTTAAAAACATGGCGTTAGTGGGTGAAACCCCGAAACATCCCCCTAACGGCCCCGTGAGTGGCACCAACACCTCGCACGGGACCAATGTAACTCGTAGGAACTGACCGCGCGATCACGGGACCCCCGGTTTGAGAATACGGTGATAATTTGCATATTTCTAGACGTAGGCTTAAAAACATTGATATGTTGATAATTATAACTCATATATGCAATTTTCAGCTTGAATAAATTTTTTGTAAAACTACTTGGTTACTGATATCATTTTTTTATCCTATCATTTGTAGGATTTTTTCACGTGGAACAAATGAAGAAGGCAATCGTTTACGACATGAAGATTGTTTATATAATGGTTTGGGCGTTCCGGATTATGTTTTTTATTTGTTACAGCCGTGCGGGCTTTTATTGTTTAGTTTTATGGCCTTGCGGGCTTTTATAATTTAGTTGTTAAATTTTGATAGCCGTGCGGGCTTTATAATAAGCAGGTTTTATATTTACAGGGTTTGGAATGTCCAGAAAATAGGGAAAACTCTGCCTAATTTTTTTTTTGTCTGTGAATTATTAAGACGTGTAATATTTTTAAGTTTGTATATATATTAGTTTATTAACAACGTTCTCAATTTGTGATTTTTTTTATTGTTTTGCCAATATTAAATATTTGTAACATCTCGTACGCGTCCAACGTTACACGTAGCAACCGACAGTGCACTCACAGGACCCCCAATATTATAGCATTGGACAAAAAAAATATTTTTTTTTAAATTCTAGTTAAATATGGTCATGGACTTTGTCCATGACCATTTTTATTTTTTCCGTCGCGGCCAAAGTCCATGACCCCCAAACGTGACCAAAAATGGTCGCGGCCAAAGTCCGCGACCATTTTTTTCCTTTTTTTTTCGTCGCGGTTGTGGGTCGCGGACCAAGTCCGCGACCAATTTTGTCACGGTTGTGGGTCACGGACTTGGGCCGCGACATATTTTTTTGTATTTTTTTATCACGGTTATGGGTCGTGGCCCAAGTCCGCGACCAATTTTGTCACGGTTTTGGGTCACGGACTTGGGCCGCGACCATTTTTTTCATTTTTTTTTATCACGGTTATGGGTCGCAGACTTGGGCCGCGACCAATTTGTCACGGTTGTGGGTCACGGACTTTGGCCGCGACCCGTCACGGCATGGGTCACGGCTCAAGTCCGCGACCATCTGCCGTGACCCCCCTGTGGCCGTGACCATTTGTGGGTCACGGACTTGGGCCGCGACCCACGAAATTGGTCATGCCAGAAATGGTCACGGCTCAAGTCCGCGACCCACAGTCTTGGTCAGGGATTTTGGCCGTGACCAATCGCCAGTTTTGGTGTAGTGACTCCTTTCACTGCTCGTCCGGTGATAAGCGACGCAGAGCCAGTACCAGCTTCTACCAGTTCTTCGCCTGAGTCACACGTTCCTTTAAGTGAAAGGATGAAGAAAAGAAGACTTTCTACTCTCTTCGAGAAACCTGCTTCTGGTGCTGGAGAGGCAAAGAGAAGTAAACACGATGTCCCAGAAGGGACAAAGAAAATTGATGCAGCCCCTCCAACTGCTCCTGTGAAGGTTGCTGAGAAGCCCCCAGTGGCCTCGAGCAAGGTTGCTGCTCCAGGCGAGGTGATTGTCATATCACCGACCAAGAGTTCTTCCTTGGTCGAAACTGTTCCTGTTCCTCCGAGGAGGCTGAAGAAGAGCTCCTCCGTCAATTTGGCTGACACCGTCTCTCAGCCCCCGACTAGTGGAGTTCCCACTTTTGTTCCCCCGAGCTCTGCCATGAGCTCGGTGAAAACTTGGATCATTCCCGAGATCCAAGGCATTGAAGAAAACCTTTCTCGGGACATGGTTACCTCATTATTGCTCGCCATATTGCTTCGTAAGTCTTATTGTTTTTAACTTTTCATCTTTCCCTTGTTATATCTGTCTCTGACTTGCTTTCATTTCCTTTTCACAGTTGGTGAGCTGTTTTAACACAATTATGAAGAAGAATGAAGCTATTAAAGCTTCCAACTCCTCGTCTGGTGTAGAGGAAGCTTTGATGGGCTTGGGGAAGTCTCTAAAAGATTCTCGCCAGAAATATACTGATGATAAGGTTGCTTGGGAGAAGAAACTTGCCTCAACCGAGCAGGAGAAAGCTCAAGTTGTTGATGTCTCCAAGGAGTTGGAGAAAAAATTAAATATTCTGGAGGAGAAAAATAAGGAGCTTGAGAGGAAGCTCAAGAATACTGAGGAGTTTGAAGATAAACTCAAGATTGTTGAGGAAAAGTTGGGTCAGCTTCAGGAAGTAAGTCGGCAGAAGGAAGAAGTTGAAAATAAACTGAAGGCTCCTGAAAATCTTC
The DNA here is from genome assembly GCA_949130495.1 of Sambucus nigra. Lineage (NCBI taxonomy): Eukaryota > Viridiplantae > Streptophyta > Magnoliopsida > Dipsacales > Adoxaceae > Sambucus > Sambucus nigra. Next base: position 91,278,147 of record OX422223.1, read on the forward strand.
TATCTGAGAAGCTTTCCTCGGAGAAGTTAAAGAGGAAATCGGTTGTGAAGAAATCTTTCAGCGCTGGCTGGGATAAGGGATGGAACAAAGGCTTGGCTGCCATGATGTCGCAAGTCGAATATGGCAGCCTAAAATACTTTAGAGATGGGTGGGTCGCAGCTCTTCAGGAGATGAAGGTTGATGAGACTTCTGAACTCTTCCAGCGACACATCCCTGGTCCCCGTCAAACTCCTGAAGACGAAGAAGAGGACGAAGCTGTCTCTGAAGAGTCTTCCATGGTGATGGGAGATCAAGTTTCTCATCCCCCAACCATCCAGCCTGCTAACGAGGAACTTCAACAACTCGTTACCTCATCCGAGCAACTTCCAGCGCTCCCCGAGCAACTCTTTATTCCCTCCGAGCAACCTACCTCCTCATCCCAACCTTTCGAGAAAGTTTTGGGAGACAAGGAAAAGGTGTAGAGTTGTTCGGGTTTCTTTCTATTTTGTTTCTCTTTATCAAATGTAACCCTGAACATGTACTCTGAACTTTATGATATAATAAAATTTGAACTTTTGTTTATGCTTACTGTCGTTTCTGCTCTTCATGCTCTATTTGTACTTCTTATTGATTATTGCTTTTTCTTCCTCTACTAGTTTCTGGCCAGGATGGAATTATTGTATGTTCATGATACAAAGTTGTTACGGCAATGCAATGAATACTTTAAGTCTGGTCACACAGATCTGAGTGCAGCACAAATCGTCAACATCCTCGGCCAAGATGCTTCGGAACAGGCAATTGAAGCTTACCAATATCTGAAGTGTCTGCTTGATCGTCCGGTAGCCAATAATTTAGCTTATTATGATATGATCCAGGATCTCCAAGGCACTGTTGAAGACCTTCAACAACAATATAAGGAATCCACTGCCCTCTTGCACGAGGGATACGAGAAAAAGTATCAGCAAATCGTTGCCGACAAGGGATACGAGAAGCGTTTTGCTGCTTACGACGTGTGGGAGAGAACGTTGAAAGCCGAGGTCGAGGAGCACAGGAAAATAGCCGAGTTGTTGGAGCAAGAAAATAACAACTTGCAAAGAGAAGTATCTCAATTAAAATTTGTTGCCTCCACCTCAAATGCTTTAATCCCAGTGACTGACGAGGGATTCTTGTTCTTGGAGGTTAAGAGCGCCAACTTGAGGGACGAGTTGGAAATCTTGAAGAGAGATGGTCCCTCTACATTTTCTCGTGGACGAGCAAGAGCTCTAGGGGAAGAGCGAGAGCTGCTCGAACTCCTATCGAGGAACAGAGGACTCAATCTGCTTTAGAGAACCAGACCTTCCAGCTAATGGAAAAGAACCAAGCATTGGCTGAGATGTCTAAGAAAATCAGGGACCTGGAAGAGCAGCTTTCTGCACAAAAATCTATCTTGGCGAATAAATAACTCTTCATCAAAAATCTCCACGAGCAGCCAGAAAGACTGACATATCAATTTAATAAGCATCCCAGGGAGTGGCTGGCTACAACGAGGCTCTCTGCCACTTGGACGATTGTATCCAGAACGTAAGTAATGAGGTCTACAAATAGGGATGGCTGAATGCCCTAGGTGTGCTACAACTCGAACATGGTCATTACCCATGGGATTGCCACAATCATGGGCTGCTCGACCTACCCGTGCCTCCATTCAATCTAGATATGAGTTGGATCCCTGCTCGGGCCATCCCTCGGTGTTTAATTTCCAAGTACCTCGGTGATTACAATTTGCATTCCAATGTGGAGATATCTCGTCCCGAGCATCTACTGGATCGACCATCCGTGATGAATATCAGGATGTTAAAGGATCTTACCTTCATAAATTCTCCTCTTGCTTTAAATGATCCGCCTGCTGGCGAGGAACCTGTTTCAAAAGCAAAGGGGCAAAAACCAATAGAATATGAGTATTGATGTAATAAATTTATATTTCATTCCTGATGTATTTTGTTCTACATTTAATGAAATAATTTTATTTGCAAATCTTGACTGCTATTGTTTTGTAACACTTTACATCTGTGCATGTGTATCTGTTAAAAAGATAACAATATTATGTTATTTGTCGACCAACTTATTGACGAGTAGTTTGAATTTGTGGTAGTCATTTTAAAAAGTTACTAAGTTGTTTCTCGATTAACTTACTAATTTGTTGACCAACTTAGTAATAATTTTAAAAAGTCACGAGTATCAAAAATTTTGCTTGATCACTTTTTCTTATTCATAACATGATTTCGACCAACCAAGGTCGGTAAATTTTCCTTCTCGACCAACTACAGTTAGTGGGTTTTTATCCCCGACCAGCCATAGTGGATGTTTCCTCTACGAGGAGCTTTGACACTTTCTGGAATAATTTTACCTATCGACCAACTTTAGTTGGCGTTTTCGAGAATATATTTACTTCCTAACCAACATAAGTTGGCATTTTTAAGAATACTTTTACTTCCCGAGGAATACATAGTTTTACTTCCCGGAGGAATACATAGTTTTACTTCCCGGAGGAATACATAGTTTTACTTCCCGGAGGAATACAGTTTTACTTCCCGGAGGAATACATAGTTTTACTTCCCGGAGGAATACAGTTTTACTTCCCGGAGGAATACAGTATTACTTCCCAGAGGAATACATAGTTTTACTTCCCGGAGGAATACAGTTTTACTTCCCGGAGGAATACTGTTTTACTTCCCGAAGGAATACATAGTTTTACTTCCCGAAGGAATACAGTTTTACTTCCCGGAGGAATACAGCTTTACTTCCCCGAGGAATACATAGTTTTACTTCCCAGAGGAATACAGTTTTACTTCCCGGAGGAATACAGTTTTACTTTCCGGAGGAATACAGTTTTACTTCCCGGAGGAATACATTTGTTTCTCGACCAACCTTAGTTGGCATTTTCGAGAAGAAGTTTGAGTAATCTGAGTTTTGAGGAGTAGTGTGTAACACTAGTATTCCCCGAAAAACTTTCAATAAAAGGAGAGAATTTGGCAGAATATCTTCATTTTATTCATACTGACGGAACTGCGTTACATGAGAACATACATCACTGATAATACTTGTGCAGGTGCTCTGCATTCCATGCATTCTTAAACTCCTCCCCCTCTAAAGTTGCTATTCGGTAGGTTCCTGGTTGAACAACTTCTGTAACTCGGTATGGTCCATGCCAGTTTGCCTCCAATTTTTTGTGCTTTTGAATCACTTTCTTTAGCACATAGTCTCCTGCTTTCAGGTCGCACTTCTTCACCCTCTTATTGTAGAACAAAGTTGTTCGTTGTTGGTATGCAGCATTCCTGATGGCTGCTTCTTCTCTAACTTCCTCTAGCATGTCTAAATCCAATCTTCTCATTAAGTCGCTGATAGGGGAATTGAAATTCAGTACCCTGTGTTTTGGGAGGCCCAACTCAGCAGGTATAACAGCTTCACTTCCAAACGTCAGCATATATGGTGATTCTCCAGTTGCTTCTCGGGGAGTAGTATGATAAGCCCATAGTACTGACTGTAACTCGTTGATCTAGTTTGCTTTTGCATCACTTAGTCTTTTCTTCAAGCCATTTAGCAACGTTCTGTTTGTCACTTCAATTTGTCCATTGCTTTGAGGATGGCCTGGTGCTGAATGGATCTTCAAAACATTTGATTGATGACAATAGGCAGCGAACTCCTCATCGTCAAATTGTGTTCCATGGTCTGTGATGAAGGCATGAGGAAGACCATATCGACAAATGATGTTCTTCCAAATAAACGGGTATACCTTGTCGTACGTCATATCAATGAGTGGCTCAGCTTCAACCCATTTAGTAAAATAATCCACAGCGACCACGAGATACTTAAACCTTCCCCTGGTCGTCAGCAGTGGCCCAACCAAATCTATTCCCCATATGGAAAATGGCTAAGGGGAAGTAATGGGTGTTAATAATGCCTGGGTAGTTCTTCGAATGGAAGAGAAGGGCTGACACTTGTCACATTTCTTAGCATAGGCTATGCAATCAGCCCTCATCGTCGGCCAGTAGTATCCTTGCGTTATTACCCTTTGCAAAAGAGTCTGACCTGCTACATGGGCTCCATAGGACCCTTCATGGACCTCTTCAATCAAATCTTTCACCTCGGTGGGATGCACACATCTTTGCAAGCCTGCTATAATTCCTCGTCTGTATAGAATACCGTTAGTTAATACATACCGAGAAGCTTTAAATTTTAATTTCTTGGCTGCGAGATTGTCAATTGGTAATACTCCTTCTTCAATATATGCCCTGATGGGATCCATCCATGATGATCCTAAATCGAGGGTAATAAAGTTCATCGTCAGGTCTTCATCTATACTCTGACCAGCTAAAACTTCAATTAAGATTGTTCTTCATAGCTCGGTACGGGTAGCTGATGATAATCGAGCTAGGGCGTCTGCTCTCGCATTCTCCATTCTTGGTATTCTGACCAGCTGAATAGCAGCAAATTCTGACACCAGTTCCTTTACCTCTTCATGATATCTGATCATTAATTCTCCTTTGGCTGCATATATCCTCAACATTTGATTTACGATCAATTGAGAATCACTGAAGATAATGACCTGCTGCGCCTCCATAATTTTTGCCAAATTAAGACATGCAATCATGGCCTCACACTCAGCCTCATTATTGGAAGCTTTGAATTGGAAACGTAAGGCGTATTCCATGTCGACCACGTCCAGACTGCTCAAAACTATCCCTGCGCCACATCCTGTAGTGCAAGATGAACCATCCACATACAGACTCCATATAGGTAATTTGTCTTCAAATTTCTGATCTGACAGAGTTCCTCGGTGAAATATTTGTTGCTTCCTTTCATCCTCCCCTGATATTTCTTTCTCTTCGTCGATCATCTTTTCTTGCCCTTTTACCAACCTGAGTTGGTCTGGGCTTGAATTTGATGATCATGTAACATCTACTTGCCCTTTTACCAAGCTAAGTTGGTCTGGGCTTGCATTTGATGATCCTGTAACATCCACAGGTTGATCAGCCAGAAACTTTTATTCCTCGGGGGTATCAGGATAGGTGAACTCTGCTATAAAATATGCTAGAGCTTGCCCTTTTAGCGACGATCTGGGTTCATAAACTATATCATATTCACCAAGTTCTATTGCCCAGCACATCAATCTTCCTGACTTTTCTGGTTTGTGAAGGGCTTGCCTCAATGGCATATCGGTATATACTACTATGGTATGAGCTTGAAAGTATGGCTTCATTCTTCTACTTGCCTCGATCAATGCTAGTGCCAATTTTTCCAGATTTGGATATATGATCTCTGCTCCTCGGAAGGCCTTACTTGTGTAGTAGATCGGTTTTTATACTCCATTCTCCACTCTTATTAATGCCGAACTGACTGCATTCTCGGATACTGCCAGATACAAGTATAATTTTTCTCCCATCACTGGCCTGGATAGCTGTGGAGGTGCTCCCAAGTATTTCTTCAAGTCTTGAAAAGCCTTCTCACATTCATCATTCCACTCAAAAGTCTTTCAGAGTGTTTTGAAGAATAGGAGACATTGATCAGTTGCTCGCGATACAAATCTGTTGAGTGCTGCTACTCGTCCTGTGAGACTCTGTACTTCCTTCTTCGTTGTTGGAGATCGCAACCCTAATAGAGCTTTGATCTTTTCAGGATTTGCCTCAATGCCTCGTTGATTGACAATGTACCCGAGAAACATGCCTTCTCGTACTCCAAATATGCACTTCGTCGGGTTCAGCTTCATTTGATATTTATCCAATTGATCTAAAGTCTGACTTAAGTCAACTAGATGATCGACAGCTTTCTTGCTCTTTGTCAGCATATCGTCAACATAGACTTCCATATTGCAACTGATTTGTTTAGCAAAGATCTTGTTCATCAGCCGCTGATATGTCGCACCTGCATTTTTCAAACCAAAAGGCATAACATTATAACAATAAGTTCCCCTAGGGGTAATGAAAGAAGTACTCTCCCTGTCTTCAGGTTTCATTTTAATCTGATTGTAACTAGAATAAGCATCCATGAAGCTCAGCAGCTCGTGTCCCGAGGTAGCATCCACTAGTTGATCCATTCGGGGCAGCGGAAAATGAACCTTTGGGCATTCTTTGTTGAGGTCGGTGAAGTCTACACACATCCTCCATTTGTTGTTCTTCTTTTTCACCATCACCACATTTGCTAACCAGTCTGGATATTTAACATCTTCAATAAAATAAGCTTTCTGGAGCTTCTCGACTTCCTCCTGTATAGCTTGATTTTTCTCGGGACTGAATACTCTTCTTCTCTGCTTCACAGGCTTGATCTCCTTATTCACATTGAGTTCGTGACATAAGAAATTTAGGTCTATCCCGGGCATATCCTCATGACTCCACGTAAAAGTTTGTTTTTTGCTTCTAAGGAAAGTTATCAATTCATGTTTTAGTGAGGCTTCCAACGATGAACCTACTTGAGTAGTTCGTTCAGGATGCTCGTCGTCCAGAATGATGTTTTCAGTAGCTTCCACCACTTGACCCTTCACGAGTTGCGAATCATCTCTAGGATCCAATGTTTCTATTTCTGCCCCTTCATCCACTTGATAAGTATTAGTCTTTTTCTTTGATTCCTCCAGTTCCTTTTGCTCGGCGGATGAATAATAGCATTCCTGAGCTACTTTCTGATCACCTTTCATAACTCCTACTCCAAAATTTGTTAGAAATTTTAGGCATTGATGTACCGTAGATGGTACAGCCTCGAACTTCTTCAATCCTACTCTTCCCATGATGATATTGTATGATGATTGAACATTTTTATTTATCACGAAGAAGCGTATTATTTCTGTTTGACAAGCAGGCCACGTACCAATGAATATATCCAACTTGATCGTCCTAAGTGGAAATACTTTCTCGCCAGCAAAACTGAGGAGGGGTCTATGCTAAGGCTCCGTTGTGATAGCTTTAGATTTAAACTATCGAAGCACGAGTAGAACATGATGTCTGCCGAGCTACCATTGTCGACCAGTACTCTTGAAATCATTACCTCCTTCATCCTCATTTTGATCACCAATGGGTCATCATGAGGATATAGAACACCTGCGAGGTCATTCTTTGAGAAACCAATGACTAATTTCTCTTATTTCACCTGTCTCGGGTGATCCTCCTCAGCTAGATTTATTCGTTGAATGTATGAGCAAGCTTGAGCCTCACAGAGGTAAGCTTTTCTCTCGGCAGTAAGGTCTCCTCCGCCTGCATCTCCACCTGTAATAACATTACAATCAAATGACCCAAAGCGTATTAAAAATACCTCACATCTGGTTGCCTTGGTCTCTTGGGAAGATCGGGGTCGTCTTCTGGATCAACTTCATTGTCTCTCTTCCTGTTCTCCTCTGCTCGACGAGGAGATCTAGACCTCTCTCTTGCTCGGTCGTTATTTCTTCTATCATTCTTCCGATCAACATACTTTGCCAGTTTTCCTCATCTGATGAGTGTTTCAATCTCATTCTAAAGAGTTATGCAATTCTTGGTCATATGGCCATGATCTTTGTGAAACTCGTAATATTTTGCCTTATTTCTCCTTTCGGGGTCTGCCTTCATTTTCCCTGGCCAATTTAATTCCTTGTTGTTCTTAATTTCTTCTAGAACATGGTTGATGTCTTTCTTCAAAGGACTATAATAATCAAATTTTCTCAATACTTCCCAAGTCTACCTCGTTTTTGAGTGTTTGTCATTAACATTGTTCTTATGCTCTTTCTTCTTAGCTTTATCACCTTCCACCTTGGTTTCTTTGGCATTCATATTCTTCTTCGCAGCCATAGCCTCCTCGCATTCATAATCTTGGCCACTTTTCCCATCAGATTTGACATGGTTCTAGATGGATCTTTGGCCAAAGTGTAGTACAACTTGTTGGGCAATAGTTCACTCATCAAGGCAGTAATCGCTGTCTTTTCCTCATAATCAATGACTTCAAGCTTCTCGTTATTAAAACGAGTTATATAATCTCTGGTACTTTCACCAGTTTTTTGTCTAACACTTAACAAATGTGCTACTCGTTTAACAGGCTTTGCCCCAAAACAGAAATTCCCAATGAATAACTTGGACAGTTGAAGAAAAGTTGAAATCTTACCTCTTGGAAGATTATTATACCACATTTGAGCAGATCAGGTAAGAGTTCCCGAGAATGCTCTGCATCTCATCTCATCTGGAACAGCATAGATGTCGGCTTCAGCTTGGTATTATTCTATATGAAAGACAGGGTCTGTCTTTCCATCATATTTTGGGGTCACAACAGGTTCTTTGAACTTTGATAGTGTTGGAAAGTCTACAATGGCCTGGACAAAAGGTGTTCCTCGAACAAAAGTTCATTGTAGAGGGTTCTTGGCTTTAGACATTTCCCCTAATTTATCCTCTAGCCTCTGAATAGAGCCTTTCCATGCATCATTTCCTTCCTCGGGCCTGTTGGTTCGAGCAACTGATCGCGTTGATGTGGGTTCTTGGGATCTATCTTGACGAGCAGCTGGTCGGGACTGGGCAGATCCTTCCCTTAAATCTTATGGTCGTCGAAAACTCCTCGATACGACTTTAGGAGGACTTCTACTCCTTCTAGGTCCTAATCGATCAAAAGGTGATACCCTGCTTAACCTCTTTAGCGCACTAGTCCTTTCTGGAGAGAGAGTGATACGTTGTTCAGTATCTGTGGCCCTCACTGATGAAGTTCATCCAGGTTGATAAGAAAAATCTTCCGATTCCTCAGTATGATATGAATCAGTACGCCTAGTACGCGAAGTAGGTAAACGGGTATTTCTTTGAATACTTCACAGTCCTCAATAGGTTAGTGCACCGCCATGGAGGGTTTGTAGGAGTTGTCGCATCGTTTCTTGCATGACTGTCTGGCCCTGGGCCAGATTTGTCATTATCCCAACCAGATCTGGAATATTAGGTGGAGCAGATGGATTTAAAGAGCTTCCAGCGTTTCGATTACTGGATTCTGGAATATCAGCCATTTGTGATGAGTTATTTTTGATGAAAAATGATATTACCAGTCGTTTCCCACAGACGGCGCCAATCTGTTGATGTAAAAAATTATATTGTATCTAATTATTTAATCACAGATAAAATAAATGAGACAAAGAACTTTTAAAGTGGTTCAGCCTTATAAGAATGGCCTACGTCCACTGTTTCTGTTATTGATGACTGTTTTGGAATTCTTGATTACAAGTTCCATCAAGAAATTCCGGTCCCCTTACAATAAGGCTAATACAATGTATTTATATCCCTAAGGCTGTAATGTGAAAGGGTAATACATTAAATGTTGTACATGTGAAAGGGTAATGTATTAAATGCCCCTTAAGTGGATACATTTGAATGATAAGCATTTAATGAACAGTCAAACTGTTGATTATCTTGCTATTAATGCTTTGTTCGAGGTGCAGCTCGGACCGCCTAAGCTTCTCGGACCGCCTAAGTTCCTCGGTACTCTAAAGTTCCTCGGAGAGTTCTTGTAAGTCAGAGCGTCTGAGTTGGTCGGGGAAACAGTGTTCCTCGTTATAGCATGGTTCCTCGGAGCGTCTGAGTTCCTCGGAAGTGTTTGTTGTTTCCACGTAGATTGCCATGTTCCTTCACCCAATTGAGCCATGTCAGCAGACTAAATTTGGTATCAACGGTCACGATCCCACTTCGTCTATGACGTATTGAAGAAATTGAAGACGTTGTGGCAAAGCTTCAAAAAATTAATCATGCCGAAGTTTAATTGGTGCAAGTTTATTTGTCTTCAAGTTAATTGCATTTCGACATCACACAGGTATGAATGCGTATAATTAACGGTGCTCGAAATTATTTTTATAAAAGATAAGGATGTAATTTTATTATGAAAAATGTTTTAAATGTTTTAAACTACGTATTATTCTAATAAGCTCGAAATAGAGCTTGACATAATTGGATCTCTTTTGAAGAAACGTTTTAAAAAAAGTCAAATTGACACACGCGTTGTTCAAATGACATCTCCGGTTGTTCGAGTGAGGTAGCCACGTCGCGCGAACGACAGGTCGATCTCGTTCGAGCGACACAGTTTTTGAGGCGGTGAAATTTTTCCTATTTAAAGCGTGTTCTCCCCAGAACTAAAGGGTGTTCGTTCTGAAAAAAGAGTTTACGATCCAGAGACCTGTTTGAACATGTTTTTCTAATCTTTCAAAGCTTAAACACATCCTTAGAGTTTCCAAAGATCCGAGTTATCATTACTATATGTTTATGTGATCTTGCTGCACCAAGAAGGTTTACTCTATACTTGAACATCAGGGTTTTGTGGTGAAGAAAAGAGAAGGACTTCTTGCTAGACATCGTAGACGTATCAAAGCCATTCGGTGGACACCGAGACATACGTGGAAGTGTGTGTTGTGGACATGTATCATGGAAGAAGGACTTTCTGCGTGGGAACTGTGAGAGGAGTGGTTGAAGATCATAAGAGCATCAAGACCCGTGTGGATTGAGTCTTTGAGTGAGTCTTTTGTCTGTTCATTGTAATTACACATTCATAGTGACTATCTGGCTTGGGACGTCCGAGGTTTTTTCCGATCTTGGGATTTTCCTCGTACATCCGGCGTTGTGAGTATTTTTTACTTTACTTTACTTTACTTTACTTGCTTTAATCACTATATGCAGGTTTAGGATTAATCAAGATAAAATTGGTTTAAAGTAAAAATTGGTTTTTCACAACTTGGTTTGGTGCTAATTAAAAGTTGGATAATTTTTGATAAAATTTGGATTGATTTGAAACACACACATAAGGACCACTCTCACAAATTTGTATCACAGCTAAAAAACATAATTTATTTGTTTTGTGATACCGTGTGTTTTCAAAGATGAGTTTGGGAAATAATGAACTTTTTCAAACTCTTATTTTTTATGGCACTAATTACACCTATTGGAAGATGAGAATGAAAAGTGCATTAAAATCTATTGATGAGAGTGGGTGGCTTGCAGTTGAGAAAGGTTGGACACCCCCTGTCACTACTTTAGGTGAGGTCACTAATTTAAAGCCGATCGAGTCATGGACCGAAACTAAACATAGACTTTCACAATATAATTCTAAGGGTTTGCACGTTATTTCTTCACATGTCACACCGAAAGAATATAATAGAATTATGACTTGTGAAACATGAAAAGAGGCTTGGGATATTTTGGCACTCACTCGAGAGGGCACTAGCACGGTTAGGGCGTCAAAACTTCAACATCTTACTACACAAATTGAGACCATTAGGATGTTAGAGAATGAGACATTTGATGAGTTCTATGCTAGGTTGTCTAATATTGTTAACTCGTCGTTTAACCTAGTGAGAAATTCTTGACAATCGTGTCATTAAGAATATCCTTGCTTCATTGCCTAGTAGGTTTGATGCGAAAGTGACTATTTTAAACTCCATGGGTAAGTTAGAGTCGAAAAAACTAAAGGAGGTTGTAGGTGACTTACAAACCTTTGAAATCGACATGATTATTTCCAAGAAAGTGCCTAAGAAAGAAAAGGGTATTGCTTTGAAAACTCGAAAGGAGGAAATTAAAGTTTCGGCATACGATTATGATTTCGATTTTGAGGATGTTGATTTATTGGCAAAGAAATTTTAAAAATTTATTAAATTTCAAAAGCAATCGAAATATTCCAAGAAGTTTGAAAAATTCAGGAACAACAAAGTTGATCCCACCTCTAAGGATAAGTTTGAAAACCCTAAGAGAGATGAGTTGGATAAGTGTTTTGGGTGTGAGGGGTATGTTCACAAAGTTAAGGAGTGTCCCACTAGACTTAAGAAAGAGGTAAAGAAAGCCATTGTATATAGTGCCACCTTAAGTGATAGTTATCAAGAAGAGGGAGAGAGTTCCCCCATTGATCATGAGTGAATCGCATGTTAGTGAGGGAGAAGAGAGTGACAAAGAGGACGTAGATGTGATTGAGTTGTAAGTTGCATTTAATGAGTTATATGCCGAGACAGTTAAGGTGAAAAAAGCAAATGAAAAATTGCAAGCTAAGTTGAATGAGCGTACCATAGAAAATAATGATAGTTTGATTGATGATTTTAGGGCACGAGAGAAGACTCTTAGGGAGAAATTAGATTATGTCGAGGGTGAGAGAGATACTCTCCGTGGTTTAATGGAGTCTTTGTAAAAGGAAATTTTAGAGATTGAGGAGTCTAGGTGTTTGCTCGAGTCTAGGATGCATGAGTTGGAGGAGAGATTGAGGGACTTGTCTAGAGATAGGTTTGATTTGGAGGCTAGGTCGGAGAAGTTTGATAAGATCTTAGGCACCGTCCAAATTAAGGGAAATAGGGGAGGTATAGGTTTTGATGAGAAAATTGTTCCCATCCCCCCCCCCCCCCCCCCCCCGCACGTGTAAGAAACACTAGGCTGATTAGAAAAGGTCCACATATAGGTAATCATTCCCACCGTCGCTACACTTGCACGTTTTGTGATAGGAAAGGCCACCTTAGGCGTTATTGTTATAACCTTAAAGAAGCTCCTAGGAAGTTTAGGAATAAAGTTTCCCCGGTTCCCAAAACCCCCATGTGTCGTTTTACACCTACTTGGGTTAGGAAATAAGATTTAATGGCTTTAGGAATAAAACTTCATGATTCTCGTTTAGGAGCACTTGATTCTTCCCATGCTAAATCTAAAGGATGATAGTGGTGCCATATTTATCATATTCTAGTTTGCTTCATGATATATTCATTCTAGTATAATGACATGTGTATCATTTTGTATTATAGCTTTCATTTGTTGGAGTCCTATTCAAAAAATACAAAAAGATTTTATTTTTGAGAAAAATTTTGAAAAACTAAAAAGATTTTGCTTTTATTTGAGTCAAAATATGTTTGAAAAGCCAAAAAGGTTTTCGGTTTTTATTTTTGAGTTTACATGTTTGATGTGGCATATTGGTGGGCTTGAACCCCCATCGTTTCATTATGCATGTGGCTAGGACATTTGGTCATTATTATCGATGCTTAGAATGATCTTAACCATTGTTTATATGGGGTTGTTTCGAAGTTGATATGCATTTTGATTCGACTTTGTATATATGCCAACATTGCACACGTGCACGAGTTTATATGGATGTTTGACTTCTCTTGCATATTTGAATTATTTAAATTGGATGAATTATTTAAATTTGGAGAATTTGGATTTAATTATTTGGATTATTGTTGTGTCGCATTTTTAGGTCGAAAATTGGAGAATGTTATAAAGTACTTCAAATGATAATTTTTAGTGCACGGTTTACTCCGAATAGGTCAAAATAGTCGAAAAAGAGTACTCGAGGGTAGTAATCAGGTCTCGGGGTATTTTTAGGCATAACCGGACTCATACGAGGGTGTTCAGGTCATTTGGGCTTGGTCTGTAAGCCTAAAAACGGGATTAGGTATAAATAACCTAAGTCCAAGTGTGTTGAACATCAGAAAATATCATTCCAAACCTAAGAGTTTAAGAGAAAACTAGAGGAAGCAATTGGGAGTCAATTGGACATCTTTGGGAGACAAATGAAGGAACAATTGAGGGTGTTCGTTGTGGAAGCATCATCAACACAAAAGGAATTAGACTCTACGATTGTTAAGGCAAGTGGTTAATTTGCTGTAATTATAATTTTGTGATAACCAAATCATATTATGGTGATGTGTAAAACCAAATCCGTTTTTGGTTGAGTTTTCCTATGAAATCGGGTTTTTATGGAATTGAACATGTTGTGTAAATTGATAGTTGAATTGATGTGATAGGGTTTCTCATTGTTATTGGAATTTGAATATTAGCAGATATCCAGTTGTAGATGTGAATTAATTTGGATTGTGAGATAAATTTTGGGTTTACGAATTTGATGAAACAGTAGGGAGCCTTTTTTGGAATTGATGTTTTTCCTAAGAATCGATTATGTTAAATTGGTTAGAAGATGATTATAACTTGTTTTAGAGGAGAAAATATAATGGGAGTGATTAACTAAGGTTGGAAGTTGAGGTATTAAAACCTTGGAGAGTCGTTAATGGACAAAACATAGGTTGAAGAAGACATGGACTTGTTTGATCGACACTAGGGGTCGATGGATCGACAGTCTAGGGATTTTGACAATTCGGCCAGTTTGTTGATGTATGGGAGGATTAATTTTAAAAAAAAGTCTAGCTCATTTGCTTAAGGAAAAATAAATAGGGATACTTATTCCTAGTAATTTGAGGAAAGAAAATTGGGACTAGGAAGGTGGAAAAATGTGTCGCACATAATGGATAATTTTGGGTAAGATTCATAAGTATTTAATTTACCAGCTGAGTGAAAATGTCCGGGTATCGTAGTTGAGTGACGCTACTTAATTAAATTAGTTAAGGTGAAATTAATTAATTATGAGTTGGGGAATAGACTCGGGTATTTTAGGTTAGCGCTACGGGTTTCTGGCATGAGATAACCAGTGTATTTAACATATATATATATATATATATATATATATATATGCGGTGATGTGTAGTGTATATATATTTGGAATTTATAAATATTGGTATGGATAATATTTATAGGAATGCATACCCCTATAGTGCTATCACATGAGGTTGCGCGAAGTGGGTGAATCCTCTGGCTTAAGGAGCAGGGAGAGTAGTCCCCAGGTTATAATCGTCCAGATTATGGGTGAGAAGTCTTAGGTATGATTTGTTTTCACTTTCAGGTAGGAATTATAACTACCTCGACTATGCTTTTATTTTCACCAAGTTCTTGAGAGAGTCCGACTTGAGGTGACCGAGTTAGAGTGAGATACATGAGTGCTAGCATTTTAGAAAAAGCGTGAGGTGAGTCGTTACTCAAAAGGATGGATATATGCATATGACATACTTGTGAATGTTATGGTATGGATGCATATATAATGGTTTAAATAATTATGTACGGACACTAATACATAGTATAAATGTATTTATTTTATATAACTTGTGTAACGGTTATACGGGTTTATTTAAAAAGGGGATTAATTAACTTAATGTGAGAACTAACTTATAAATCACGAATAATAATACTTGGTTTAGTGTAGTGTGTTAAGGGGGATTATAGCAAGACTACTTAGAAGGGGTAGTATGGCTAGGTGAGTTATAAGGAAAGCGATAGGTGTGCACATTAGTGGAGGGTTGAGCATGTCGTCAAGAGAGTGCGACGCTAGCCTAAATATGAATAGCATTCACGCATTTTAAATTGTTGCATTTTAATTCACTTGATAAATATTTTCAAAATATTTTGGGTTCTAACCCTTGCTATAAAAAAATATTTTCAAAACCTTGCAAAATATAACGGTGTGTGATACCGATTTAAATTAATTTGCAAGTCTCTAATTAAACCTTATTTAATTAGAGTCTACTTTTAAAACCAAATTAATTCAGCCCCTATACATGCAACTACATGTGTGCGTGTGTCAAACCATAAATAAATAAAACATGTAACACAAATTTCAGGAAAAATCCCCAAAGGGCAAAATCTTTTATTTCTACAACTCTGACAAGTTTACAAGACCATCGACTTACATACCATCTTGCTTTCACCCATAAGAGTAACACACGGTGTCTTCGTCAAAGCTCCAAAGCAACGGCTAGAAATAACTCAGCAATGGTTCGCACGTAACTATACCACCAGGACGCGCAGTCCAGACACACTGTCTAAAATCTTCACAAGGACTTCCTCCACAATAGCACGCAGTTATTGGTTGTAGATCTCTCCCCACAAAGAATGAGAAAAAGTAAAGTGTATTCTTAAACACCAAAACAATTCACCAAAGCATATGGGATTTTTGTGAATTGAAAACAAAAGGGATGAAAACCCTAAAAGAAGAATTCAAAAAGAATTTTGCAGATTTGCAGTTTTCTGTCTTTCAAAACGCTAGGACTCCTTAAAGAAAACGAAACCATTTAATGAGTATTAATAGAAAATCACACCGCCACGATCGTTCGAACGAAAAGGAGATCTCGCTCGAATGAGATGCACGTGTCGTTCAAGCGGCTTCGCGCGACAATGAAATGTCGTTCGAACGACAGAGCAAATTCGGTTGAATGAGTGGAACATCAAAAAATATTATTTTAATATCCGCTCCAACACTTAGAAAAAATACCCATTCTCAAATTTTGATGAAAAAGTCCGCTCCAACACTTAGAAAATATTTTGTAAACATATCCCAAAGCTCTAAGTGAAAAGTTAAGGTATTTAAAACATAACCTTACCAAAGTAAACTTTGCGGAGGCTTTTTGATATATTCTAATCTGTCTTGATGTAGATTGATCTTGAACTTCTTCGACGGTTGTAACGGTATATGACATAATTAATTATGATGGACATTTATAAAAATATGTCCTTACAAATCTCCCCCTATGTCTATGCCGTAACATACATAAAAACATCAGAATTATCAAATACCAAAATGCCTGTACAAATCTACCTTCCCATAAATCTCAAAACTGAAAAGGTACAAGTTTGCAAGTTCCCAAACTTTTTCTTCAAAAAATCTTCATCAAATCTCAAAGATTTTCTCATTAGGGTGTGCAACATAATGATTTTCAATCTTTGTACCTACACACATGAGATAAAGCAAAAACCTTCATGATGCATCGAGTTTGAAATCATATAAAAATAAATGAATAATATATCAAATCTCCCCCATAATGAAAAAACTCCCCCATAACATGATAATGCTTTCTCCCCCATTTTATAATGCCCCCAAATAGACAGATAAGAAGAAATAATCAAAACATGGAGTGTCATGACAAAATCATAACAAACATGGATCAAACTACGCATGCAAAGGAGTTACTCAAAAGATTCCACAAATTATTTTTGGATTTTACAATTTTTTCAAAGCAAAAATCACACACCATGAATTTATACTCAAACAACCAAGTCATGAAAATGGAATGAATGGGTGTGAACACATTCGATAGGTAAATAAACACAATCAATCATATGTGCACGATGAATACGTGTACCCCTAACGAATGAACATCAAAAATATTCTTAGGTGTAAAAATTGTTGAATTTAGATGACATCATCTTATGCAAATCAACAAATCAAAGTCAAAGTGATTTCCACACCAATAACATCCAAAACTATTTAATATTTTTTCAATACTTTCAAGGACGTGCAAACCCATTTTAAATTCCATCCAAACTCCCTCATGAATATTTTCTTTCAAAGGTAATCTAAATTCTCAAACATTGGAGAATTGGTGCAAAAACCTAATGGCCCCTTTTTGGCATGAATTTCTTTTTATTTCCTTTATAAAATTTCGGTCTCTTTTAAACCTCTTTGGACCCCGGATAATAAAATTTCTCATTTTATGGGTCCAATAAAAATGGTGGCTTAATCGCAAAGGATATATGGGTACCTTTCCCATCCCTTCACCATTTTCAAATAAAGACACAACCTCACAAAACGGCTATTACATGCACTACTTTTTTGTCAAGTTTTATCGCACTTCGTTTGTTTTAAGGACAGGATTGAAGTGAAAACACACAACCAACATGTGATAAGAAAAGCACAATAATTAAACAAATCTCTGCAATAAAGGAAATCATGAGTCAAACATATAGGAAGTAACACTTAATTATGACTCCAAACATTATAAAGCACAAATATGACATGATATATTATCTTAAAACACTATCAAATAGTCACATGACAAATGGAATGATGGTGTGACTCGGTCATCCTAAGTGTCCATCCATAAATGGTGTAAGCAAAATACAAAACTCTTTTTGGATTTTTTCAAAAAAATTTATCAATATAAAATCTTTTTGTATTTTTCAATTTTTTTCTAAAAAAAATGGAAAACATACAAAAATGATACTCTTGGCCGACATAGAAACTTTGTCCTACTTCTGAGGGACTCTCAGCTCATCGGCACTAGACAGTACACTGTTGTCAAACTCCCAATCCCCATATACAGGGAAATAATGAGACTTCCAATCGTTGCTGAAAGTCTTGTTGATGTGAACAAGTTTTTTACCAGTGACATGCTACAAAATAGAAGTAGCAAGGCCTAGTTTTCATTGTGGAAACAACATATCAATCCCAAAAGATGTCAATCAGAATGTTCTCCTCATATCCTATTTTCCAAAGTTTAATAGCCCCAACTATTGTCCTCCAAGCATTGGGTGTCAGTTGGCCAGGGCAAGGGCCGATAGAGCAAAGATGGCCCTGATTGAAGAGTGGATTGGCATATGGAAGTCGATCTTAAAAATTTGTTTATAAATGGCTATCCCTTCCTCAAATTTACTACTAAAGGACCGCTCGTCCTCTAAGGGAACCCTTATCTTAATGGAAGATTTGACATCATATATGTGTCTTTAAACAATGAGATCAATCTCTCGTACATCACTGGGTATTGTCAAGGCATAACTTGTATCCAACACGTATTCATATTCTTCTTCTTCCTCATTATCCTTCTCAATAATAGAAGCCTTTCTGCCCAGATCACGACTTACAAATTAGGCCTCACTCATTGTCGAGATCGGAACTGCCATTGGAAGCACATTATAATCCGCTTCTTCATCTGTCATCAAAGATGTCATATACTTCAAGCTTAGAATCCCCCTCTTGATGAGCTAAAGTTGTAGCATGGTGGCGGTTACTAGACTCGACCGTCTCACCCTCGTATGGATGATCAAGAGGAACCCTCATAGCTTCTTCAAAAGAGTCGGCCCTCTATTTTTCTCAACTAGTACAAGGTTTAAGAATATGATCAGGGCTATAGCCTAAAGAAGAGAAGGATGAAAAGTAATGTTTTAAGAACCCAACTGACATTGAGTCATTACTATATGAAATCCCCGTTGTATTCTAACTAAGTTGGGTATGTAAGGAGTGGAGGAGGACGAATAACAGATGGAGGAATGGGGGTGAGTGGAAGTTGAGACTCGACTTCAGCCTTTTGCTTAGCCTCGGCCTCGGCCCTTTGTATCTCTCGCATAATACGCTCTCGGAGGTGGGGTAACCCCTCTCTTAATTCGAATAACTTGAGGTACATGAAAAACTTAAGTGGAAATTGACCACAGTTGACCAAATATCAAAATAAGGAATTTTAAAGGTTCTTCAAAACAAGTGATCAAGAGCACGATGATTGCATCGGTGGGTTTTAACTGAAAAACCTATTAGAAAACCCAACCAAAGTGAAAAACTTTGAAAGCTCCACCAAAACTTAACCACAAAGTAGTGACTAATCCTAAAAATTCCCAAGAAATTCCTTAATCCCAGCCTAAAACTCCCCTAGAACTTCCCTAATCCTAGCCTAATACAACCAGATATAGTGGTCGAAAAAGTTATAAGTGACCAAAAAATACAGAACATGGAAAAACAAAAAGCAAACTTGATGGAAATAAAAAAATGGAGTAAATAAGTTGTACTTGGGAATACATAGATCCTAGAGGGAATAGAAATAAAGGAGAAACTCGTCAAAGAACGAAGGTTGTAGAGAGAGAAAGTTTTAAGGTCTCATTTTCACTAAAATGGAGAATGCTAGAAGAAAGATACAGGAGTTGAAGAGTTGGTTTTTAAACCAACTCAAACGCACGTGAAATCCCATGAATAATCATTAAAGTGTGATTATCGAGACAACATGTGTCACCGCATCCACTTGGGTTACACTCTAGTCCACTCACTAACTGACAGAGATCAACCTTGAAGCACTGAAATGACGTCTTTGACAACATGCTCTCCCACTCCAATCATTTAGATATGCTATAATATTGAGGGGATATTTGAATTCTTGGTTCCGGATGAGTTTACACTTCAGCCTCCCATTGACATTGAAGTCTAAGGTCTAGGGGTGATTGATAAAAATAAGTCTGGTCTCTTTTGAATGAGACCCACCTAACAGCATGACCCCTCAAGATCCATCGTACGATACTACTATCAGGTTGAGACCTCACCATCAGCCACACTCGTCGATAATAGAATAAGTTCATCCTCAGCCTTTCCTTTGGACTATTTTACTTTAGTAGTCTTGGTTAGTCGAGACTTCCTAACTCTGACATAGTTTACATGCATGGAACATGTGACAAGGATAATACTAATACACGTGACTAGGAAAATTATAGCATATCATCTCTATGTGAAGGACCTCCCATGTACTCGCTCGAGTTCACAAGAAAATCATGAACTTCCCGATCCAAACCCAACCCAGAACCACGGGTTGTTCAAACGGAACCCCCATATCTTTCGAACATAAAACAGTACCTCGTTCAAACAGAAAATCCATCTCATTCAAATGAACATTAAATGAGGTTCTAACAAGATTCCAGAGGACATATCTGGAAACCCCTATTTTAGGGGGGATTCTTCCCCAACCTCCTAACTTTTTTTAGGATTTTCCATACCTAAATTCCTAGAAATTTAGTCCATAGATCATCCATACAACCCAATACCATTGATATATATGTAAATATAACATGGAAATCATCACCAAGTCAAGATTTAAAACTCATATATCAAATTACTCATCAAGATTTTATCTCCCATAGAAATTTATTCTCCTCTTCCTTTAAACCCCATATTTTTTCAATATAATCCGAACTCAAATTGTTTATTCATTCAAGATCATGCAATCATTATTAATAAACTTATCTATTAATTATCAATTCTAGTTTTCATAATCAAAACCCCAAATTTCTAACATAATTCAAGAAAGTAATCAACTATAACTTAAATTCAATATAAAACAAGTATTTACTTGCCTTAATGGATTTCAAATCCAACGTTCTTCATACGGGTCGAATCTTCTCTTCAAGATCCTTCCTCCTTGCCTCATTCTTCTTCTCTAGGGGTCTTTTCTCTCAGCCTATTGTTTGGAAAGTGAAAGGCGGGTTATCATCAACCTTCATAAACTCTAATAAGCCTCCCAATCGTTCAATCATGTTTTTCTCTTTAATTGATAATATAAAATGACATTCTTGTGCTTATATGGCCCTATTTATGTCTTCCCCCCCCCCCCCCCCCCCCAACCCGCGAGAACCCAGACACAACTCTCGAGTACCTAGTTTGGGCTATATTAGCCCTTCCCAGATCACCGGTGCACTCGAAAAAGTCATCTGAGTCACCCAACTCCAATTATGCTAATTTTTTTAACTCAGGTCCGACATGTGTGTACCCTACACGTCACCCATAACTTATATTGATCCGTCGATGTAACATCCTATCGACCCATCACCGATTTGACCATCGCTAACACCCATGTGCTACCTATAATAAATTTAATAACTATTTTACTTATCACACACAAGTAAATAATGATTTCAATAAATATTAATCATTTATCTCGATAATTAATATTTACTAATTTTTAATTTATGTTTCTCCCAATTAAATTTATTAAAATAAAGCAATTAAAATTACATTATATTACACTCCTTTTTTGGTTTGCTTCGGGAAGATTGCAATCCATTTTTATTTTCAAAATCCGTTCTTTCTCTTTTTCAATCTTTTGCACAAGAAGCATGTATTGGAACTTATTTTTCACTTGATCTATAATTTCTTTGTTTAGCTTAGAAAGACCTTATTTAATTTCTTATTTGGCCTCAATCTCAACTCTTTGAATGTATTTATCTCCAAGTTTTTGTTGATTTGATCTTGTTGGTATCGGAGATCTTTTTATTTTTTATTTTCTTTCTTGGACTATTTATATATATTAGCAACATATTCAATATCTTGCACACTGTGGTGATCCCTTAAGTGATCTGAATCATTATCAATGTTGAAAGGTGTTAGATCATCTTCTAAATCATCCTAATTCCTTTTGGATTCAACAAAATAATGAATTTTGTAGATTTGGGTGTTTTTATCACCCATCATGATTTCTCTTTGCTATTTATAAAATGGAGGAGTTGTAAATTATTCCCATTATAATTCAAAAGTTGATCAGGCAAGATATTTTCATTAGGAGATTTAGATAATTCCCTAATTGGGGGGATGCTTGTTGATTGTTCGAGAGGTGTTGAGTTTGGCTAGGTTCAAGAAGAGGGAATATGAAGTTAACTTCCAATATTATCGAGTTTTTGAAGCAAACAAATTGGAGTATTAGCACCATGTACGCAAAGCCCACTGCTAGGAGAATTCATATAATATTTTTTTTTTTTGTAGAGGTTTATCTATGTTGGAGTCTTGTAACCAATTAGTGGGATTATCTCCTAAAGTAGTGGTATTTACATGGTTTTCCACCTGATAGTTGGATCCTTTTTGCCAATAATTTTGGGTAGCAATATTCGACTTGGGATCACCTTCAACCTGACCCAAAGAAGGATGCTTTTTCTTTTATATCTCCGCATTCTTACTTCTGCTTTTGTCTAGGTTTCTCATAAATTTATAAATTGATTTGTAGTTGATAAATGAGTGTATAACACAGTTGCAGTAATCATAAATGAAGGCATATATTCTAACCAAATTTTGATATGGATTCTTATTTCTTCATATTCAATAACAATTGATTTAAGAAGAGAATAAGAAAAATCAATTGTAAGGATAAATTTCCAATTAAGTCAATTTATGTGTATTAGATTAGTTCCAGACAAAACATTTTGAGCCATAGGTTGGGGATAGTGTTTTCCCTTTTAAGCCTTTAACGTGTTTAATTGAAGACGTAGCGACAAAGCTTTAGAGTTTACAAATTGTGTTGTGTTTCGTGCCAAGTTTCATCCTTGTATTTTTTTAGAAACTCTCAGGTGTGAATGCATATGATTTTTCATCCTTGGAATTTTATTTTTTGGGTGTTTGTTTCTATAATTATTTGGAGTTGTTTTTAAAAGTTTTTTTACAAACAACAATTTTTGTTTTAAAATCATTCGAACGAGTTTACTACTTCCGTTTGAACAATTTTAAGAGTTCGTTAAAATGAACTTCAAACGAACATCGAACGGAATTTTTCTTTTTAGAGAAATAATACCGTTCGAAGATGGTTCAAACTAGTTTGGTTGTTTATTCGAACGAATTTTTCTTTTGTGCGAACAAGTTTGCAGTTTTGTTTGAATGATGTCTTGATTACATTTGAACGATTTTTCTCAAAAAACGTGTTGTCTCAAAAAATGTGTTTTCTATTTAAAGGGGATCAAACATTTGTTTTTAAAGAGAATTTTGGAAAAAAATATTTTTTATACATATCCAAAAGCTCCTAAACCCTATTTTCACCCAAAGTATTTAAGATATAATGAAATACCCCATAAATTTTCAATAAAACATTTCAACTAATTTAAATTTTATAATCTTATATTAATTTAAGTATAAATTAATTCATATGAATTTAAATCTAAATGGATAAAATTTGAATTAAACATAAACTATTATTCATGGTTATATAAATGCAAACACAATTCGACATAATGAGCTTACAAGTGAAAAATAAATCACCCATAAATAAATTATGTTCGCGCGTCATTGGAAAATGATAAAAATGTCTAAGTGAAATAAAAATAATCAAAATACGTTTTGGGAAGCGCTGGAAACTCGGTTTAGTGTTTTAAATAACTAGAAATAGTCCCAGGTCATATGTACATGAGTTGGGAAACTTTCGGGCTAGTTGGGATATGGTTTATGGCTTATTTGGAGGTCCAAAAGTTAGGTTTAGGTCCCAACTCGGGATTAGCACTAATTTTGAGTTTAAGTGGGGGTAAGCCACTCCCGCACTATCATTAAGAAAAAACAAGATTACCAGCTACTAGAGAAGAAAGGGAGAAATACCAAAGAGGAGAAATAGGGCAAGAACAAAGGAGAAATCAAGGGATTCAAAGGGCTTTTCTTCTACAATTTTAAGGCAAGAATTCTCTTGCTTAATTTTTGTTTCCAATTTATTTCTTGATGCATTATAAATTATCCCCTTTATATTTATGGAAATTAGGGCATAATGTCTTTGATTTGAGAATGAACAACACATGTAGAGGATTGATTTATATATATAGATTTTCCCAAAAATTATGTATCGAAAATCTGGATATTGAGGTTAGAATTTTCTTAGGTTTTGATAATATTTTTGGGGGTAATTGAATCATCAATGTAGAGATTATTATTATTCATGGATGGGTTGAAATCTGGATGTAGGATCCCTATTAAATGCTCCTTGTTGTAAAACAAACCTGGGTGGAAATTAGACACTTTAAATCGTTAAAAATCTAGGAATTGTAATATCATTATGGGGACTGCATATGCTACTGAAATCATAAAATTTATGGGATTCGTTGTGTTATTCTAAGTTGTTGAAAATTGATTATGGGAAGGAACTGATATCGAAAATAGAGTGGGGAAGAAGCAGGGTGTCTCCCAAAAAACGACACATTCCATTCGAGTGACATGTTGTGTCGCGTGAACAATGGTCCCAATCGTTCAAGCGACGAGCTGGACTTTCTCTCTCTTCGCTCCCTTTTTTCCTTGAGTCTGAATTTATTTAAAATCAACAAATGGTTCATGCGATGGCAGCAGTAGTAAATAATAGAAAAGAGGTTTGTAAATGTTGGGTTGTTTGTTAAATGAGTAATGTTAAACCAACTGTTAGTTCAATAATAATTACAATTGACTAGTTAATTAAAGTATTTATTTCATGGATTAGAATTAATAATTAATTAGATGGTAAATTATTAATAAGGGGAAATGTTGTAAATATTTTAGTTAGACTTTTATGGTAGTTATGGAATAATTAGTTGTACATATTATATGGGAT
Source organism: Sambucus nigra (assembly GCA_949130495.1). Classification (NCBI taxonomy): domain Eukaryota; kingdom Viridiplantae; phylum Streptophyta; class Magnoliopsida; order Dipsacales; family Adoxaceae; genus Sambucus; species Sambucus nigra. The sequence goes on from OX422223.1 coordinate 91,302,769, forward strand.
AATAATATGTATTATTATGTATTTATGTGGACATATGAGTGGACCGTCCTATTGGCTCGAGGATTCACACATTCGGACCGCGTACCACACATCAGCACAGGTGGGCTTGACGATGTGTCGGCCGTATAGGTACTACGTGGAGGCTCCACCCACGAGAGGTAGGTGTTGATGCTAACCATTCCTATATCACCTCTAGGTATGGGCTGTGTATAGGTGTCCTGCGTAGGAACCTCCCCCAACTTGTGTGTGTTTTGTGATGTCCGCTTAGGATAAGGGATTCCTCTGGACTTTTCGATATAGAACGAATTAGACACTAATGGTAGATGCTCTTGTGTGTCATATATATATATATATATATATATATATATATATATATATATATATATATATATATATATATATATATATATATATATAATCACTCATACTTTTTATGAAATGAACTAAAATGTCTAAGTAGGTGGACCTAAGTTACAATGGTGATTCTTAAATGCATAATAGATGCTTATGCTTCTTATGTGAAAATTATGAGATTGGAATATAACTGTCACTGGTAGATAAATATAATTGGTACACTTAAATCATTTAATCATTTTTTTATTAAATTGGCACGTAGTCGTAGTTATTATTTGGGAACTTTTAGGATGCGAAACATATCACACTTAGATGAGGGGTGAGGTGTTAAACGCTTATGAGTGACAAAGGGGGAATAATTATTTTACATCGACTGTATTATTGTATCATAAATTAAATAAGTTAATTCTTGCACACCTTGGGCTCTGACCCAAAATATAAATCCTCCCCCCCCCCCCCCCCCCGTTTATTTCTAGACAGAAAAAGAAGGATTGTTGTTGTACTAGCCTTGCGATCTTTTGATGCTTAGCAGATTTCCAGATTGTTGACTATAGCCTAGGTGCTTTTCTGCTAGAGTTTAGTTATTTTATTATTTTCTTATTTAATCTATGGTTTCAATTTATTTCTTAATTCATATAATTATCTCTTTTAATTCATAAACGATTGGTATCAGAGCACGGTTCTAGTATCCTTAGGATTTGTGTTTGAGCTCGTTACGTTCTGCATTGCGTTCTTTTAATGTATAACCCTATGTTTAGGAATTATTGTATTATTTACGATCAGTTACTAGTACGAATCTTGTTTGCTTTCAGATGGAAAACGGACATAGGGGAAGACCTAGGCGAGTAGTTCCACGGATTGAGGAGGAAGAGGCTCACTCGGAGCCACCACAGGCCCCACAGCTCATTATCGGTGCTAAGATAGCCACAATCATGTCTTAGGCGGTCTCTACGTCTATGGAAGCCATACTCCAGCACTTTCCACCACTACAGGCACCTCAGCATCCACCACCACAATAGGTCGCTATACCAGCACAAGTACTAGGTTACATATGGGATAGAGTGCAAGAGGCCTTCAATAAAGGCCAACCGTCGGAGTTTACAGGGCAATTAAGATATTCTAATGACGAGTAGGTGGAAGAAAGATATTCAGCGACACTTATGGATGGTAGAGGGCACACCCGTGCAGAAGAATATGTTGTCATCATTACGATTGGTGGTGGTCACACTTTATTGGTAGGAAATGATTACAGCGGTAGCCAATAGGGATAGTCTTACCATAGATGAGTTTTGGGTCAGATTTGAGGGGAAGTACTATCCTTGGGCAATGCAAACAGAGATGCAGAAAAAGTTCATGCACCTTAAGCAGGGGAATCTTACTATGACAGAGTACGAGGAAAATTTTACTGCTCTTTCCTATTTTGCTAAGGAGGATGTGAGTAGAGAGCAGAGAAAGATAGAGAAGTTCTTGTCAGGGATAGACAGGCACATCAGATAGTCATTATTGGGAAATTCAGCTTTAACTACATATAACCAGGTAGTGAATACTGCTTTACTGCATTGCTAGGATTATAGGTCATTTAAAAAAGAAACAGGGGAGAAGAGACAGTGCTCCGAGACGTCCAACCAACAGAGTAGGGAGAATGGGAGTAACAGTCAAGAGGCCCAGCAATCTTGGGGCTCTGAGACTAGGGTTTCGATAATGGGAACATACAGGGGCAAGGCTAATAGAAGAAAAGTCACCATGGACAAGGGCATTAAAATCAGGGGCAACAACTAGATCAGCACGAGTTCCAGGGTAATTGTTATATTTGTGGTGAGAACGACCACTTTGTCAGGCGATTCCCTCAAGGGAATTAAGCGTCACAGGAGTTAGAGGGATAGTGGAGATACCAGGCACCCCAGGGAGAGGGATGACCACTGCAGGTACATCTAGTGGCGGTAGTGACAGTCGCGCCAGCGTTACCCGCTCCACCTCAGGGACAACAGCCAGAGCTGTAGTACGGGTGCATGTATCACCTCGCACCAGCAGAGGGACTAGCTCCAAGATAGAAAATAATGGTATGATACCTAATTCTTTTATTTTTATAGGGCATCCTTAGTTTAGTACTAGTGCACGGTACTCCTTAGTAGATGATATCTCGTTTGCACATTGGGGAGGGTAGATGATAGGCATGGGTGAGCCTTTTCTTTTATCTCATGGGATATAGGTATGGACTAATTGAGTGTAAAACTTGGGCTAATAATGCAAATTAAAAACATTAGGTTGGGATTTAGATAATTTCGATGAAGAAATTCCGTTATAAGGGGAGGAGAATGTAATACCCCATAAATTTTGAATAAAATATTTCGACTAATTTAAATTTTATAATCTTATATTAATTTGGGAATAAATTAAATCAGATGGATTTAAATCAAAATGGATAAAGTTTAAATTAAAAATAAACGATTATGCATGGTTATATAAATACATACCCAATTTGACATAATGAGTTTACTAGTGAAAAATAAATCACTCATAAATAAATTATGTGCGCGTGTCGTTGTAACATGATAAAAATGTCTAGGTGAAATAAAAATAATTGAAACATGTTTTGGGAAGCTTTGGATACTCGATTTAGTGTTTTAAATATTTAAAATTGTCCCGGGTCATAAGTATATGAGTTGTGGAGCTTTTGGGCTAATTTGATTATGGATTCGGGTCCATTTGGAGGTCCAAAAGTTGGGTTTTAGGCCCAACTAGATATTACCCACTAATTAAGTGTTTAAGTGGGGATAAACCACTCCCCCACTATCATTAGAGGAAACCTATATTGGTAACCACGAAAAAAAAAGGGATAAATACCAAAGAGGAGAAAAAAGGGAGAATAAGGGGAAACCAAGGAAGGAATCAAAGGGATCTTATCTATAATTTTAAGCAAGAATTCTCTAGCTTAATTTATGCTTTTGAATTTATTTCTTGATGCATATAATTATCCTCTTTAAATTTCTGGGATTTAGGTTTTTAGTATGATGATTGGATGATGAACAACACATGTGGAGGGCTTATTTATATGTAGAATTTATCCCAGAAATTAGTTATCGTTAGTCTGAACATTGATTATAGATTTCCATAAGATTTTAACAGATAATTGGGATATTTGATAAATTATTATAGAGGACACTACTATTCATATTTTGGACTGAAATCATTATATAGATCTCATGACAAATACCCCTTATCTTAAGTTAGATAAGACTGAAATTAGAAGATAGTTCGAACATTAAAATCCCTAGTTTTTACTACTTTTCTTCTGAGTTTTAGCACAACATTCATGATTTGTCTTGTTGGATCTGGACACAAAATTTTGAGTTTAATAAGGATGGTTTGCGTAGTTATTTTGGGTAGGAAATTAAAACGCTGGAAGAACTGAAATGGATAAGGGAGCGTATGGGAAGGTGTCAAGCCTCGTTCAAACGACATGGCATGTCATTCGAATGACATGTTAGGTTGCTTGAACGACAATGCCACTCATTCGAACGATGTTGACTGATTTTTATCTTTCTCACCTCTTTTAAACTCTGGTTTGGGACATGTGAATTCAATATGTATATCGTGTAAGAGTTCAATAGGTATATCATGTAGGAGATGTAAATTCAACAGGTGGTTTATCATGTACAAAATATTTAGAGAGGGGGACTTTTAATAGTGAGAATGTATTCATATTAATTGGGTAAGTAACAAGGTTAAATGATTTATTATATGGGATTGAAATTTATAATTTATGAGATGAAGTTTAATACTAAGGGTATTCAGTAATTTGGTATTAAGGAATATTAACATTAATGAGGGTATGGTGCCTGGAATTTTGCTTGTGAGTACTTTTATGAGTCCAAGTGAGTGAGTGGAACTGAGATTAGGAAATTAAATAGTTTGTTAAAAATATACGAATGTGCCCCATTAAACAAGGAAATTATAATTGACTAGTTAGTTAAGTAATTATTCTATGAAGTGTAATTAATAATTTATTAGATGGTAAATTATTAATAACTGGAAAATGTTGTGGATTTTGGTTGGAATTTTATGGTAATTACCTTTACATATTATATGGGATAATAATATGTACTATTATATATTTGTGTGTGGACATACTAATGGACGGTCCTATCGTCTTAGGGGTTCGCGTGTTGGTTCACGCGAGGGGGTAGAGTTGGCCCTGACCGTTCCTGTATCACCGCTGTGTATGGGTCGTGTACAGGTGTCCTGTGTAGGGACTGCCATATATATATATATATATATATATATATATATATAATTACCCAAACTTTATATGAGATAGACTAAAATGTCTTAGAATGTGGACATAAATTAAAATTGTGATATTTTATTACATAATAGATGTTTATGCTTCTTATGTGGAAATTATGAGACTCGAAAATTATGGAAATTGATAATTAAATATAGTCTTTACACTTAAATCCTTTAACCATTTTATTAAATTGACAAGTATTTGTAGTACTATGTGAGGGCTTTTGGGATGCGAGACATCTCACACTTAGATGAGAGGTGAAGTGTTACATACATGTGAGTGAAGATGGGGGGGATAGTTATTGTGAATTGACTCTATTATTACATCATAAATTAAATAAGTTAATTCTTGCACACCTCGGGCTCAGACCGAAATTATAAATGTTTCCCCACCCCCAGGTTATTTCTAGGCAGGGATAGCAGGACTATTGTTATACCAGCCTTGCGATCTCTCGGTGCTTAGCATATTTCTAGAGTATTGATTCTAACCTAGGTGCATTTCTGCCACAATTTAGTTATTTTATTTAGGAAACATTTGTAAAGGCATAAACCTAAGGATTATTTATTTATTTACATTATGGTGAGTTGTGGTATTTACTTGTCGTTAAATTTATTATTTAGATGGTGTTGGTTGAGTTTAAATTATTGTCATTGAGATTATTCATAAAGAATAAAGTATTGGCCTTTTTAAATAGCAATATTTTATTACGTTGTGCTGAGAATGGTATTAATTGATCGACAAACCCCATCTTCAGCGTTTCGTGCCTAGCCAGCCTTTACGTTAAAAAATGGGATTGTTACAATTGGACTCAATTAATGCTTATTTTCAGGGGGGATAATTATTTTTCATCGACTGTATTATTGCATCATAAATTAAATAAGCTAATTTTTGCACACCTCAGGCTCTAACCCAAATTATAAATGTCTCCCCCCCCCCCCCCCCCCCCCCCGAAGTTATTTCTTGACATGGATAGCAGGAATGTTGTTGTACCAGCCTTGCGGTCTTTAGGTGACTAGCATATTTCCAGATTTTTAACTCTAGCCTAGGTGCTTTTCTGCAAAAGTTCAGTTATTTTATTTAAGAAACATTGTAAGGGCAAAAGCATAAGATTTATCTATTTATTTACATTATTGGAGTTGTGATATTTCTTGCTGTTAAATTTATTATTTTAGTTGGTTTGGTTGAGTTTAATTATTGTCAGTGAAGTATTCATAAAGTTTAAAGTATCGGGCTTTTTAAATAGCAATATTTTATTATGTTGTGTTGAGAATGGTATTAATTGATTGACAAGCACTATCTTCGGCGAATCGTGCCTAGCCAGACTTTATGTGAGAAAATGGGGGTTGTTACACTTGGTATCAGAGCAGGGTTATAGTGTCCCGAGGATCTGTGTTTGAGCTCGTTACGTTGTGCATTGTGTCCTTTGATATAGAGCCATATGTTTAGGAATCCTTGTTTTCTTTACGATCAGTTACTAATTCGAACCTTTTTTGCTTTCAAATGACAAACGAACGTAGGGGCAGACCGAGGATATTGGTCCTGCCAGTTAAGGATGAGGAGGCTCATCCCGAGCCACCACATGCCCCAAAGTTGATCACCCACGCTGAGATTGCCACAATTTTGTCTCAAGAGATACCTACGTCTATGGCAACCATGCTTCATTACTTTCCACCGTCCTAGACAACTCAGCAGCCACCACCCTAGCAAGTGGCTATACCAGCGCAGGACCCAGGTTACATATGGGACAGAGCGCGGGAGGCCTTTGTTAAGGGCCATCCTATAGAGTTTGCTGGCAATTCTGATATTGTGGTAGCGAGTCGATGGAAAAAATATATTGAGAGACACTTGCAGATGGTTGAGTGCACACCGGTTCAAAAGTAGATGATATCTTCATTCAGATGGGTGGGGGACACTCAGTGTTGGGAGGTAGTTACGACTGCTGAGGAGAGGGACAACCTCACGATCGGCCTGTTCTGGGAGAGATTTGAGGGGAAATACTTTCCCCTAGCTATGCGATCCGAGATGAGGACTATATTTTTGGAGCTAAAATTGGAGGGACATACTATCGCTGAGTACGAGGAGGAATTCACGATCCTCTCATACTTTGCTAAAGAAAATGTTCGTACCGAGCGGATGAGGATGGATCATTTCATTAAAGGATCAGCCTGGCACATTAGATAGTCACTGCTGGGGAACACGACTTTCACTACATATAACCAGGTAGTGAATGCTGCTTTATTGCATTGCCAGCAGGATTATCGAGCATTTCAGAAAGATAAGGAGGAGAAGAGACATCGCTCTGAGACGTCCAACTAGTAGAATTTGAAAAATAGGAGTAACAATTAGGAGGCCCCGCAATCTTGGGGCCCTCAACCTCTATAGTCACACAAGATATCTATGGGTTCCAGTAATGAGAACAGTTAGGGCTAGGGCCATCAGGGCTAACTGTAGAGAGGACACTAGGGCCAAGGGCATCAGAATCAGGTCCAACAGTGGTCGCAAGCTGACAAGCATCAGTTCTAGGGCAACTGCTATGTTTGTGGTGAGAAGGGCCAATTCTCCAGGAGATGCCCTCAGGGGAATCGAGTGGCACAAGAGTTACGGGACAGCGGGGACACCAGGAACCCCAGGGGGAGGGCTGACTAATGAAGGTACATCCAGTGGCGATAGTGCCATCCACACTAGCGCTACCCGCTCCACCTCAGGGATAGCAGCCGCAAATATAGTACGGGTGCATGTATCACCTTGCATCAAGAGAGGGGACAACTGTCAGCATAGATAGTGATGGTATGATCCATATTTCTATTTCTTTGTAGGACATGCTTAGTTTAGTACTAGTTCGCAGTAATCCTTAGTATGTGATATCTCATTTGCACATTGGGAAGGGTAAACTCCGTTTCATTTAAACACTCTACATTGTTTCACCCGCGAGTTGAGGGACATGCACATATAATGCCACATGCATGTGAGTATGGTAATTTACCTCACGAGAACTTAAATCATAGGGCTTGCACTGATATTTATGAAAATAATTAAATTTCATAGTTGAATGTGGCGTGACTAATTAGCATTAATGTTTATTTTCAGGGCGAAAAATACTTAGGAAATTGTGAAACTTTAAGTATGGTTAAATGGGAGATTATAGGTCGTGGAGAGCCTTACAAAGATAATTGAGTAGATTATAGACATAGTCCCTGGACTGGCGGATCTCAAAGACCGATAATGATATACAGTAGTGTATAGGGAGGGTTCCTTATTTGGATTGCGTTTGCGAGACATCCCACGCATGAAAGTAGCAAAGGTCGGAAGCTGAGAGATGTTAGACTCTAAGACATTTTGGGTTATTGTTATTAGTATAATTAAATGAGTAAATTTATTGGGATTTAGTGTATCCCTTTAGCGATATGAGAGTTACAATAGGCAACAGTTAAAATTTACACCATTACTCCATAAATTCATTCTTATTTCATTTTATTTAATCTTAGGCCCACAGACCTCAATAACTGATTAAGTCGTATATTAGTGTATCGGGAGGGTTCCTGCTTTAGATTTAGCTTGCAACACGTCCCATGCACGAAATTGGCAAAAGTTGGGAGTTGAGGGAAGTTGGATACTGAGATCATTTTTCTTTCTCATGTACATATATGGTAGTATATTTGGTGTATGTGTATGCTTGGTATGAATGGTACAAATTAGATATATAGGCGTCATCCATCTTTCTTAATGTTATGTATGTGTACATATAATGAGGAATATATGAACACCCTAATGATGTTATGATAGGCACGGGTAAGCCTTTTCTTTTATCTCATGGGATAGGGTTATGGACTAATTAAGTGTAAAACTCGGGTTAATAATGTTATTAAAAACATTAGGTTGGGCTTTAAAGAATTCTGAGGACTGAATTCCATCATAAGGGGAGGAGAATGTAATACCCCACAAATTTTGAATAAAATATTTCGACTAATTTAAATATTATAATCTTATATTAATTTGGGAATAAATTAAATCGGATGAATTTAAATCTAAATGGATAAAATTTAAATTAAAAATAAACGACGATTCATGGTTATATAAATACAAACCCAAATCGACATAATGAGCTTACTAGGGAAAAATAAGCAGTCATAAATAAATTATGTGCGTGTGTCTTTGGAACATGATAAAATGTCTAAGTGAAATAAAAATAATCAAAGCATGTTTTGGGAAGCGTTGGAGACTCGGTTTAATGAACAACATGTGTAGAGGACTGATTTATATATATATATTATCCTAACAATTAGGTATCGAAAATTTTAATATTAAAGTTAGAATTTTCTTAGGTTTTGATAATTATTTTGGGGGTAATTGAATCACCAATGTAGAGATTATTATTGTTCATGAATGGGTTGAAATCTGGATGTAGGTTCCCTATTAAATGCTCCTTATTGTAAAATGAACCTGGGTGGAAATTAGAGACTTTAAATCGTTAAATATATGGGAATTATAATATCATTATGGGAACTGTATATGCTACTAAAATCATAAAATTTATGGTCTTCGTTGTATTATTTAGGGTTATTGAAAATTGATTCTAAGAAGGAATTGATATGGAAAACAGAGTGGGGGAGAAGCAGGGGGTCGCTGAAATGACGACACGTGTCGCTCGAGTGACATGTTGTGTCGTGCGAATGAAGATCCCAGTCGTTCCAGCAATGTGTTGGACTTTCTCTTTCTTCGTACCCTTTTTGCCTTGAGTCTGAATTTATTTATAAATCTGCAAATGGTTCATGCGATGGAAGCTGCAATAAATAATACAAAAGAGGTTTGTAAATGGTGAGTTGTTTATTAATCACGCTATATCTTTGTCTCATTTGAGTCTATATTATATAGGAGCCCATCTAGTTTGAAAATAGTGACAAAATTATGTTTATCCCTAGATGAACCAAAAAGCCTCAGAACTTTCACAGCTTCATTGATATTCCTCTACAAGTTCTTGAAGGTATATCACATACACCACACACTAGGACTGCATACATATAGTGTCTTATTCATGTGATGACCTTGTGTGAGTTAAATACCCTTAAAATGATTTTTAAATAATTTTTGGGATTTATTTAATATTTTCTAAGAATTTTAAATATTTTTTGAAAATTAAAATTGGAACTTAATATAGTTTTAGGGTTGATTTGTAAATATTTCTTATGCCTTAAAACTGTCTTGGGTAGAATCCAAAAGCGCCAGAAAATAATGTGGGTGAAACTGGAATTTTTTGAAACTCAAAAACACGCGTTTGTAAGTTAATCTTGAGCCTACACGTGTTGCACACACAACGGTTTGATTTGTGTTTCTTATCACTCACATACAGGTGACTTATTCTGGACCTTTGGATCATCTTAATCTATGGTCTGCATGTGTTTGGAATCAATCCAAGTGAATTGGTTTTAACCAATCAGAGTTATCTTTTGCACCGCTTCTTGAGAACCCTTGGATTTACATCGTTTTAACTGCTTTTAATCTCAGCCCTTGAATTTGAACCATCATTTCAGATCCTTCGATTTATTGTATAAATAGATGCCTTGGGTGAGGTAATTAGAGACTTTTTTGATTTCCTCATTTGAGAGAAAAAAAAGAGTAGAGAGAAGAGAGAGAAATATTAGAGAGAGAAATAGAAACCCTAATCCAAACTTCGTCAAACCCTAAACCCGAAATACTTTTTTAGAGATTAAACCTGAGTGTTTCGATCGTGTTTTGAGAAACTATCCTTTCTTGTTCTTGATCATCCTTCCAACTTAATCACGTTGGTAGATTTTTAAGTTTCTGTGCATAGAAAATTGAGATCTCGTCTCTGTGATACAAATCACATAGATAGTTTATTGTTTTGATTTCTTATTTCGAGAAATCTTACTTGTTGGTTATTTTAAACTGATTTTATGTTTTCAAACCCTAAGCCAACAATATTTGTTCTAATTTCATTTTACTCAAATAATCAGACTTGGATCTAGTTTTGAGATCTTGATTAGGGATTGAACTTTCAATCTTTACTACTTTTCAAAACCATAAAGTATTAAGATCTTGGATATTTCACAAGAAGATTCCCTCTTGATCTTCAGTTATTTTGAAAGGTTTAAAATCTGATTTAGTTTTGACTAAACTGATTTTGGAATATCTTTCATATCTAGTAATTATGTATTTTGGTAAATCATTATGTCTGTATTAAGTGTGAGTGTGTTACATGCATATGTTAGAGAGCACATCACCATTACACTTTCACTCTACCGCACTTAAAGTGTTGGCTATATGATCTTGGACTTGTTTTAGTCGACGTAAAGCTGAAATCAAGTAAAGTTACGAAGCTGGAGAGAACATCAACAACAACAACCTTCAGAGAAGTCAGATCTAATCCAGAGGAGTTGGTAATGAATCTGAACTTAGTATAGGTGTGTTTGTATGGTTTGATTGTTAAATAGCTTGTAATTTATTATTCTGGTTTTAGTGGATTTTTTTTTGTGACGTAGAGGTCAATGTGGATGTTTCCCCAATTGGGTGGGGTTTTACCACGTTAAAAATTTACTTGTGCACTTCCTCATTTTCTCATCACCTTCTTCTAAGCTGTGCTGATTTAATAGTTTAAGTTTTGTTTTTCAAAACTGTTTCATTCTAGATCTGAAATAACTCATTCAAACTCGTTCAAAATATTTTGATAATTTTTTTAAACACATTTCGTGTTAAGTTTTGTTTTGACTTAAGAGTTTCTCCCACAAACAGTTCGGAGCCACTTTAACAGTTTAATTCCTGTATTAAACGTGTTAAGTGGCATTTTTCAGTTTAGTTAGATGAGTAATGTTAAGCCCACAGTTAGCTTAATAATAATTACAATTGACTAGTTAGTTAAAGTATTTATTTAGTGGATTAGAATTAATAATTTATTATATGGTAAAGTATTAATAAGGGGAAAATGTTGTAAATATTTTAGTTGGTCTTTTATGGTAGTTATGGAATAACTACCTGTAGATATTATATGGGATAATAATATGTATTATTATGTATATGTGTGGACATACCAATGGATCATCCTATCGGCTTGGGGGTTCGCTTCGCGCGTTCGGGCTACGTACCACACGTCATCACAGGTGGACTTGACGATGTGTAGGCCATATAGGTACTACGTGGAGGATCCACCAACGAGAGGCATGTGTTGGCGCTAACCATTCCTATATCACTATTGGGTATGGGTTGTGTACAAGCGTCCTGCGTAGGGACCTCCACCAACTTGTGTGCATTTTGTGATCTCCTCTTAGGATATGGGATTCCTCTGGACTTGCCAATAGAGCGCAAATTAGACACTAACGGTAGATTTTCTTGTGTGTCATATGTATATAAAGAACATATATATATAATTACTCGTACTTTTTATGAAATGAACTAAAATGTTTAAGTAGGTGGATGATTAGGCATAAATTCTTCAGCATTTATTCCCTTATTTAGTAGCTTTTAGTACCTCGAATAATGTAATTCATAGTGATTTATCTCATTTATATGCTACTAACCTTTCTATATAGTTTCTCGAGTTTTGTGTATTTTTTATGCTATTTACAGGTATTTAATGCTAAGTAAAGAGAAGAAGAATCCAAAGCAGAGGAATCAGGCAAGGAAGGAAAGTCAAAGGGCAGAAAGGTTAATTTACATCGAGAATTCGGAAGAGGGTCCAAGAATTTAGAAGAGGGTTCAACATGAAAAATGAAGATTGTATTTCTACGAGCGCCTAGGAAGAGACGGCACCTTAATCCGACAATCGAGCCAGAAGATATGAGACCTTAAAGACGAGATAATGAGGCTGGAGTAATTCTGGAACCAAACCGGACCGGATATGAGAGAAAACAAACCGGTACGGATGAGCCAAAGCCTTCTATCCACTTTTAAACACCGTACCGATCCGTTTATTGGAAAAAATGAACCGATCTAGAAAGGGAAAATCACACTGGTCTTTGAGTCCCGGACCGATTCGTTTAAGGAAGAAAACAAACAGATTCGGTCACCAATCAACCAATCCGGTACTATCCGTCGGATCAGTCCGGTGGAGATAATTTCTGATATTCAGTTCTGAATTTAGAGTTTGACTCAACTACAACTCCTATTTTTTCGTGATGTATTTTAATTCTAGTTATTTTTAGACATGAGGGAGTTCGGATAATTACTTTTTTAGTTACATTTTAGAGAGAAAAACTCTCTCACTTGTATGAAAAATCCTAGTTCGAAGATTGATTGTTCTAGTTCAGATTTGGATTCCGCATTCATCGAATGAAAGTAATTTCATTCCATTGATTTGATTTCTTCCCTAATTAGTCAATTAATTTCCAATTTCAAGCTATAATTTCTAATTTCTAATTGTTCTTATCAATTTCTTCCAAAGCGGTCATGATTTCCAGCAGTATTAAAAAAAAAATTATTTTCATTTAATCATGTCTTGCTAAATCTTTTAGGGTTGGGTCCATGAACCCCACCTAATGTAATTCACCATAATAGGAAATAAATTTTTGAATTGAATTTTAACGAAATTGTGTTGCATAATTATTGCAATCGTCGTAGGACTTTTGATTTCATTTGCCCTAGGTAACCGGGATCCTTAAGAGTGAGACGTGCGTGTTAGTTAATGAAACACCCCTTTATTCTAGACTTTGATTTCGTATGGTGCGGGCTTCGTTCCTTCATATACGTAATGCTTAGGATTAATAAAGTTCGGGTTCATTTAAAATTCTAATTCCTAAATCTAGTATCCTACGAGGTGAATTTACTAGGGTGTGGGGGATTGTAACCCGACCTACTATTCACATTTATAGTTAATCCTTGCATCAATTCATCACTTACATCTACTTTAACTAGATTAGTTAAATTTCACTAGCATTTATTGTAGTTAGTAGTTAATTTAAATCTGCATATAGTTTGTAGTAAATCTCCCATTGAAAGCATCTTTTCATTTTTTTAGAGTCAAGTTAGGGTTCTCCATCTTTCCAAACGTCGTTACAATTTTCTCGTCCTATTTCCCTGAGGATTCGACCCCAACTTATCAGGATTATTAGTTGAGCGACTGCCTTGCACTAGAGCCTATATAGCACGCACATAATATACGCATTTGTGGTCATGTCAAGTTTTTGGCACCGTTACCAGGGATTTAGGTAGACAGTAGGTTAGATCGAATTAATCCATAATTTTGACTAAAAATTCATTTAAAAAAAACACTACATCTCTCAGAAGCCTGTTAATACAAAATCCACAACGTACTCCGTAAGCCACTCCTACTCGCATTCAAGGAAATCCGATAGTCGAGTACAATTCGGATAGCCCACACGCGCCTAACCATCCTCAATATTGGGTTCCAGTTCCTACACTGCCAAACTCAATAACAAGTTACCCATTTGGTTATACTTATTAAAGTTACACTCCGAGTGCATCGAATGAGGATACTGAGTCATTAAGTGAGAGAGCCATGTCACAACACGGTAGCGTCGGCACGCGTGAGGAAGAAGCACCGTATCGACCTTTGAGAAAATTTCTATACCCTGAGCGGTTAGTCACCCCGAGGTGAATTTTGCTCCCATATAATGCAAGACAATTCCGTTTTTGGAATGGAATGATCTAAATCCTTCCCACATATTATGGAATGGAATCGGATAATCCATATCTCCATATTTGGGAGTTTGAAGAGGCGTGTGAGATCTTCATTGATCAAAGATGCACAAAAGATGTGATCTGCCTCAAGCTCTCCCATTTTCTCTCAAGGATAAAGCTAAGACCTGGCTATGGTCTTTACCTCCTAATTCGATTACGTCGTGGAACGAGTTACAATAAAAGTTTCTCAAGAAGTTCTTCCCTCCACATTGAACGAACTCCATTAAGGCACAAATTCAAACCTTCCGACAATTACAAAATGAGTCGTTTGATCGATGTTTTGAGCATTTCAACGAGTTAGTTACTTCATGCCCTCATCATGGACTTGATAAATAGCAAATCATTCCTTTCTTCCATCATGGGATGAACATCAACTCCAAATAATTTGTTGAAACAATGTGTGATGGCCCCTTTATCTACTTAGACACTAATGATGCTGAGCTCCACTTGAGGTATGCCTCCAGCAGCACTTAAGCATACGATACAGCTGACCCTAGTGCTCAAAATCGAACTCGCCAAGCAACCACCACTCCATCAGTGTCCGTTCTATTTAACGTTGATAAAGATACCATGACGGACCATTTACTCGATCAAATCGAGAAAGGCATGAGAGATTTACTTGATGCTCGTGTGAGAGAACCAACTGACCCCATCCACACCCCCGTTGAGAAGGTATGTGCTATTTGTGAGGCTAGGCATTCAACAGAAGAATCCCTGACGATAACCACCTACAAAGTTATGCTTCAAGAGAAAGTGAGTGATATAGGAGGATTTAAGGGTAATTTCGGTGCTCCACAAGGAAATTCTTACAACCCTTCATGGAAAAACCATCTTGGTTTTATCTATGGGCAACCATAGGCTGCATTGAATCCTAATTCACATGTTGCCTCTCCTCTACCTCCACACTTTTAACAAGCACCACCTATGCAAGAACATGTTCCATCACCACCTTCTCCAACACCGTATATCACTCCACCGTGGAGAAATCTCAAGGATATATTACACCAATTCATAAAATCCCAAAATGCAACCAATGTTAGATACGAACGCATGTTCACAGACATAAATGCAAACATTTCGAAGTTGTAATCATCGTTGAGTATCCAAGAGAAGGGTAAGTTTACTTCCCATGGTCAAAGACCTCCTCAAGTTCAAACTAGTGTTAGCTCTACTTTCATAGAACATCAAGAGAAACGCCAAGCCATAACCACTCTACGTAGTGGGAGGGTTGCTGATTTTTCACCTCCCCCACGCGACGCACCGAAAGACAAGGAGATTTTGCCCGACACGAAAGAGATTGAAGATGTCCCCTTGAAAGAGAGTGAAAATGAAGACACTAGTGATCCCAAAATAGTAGTGAAATAACCCACTGCAGTGCCATTACCTCAACGGTTGGTTCCTTCCAAAAAATTCAACCCCCATGATGATATGCTAGAAGTCTTTAAGTAAGTGAAGTTGAATTTACCTTTCCTCAACGCCATCAAATAAATTCCCGCTTATGCAAAAGTTATCAAAGACTTATTAATGGTAAAAAGGAGGCTTAAGGTAAAGAAGAACGTGTTTCTAGCACAAAATGTGAGATCCGTTTTACTCAATGATCTCCCACCAAAGTTAAAGGATTCAGGTGCACCCACCATTTCCTGCATCATAGGAGAGAATCGAATAAAAAAAGACTTACTTGATTAAGGGGAGAGCGTCAATATCCTCCCCTACTCCATTTATTGGAAACTTGATTTGGTTGACCTCAACCCAAAAAATATCACTCTCCAATTAGCGTATCGTACCGTAAAGATACCAAGGGTACTGTAAAGGATGTGATAGTCCAAGTCGACACTTTCTATTTCTCGGTAGATTTTATTGTTTTGGACACAAAACCCTCCTTCGCCTCGAGTAATCATGTTCCCATTATCCTTGGGCGCCCATTCATATCTAAGGCTAATTTTTTTATTAATACTCATAATGGGCAGATGCAACTCACCATCGGGAACATGACTTTAGAGACTAACATCTTCAATATAGCCCAACATGTGGGGGAAGAAGATGGTCTTCACGCAGTGAACCTTATTAATGAGATCGTAGATGAGCACATAGAGGAAAATTATAGTGGAGATTCATTAGAAGCTTTCCTTGTATTGAGCGATGAGAGTGAGGGAGCGTACACCAACTTTGAGAAGGAGATAGAGGAGTTGAGAGAGATTCTTGATGAAAGATCGTCGGACGAGGACGTGAGAGATGTAAGTTGGGTTTTTAGATTTGAGGAACTATCACCGAGGGAGTCATGCATGGTTCCCTCCAGTGAAAGATTTCCTACCCTCGAATTAATGAAACTACCCTCCAACGTCAAATATGCTTAATTAGGAGAGAACGAGACATTTCCTATTGTTGTCTCATCTAGGCTAGATAAAGAGAAAGAGGGTAAATTCTTGAAAATTTTGAGGAAGCACCAAATTTCTTTTAGTTGGTGTATGGGATATTTGAAAGGTATAAGTCCTTTGATTTTTACCCATAAAATCCACCGCGAGGAGGACGTGAAACCCTCGAGGTAAATGCAAAGAAGATTGAACCCTACCATGAAAGAGGTGATGAGGGAAGAAATTATTAAGCTGTTGGATGCTGGGATTATCTACCCAATATAGGATACCAAATGAGCGAGTCCCATACAAGTTGTCCCGAAGAAGTGGGGAATGACTGTGATTGAGAATAAGGGTGAGCTAGTTCCCCAACGTACCACTACCGGGTGACGCGTTTGCATTGATTACCAGAAACTCAATGCAGGCATTAGGAAAGACCACTTCCCCTTCCCATTCATTGATCAGATGCTAGATAGAGTAGAGGGACACCCTTATTATTACTTCTTAGATGGTTATTCCGGATATAACCAAATAGAGGTAGGTGAGGTTGACCAAGAGACGACGACTTTCACATGTCATTTTGGTACGTTTGCTTATAAGCGTATGCTATTTGGATTGTGCAGTGCAACCACGACCTTTCAACGGTGCATGTTAAGTCTCTTTAGTGGAATGATTGAGAGAGGACTTGAAGTATTCATGGACAACTTTAGCATTTTTGGCACCTCTTTCGATCTTTGTTTAGCGAATCTTAAGAAGGTACTTGCCCGTTGTGTGGAAAAGAACTTGGTGCTGAATTGGGAAAATGCCATCCGAGGGAATAGTTCTTGGCCATATTGTCTCATCCAAAGGCATTAAAGTTGATAGAGCTAAAATAGATGTCATAGCCGAGCTACCCCCACCGAAATCGCTAAAAGTCGTGCGGTCTTTCTTAGTCTGCACGGTATTTTTTAGAAGATTTATTAAGGACTTTAGCGCTGTCGCTAGGCCCTTAAGTAACCTTCTCATGAAGGATACTCCATTTGAGTGGAATAAAGAATGCCAATTTTCTTTTGATAAATTAAAAAGCATGCTTGTTTTCGCTCCCATCATGCAAGCTCTGGATTGGTCCTTGCCATTCGAGCTTATGTGTGATGCGAGTGATTTTTTAATAAGGGTTATTTTGGGCCAAAGGAAAGACAAAAAGGCTCATGTCATATACTACGCTAGCCGTACTTTAATTGGACCATAACTAAATTAATCCACCACGAAGAAAGAATTGTTAGCAGTAGTATTTGCTCTAGAAAAGTTTCGTTCCTACCTCATCGGTTCACCCATTACTTGTTTCACCAACCATGCGGCATTGAAATACCTCCTTGCAAAGAAGGTTGCAATGACGCATCTCATAAGGTGGTTCCTACTGCTACAAGAGTTTGATCTCTCTATTAAAAATAATAAAGGAGTAGAAAATGTTATTGCCTATCATTTATCCTGGCTCTCGTTCGACGTACCTAGCGATCTTATACCCATAGATGAATATTTCTCAAATGAATAACTTTTTGCCACCTCGTCTCTCCCCTGGTTTGTGGACATAGTCAATTATCTTATCACGGGAGCTGTCCCTCCAAATTAGACACCGCAGGTGAAGAAGAGGTTCATTACTTGGTCACGCATGTTTTTCTATGACAATCCATTCCTTTTCAAATATTGTGCGGATCAAATCAACTGATGGTGTGTACCGGATGATAAAATACCTAAGGTCATTTAATTTTGTCATTCGAAAGCATGTAGAGGTCATTTCTCTATGAAAAAGACGGTCGCTAAAATCCTTCAAAGTGGCCTCTATTGGCCTCCCATGTTCGGGGATGTGATCAATTGTTTCAAATCATGTGATAAGTGTCAACGGATGGGGGCTATCACCCGACGAGACATGATGCCACTAACCCCATACTCATTATCGAGATTTTAGACTGTTGGGGTATTGACTTCATGGGTCCTTTTCCCCCGTCTTTTGGATACATATACATTATTGCGGTAGACTACGTTTCTAAATGGGTGGAAGCCATAACTACCAAAACAAATGACAATAAAGTGGTGATATGTTTCTTACAGGAACACATACTCTCTCACTTCGGTGCTCTGAAGGCGATAATTAGTGATAATGGCATGCATTTATGCAACAGGTCACTTGAGACGCTTATGAGAAAGTATGAAGTCGTTCACAAGGTTGGAACGACTTATCATCCACAAACCAATGGGTAGGCCGAGTTGGCAAATCGAGAAATCTAGAACATCCTCGAGAAGATTGCTGATCCTAAGTGGAATGATTGATCCCTTCGATTGAATGATTCACAATGGGCTTATCAAACCGCATTCAAGAACCCCCTTGGAATGTCCCCCTTTCTCTTTATGTATATCAAGCCTTGCCATCTTCCCGTAGAGTTAGAACACAAAGCATATTGGGCCATTAAGAGGTTGAACTATGATATGGATAAAGCCGGTGAAGCTCGCAAGCTTCAGTTGAATGAGTTAGAAGAGATATACAATGCTGCATACGGGAATGATAAAATATCGAAATAATGGATAAAACTTGCACATGACAAGATTATTCATCGCAAGGAGTTTCATTCCGGGCAAAAAGTGCTTATCTATAACTCGAGGCTTCACTTATTTCCTGGTAAGTGGCAGTCTAAATAGACTGGTCCATTTATTGTTCGAAAGGTGTTCCCCTATGGTGTTGTAGAATTGGAAGATTCAAAAGGGGGAACCACCTTCAAAGTGAATAGACAACGCCTTAAACCGTACTACGAGGCGTTTGTTGAAGAGATCGATACCATTTGGTTATCAGAACCTATTTATGAGGATTGAGTAAGTGGTACGAGAAGGTCATCACACCCCTGATGCGTATGGGGTGATTCTTGTGTATATTAGGTGTGCGTAGGTTAGGTTAATAGATTTGGTTAGGTAAGTGAGTTTGTCGGTACAGGATATATAGGACGGGTTTGAGCAAACGCGCGTTGGGAGCATGCTTAGGATTTTAGAGCATGAATTAAGTGAAATAGCTTGATTTATGTTGATAAAGAAGTGATGGTACGCAAAAGTTTGAAAGAAATCGCAGAGAAATGAAGCAGAAGAGAAGCTGGTGAAATCTAGTACCGGATCGATCCGCCCCTGGGCAACCAGGTCGGTTCGTTTTTGGGGAATTTGAAATAAAAAAGTCTCGGACAGGTCCGGTCCTGGGAACCAGGATCATTTTGGTTCCTCTAACTCCTTATATTCCCTAGGTTCACCTCCCCTTCCACCCAATCCCTCCATTTCCCACCTAAATCGTCCCATACACCTCTCACCACCCTTTTCCCTCCAAATTCATCTCTCTTTCCCTCCCAAACCTTGTCCCTCCAAATCCAACCTTTCACACCACTTACCCACCTATAAATACACACTTATACCCCCTTTCTACACACCACTCCTCCAACCTCTCTTACTCTCTTTCTCCAAGTCTTCTCACTATCCCTTTACTCTCACTACCATGGTACTACCTCAGAAGTACAACTCCACCTCCGTTGTTGAGTACGGTGATATGAAACTCCCAGACCGCTCCATCGAGGAATGAGATTAGTGCCATAGATTTTTTGCTCCTTCTCACAAGCTGCTCATGGAGCGTTATGTGCTCTGCACTGAATTGCCATTATCCGTCACTGCCCTATTCAATGCTCGAGGTTGGTGTCGATACCTTGTTGAGCTCTTTGACAAAGTGTGGGCAGTCGAGGTTCATGCTTTCTATGGACCTTTAGTCCGGGTGTAGGCTTACACATCCGAGGCTTTCATCCGAGGCACCCATGTGCCATTCTCCGTGGGCCAAATCATCCACAAGTTAGGAACATTCGACGTACCCAACCCCATTGAGTACACATATCCCAATTCCTTCGAGCCCCTCTCTAAGGCCACATTTATATCTCAGATGGAATCCGGTGAGGTGTGGGCCGATGAAAATTTTCAGGTGGGGAGGCTCAATGATAAGATGAGGATTACTTTCCAAATTGTGTCTGCTAACAGACTCCAAACTTTAAACTACTCGGCTATGCGCCCACGCCAAGCTACACTCGACTACCATCTTTTCAACACCACCATTGTGATCAATTTGGCCAACACAATTTACAAAGACATCTTCTTCGCTGCATTGGACAAAAAGGGATCCTCCCCACTTCCCTATGCCCGATTAATCTCATCGCTGCTAGCATATTCCGGTATTGAACGCCCGAGTGGGTTCCCTCAACTTCCAAATCCTATTGGTAAGGGTACCCACATAAAGAGCGAAACTTAAGGGGAAATTATACGTTCTCGTCAATAACAGGAACAAGAGGAGGCCGTGGTAGAAGAGGAGGATTCCGAGTTGGAGGACTCGGACAATGAAAGCGAAGAGGGTGAGGCTACTGGGGCTGATGATATGAGCATGACCGAGGGTAAGGAGCCCAAGTATGTGTAGGAGGAGGACTCTGATTTTGAGCCTTCGAGTGGAGACTATGATGCGTGCATCGCCGCGCTTGAAACATAACTTTCCGGTTTCATCGCTCGATACAACACTAATCGGGAGGAGGACCAACCCGCATATTGACGTGATAGTAGTATGATCCACCGCCTCCAAGCACAAATGTTTCAAATGTCCTTCGGTTCACCTCCCTCACCTTACTTCTATGATCCCTATGACCCCGATGACCCCGTACCTTCTCACTAGCCCCCATAATAGGTTGTTTGCTTTTGGATGTAATGAACTGTTGGTCATTTCCTATTTCCATAGTTTTTGTAAAGTTTCTATATATTTTAATGGAAATTGAATTGCCTACCTTATGTGTTTTGTGCTTGTTTTCACTATGGCGTCTTTTTACTTTGTTCATTTGATGTTGTCCTCTCCGTAATTTAGTTTTTAGTCCTTATTGCATAGGGACTATGCAAAAGCCTAAGTTAGGGGGGTATGTATGCGCTTTTACATTTCACAAAGTCCAAAATGCCAAAAAAAAATGAGAAAATTTTAAAAATTTCCAAAAAAAAATCGAAAAACACTAGAAAAGCCAAATTCAAAATAAATAAAACTTAGAATTTAAATTTGTCAAAAATATCACCGAAATTTCACTTAGAGTCTCAAATTTGTAAAAATCCAAACGCAAAAGGCCAAAACTGACTAAGGATGGAAATTGAGCGTGAATTGACGACTTAACGAATAAGCGTGTGGAGAATATTAACCTGGTGAGATTTCGAGCCTATTTATTTTTGTGAGAATTTAAATCAATCGAAGTTAATGGTTAACTCAAAGTTCATTTTAGCGTTTAAATAGGTCGTCAAGGATCCCAATTCTTTGAATTTGATCCGTTAGGAAAAGGGAATGTTGTCTTGAAAAATGCGCTAAATAAATCTCTAAATTTAATTAATCTCGAGATGCATATGGTAACGTAATTAGTACTTCGGGCAATGAAGTTATGCCCTCATTTGTCACCGAAGAATATTGGCCGGAAAAGTCATGAAAACTGCCCTTTTTTGCAACCCAATTTAAGCCAAATAAAATTTGCCCTTTTCGCTTGACAACCCGAAAAACCCAAATTTAGCTCGAAATTGTGAAAAAAATCCAAAAATTAATTCCAAATGATGCGATAAAAAGGCGCAAGAAAAGTAGAAGTATGCTCAACAAAAATAGCAAGAAAAGAAAAGTGCAAAAAAAAATATTAGACAAAGAGAAAAAAATGAGCAAAAGCCCGAAAAAGCACAAATGGACATCATAAGCAAAATTTTCCAATTCCGAAATTCCTAACCAATCCTAATTTTTCCCAATAAACCGTAAACCCAAAAAAGTCCTAACCAAGTCCGAATTACAACATTAGTTACTGCATGGAGAGTTAAGGCATAAATGATAATAAAAGAGATTAAATGTGCGAATTAGAGATGATATTTCCTGGTTTCCTAATAATCATATTCCGATGTGGAGATCTTTTCACCTCAAATAGTCCATTTTTCAATTTGTGTGTGTGAATTTACATTCCTTTACATTTACTCCTTACATCACGCACATCGAGATAAAATAGCCACAATCCAAATGATTCGATTCCTAGAGTATATCGTGAGAAATTTAACCAAAACAAATTTTCGAAAAAGTAACGTAATGATCAATCGGTGGAAATCTGCGATTTAATTTTTGGCTTCACATACACACACAACAAATTGAGACTTACAAATACAAATTTAGGGTGACTATTTTCCGAAAAGTTTAAATCGAATAATTTTTAGGTATTCTGATTTTCTTTGAGTCAAAAGTAATTTTGTGGGTATATTCACTGCAAACCCTCACGTGACACAACTCGTCCTACTAGGGTAACCAAGGGGTTTAAAGTCTTGTTGCATATGCTAAATGCAATCGCTTGCTCGTAAAAGTGGTATCATATCCTAATAAAATGAATTTTGAGAGTTGAGCCTTCATTGGATTCTTTTACATTTCTCACGACGCGCAAAGTTCTAAGTTAAGGGGGTTTGATTAGGAATAAATTCTTCTGAATTTATCCCCTTATTTAGTAGCTTTTAGCACCTCGAATAATTTAATTCATATTGATTTATCTCATTTATATGCTACTAAACTCTATACATAGTGTCTCGAGTTTTGTGTTTTTTTCATGCTATTTATAAGTATTTAATTCTAAGTAAAGAGAAGAAAAATCCCAAGAAGAGGAACCGGGTAAGGAAGGAAAGTCAAAGGGCATAAAGGTCAATTTACATCGAGAATTTGGAAGAGGATCCAACATAAAAAATGAATATTGTACTTCTACAAGCGCGTAGGAAGATAGAGAACCTTAATCCAACCATCGAGCTAGAAGATATGAGGCCTTGAAGATGAGATAATGAGGTCGGTGTAATTCTGGAACCGAACCTAACCAGATATGAGAGAAAATGAACCTGTCCGAATGAGCCAAAGCATTTTGTCCACTTTTAGACATCGGACCGATCCGTTTATTGGCAAAAATGAACCGGTCCGAAAAGGGAAAAGTACACTGGTCAGTTTTGATCCCTGGACCGATCCGTTAAAGAAGAAAACAAACCCATCCGGTCATCAGTGAACCGATCTGGTATTATCCGTCGAACCGGTCCGGTGGAGATAATTTCTGATATTCAGTTCTAAATTTAGAGTTTGACTCAGCTATAACTCCTGATTTTTCGTCATATAATCTAATTCTAGTTATTGTTAGACATGAGGGAGTTTGGATAATTACTTTTATAGTTAGGTTTTAGAGAGAAAAACTCTCTCACTTGTATGAAAAACCCTAGTTTGAAGATTGATTATTCTAGTTCAGATTTGGATTCCGGATTCATCGAATGCAAGTAATTTCATTCCGTTGATTTGATTTTTTTTCTAATTAGTCAATTAATTTCCTGTTTCTAGCTATAATTTCTAATTTCAAATTGTTCTTGTCATTTTCTTCAAAAGCAGACATGATTTCCAGCAGTATTAAAATTGGTTTTTATTTCCATTTAATCATATATGGCTAAATCTTTAAGGGTTGGGGTGCATGAACCCCACCCGACATAATTCACCATAATAGGAAATAAATTTTAGAATTGAATTTTAACGAAATCGTTTTGCGTAATTATCGTAATCGTCGTTGGACTTTTGATTTCGTTTGCCCTAGGTAACTGGGATGCTTAAGAGTGCGACGCGCGTGTTAGTTAATGCAACACCGCTTTATTCTTGCCTTTGATTTCGTATGGTGCGGGCTTCATTCCTTCATATACGTAATGCTTAGGATTAATAAAGTCCAGGTTCATTTAAAATTCTAATTCCGAAATCTAGTATGTTACGAGGTGAATTTACTAGGTTGTGGGGGATTGTAACCCGACCTACTATTCACATTTATAGTTAATCCTTGCATCAATTTATCACTTTCATTTAGTTTAACTAAATTAGTTAAATTTCTCTAGCATTTAGTATAGTTAGTAGTTAATTTAAATCTGAATTTAGTTTGTAGTAAATCTCCCATTCAAAGCATCTTTTCGTTTCATTTAGAGTCAAGCTAGGGTTCTCCATCTTTCCAAACGTCGTTATGATTTCTCGTCCCCTTTCCCTAAGGATTCGACCCCGACTTACCAGGATTATTACTTGAGCAACAAGCTTGCACTTGAGCCTATATAGCTCGCACACTAGATACACATTTGTAGTCGCATCAGTGGACCTAAGTTAAAATAGTGATTCTTAAATGCATAATAGATGTTTATGCTTCTTATGTGAGAATTATGAGATTGGGATATTACTCTCATTGATAGTTAAATGTAATTGGTACTCTTAAGTCATTTAATTATTTTTTTATTAAATTGACACGTAGTCATAGTTATTATTTGGGGACTTTTGAGATGCGAAACATATCACACTTAGATGAGGGGTGAGGTGTTAAAAGATTATGAGTGATGAAGGGGGAATAATTATTTTCCATCGACTGTATTATTTCATCATAAATTAAATAAGTTAATCCTTGCACACTGTAATACCCCGTATTTTTATGCTATATTAATTTGGGAGATTTATTAAATTTAATGTGAGTGAATTATTTAATAAAAAACCGAAAATTAATTATGTTATAATTATTAACGTGACGAGAGTTAGTAATTATGGGAAATTTGTTGAATATTACTAATGAGCAAAGTAATATATGATATTGATTATATTGAATGTCACGAGTGAATAAAATGACAATTTTGGAAATTTGAATCGAGACGCGCCCGTGTCGCGTCGGGACTAAATTTTGATAAATAAAAAGTGAGTATTTTATAAGTTGCCCGTATGGTCATTTTGAGTGCGCCAACACGTCCATAAGGGTCGAGATAGTCAGAAAAGTGTACCCGGGGGTATAGTTTGGATCTCGAGGCGTTTCTAGGCCTAATTAGTACCCCGGGAGGGCATTTTGGTCATTTTACATATTTGGGTAATTAAACCCACGAAATTCAGCAACCTATATCAGCCTTTTAGGTTATTAATTTAGGGTTAGAATATTCAGAACCCTAGAACGGCCATTGGAGAAGAGAGGAGACAGCCCTCAAGGCAATTCAAGGCCAAAAAGTCACCGGTTTGCACCGCCGCCACCACCAACGCGTAGATCGCGAGAAGGGGAACGCAACCACACCAAAATCAGCCGCAATCCAGACTTTTGAAAATCCCAGGCAAGTGTTTATCTTGCTTTTTTCGTTGGTGCAATTTCCATATTAGTTTAGGAATGATTAGGGATGAAAAATATGGAAGAAAACCCAAATTGTGATAGGAATTTGCATGTAGTAAAGACTTAATCCTTATTCTGGAAGTCTCTTGTGATGTAGAAAGATAACCCACGAAATTTTGGTGTAAATAAGAAGGAAATTCTGGGATTAAACAGATTAGAATCATGAGTTAGAGATTTGTAGGGTTCTTGAGTTTTAAATGAATTATGGCATGATAAATCCATGTTTAGTGATGTAAATTGATATGTTTTACGTTGAATATACCTGTTATGATGATATAAGGTTAGTAGTATTAATTCTGGGACGATTGGAACTTGAAAATATGGATTTGGTGTAAATTTGGAGATGAAACCCGTAACTGCAATTCTGCAGATTTTTGCAGACCTGCTTGATCGATCGATCGAGCCTAGAGCTTCGATCGATCGAAGGTTCGATCGATCGAGCCCCAAACCTCAATCGATCGACCCCTCCTGGCAGACTCCTATTTCCCTTTGTAAATGATTTAAAAATCGAATTGTCGTAATATAATTCTTAGGCATTCTTAGTATAATGATTTGGGAGACATGGAGGACCAGTAAGGCGTATGAATAAATGTTGGAATCATTAATATTCGACGAGAATGGTATTTATGGGATGTTTACTTTAGGGTTAGTAAATTGATATATTAAAGGGTGAGGCGTGTTAGAGAGTTACGATGAAACGTAAATGTGATACCTACTGAATTTTCTACTTGGAAGAATAGAGTCCACGAGTGTCACGAAATAAGTGAGAAAACCCTTCGAGTTAAGGTTAGAGATGAAACCTTATACGTAATACTAATAATGTGAATTTAAGGATAAATGTTGTAATTATGGGTGACGAGAGGAACCTATATTAATATGATAAAAGTGGTATATTTATATGATTGTGTGTACATATATTACATACATGTGAAAAACATACCGCGCTACTTGCTATCCATGAGGTTACCGCGCTGGGACAGTCTTATCTCGATGGGACCTTTATGGGGGATATTGACTTGTACCCTAGAAGATAGATATCCTTGGTACAGGCTATCGAGTCGATAGTTCAGACGGTCCTAAGAGACGCGAGTATGTGCCATCCTCTTAGAGACTTGGAATCTATGCTTCGCCTCGATATTGTTTGTGTATGTGTTAATACAGTTCGAGAGTGATTCCGAACTTGTATTGCCCTTGATATGAGTGGTATGGGGTTTGGATAGTAGAAGTATGCAAGCACCATAGTTTTATTTGGGGTGCTGTTATTTTATATATATTATACGAGTAGTTAATATATATATGAGATTTGGAAATTTGAAACTGCCTACTGTGATTTGATAAGTAGGACATGGTTGATGACTCAAATACTAAATACTTGCTTTGTGAGGGTATAATATGGCACTGGAAAACTTTATAAATTAATAAAGCTAAAACGAGAGTTGCGCTGCTAATTGGAAGTATATTTTTTAAACAATGATATTGTTCGTTTTGAAATCTTATGAGTAAGTTAAGATAAGCTAAATTATTGGGAAGGTTAGTATGATAAAATGATAAGATAACCCGTTGGGAAGGTTAGTACGATAGGCGTGCACATTAGAAGAGAGGTGAGAATTTCTCAAGAGAGTGTCGCTCTAATATGTTGTTGCATTGGCCTGTATCAATTTAAATACTTGCTAAACGTATTTTAAATCAAACACACTTTCGGGCTCTGACCCGTTTTTCTCTCTCTCTCTCTCTCTTGTATATATATGTATGTATTACAGGTGCCCAGCAACAGGGGCGTCTTGCTTAGGATCCCTTGGAAGGAACGCGCTGCAGCTTAGGTGGGAGTTGCAGGTCTCTTGATTAGACGACTTCGTTCATTCGGATCCACTCTTAGTACTTTCATTTAGTTGAGCATGTGTAGCTCTTTCCATTATTCCGTTGTTATTGGACATTTGTATTTCAGTTATTTCCAGTATTGTTACTATGGATTTTATTCAGTTTGATTGTGTCACTTTATATTTCACATGTTGACCTTCGATTGACGAATGTTTTAAATTAATTGGACTATGTTGCAGATATTATGTGGTGTGATTCTTTCTTATTGAATGTTGTTAATAAAATAAATGTTTTTCTTTAAATAAAATTTGGAAAGTTATGTATGAAATTGGTTTTGACACTTAGCTTAATTATTTAGGGTGTTAAATTGGAAAATTTATTTTTATCGACAGTGATGCTGAGAATGAACCAACTGTTTACCTTGATTTAATTTAATAAAGGAGTGATCGCCCGGTATTTAATTAGGCGGGGTGTCACAGGTGGTATCAGAGCATCAGTTCTAGTGTCCATAGGATCTGTACGGCTTATTTCGCTTTCAGCTTAACGTTGTTGCTATAGAGCCCTTTTTTTAGGATTGTTGTACTCTTGCTTTTACGTTTAAGTCTTCAACTATTTGAGATTTGATAATAACTGTAGACTAATAAACTTGTTCACGTTTCAGATGCCTCCGAGACGTGCTCCGAAGGATAGGCGTGCCCAGGTCGAACAACCAGCAATTCCGGCACAAGGCACGATGCATGCAAATGAGGTAGCCGCCATTGTTGCTCAGGCGGTGAATGCCGCACTAGCGGTGGTTCAGCAGGCTCCACCCCAGGTTCAGGCAGTGGGGCCAGTACCAGCACAGCTTCCATCTGCATGGGAGAGGGTTTGGGATGCTTTTCAGAAAGCGCATCCCCCTGAGTTCTCTGGTAGCTCCGATATTGTCACAGTTAGCCAATGGAAGAAAGACATCTAGCGGCACCTCCGTATGTATGAGTGCACTGATGTGCAAAAGAAATTATTGGCTTCCTTTAAGATGGTGGGAGCCGCATTGCAGTGGTGATAGTCCACTACCACTTTGGAAGAGAGGGACACGATCCCTATTCAGTTGTTTTGGGAGCGGTTTGACCGCAAATATTTTACACCCGCCGTGCAGACTGAGATGAGGCGGAGATTACTGAATCTGAAGCAGGAGATTCTTACCGTAGCTGAGTATGAGGAGGAGTTCATGAGACTTCTCACCATTGTGCCAGATGAGGCACCAACTGAGAGCAAGAAGATTATGCTGTTTGTCGACGGGTTAGCTTGGAGGATCCGTCAGCACCTTATTGGAAATTTATCCCTGCGTACTTTCACTGATCTACTCAATGCCACGTTGTTACATTTCCGGGATCACCGCTTCCATCTGTAGGGAAGCAAGAGAGCAGAAGAGTACAGCCAGCAGGGAAGGATCGGGGGTAATAGTGCCAGTGGGGCACCATCTCATGGACAGACTCGTCAGCACGAGCAGAGTTCCCATCAGGGGGACCCTGCTAAGCGGTTCCGTTCAGGTGATTCTAGGCAGGGATATGGAGGCTATAGGCAAGGCCAGCAGGGCCAGCCTAATCAGCAGGGCCAACACCGACAGCAAGGACAGCAGCAGGGCCAACAGCGTGCACATCAGGTCCAACAGGGCCAGTGGCGTGGAGGTAACGACCTACAGGGCCGTGAACAGCAGGGTCAGAGGGGAGGTAACTTCAAAGGCCGATGTTTTGGGTGCAGTAAACATGGCCATAGGCACCAGGATTGCCCAGAGCGCGATAGGGCCCCACAGCAGCAGGGAGCCCGTAATGAGCCACAGAGACCACTTTTTCCACCTGCCCTCCCAGCTCCAGCCCAGGTGCCCGCCCTACCAGCCATTCCAGCAGCTCCTGTGCAGCAGGGGCAATTACAGTATGGACGTGTCTATAACGTCCACCAGGAAGCAGCTCCACAGGCACCACCCGCGATTGAGGGTATGTTTCCTATCCAGGGTACTATGGGTCGGGTTTTGTTTGATACTGGGGCAATGCACTGTTTTATAGCTACGCATTTTGCGAAGTCCTTAGTGTTTTTAGCCACAGCAGAGAGAACCGTGACGTGTGTAGACTCACCACTGGGGAGTGGGTCCCTTATTTTCTTTATATGCCGGGGAATGGGGGTAGAGATTTGTAGCTTGGTATTACCTGCAGACATGTTAGTTTTAGACATGAATGAGCATGATGTGATTATTGGTATGGATTGGCTCGCAGCTTATAGAGCCATGATTGATTGCTTCGGTGGGAGCATTGTTTTTGCCATTCCGGGGCAAGAGATGTTTGTAGTGGTGATGCCTCGCCCAGAGGGAGGTTCGATCGCTCTTTTGTATTACATAGAGGAGGATACCTTTAAGGAGGTTGTGATTCCCTTAGATTCGATCCCAGTTGTCAGGGAGTATTCCGATGTGTTTCAGGAGATACCAGGCCTACCCCCAGTTGAGAGATAGACTTTGTTATAGATTTATTGCCAGATACGAGACCTATAGCACGCGCACCGTACCGTATGGATCCGGTAGAGATGCGAGAGCTACGAGATCAGATAGAGCAGCTGTTAGGTCAGGGCTTCATTCGTAGGAGTACCTCACCTTGGGGCGCTCCAGTCTTGTTTGTGAAGAAGGGAGATGGTTCACTGAGATTGTGTGTGGACTATCGGGAGTTGAACAAGGTCACGATACGGAATAAGTATCCGTTGCCTCGAATCGATGATCTGTTCGACCAGTTGAGGGGAGAAACTTTCTTTTCGAAGATAGATCTGAGGTCGGGGTACAATCAGTTACGTATTAGAGAACAGGATGTTTCAAAGACTTCCTTCTCGTCGAGATATGGGTCCCATGAGTTCAGGGTAATGCCGTTCGGACTCACAAATGCTCCAGCCGTTTTCATGGACTTGATGAACAGAGTATTCAGACAGTTCTTGGATCAGTTTGTCATCGTTTTCATAGATGACATTTTGATATATTCACACTCCGAGGAGGAGCATGCGGAGCACCTGAGGCAGGTTATTCAGACTCTACGAGAGCATCAGTTGTATGCTAAGTACGAGAAGTGCGGATTCTGGTTGCGAGAGGTACAGTTCTTGGGGCATGTTGTTTCTGAGCAGGGGATAGCAGTTGACCCGAGTAAAGTATCAGCGGTGAGGGAGTGGGGACATCCCACTACACTGACGGAAGTGCATAGTTTCTTGGGATTAGCCGAATACTACAGGAGATTCATTCGGGGATTCTCCAAAATAGCGGGTCCATTGACGAATCTAACTCGCAAGGGAGTACCATATGTTTGGGATGACGCTTGTCAGTTGGCTTTCGACGAGCTGAAAGACAAGCTTACTTTAGCGCCAGTCCTTGCGTTACCGAAGCCGGGTGTGGAGTACCTGGTTTACACCGATGCGTCCTTACGGGGACTTGGGGGAGTACTTCAGCAGGAAGAGAAGGCTATAGCTTTTGCTTCCCGCAAGCTTAAGCCGAATGAGAAAAATTACCCCACCCACGACCTGGAGTTAGCAGCAGTCGTCTTTGCATTGAGGATATGGAGGCACTATTTATTGGGGGAGAAATTTCATTTGTTCACAGACCACAAGTCGTTGCAGTACCTGTTCACTCAGCGACAGCTGAATATGCGTCAGCGCAGATGGCTAGAGTTTATAAAGGACTACCAGTTCGACATACAGTATCATCCGGTAAAGGCCAATGTAGTTGCTGATGCGTTGAGTCGTAGACCGGTAGACGAAGTAGTAGATGTCTGGAAAGCAAAGTGGAAGGAGTTAGGCCATCAGGACGCAGTAGCCCGTTCCTTCATATTTGTTATGACAATCCCACCCGAGATTATTATGAGGGTAATACAGGCCCAGACCACAGACCCGTTTTGCCAGGAGAAGATCGTACGACTTTTAGCCGAGGGTGCTGAGTCTTATTCTGTAAGTTCTGATGGGGGTTTGAGGTTTAATGGGAGA
This sequence comes from Sambucus nigra, assembly GCA_949130495.1. Taxonomy (NCBI): domain Eukaryota; kingdom Viridiplantae; phylum Streptophyta; class Magnoliopsida; order Dipsacales; family Adoxaceae; genus Sambucus; species Sambucus nigra. The sequence continues at coordinate 91,334,433 of OX422223.1, forward strand.
TTGGTGGTTCCAGAAGGAGCAGAATTACGTCATGGAGTGATGACATAATCTCACGGGTCCCGATTTGCAGTACATCTTGGAGGAGATAAGATGTACCAGGATATGAGGAGGCAATACTGGCGGAGTGGGATTAAGAAGGACATTACTGAGTTCGTGTCCAAGTGTTCTACCTGCCAGCTGGTGAAGGTGGACCATCAGAAACCGTCAGGATTACTTCAGCCATTGGAAGTACCCGTGTGGAAGTGGGAGAGTATTTCCATGGATTTTATTACAGGGTTGCCTACATCACAGCGGGGCCACGATTCTATCTGGGTGATTGTAGACCGTTTGTCCAAGGTGGCTCATTTTCTGCCAGTGCGATCAGATTACACCACGGGTCAATATGCTCAGTTGTTCATCGCTGAGATTGTCAGATTACACGGGGTGCCCCTGAATATTGTGTCAGATAGGGACAAGATTTTCGTGTCACGTTTTTGGGAAAGCTTTCAGGAGGCTATGGGTACTGAGTTGAGGTTGAGTTCAGCTTACCACCCACAGACAGATGGACAGACAGAGCGTACTAATCAGATGTTAGAGGATATGCTACGCATGTGTGTTCTAAATTTTGGAGGAGGTTGGGAGCCACATCTTCCACTGGTAGAGTTTGCTTATAATAACTCTTATCAGTTCATGAATGGGATGGATCCATTTGAGGCTTTGTATGGCAGGCCTTGTCATTCCCAAGCTTGTTGGCTCGAAGTGGGGGATAACAAGTTGCTAGGACCAGAGGTGATTCAGGAGACCTCCGCGAGGATCGAGATGATCAGGAGTCGCATTCGGGTAGCCCAGGACAGGCGGAAGAGCTACGCCGATGCAAAACGATTCTTCCGAGAGTTTAGTGTGGGGGACCAAGTATTATTGCGTGTATCTCCTATGAAAGGAGTAATGAGGTTCGGGAAGAAAGGGAAGTTGGCTCCGAGGTACGTGGGACCATTTCGCATCATCGAGAGGATTGGGCTGGTTGCATACAGGTTGGGATTGCCAGAACATTTGCACCGCATTCACGATGTATTCCACATCTCGTCGTTGAGACGATATCTTCGAGATGGTATGGCCCATACTCACATTATGATAGATGAGATCGACTTACAGCCTGATAGCTCTTAGGAGGAGAGGCCGGTGGCTATCCTAGACTATAGTGAGAGGAGATTGAGGTCGAAGATAGTTCCACTTGTGCGGGTCTAGTGGGAGCATCATAATGTGGAGGAATCCACTTGGGAGCGCGAGGCAGATATGCGAGAGAGATATCCAGAGTTATTTTTACCAGGTATGCCTTATTTTCTGAATTTCAGGACGAAATTCCGTTATTAGGACGGAAGTATGTAATACCCCGTATTTTTATGCTATATTAATTTGGGGGATTTATTAAATTTAATGTGAGTGAATTATTTAATAAAAATCCGGAAATTAATTATGTTATAATTATTAACGTGACGAGAGTTAGTAATTATGGGAAATTTGTTGAATATTACTAATGAGCAAAGTAATATATGATATTGATTATATTGAATGTCACGAGTGAATAAAATGACAATTTTGGAAATTTGAATCGAGACGCGCCCGTGTCGCGTCGGGACTAAATTTTGATAAATAAAAAGTGAATATTTTATAAGTTACCCGTATGGTCGTTTTGAGTGCGCCAACGCGTCCGGAAGGGTCGAGATAGTCAGAAAAGTGTACCCGGGGGTGTAGTTTGGATCTCGGGGCGTTTCTAGGCCTAATTAGTACCCCGGGAGGGCATTTTGGTCATTTTACATATTTGGGTAATTAAACCCACGAAATTCAGCAACCTATATCAGCCTTTTAGGTTATTAATTTAGGGTTAGAATATTCAGAACCCTAGAACGGCCATTGGAGAAGAGAGGAGAGAGCCCTCAAGGCAATTCAAGGCCAAAAAGTCACCGGTTTGCACCGCCGCCACCACCAACGCGTAGATCGCGAGAAGGGGAACGCAACCACACCAAAATCAACCGCAATCCAGACTTCTGAAAATCCCAGGCAAGTGTTTATCTTGCTTTTTTCGTTGGTGCAATTTCCATATTAGTTTAGGAATGATTAGGGATGAAAAATATGGAAGAAAACCCAAATTGTGATAGGAATTTGAATGTAGTAAAGACTTAATCCTTATTCTGGAAGTCTCTTGTGATGTAGAAAGATAACCCACAAAATTTTGGTGTAAATAAGAAGGAAATTCTGGGATTAAACAGAATAGAATCATGAGTTAGAGATTTTTAGGGTTCTTGAGTTTTAAATGAATTATGGCATGATAAATCCATGTTTAGTGATGTAAATTGATATGTTTTACGTTGAATATACCTGTTATGATGATATAAGGTTAGTAGTATTAATTCTGGGACGATTGGAACTTGAAAATATGGATTTGGTGTAAATTTGGAGATGAAACCCGTAACTGCAATTCTGCAGATTTTTGCAGACCTGCTTGATCGATCGATCGATCGAGCCTAGAGCTTCGATCGATCGAAGGTTCGATCGATCGAGCCCCAAACCTCGATCGATCGACCCCTCCTGGCAGACTCCTATTTCCCTTTGTAAATGATTTAAAAATCGAATTGTCGTAATATAATTCTTAGGCATTCTTAGTATAATGATTTGGGAGACATGGAGGACCAGTAGGGCGTATGAATAAATGTTGGGATCATTAATATTCGACGAGAATGGTATTTATGGGATGTTTACTTTAGGGTTAGTAAATTGATATATTAAAGGGTGAGGCGCGTTAGAGAGTTACGATGAAACGTAAATGTGATACGTACTGAATTTTCTACTTGGAAGAATAGAGTCCACGAGTGTCACGAAATAAGTGAGAAAACCCTTCGAGTTAAGGTTAGAGATGAAACCTTATACGTAATACTAATAATGTGAATTTAAGGATAAATGTTGTAATTATGGATGACGAGAGGAACCTATATTAATATGATAAAAGTGGTATATTTATATGATTGTGTGTACATATATTATATACATGTGAAAAACATATCGCGCTACTTGCTATCCATTAGGTTACCGCGCTGGGACAGTCTTATCTCGATGGGACCTTTATGGGGGATATTGACTTGTACCCTAGAAGATAGATATCCTTGGTACAGGCTATCGAGTCGATAGTTCAGACGGTCCTAAGAGACGCGAGTATGTGCCATCCTCTTAGAGACTTGGAATCTATGCTTCGCCTCGATATTGTTTGTGTATGTGTTAATACAGTTCGAGAGTGATTCCGAACTTGTATTCCCCTTGATATGAGTGGTATGGGGTTTGGATAGTAGAAGTATGCAAGCACCATAGTTTTATTTGGGGTGCTGTTATTTTATATATATTATACGAGTAGTTAATATATATATATGAGATTTGGAAATTTGAAACTGCCTACTGTGATTTGATAAGTAGGACATGGTTGATGACTCAAATACTAAATACTTGCTTTGTGAGGGTATAATATGGCACTGGAAAACTTTATAAATTAATAAAGCTAAAACGAGAGTTGCGCTGCTAATTGGAAGTATATTTTTTAAACAATGATATTGTTCGTTTTGAAATCTTATGAGTAAGTTAAGATAAGCTAAATTATTGGGAAGGTTAGTATGATAAAATGATAAGATAACCCGTTGGGAAGGTTAGTACGATAGGCGTGCACATTAGAAGAGAGGTGAGAATTTCTCAAGAGAGTGTCGCTCTAATATGTTGTTGCATTGGCCTGTATCAATTTAAATACTTGCTAAACGTATTTTAAATCAAACACACTTTCGGGCTCTGACCCGTTTTTCTCTCTCTCTCTCTCTTGTATATATATGTATGTATTACAGGTGCCCAGCCACAGGGGCGTCTTGCTTAGGATCCCTTGGAAGGAACGCGCTGCAGCTTAGGTGGGAGTTGCAGGTCTCTTGATTAGACGACTTCGTTCATTCGGATCCACTCTTAGTACTTTCATTTAGTTGAGCATGTGTAGCTCTTTCCATTATTCCGTTGTTATTGGACATTTGTATTTCAGTTATTTCCAGTATTGTTACTATGGATTTTATTCAGTTTGATTGTGTCACTTTATATTTCGCACGTTGACCTTCGATTGACGAATGTTTTAAATTAATTGGACTATGTTGCAGATATTATGTGGTGTGATTCTTACTTATTGAATGTTGTTAATAAAATAAATGTTTTTCTTTAAATAAAATTGGGAAAGGTATGTATGAAAATGGTTTTGACACTTAGCTTAATTATTTAGGGTGTTAAATTGGAAAATTTATTTTTATCGACAGTGATGCTGAGAATGAACCAACTGTTTACCTTGATTTAATTTAATAAAGGAGTGATCGCCCGATATTTAATTAGGCGGGGTGTCACAGGTGGTATCAGAGCATCAGGTTCTAGTGTCCATAGGATCTGTACGGCTTATTTCGCTTTCAGCTTAACGTTATTGCTATAGAGCCCTTTTTTTAGGATTGTTGTACTCTGGCTTTTACGTTTTAGTCTTCAACTATTTGAGATTTGATAATAACTGTAGACTAATAAACTTGTTCACGTTTCAGATGCCTCCGAGACGTGCTCCGAAGGATAGGCGTGCCCAGGTCGAACAGCCAGTAGTTCCGGCACAAAGCACGATGCATGCAAATGAGGTAGCCGCCATTGTTGCTCAGGCGGTGAATGCCGCACTAGCGGTGGTTCAGCAGGCTCCACCCCAGGTTCAGGCAGTGGCGCCAGTACCAGCACGGCTTCCATCTGCATGGGAGAGGGTTCAGGATGCTTTTCAAAAAGCGCATCCCCCTGAGTTCTCTGGTAGCTCCGATATTGTCACAGTTAGCCAATGGAAGAAAGACATCCAGCGGCACCTCCGTATGTATGAGTGCACTGATGTGCAAAAGCAGTTATTGGCTTCGTTTAAGCTGGTGGGAGCCGCATTGCAGTGGTGGGAGTCCACTACCACTTTGGAAGAGAGGGACACGATCCCTATTCAGTTGTTTTAGGAGCGGTTTGACCGCAAATATTTTCCACCCGTCGTGCAGACTGAGATGAGGCGGAGATTACTGAATCTGAAGCAGGAGAGTCTTACCGTAGCTGAGTATGAGGAGGAGTTCACGAGACTTCTCACCATTGTGCCAGATGAGGCACCAACTGAGAGCAAGAAGATTATGCTGTTTGTCGACGGGTTAGCTTGGAGGATCCGTCAGCACCTTATTGGGAATTTATCCCTGAGTACTTTCACTGATGTACTCAATGCCGCGTTATTACATTGTCGGGATCACTGCTTCCATCTACAGGGAAGCAAGAGAGCAGAAGAGTCCATCCAGGAGGGCAGGACCGGGAGTAATAGTGCCAGTGGGGCACCATCTCATGGACAGACTCGTCAGCACGAGCAGAGTTCCCATCAGGGGGACCCTGCTAAGCGGTTCCGTTCAGGTGATTCTAGGCAGGGATATGGAGGCTATAGGCAAGGCCAGCAGGGCCAGCCTAATCAGCAGGGCCAACACCGACAGCAGGGACAGCAGCAGGGCCAACAGCGTGCACATCAGGGCCAACAGGGCCAATGGCGTGGAGGTAACGACCAACAGGGCCGTGGACAGTAGGGTCAGAGGGGAGGTAACTTCAAAGGACGATGTTTTGGGTCCGGTAAACATGGCCATAGGTACCAGGATTTCCCAGAGGGTGATAGGGCCCCACAGCAGCAGGGAGCCCGTAATGAGCCACAGAGACCACTTTTTCCACCTGCCCTCCCAGCTCCACCCCAGGTGCCAGCCATTCCAGCAGCTCTAGTGCAGCAGGGGCAATTACAGTATGGACGTGTCTATAACGTCCACCAGGAAGCAGCTCCACATGCACCACCCGCGATTGAGGGTATGTTTCCTATCCAGGGTACTATGGGTCGGGTTTTGTTTGATACTGAGGCGAAGCACTGTTTTATAGCTACGCATTTTGCGAAGTCCTTAGGGTTTTTAACCACAGCAGAGAGCACTGTGACGTGTGTAGACTCACCACTGAGGAGTGGGTCCCTTATTTTCTTTATATGCCGGGGAGTGGGGGTAGAGATTTGTAGCTTGGTCTTACCTGCAGACATGTTAGTTTTAGACATGCAAGAGCATGATGTGATTATTGGTATGGATTGGCTCGCAGCTTATAGAGCCATGATTGATTGCTTCGGTGGGAGCATTGTTTTTGCCATTCCGGGGCAAGAGATGTTTGTAGTGGCGATGCCTCGCCCAGAGGGAGGTTCGATCGCTCTTTTGTATTACATAGAGGAGGATACCTCTAAGGAGGTTGTGATTCCCTTAGATTCGATCCCAGTTGTCAGGGAGTATTCCAATGTGTTTCAGGAGATACCAGGCCTACCCCCAGTCGAGAGATAGACTTTGTTATAGATTTATTGCCAGATACGAGACCTATAGCACGCGCACCGTACCGTATGGCTCCGGCAGAGATGCGAGAGCTACGAGATCAGATAGAGCAGCTGTTAGGTCAGGGCTTCATTCGTAGGAGTACCTCACCTTGGGGCGCTCCAGTCTTGTTTATGAAGAAGAGAGATGGTTCACTGAGATTGTGTGTGGACTACCGAGAGTTGAATAAGGTCACGATACGGAATAAGTATTCGTTGCCTCGAATCGATGATCTGTTCGACCAGTTGAGGGGAGAAACTTTCTTTTCGAAGATAGATCTGAGGTCGGGGTACCATTAGTTACATATTAAAGAGCAGGATGTTTCAAAGACTGCCTTGTTGTCGAGATATGGGTCCTATGAGTTCAGGGTGATGCCGTTCGAACTCACAAATGCTCCAGCCGTTTTCATGGACTTGATGAACCGAGTATTCAGAGAGTTCTTGGATCAGTTTGTCATCGTTTTCATAGATGACATTTTGATATATTCACACTCTGAGGAGGAGCATGCTGAGCACCTGAGGCAGGTTCTTCAGACTCTACGAGAGCATCAGTTGTATGCTAAGTACGAGAAGTGCGTATTCTGGTTGCGAGAGGTACAGTTCTTGGGGCATGTTGTTTCTGAGCAGGGGATAGCAGTTGACCCGAGTAAAGTATCAGCGGTGAGGGAGTGGGGACAGCCCACGACACCGACAGAAGTGCGTAGTTTCTTGGGATTAGCTGGATACTACAGGAGATTCATTCGGGGATTCTCCAAAATAGCGGGTCCATTGACGAATCTGACTCGCAAGGGAGTACCATATGTTTGGGATGACGCTTGTCAGTTGGCTTTCGACGAGCTGAAAGACAAGCTTACTTCAGCGCCAGTCCTTGCGTTACCGAAGCCGGGTGTGGAGTACCTGGTTTACACTGATGCGTCCTTACGGATACTTGGGGGAGTACTTCAGCAGGAAGAGAAGGCTATAGCTTTTTCTTCCCGCAAGCTTAAGCCGCATGAGAAAAATTACCCCACCCACGCCCTGGAGTTAGCAGCAGTCGTCTTTGCATTGAGGATATGGAGGCACTATTTATTGGGGGAGAAATTTCGTTTGTTCACAGACCACAAGTCGTTGCAGTACCTGTTCACTCAGCGACAGCTGAATATGCGTCAGCGCAGATGGCTAGAGTTTATGAAGGACTACCAGTTCGACATACAATATCATCCGGGAAAGGCCAATATAGTTGCTGATACGTTGAGTCGTAGACCGGTAGACGAAGTAGCAGACGTATGGAAAGCAAAGTGGAAGGAGTTAGGCCACCAGGACGCAGTAGCCCGTTCCTTCATATCTGTTATGACAATCACACCCGAGATTATTATGAGGGTAATACAGGCCCAGACCACAGACCCGTTTTGCCAGGAGAAGATCGTACGACTTTTAGCCGAGGGTGCTGAGTCTTATTCTGTTAGTTCTGATGGGGGTTTGAGGTTTAATGGGAGATTGGTGGTTTCAGAAGGAGCAGAATTAAGTCATGCAGTGATGACCCAATCTCACGGGTCCCGATTTACAGTACATCCTGGAGGAGATAAGATGTACCAGGATATGAGGAGGCAATACTGGCGGAGTGGGATTAAGAAGGACATTGCTGAGTTCGTGTCCAAGTGTTCTACCTACCAGCTGGTGAAGGTGGACCATCAGAAACCGTCAGGATTACTTCAGCCATTGGAAGTACCCGTGTGGAAGTGGGAGAGTATTTCCATGGATTTTATTACAGGGTTGCCTACATCACAGCTGGGCCACGATTCAATCTGGGTGATTGTAGACCGTTTGACCAAGGTGGCTCATTTTCTGCCGGTGCGGTCAGATTACACCACGGGTCAATATGCTCAGTTGTTCATCGCTGAGATTGTCAGATTACACGGGGTGCCCCTGAATATTGTGTCAGATAGGGACAAGATTTTCGTGTCACGTTTTTGGGAAAGCTTTCATGAGGCTATGGGTACTGAGTTGAGGTTGAGTTCAGCTTACCACCCACAGACAGATGGACAGACAGAGCGTACTAATCAGATGTTAGAGGATATGCTACACATGTGTGTTCTCAATTTTGGAGGAGGTTGGGAGCCACATCTTCCACTGGTAGAGTTTGCTTATAATAACTCTTATCATTTCACGATTGGGATGGCTCCATTTGAGGCCTTGTATGGAAGGCCTTGTCGTTCCCCAGCTTGTTGGCTCGAAGTGGGGGATAACAAGTTGCTAGGACCAGCGGTGATTCAGGAGACCTCCGCGAGGATCGAGATGATCAGGAGTCGCATTCGGGTAGCCCAGGACAGGCAGAAGAGCTACGCCGATGCGAAACGGTTCTTCCGAGAGTTTAGTGTGCGGGACCAAGTATTATTGCGTGTATCTCCTTTGAAGGGAGTAATGAGGTTCGGGAAGAAAGGGAAGTTGGCTCCGAGGTACGTGGGACCATTTCCCATCATCGAGAGGATTGGGCCGGTTGCATACAAGTTGGGATTGCCAGAAAATTTGCACCGCATTCACGATGTATTTCACATCTCGTCGTTGAGATGATATCTTCGGGATGATATGGCCCATAGTCACATTGCGATAGATGAGATCGACTTACAGCCTGATAGCTCTTACGAGGAGAGACCGGTGGCTATCCTAGACTATAGTGAGAGGAGATTGAGGTCGAAGATAGTTCCACTTGTGCGGGTCCAGTGGGAGCATCATAATATGGAGGAATCCACTTGGGAGCGCGAGGCAGATATGCGAGAGAGATATCCAGAGTTATTTTTACCAGGTATGCCTTATTTTCCGAATTTCGGGACGAAATTCCGTTATTAGGACGGAAGTATGTAATACCTCGTATTTTTATGCTATATTAATTTGGGGGATTTATTAAATTTAATGTGAGTGAATTATTTAATAAAAATCCGGAAATTAATTATGTTATAATTATTAACGTGACGAGAGTTAGTAATTATGGGAAATTTGTTGGATATTACTAATGAGCAAAGTAATATATGATATTGATTATATTGAATGTCACGAGTGAATAAAATGACAATTTTGGAAATTTGAATCGGGACGCGCCCGTGTCGCGTCGGGACTAAATTTTGATAAATAAAAAGTGAATATTTTATAAGTTGCCCGTATAGTCGTTTTGAGTGCGCCAACGTGTTCGGAAGGGTCGAGATAGTCAGAAAAGTGTACCCGGGGGTGTAGTTTGGATCTCGGGGCGTTTCTAGGCCTAATGAGTACCCCGGGAGGGCATTTTGGTCATTTTACATATTTGGGTAATTAAACCCACGAAATTCAGCAACCTATATCAGCCTTTTAGGTTAGTCATTTAGGGTTAGAATATTCAGAACCCTAGAACGGCCATTGGAGAAGAGAGGAGAGAGCCCTCAAGGCAATTCAAGGCCAAAAAGTCACCGGTTTGCACCGCCGCCACCACCAACGCGTAGATCGCGAGAAGGGGAACGCAACCACACCAAAATCAGTCACAATCCAGACTTCTGAAAATCCCAGGCAAGTGTTTATCTTGCTCTTTTCGTTGGTGCAATTTCCATATTAGTTTAGGAATGATTAGGGATGAAAAATATGGAAGAAAACCCAAATTGTGATAGGAATTTGCATGTAGTAAAGACTTAATCCTTATTCTGGAAGTCTCTTGTGATGTAGAAAGATAACCAACGAAATTTTGGTGTAAATAAGAAGGAAATTCTGGGATTAAACAGATTAGAATCATGAGTTAGAGATTTTTAGGGTTCTTGAGTTTTAAATGAATTATGGCATGATAAATCCATGTTTAGTGATGTAAATTGATATGTTTTACGTTGAATATACCTGTTATGATGATATAAGGTTAGTAGTATTAATTCTGGGACGATTGGAACTTGAAAATATGGATTTGGTGTAAATTTGGAGATGAAACCCGTAACTGCAATTCTGCAGATTTTTGCAGACCTGCTTGATCGATCGATCGAGCCTAGAGCTTCGATCGATCGAAGGTTCGATCGATCGAGCCCCAAACCTCGATCGATCGACCCCTCCTGGCAGACTCCTATTTCCCTTTGTAAATGATTTAAAAATCGAATTGTCGTAATATAATTCTTGGGCATTCTTAGTATAATGATTTGGGAGACATGGAGGACCAGTAGGGCGTATGAATAAATATTGGGATCATTAATATTCGATGAGAATGGTATTTATGGGATGTTTACTTTAGCGTTAGTAAATTGATATATTAAAGGGTGAGGCGCGTTAGAGAGTTACGATGAAACGTAAATGTGATACCTACTGAATTTTCTACTTGGAAGAATAGAGTCCACGAGTGTCACGAAATAAGTGAGAAAACCCTTCGAGTTAAGGTTAGAGATGAAACCTTATACGTAATACTAATAATGTGAATTTAAGGATAAATGTTGTAATTATGGGTGACGAGAGGAACCTATATTAATATGATAAAAGTGGTATATTTATATGATTTTGTGTACATATATTATATACATGTGAAAAACATACCGCGCTACTTGCTATCCTTGAGGTTACCGCGCTGGGACAGTCTTATCTCGATGGGACCTTTATGGGGGATATTGACTTGTACCCTAGAAGATAGATATCCTTGGTACAGGCTATCGAATCGATAGTTCAGACGGTTCTAAGAGACGCGAGTATATGCCATCCTCTTAGAGACTTGGAATCTATGCTTCGCCTCGATATTGTTTGTGTATGTGTTAATACAGTTCGAGAGTGATTCCGAACTTGTATTCCCCTTGATATGAGTGGTATGGGGTTTGGATAGTAGAAGTATGCAAGCACCATAGTTTTATTTGGGGTGCTGTTATTTTATATATATTATACGAGTAGTTAATATATATATGAGATTTGGAAATTTGAAACTGCCTACTGTGATTTGATAAGTAGGACATGGTTGATGACTCAAATACTAAATACTTGCTTTGTGAGGTTATAATATGGCGCTGGAAAAATTTATAAATTAATAAAGCTAAAACGAGAGTTGTGTTGCTAATTGGAAGTATATTTTTTAAACAATTATATTATTCGTTTTGAAATCTTATGAGTAAGTTAAGATAAGCTAAATTATTGGGAAGGTTAGTATGATAAAATGATAAGATAACCCGTTGGGAAGGTTAGTACGATAGGCGTGCACATTAGAAGAGAGGTGAGAATTTCTCAAGAGAGTGTCGCTCTAATATGTTGTTGCATTGGCCTGTATCAATTTAAATACTTGCTAAACGTATTTTAAATCAAACACACTTTCGGGCTCTGACCCGTTTTTCTCTCTCTCTCTCTCTTGTATATATATGTATGTATTACAGGTGCCCAGCCACAGGGGCGTCTTGCTTAGGATCCCTTGGAAGGAACGCGCTGCAGCTTAGGTGGGAGTTGCAGGTCTCTTGATTAGACGACTTCGTTCATTCGGATCCACTCTTAGTACTTTCATTTAGTTGAGCATGTGTAGCTCTTTCCATTATTCCGTTGTTATTGGACATTTGTATTTCAGTTATTTCCAGTATTGTTACTATGGGTTTTATTCAGTTTGATTGTGTCACTTTATATTTCGCATGTTGACCTTCGATTGACGAATGTTTTAAATTAATTGGACTATGTTGCAGATATTATGTGGTGTGATTCTTACTTATTGAATGTTGTTAATAAAATAAATGTTTTTCTTTAAATAAAATTTGGAAAGTTATGTATGGAAATGGTTTTGACACTTAGCTTAATTATTTAGGGTGTTAAATTGGAAAATTTATTTTTATCGACAGTGATGCTGAGAATGAACCAACTGTTTACCTTGATTTAATTTAATAAAGGAGTGATCGCCCGATATTTAATTAGGCGGGGTGTCACACACACCTCGATCTCTGACCCAAATTATAAATATCTCCCCCCCCCCCCCCCAGGTTACTTCGAGACAGGGATAACAAGACTGTTGTTGTACCAGCCTTGTGATATTTTGGTGCTTAGAAGATTTCCACATTGTTGACTCTAGCCTAGGTGCTTTTTTACTAGAGTTAAGTTATTTATTTGTGAAACATTGTTACGGCATAAGCCCAAGATTTATTTATTCATTTACATTATGATGGAGTTGTGATATTTGTTGCTGTTAAATTTATTATTTTAGTTGATTTGGTTGAGTTTAATTATTATCAGTGAGATATTCATAAAGTTTAAAGTATCATCCTTTTTAAACAATAATATTTTATTACGTTTTGCTGAGAATGGTATTAACTGATCGACAAGCCCCATATTCGGCGTATCGTGCCTGACCAGCCTTTACGTGAGAAAATGGGGGTTATTACATCTAAGTTTCATTATTTTATATTCTTTGAGATCTTGTTTTTTGTGGATACCAAGAAGTTTATTCTTATCATATTGATCGAAAATCATTTCACATGGTGGACTCCATACACTATTTACTGTTTACACAAGGAGGACTCTGTGGTGTGGTGTTGCAGTGAAGAAGTGATGCATTCGTGTTCTATATCCGTAGATCGTTGATGGACCTTTTCATGGATACCGAGGTGTGTGTTGACTCACACGTTGTGTCACTTACGCAAGTGGACTCCTGTGTTACACTTTGCAGGAGAGGTTGAAGACTGAAGAGCGTCAAGGCTTTCGAGGGAATCGAGTATGTGTTGTAAGTCTACTATATGTCTGGTGTAATTCCTCATCATAGTAATTTACGTGGTTGGGTCGTCTAAGGTTTGCTTGTTGTGGGTTTTCCTCATACATCGGTATGTTGTAGTTTGATTTATTTATTTAATCTATTGTTGCTTAGATGCATGTTTTAGGTTAAGATAAAATTTGATAAATCGTTTTATCACAATAACTTGACTTCAAACTGGAACAAAGTTTTATTTGGGTTAATTATTCTTAATTTAAAAAAAATAGACTTTTGTTGTTCTGCCTAGGTCGGGCACTTCAAATTAGTATCAGAGCAGGAACACTATTTTTTGTGTAAGATCTGTATTTAGGCATGAATTTTAGTGATTTTATTTGCAGGGTATGGAAAGAAGTACTTAATGGTTAGTAAGATCTATATGGGTCTAATTATGCATATTAGAAAATGCGTACAAAATCAGCACTTAAGGCGATAGATTAGTGGGTATGAAAAGCAGTACTTAATGGTTGGTTCCCACCCATAACCTCAGTTGGTCAATATAAGATTACCAAAACCATAAAATCATGGAGTGAGGAAGAGCATAGGTTAGCCAATTATAATTATCGAGATTTAAATGCTCGGTTTTTTATTTCGTCATAGTGGAGGAGTTTTGTCGTGTTATGACGTGTGAAATGTCAAAAGAGGCTTAGGACATACTCCAACTCCCCCATTAAAGTACTAGTGCTGTTAAAGCTTCCAAATTCCAAAATCTCAACACTCGGTTTAAAACCATTAAGATGGAGGAGAGTAAAATCTTAAATGAGTTCTATGTTAGATTGTCTGATACTATGAACTCGTCTTTTAACTTGGGAGAGAGAATACTCAAAAATTGAGTTATCAAGAAAATCTTAATGTCCTTGCCTGAAAGATTTAATTTAAAAGTGATAGTTTTGAATTCCTTGGGTACTTTGTACTTTATAAAACTCGAGAAGCTTGTGGGTGATATTCAAACTTATAAGATTAGCATGTTTTATTCCAAGAAGACAAAGAAAAATAAGGGTATCGCTTTGAAAGAACAGAAGGAGGAAACATTTATTTTGGGTAATGGTCCTAACATGGATTCTGATGAGTGTCTATGTTTGGGAAAAGTTTAAAAAAATTCCCATGTTTTGATAATAATAAAAAATGTAAAGAATTTTAAGAAAATAAGTATAACAACGCCGATCATTTCCCTAAAAATCGTAATGATAATTTTAAGAGAGATGAGTCAGATGGATTCTTTGGTTGTGAGGGTTTATGGCCATAGGGTAGCTTAGTGTACCATTAAACTAAGGAATGAGGTCAAGAAACTAAAGGTGTATAATGCCACCCTTAGTGATAGTGATCCGAAAGAGGGATCGGATTCCCCTATTAACTGCAACTACACTGCATTCATGGCTAGGCATGAGAGCCAAAATGAAAAATGTACCCATGAAGATAATTCTGAGCATGAAATGTCTAATGCCATTATTTTTAATTCCCAAGTGAGTGAAGGTAGAGAGACTAGAGAAGAAGAAGAGGATGAAGAAGAGGAGGAGGAGATTTAACTCCAAGTTTCCTTTTGTGAGTTGTATGCATAAAGTTGTAATTAAAAAAAGGCTAACTTGATGTTGGAAGATAAGATGAAAGAACGTGCCATAGGGAATGATGGGAGTGTTTTAATTTATGATCTTATGGCATGTGGGAGGACTCTTAAGGAGAAGCTCGAGTATGTTGAGGACAAGAGAGATATAATTCGAGGTTTGATGGAGGTTTTGAAGAAGGAGCTTCTTGAGTTTGAAGAGTCTAGGTATTTTATCGAGTATAGGATTGTGGAGATAGAAAAGAGATTAAGATATTTGAGTCATGTCAAAATTGATTTGTAATCTAGGTCACAAATTTTGGATTAAATGTTAGGCACTGTCCGAATCAAAGATGACAAGTGCAATATTATCTTCGATGATCCTGATGCTTCTACTACTAAATCCAAGACCATGCTTTTGAAAGATCTACCATAGCTAGGAACATTAGAAAAGGTGAACCCTTAGTTAAAATCGTTCTTGTGTCAACACATGTACACATTGTGGCAGGAAAGGTCACCTTAGGCTTTTTTTCTTTAATCCTATAAACACTCCTAGATTATCTAAGCCTAGAGTCACCGATGTTCCCAAAACCTGAGAGCATCGTGTTTCACCTGTGTGGGTTAGGAAATCTAATTGGTAGGATTTGCATGTTAGACTTATTTATTCTTGAATGCTTTCACATGATACTTCTAATGTTAGATCTAATGGTTGATTGTGTTCGCATATTTATCTCACACTAGATTTGTGCTTCATGTTATATGTTTTTGCTAATGTTATGATGTATTTACCTATTGTATTTTGATTTTCCATTTTTGATGTCTTAATGAGAAGAAAGGATTTTGTTTGTCTTTTGAGTTATTTTTTTTAATTTGTATCATTTTGAAAAAGTTTAAAAACTCAAAAATATTTTTAGTTTATGTGTATTTTAGTTTTACACCTTTTGTATGGCATATTGGTGTGTTAGACTCCACTTCATTCCATGTTTTCATGTGGCTAGGACATTTCATTATGACTTTCAATGCTTAGATTGTTCTTAATCATTCTTGCATGGAGTTGTTCGACTTTGATTTTCTTAATAGATTCACCTTGTATATGCCTCTACACACACATATATGAGCTCTTTTAAATTTTGACTTCACTTGTCATATTTGAGATAAATGAGATATTCTCCCATCAATCTTGTCATCTACATATATGCTGACTATGGGTGATTTATGCATATAAGAACCATTTCCCGTGAGTATGATGATTTTAATTCAATTTATGACGGTGCACGAGAAAGGGCTATGAAAGGAGAAAAATTCCTTAGCAAGAAAGCCACCATTGGCAAGATCTTTTAAAATGAGAGGTAAAAAGAAAAGATCAAAGGCCAACTAGTTTGTTTGATTGATTTTCATAAATAGTATCTTTAAAAGAATTCAGTTAAAAATATATATGATATATGTTTAGTTTTGAGGGTGATATAGTTGAAGATCAATGGGTTTACAAAATGAATCCTAGTTATGCTTATCATATCATGACTCTATTGGTTTATAAAATCATCAAAGTTCTAGGCTTGTGTGAATTGTGCTTGTTTGTTCATTGAGTTCACTTTATCTATCACTTGACGTTAAATCTTAATTTGATAAAGTTTTGCAGTCAAATAGAAATCCTTGAATATATTTTTCTTGACTGGGTCATAATTATTTTATTTCTAGTTCATGCCCCTTCAATCCATTCCACATGTTTGGAAACATTGATACTATGTTAGTGTGTAGAGATTATGTGTTTTGTGTCAATTTATAATTGTTTATACCTATATATGTGCCTGTGTGTCTTTGTTATAAATTTCATATATGTATATATATATATATAGGTATCATTTGCTTTGAGTGTTTATATTTGCATCTAATCCATGTTTGCCATGTACTTTATCTTTGGATCAAATTGGCATGCTATATGATCATATTGGAATCTCTTATTGCTTGTTTACATTGGTATCTCGTGCTTCATTGTGTATTCTATTAGGTATCATATTTTCATCAATATGGGTATTAATTCATCATTATTTGGATTATTTGTGCTTATGTTGTCTTGTTGTGCCGGTTGCACTTTACAACATTGCATGATATTCTTCTTTCTTCCTTAATTTCAATTGATATCACTTTCTCTCACATTTAGGGGGGGAAATGGTTTATGGGGGAGAAATAGTTTTAAGCATTCTTACTTTGTCTATTCTTGAACAAAAAAGGAGAGAAGTGGTATCTTTCACTTTAGTTTTAAGAGATCTCTATTGTTGGGTATTGAGCCTTTTAAAGAGCTTGACGGTCCATATGTATTTTATTTATGTGTTTTGTCCCGGGACAGCCAAAGGGAAGATTTGTAAGGAAATAATTTCAATTGACTCAATTTGTATCTATTGGCTTAATGCTGGACAAAATATTTTGAGTCAGAGGGTGCCTTTCAAGACTTAGACGTGTTTGATTAAAGGCATATAGGCAAAACTTTAGATATTACATATCGTGCCATGTTTTGTCTTTGTGTTTTCGAGAATCTCTCAGTTATGAATGCATATGATTTTTTATCCTTGCAATTTTATTTTTGGGTGTTTGTTTTTATAAAAGTTCTTCTTGAAGAACATTTTTTTAAAGTCGTTGGAACGACTTTACTGGTTTTTTCTGAACAAGTTTAGTTATTAAAACGAACATCAAACCACATTTTTCTATTTATAGAAATAATATCATTCGAAGCTCATTCGATGTTAGTTCAAACGAGTTTGATTGTTCATTCTAATGAGGTTTTATTTTGTTCAAGCGAGTTTAAAGTTTCATTCGAATGAGGTCTTATTTTCATCCGAACAAGTGTTTTCCAAAAATGTGTTCCCTCAAAAAATGTATTTTCTATTTAAAGGGGGTCAATAATTTATTTTTAGAGAGACTTTTCGCAAAAAAATGTTTTCCTATACTTATCCAAAATCTCCCAAGCCCTAGTTTCACCAAAAGTTTTTAAGATCCAAGTTTCATTATTTTATATACTGTGAGATCTTATTTTTGTGGGCACCAAGAAGTTTATTCTCTTCATCTTAATTGAGAATCGTTTCATGCTGTGGAATCCATACTCTTTTTGTTCACACGACGAACTTTGTGGTGTGGTATTGTGGCGAGGAAGCGGTGCATCGATTTTCTATATCCATAGACATTTTCTGAGCCTATTCAGTGGATACCGAGGAGTGTGTGGACTCATACGTCGTAGCACTTGTGCGGGTGACCTCCTTCTTTGCATTTTAGAGGAAAGGTTGAAGAATAATGAGCATCAAGGCTTGCGAGGGCATCGAGAGTCGGTATTGTAAATCTATTGCATGTCTTTTGTAGTTCTTCATCATAGTGATTTACGTAGTTGGACCGTCCGAGATTTTTTCCCTTGTGGATTTTCCTCGTACATCGGTGCGTTTTGGTTTGATTTTTTTATTTTATCTGCTATCACCTAGATGCATGTTTTAGGTTAAGATAAATTTTGGTAAATCGTATTTGTAGGCCCCTTTTTCTTTCGAATGTGTTTTAAGGATGTCAAAACCAACTTTCTTTTTTAAAAACCTTTTTCCAAATTTTAAACCGAACTAAGTGTGTGAACCAATTTTAGTTAAGCCCAATTTTATCTTGTTCAATCCTAAGCATGCATTTAGGTGATTAAAGAAAGTAAAATAAATAAGTTCACAAAGGCGACGTCGGATGTACGAGGAAACAACTGAGGGAAAAAACCTCGGACGGTCCAATCTAGACAATCACTATGATATAGTATTACAAAGTATATGCGATAGACTTACTCAATAACTCGATCCCCCATAAGTTTTGAAGCTCCTCTGATCCTTCAACCACTCCTCCATAGTGCCGACGTAGAAGTCCTTCGATGATGCTTGTCTACAACACACGCGTCCACATATGTCTCGGTGTCCACCGATACAACTTTGCAACTGTAATACCCCGTATTTTCGTGATATTTATTTTGGGGATTAATTATATTAAATGTGTATTAATTGAAAATTAATCCGAATAAAATATTAACAAGATGTGAGTTAGTATTTGATTATAATGTGTATATATCGCAATATATGAATTTTAGAACTATTGAAATTGTCGCGAGATTGAAATACGGCAATTTGGAAAATTTTGTTGGGACGCGCGTGACAGTCGCGTCAGGAATATAATTATTTGAATTAAAAAGTGAATTTTATTTCTATTAACAGTATGATCATTTTGAGTGCGCCAACGTGTCCGGAAGGGTCGAAATAGTCAGAAAACACTAGCCGGGGGTTAAGTTTGGGTCCCGGGCCATTATTGGGCCATACCGGTAACTTAAAATGGCATTTTGGTAATTTCGGAAATTTGGGAATTAAAACCCACGAAAATTAGAAACAAAAATCTGACTTATTCTTTATCCACTAAACCCACTAACTACACTAAGGGACTTAATGGGCTACGGGAGAAGTTAAGATATAGTTCCAACTTGCCAAAAACCAACCACACCTCCATTGTCATCATCCTTAGAGAAAAACTTCTAGAGAGAGAGAGAGAAGAGATTTCTGCAGAAAGAGAGAGGGAGAACAACTCAGCCTTCAAGATTCAACATCAAATTCAGAGAAAGATTAAGGCAAGTGGTTTAATTCCAATTGATTTAATGTTATGCTTTTCCATGTTTAGGAAATTATCAAATTTATCTTGGAAGATTGATTAGACCCATGAATTTGAAGATGTAAAACTATGAACTATGTTAGGGACTGCATGTAGAAACATTCTGGATGAATTATGAACTCAGAATTATGACCCTTGATGATTTAAAAACGGATTTTAGAAGAAGTTTATTAATGTTCTTGAAAGAAATAGAAAATTGGAATTCTTGATGAAGTTTTGATCCATACAAAGCCCTTGAATGATGAATTATTGGTTTTAGAACGTTAACACTGTTGTAGGATGGTTGTATGATGATATTATAACGTTATCTTAGAGTTTCATGCTTGTTAATGGTGTTTTGGGTTGATTTGAAAACTGCAAAACGAAGCAGTCCGCAGCCTACCTGGTGCGATCGATCGATCGACATTCATCAGTCGATCGATCGACCACCATCGATCGATCGAAGGTCAAGGTCGATCGATCGAACTTCCCAGAAAGATTAAAATTTCCCTAGTTAAATTTTAATGACGTTAACCCTTGGAAAATATTATTGGAGACCTTATGAATATCCTTAGACTTAAGGAAGACCAGTAGGTATGGTTATAAAGTTCGGACCTTAATTAGAATTTAATTTGAGAAATTATTCTTAAAGCTATTGAAGCTCGATAAGTGAGATAATATTAGGATTAATAGAGTGATTTTGAATAAGTTTATGAATTGAGGTTTGCGGCAGAAGTAAGGACCTTTAGAATAATGATGTAATATGTGGAAATATTAGGAAACTTAATAACCCCTTTGAGATAGGTTTTAAGTATAAGAATCTACGACGTGAGATGTGTCGACAGTCTACATTATATATTATCGGAAGACTAAAAATGTATACAATTGGAATAATGGTATATGGATGTAGAAAATACCTTTATTAAAATTGAGATATCTAAGATGTGTGCATGCTTAGTATATAATCTTATGTGTATGACATACCTACCATACTTGCTATCACGGGAGGTTTACGTTTCGCTTAGGGCCTTCTAATCCTTGTGTGCCCGGATTTAGTTTGGTGCCTAGAGGACATAGTTCAAGGGAATGACTTAATTGTGAGTTATTAAGCCAGCTGACTATGGAGCGTAGGTATGTACGTGACCATGGATATTTTGAATTATGTTCGCCTCCATTTTTGTGTGTGGTGTTTATTCTAACAATTCCTGAGAGATTCGAAATTTGTAATCCTTATGTACGTGATGTACCGGGATGGATAGCAGAGTATGTGTGCACCGCAGCTTAGCCTCGGGGTGCTTATATTGTATATTTATGATGTGAATAATATACGGTGGAATGAAAAGGAATTGTGATGTTTACCTATGAGAATCATTTTTAGTAACTCCATGAGATGATAAATAAGGGGATAACCTCCAGTAAACAGTAATGCTAACAATTGAGAATCCGAGTTCAAGTAAAGCTATCTATTTAAATAATAACATTGGGAATTCATATTGTGAATCGAGTAGTTGGATTAAAACTTATGATGGTTTAGTTAGATAAATAACACATGTATGGGTACAAGAACGTTAGGAGTGCACTGTTAGACGAGAGGTGAGTATTTCATGTGAGAGCACGTCCTAACATGTATCTTGCATTCATTGTTTTAATTGTTATTAAAGCACTTGCTGTTTTTAAAATACTCTCCACATTCGGGCTCTGACCCGTTTGCTTTCAAATCTATCTTTTTGTAAAAACCATTTTAGGTGCCTAGCCACAAGGACACCATGCATAGTATTTCCAGGCAGGTGACGAGATGTAGCTGTTGTGGAAGTTACAGGGCGTTGCTAGTTGACGCTTCATTTGCCATGACTCTATATTCAGATTTCATCAGTTGTAGGGCATGTCGCCCATTTCTTTTAGAGACATTTCATTTTATATTTCAGTTATTCAGACTTTGGTTTTGTAATTAATTCAGTATGTAGACTTGTTCTATTTCTTTTCATATTGGGATTGTTGTGAGGAGTATTTCCTCGAGACTCATATTTAATTGTTGATTTATTATAGTTGGACTTTATCGTGAATGGTTGTGTTACATTTCTTTATTTCATTTATTGCATGTTAATCAGATTTAATTTAAAATTTGACAACTCACTTTTTAACTACTAGGTGGTTAGTAATCATTAAAAATGTTTTCGACAGTGATGCTATTAACTGGACCAACTTGGCATTTTGTATTGATTTAATAAAGGAGTAGCTACCCGGTATTTAATTAGTCGGGGTGTCACAGGTGGTATCAGAGCATCAGGTTCTAGTGTCCTTTAGAATCTGTACGGCTTATTATGTTTCCGCTGAGCTTTCTTTGATGTAGAGCCCTATATTTTAGGACTGTTGTACTCTTTTGTTTATGCTACGTTCTTCAGCTATTTTAAGTTTATAAATGCGAACTTATAAACTTTATTCTCATTTCAGATGCCTCCACGACGTGCGCAGCGAGTTCCCAGGGATGCAACGCCAGAACCACAGCCCGAACCAGTTCAGGGCACGATGAATGCCGTCGAGGTCGCAGCCATTGTGGCCCAGGCGGTAAATGCAGCACTAGCAGTAGTTCAGCAGGCACCACCTCAGGCGCCGGTAGTCGTGCCAGTTCAGGCATATGCATTCCCGTCTGCTTGGGAACGAGTTCGAGATTCTTTTCAGAAAGCACACCCTCAGGAGTTCGCAGGTAGCTCCGATGTTGTGGTATCTAGTCAGTGGAGGAAGAATATTCAGAGGCACTTGAGGATGTATGAGTGCACCGATGTTCAGAGGCAGATACTAGCTACTTTCAAGCTAGTGGGAGCTGCATTGCAGTGGTGGGAGTCTATTACCACCGCAGAGGAGAGAGATACTCTCACTATACAGGAGTTCTGGGTGCGGTTCGACTGCAAATATTTTCCGTCAGCTGTTCACACGGAAATGAGGAGGAAGTTGATGAGCCTTAGACAGGAGGGTAAGACTGTGGCCGAGTATGAGGCCGAATTCACAAATTTGCTGAACATTGTACCGGATGAGATACCGACGGAAGAGAAGAAGATTCAAAAATTCATAGATGGATTGACTTGGAGGATCCGTCAGCATTTATTGGGGAACCTCTCGTTGGCCACTTATTCTGACGTGGTTAACGCTGCATTGCTCCATTGCCAGGACCACCGCTTTCACTTGACAAAGGGGAAGCGATTAGGAGAGTCCAGACATCAGGGCAAGACAGGGGAAATGGTGCCAGCGGGGCACAATCAGCTCAGGGTCAGTATAGGCAGAGTGATCAGGGTTCCCAGCAGGGGGATCATAAGAGATTCCGATCAGGGGGTTTCAGGAACGGTCAGGGAGGATTCCGGAATGGCCAGCAGGGTCATAACGGCCATCAGGGCCAGCAGGGTCAAAATGGTCAACAACAGCAGTTTCACCAGGGCCAGCAAGGCCAGGGCAGAAATGGTAACGGCCACCAGGGCCGAGGGCAGCAGGGACAGCGAGGGGGAAACTTCCCGGGGAAGTGTTTCATTTGTGGTAAGATTGGCCACAAACGTCAGGATTGTCCTGATAAGGGCAGGGCCCCACAGCAGCAGCAGTAGGGTGCTCGACAAGAGCCACAGAGGCCTATATTTCTAGCCGCCCTCCCAGCACCACCACAGATGGCAGCATTACCACCCATTCCAGTTGTCCCAGTTCAGCAGGGACAGCTTCAGTATGGGAGAGTGTATCAGCTTCAGCAGGCCGCAGCCCCACAGAATTCGCCAGTTATTGAGGGTATGTTTCCTATCCATGGTATTATGGGTCGGTTTTTGTTTGATACGGAGGCAACGCATTGTTTTATAGCTACACATTTTGCGAAAACCTTAGGGTTGTTAGCAACAGCAGAGAGCACAGTGACATGTGTAGACTCACCATTGGGGAGTGGGTCACTCATTTTCTTTATATGCCGGGGAGTGGGGGTAGAGATTGGTAGTCTGGTATTACCTGCAGACATGTTGGTATTAGATATGCATGTACACGATGTGATTATCGGTATGGATTGGCTCACTGATTATAGAGCCATGATTGATTGCTTCGGTGGGAGTATTGTTTTTTCCATTCCGGGGCAAGAGATGTTTGTAGTGGCGATTCCTCGCCCAGAGGGAGGTTCGACCGCTCATTTGTATTACATAGAGGAGGATACCTCTAAGGAGGTTGTGATTCCTTTAGATTCGATCCCAGCTGTCAGGGAGTACTCAGATGTGTTTCAGGAGATACCAGGCATATCCCCCAGTCGAGAGATAGACTTTGTCATAGACTTATTGCCAGATACGAGACCTATAGCACACGCACCGTACCGTATGGCTCCAGCAGAGATGCGAGAGCTACGAGATCAGATTGAGCAGTTGTTGGGTCAGGGGTTTATACGGAGGAGTACTTCGTCGTGGGGTGCCCCTGTGTTGTTCGTGAAGAAGAGAGATGGTTCACTGAAATTGTGTGTGGACTACCAAGAGTTGAATAAGGTCACGATACGGAATAAGTATCCGTTGCCTCGAATCGATGACTTATTCGACCACTTGAGAGGAGCTTCATTCTTCTTAAAGATTGATTTGCGATCGGGATACCATCAGTTGCGTATCAGGGAAGAGGATGTCTCAAAGACTGCGTTCTTAACGAGATATGGTTCTTACGAGTTTCGGGTTATGCCATTTGGTTTGACCAATGCTCCAGCCGTGTTTATGGACTTGATGAATAGGGTGTTCAGAGATTTCCTAGATCATTTTGTCATTGTCTTTATTGATGATATTCCGGTTTACTCCCAGGCAGAGGAGGAGCACGCCGAGCATTTGAGGCAAGTTTTGCAGACACTACGTCAGAACGAGTTGTATGCAAAGTATGAGAAGTGCGGGTTTTGGCTGAAGGAGGTCCAGTTTTTGGGACACATTATTTTCGACCGGGGAATATCTGTTGATCAGGGGAAAGTATCCGCGGTGAGGGAGTGGGGACAGCCCACGACACCGACTGAGATTCGTAGTTTCTTGGGCTTAGCAAGATACTACAGGAGGTTTATTCGGGGTTTCTCCAAGATAGCGGGTCCCATGACACATCTAACTCGTAAAGGTGTGCTGTTCATTTGGAGTGATGCCTATCAGTTGGCATTCGATGAGTTGAAGGACAAGTTAACCTCAGCACCTGTGTTAGCATTGTCGAGACCGGGAGTTGAGTATCTTGTTTACACCGATGCATCCTTACAGGGACTTGGAGGTGTACTACAGCAGGAGAGTCAGGCCATAGCTTATGCTTCCCGTAAGCTTAAGCCTCACGAGAAGAATTACCCTACCCATGACTTGGAGTTAGCGACAGTGGTATTTGCCCTTCGGATATGGAGGCATTATCTTTTGGGAGAGAAGTTTCGATTGTTCACAGACCACAAGTTCCTACAGTACCTATTCACGTAGAAGGAGTTGAATATGAGGCAGCGAAGGTGGCTTGAGTTTGTGAAGGACTATCAGTTTGATATCCAGTATCACCTGGGGAAGGCTAACGTGGTAGCAGACGCGTTGAGCCGTAGACCTGCTGATGAGGTGGCAGGGGTGTGGAAGGCAAAGTGGAAAGAATTGGGACACCAGGATGCAATGGACCGATCATTCATGTCGGTAATGACTGTTACGCCGCAGATTGTCACGAGAGTGGTAAAGGCATAAGCAGATGACTTGTTCTGTCAGGAGCTGATAGTTCGATTACTAGCAGAGGGAGCCGAATCCTATACCGTTAGCTCAGGCGGGGGATTACGCTTCAATGGGAGATTAGTAGTTCCGAAAGGGTAGGAATTGCGACATGAGGTGATGGAAGAGTCGCACGGCTCACGGTTCGTGGTACATCCCGGTGGGGACAAAATGTACCAAGACATGAGACGACAGTATTGGTGGAGCGGGATGAAGAGAGATATTGCCGTGTTTGTTTCTAAATGCGCCACTTGTCAGCTGGTAAAAGTGGACCATCAGAGACCGGCATGACTTCTACAGCCATTAGAGGTCCCGATGTGGATGTGGGAGAGCATCTCCATGGACTTTATAACGGGGTTGCCTACGTCACAGAGAGGTCATGACTCCATTTGGGTAATTGTGGACAGGTTGACCAAAGTCGCTCATTTTCTACCCGTAAGGATAGACTACACTACGGGACAGTATGCCCAACTCTTTATTGCAGAGATAGTGAGACTTCACGGTGGGCCCCTAAATATCGTGTCTGACCGAGATAAGATATTTGTTTCACGATTTTGGGAAAGTTTTCAGGAGGCCATGGGCACGGAATTACGGTTGAGTACGGCTTATCATCCGCAGACCGATGGGCAAACCGAGCCTACAAATTAGATGTTGGAAGATATGTTACGGATGTGCATCATTGACTTCGGGGGTGGATGGGAGCAGTATCTTCCACTGGTGGAGTTTGCTTACAACAACTCCTACCAGTTCACCATTGGCATGGCTCCATTTGAGGCGTTTTACGGTAGACCTTGTCGTTCCCCATCATGTTGGTTGGAGGTGGGGGACAACAAACTACTTGGGCCAGAAGTGATTCAGGATACTTCGACAAGGATAGAGCTGATACGGAGTCGCATTCGGGTAGCTCAGGACAGGTAGAAGAGCTATGCTGATGCGAAGAGATCCTTCAGGGAATTTGAAGTGGGGGACCAGGTTTTACTCAGAGTATCCCCTATGAAGGGGATTATGCGTTTCGGGAAGAAAGGGAAGTTGGCACCGAGATATGTGGGACCATTTCCTATTATCGAGCGGATTGGACCGGTTGCGTATAGACTTGGGTTACCGGAGTATTTGCATCGAATTCATGATGTGTTTCATATTTCCTCGCTAAGGAAATATCTTAGAGACGATTTGGCTCATTCTCATATTGCTTTGGAGGACATTGATCTCCAGCCTGATAGCTCCTACGAGGAGGGGCCGATTGCTATTTTGGACCGAAGTGAGCGGAAACTGCGGTCAAAGATGGTTCCGTTAGTGCGTGTTCAATGGCGACATCATAATGTCGAGGAGTCCACATGGGAGCGCGAGGATGAGATGCGCAAACGCTATCCAGAGTTGTTCTTACCAGGTACTTTCTAGGTCCGAATTTCGGGACGAAATTCAGTTATTAGGGGGGAAGTATGTAATACCCCGTATTTTCGTGATATTTATTTTGGGGATTAATTATATTAAATGTGTATTAATTGAAAATTAATCCGGATAAAATATTAACGAGATGTGAGTTAGTATTTGATTATAATGTGTATATATGGAAATATATGAATTTTAGAACTATTGAAATTGTTGCGAGATTGAAATACGGCAATTTGGGAAATTTTATTGGGATGCGCGTGACAGTCGCGTCAGGAATATAATTATTTGAATTAAAAAGTGAATTCTATTTTTATTCACCGTATGGTCATTTTGAGTGCGCCAACGTGTCCGGAAGGGTCGAAATAGTCAGAAAACACTAGCCGGGGGTTAAGTTTGGGTCCCGGGGCATTATTGGGCCATACCGGTAACTTAAAAGGGTATTTTGGTAATTTCGGAAATTTCGGAATTAAAACCCACGAAAATTAGAAACAAAAATCTGACTTATTCTTTATCCACTAAACCCACTAACTACACTAAGGGACTTAATGGGCTACGACAGAAGTTAAGATATAGTTCCAACTTGCCAAAAACCAACCACACCTCCATTGTCATCATCCTTAGAGAAAAACTTCTAGAGAGAGAGAGAGAAGAGATTTCTGCAGAAAGAGAGAGGGAGAACAACTCAGCCTTCAAGATTCAACATCAAATTCAGAGAAAGATTAAGGCAAGTGGTTTAATTCCAATTGATTTAATGCTATGCTTTTCCATGTTTAGGAATTTTAGAACTACTGAAATTGTCGCGAGATTGAAATACGGCAATTTGGAAAATTTTATTGGGACGCGCGTGACAGTCGCGTCAGGAATATAATTATTTGAATTAAAAAGTGAATTCTATTTCTATTAACCGTATGGTCATTTTGAGTGCGCCAACGTGTCCGGAAGGGTTGAAATAGTCAGAAAACACTAGCCGGGGGTTAAGTTTGGGTCCCGGGGCATTATTGGGCCATACCGGTAACTTAAAAGGGCATTTTGGTAATTTCGGAAATTTGGGAATTAAAACCCACGAAAATTAGAAACAAAAATCTGACTTATTCTTTATCCACTAAACCCACTAACTACACTAAGGGACTTAATGGGCTACGGGAGAAGTTAAGATATAGTTCCAACTTGTCAAAAACCAACCACACCTCCATTGTCATCATCCTTAGAGAAAAACTTCTAGAGAGAGAGAGAGAAGAGAATTCTGCAGAAAGAGAGAGGGAGAAAAACTCAGCCTTCAAGATTCAACATCAAATTCAGAGAAAGATTAAGGCAAGTGGTTTAATTCCAATTGATTTAATGCTATGCTTTTCCATGTTTAGGAAATTATCAAATTTATCTTGGAATATTGATTAGACCCATGAATTTGAAGATGTAAAACTATGAACTATGTTAGGGACTGCATGTATAAACATTCTGGACGAATTATGAACTCAGAATTATGACCCTTGATGATTTAAAAATGGATTTTAGAAGAAGTTTATTAATGTTCTTGAAAGAAATAGAAAACTGGAATTCTTGATGAAGATTTGATCCATACAAAGCCCTTGAATGATGAATTATTGGTTTTAGAACGTTAACACTGTTGTAGGATGATTGTATGATGATATTATAACGTTATCTTAGAGTTTTATGCTTGTTAATGGTGTTTTGGGTTGATTTGAAAACTGCAAAACGAAGCAGTCCGCAGCCTACCTGGTGCGATCGATCGATCGACATTCATCAGTCGATCGATCGACCACCATCGATCGATCGAAGGTCAAGGTCGATCGATCGACCTTCCCAGAAAGATTAAAATTTCCCTAGTTAAATTTTAATGACGTTAACCCTTGGAAAATATTATTGGAGACCTTATGAATATCCTTAGACTTAAGGAAGACTAGTAGGTATGGTTATAAAGTTCGGACCTTAATTAGAATTTAATTTGAGGAATTATTCTAAAAGCTATTGAAGCTCGATAAGTGAGATAATATTAGGATTAATAGAGTGATTTTGAATAAGTTGATGAATTGAGGTTTGGGGCAGAAGTAAGGACCTTTAGAATAATGATGTAATATGTGGAAATATTAGGAAACTTAATAACCCCTTTGAGATAGGTTTTAAGTATAAGAATCTACGACGTGAGATGTGTCGACAGTCTACATTATATATTATCGGAAGACTAAAAATGTATACAATTGGAATAATGGTATATGGATGTAGAAAATACCTTTATTAAAATTGAGATATCTAAGATGTGTGCATGCTTAGTATATAATCTTATGTGTATGACATACCTACCATACTTGCTATCACGGGAGGTTTAAGTTTCGCTTAGGGCCTTCTAATCCTTGTGTGCCCGGATTTAGTTTGGTACCTAGAGGACATAGTTCAAGGGAATGACTTAATTGTGAGTTATTAAGCCAGTTGACTATGGAGCGTAGGTATGTACGTGACCATGGATATGTTGAATTATGTTCGCCTCAATTTTTGTGTGTGGTGTTTATTCTAACAATTCCTCAGAGATTCAAAATTTGTAATCCTTATGTACGTGATGTACCGGGATGGATAGCAGAGTATGTGTGCACCGCAGCTTAGCCTCGGGGTGCTTATATTGTATATTTATGATGTGAATAATATAAGGTGGAATGAAAAGGAATTGTGATGTTTACCTATGAGAATCATTTTTAGTAACTCCATGAGATGATAAATAAGGGGATAACCTCCAGTAAACAGTAATGCTAACAATTGAGAATCCGAGTTCAAGTAAAGCTATCTATTTAAATAATAACATTGGGAATTCATATTGTGAATCGAGTAGTTGGGTTAGAACTTATGATGGTTTAGTTAGATAAATAACACATGTATGGGTACAAGAACGTTAGGAGTGCACTGTTAGACGAGAGGTGAGTATTTCATGTGAGAGCACGTCCTAACATGTATCTTGCATTCATTGTTTTAATTGTTATTAAAGCACTTGCTGTTTTTAAAATACTCTCCACATTCGGGCTCTGACCCGTTTGCTTTCAAATCTATCTTTTTGTAAAAACCATTTTAGGTGCCCAGCCACAAGGACACCATGCATAGTATTTCCAGTCAGGTGACGAGCTGTAGCTGTTGTGGAAGTTACAGGTCCTTGCTAGTAGACGCTTCATTTGCCTTGACTCTATATTCAGATTTCATCAGTTGTAGGGCATGTCGCCCATTTCTTTTAGAGACATTTCATTTTATATTTCAGTTATTCAGACTTTGGTTTTGTAATTAATTCAGTATGTAGACTTGTTCTATTTCTTTTCATATTGGGACTGTTGTGAGGAGTATTTCCTCGAGACTCATCTTTAATTGTTGATTTATTATAGTTGGAATTTATCGTGAATGGTTGTTTTACATTTCTTTATTTCATTTATTGCATGTTAATCAGATTTAATTTAAAATTTGACAACTCACTTTTTAACTACTAGGTGGTTAGTAATCATTAAAAATGTTTTCGACACTGATGCTATTAACTGGACCAACTTGGCATTTTGTATTGATTTAATAAAGGAGTAGCTACCCGGTATTTAATTAGTCGGGGTGTCACAGCAACGTCTACGATGTTGAACACGAACTCCTTCGCTTATTCACCACAAAACCCAACGTTCAAAGTGATGAACAAACTCCAATGGTTCAAACTAAGATCTCTATAGCATAAGAGTGTGGAATCTCATATCTTAAAACTCTACGGATGTTTTTGGACTTTGAAAAACTTAGAAAAATTGTGTAGAAAACATATTATTTGTAAACGATTTTCTGGTTCTGCAACTTCCGAAATTCTAAATGAAACACGCTTTAATTAGAAAAGTTAAGTCGACGCATCATTTGAAAGAGATTAGCATGTTGCATGTCGCTCGAATGACTGCAAGTTTCGTTTGATCCTTCTAAACTAAAGGGAAGGTTTAATATGACTCTCAACCATCCTTATCTCAAAATAAACGAAGTTAAAACTCTTTAAAAACATTGTTTTAGTAAAAATAACATCCTAAAAATATTTTCTGAGTCCATAAACATTATGCATTCCTACCCGAGAGATGGGAATGTAATGAAGACGTGAAACGTCCACCAAATTAATCTCGTCATGATAAATCTTTGAAGCTTGGCCGCAACGTCTTTAATAAACTTTGTCATAGATTGTGTGGGATCGTGACAATAAAAATCTATCTATGACTCAAAGACAATGTTTTATTCCGAAAATAAGTCAAATACATACAATGGACTCAATTGGAAATTTTATCCTCACAAATCTGCCCCTTTGATTATTTCGAGATAAAATCCAAACAGTGAAATGCCTACGCCGAGCCGTCAAGCCATATGATGCCTAAATCCGATCCCATAAAGCCCAAAATAAAAAATTATAGGATAAGACTAGTAAATGTTGGTTCGACAAGCATGAACTGTCTAAATGTGATGTGTTCTTGAAATCTTGACTCGCTAAAGAATATATACACACATGAAACAGACAAATACCCAGTTAAGTATGGAGGAACAAATGATATAAAAAATACTAATATATAAAAACAAACCATTTGTTAAATATGTGAGCAAAATATTTTGATACCAATTTGAAAACAACACTGAAAACATTGAAATCAGAATATCAAATTGTGCAAACTAATCAATACCAATTTATAAGAATGAAAGCATATGATATCAATTTGTAATGCAATAATAAACTATGTGTTCAAAACTCCTCCTACATCACATACATGTCTCCCCCTTTTGTCTCGAATAGACAGTAAGTTAAAAAGATAAACAAACACCAAATATCTTGCATGTGATAACCAATGAAGAATATCTAGATAAACAAAGAACGCCAGCTAATAATAATCACAATGTACCAAATCGTATCTAGCAAATAGAAGACACGAAAAAATGAATCATCAAAATCAAGAATGATGTGACTAAACACAATGCAATAAAAACCATCTGCATAATTATCCCATATTGCATATAAACTGCCCAAAAGTACCCCAAACAGTATAATATCATCATTCAAAAAAAGCAGGTACAAAATCAGAAGAATAAAAAATTTCTCCCATAGGTTGCTCGAACGACTATGCACTGTCATTTAAATGACATTACATGTCAATTGAACCATGCCTCAAGCAACCCAAACAAATGCAAAATAGTAGCCTCTCGCGTGAACACCCCTTCTCGTGACCCATCACGTGACCCTTCGCATTCTGTCGGGCGAAACTTCGCGATATAGTATCAAGGTGCTCAAACATGAATATGGAGTGAATGGGCGCGAACAACAAAAAATGAATCATAACTCCAACACATGAAATGGTTAAAAAGATTAAATTGATAGTTAAATGTCATCAAACTTAGTTTTAGCCATATGTGACGATTAATCTATTGAGCGAAATGAACAATACAAACATCATGCACACAAATCCATAATTTTATATATATATATATATATATATATATATATATATATATTCTTTTTCAAGATCTTTTGAGATCTCTATTTTTCTCAACTTTGAGAAAGCCTATTGGTCATGTTTTGGCATATTATTCTTTTTATTGCCTTAGTTTTTTTCTTGGGATCTTTTAAATGGTGGCTTTCAGGACATAATTGTTATTCACTCACAGCCCTTTCTCATAAACACTCATCATTTTTCAATTTATGCAACATCAATTTTCACGGTAAACGGTTCTTACATGCACACCTCCTCTTAAGTCTACTTACGTGTAGATGACAAAATTGAGATGAGAACGTCTCACCAAACTCAAATATTTATGAGATGTCTAACATTCATATAAACTCGTGCATGTGTGCAAAGATGACATATGTACAAAGTCGAATTCAAATGCATATCAACTTCAAAACAAACCCATTAAGACAATGGTTAAGATCATTAGACGCATCAATAATTATTACCAAATGTCCTAGCCACATGGATATTTAAATGATGGGGGTCAAACAACACTAATATGCCACATCAAACATGAAACACTCATGATATAAAATTAAATCGAAAATCTTTTTGTGCTATTCTAAAAAAAATTGACCCCAAAATAAAATCTTTTTGTATTTTTCTCAAAAATATTTAAAATCAAAAATCTTTTTGAATTTTTTTAAATATGACTCAATAAAAGAAGAAAAAAATAATACAAAAGATACACATGTCATAACACTAGCAAGATATAAATCATGATGCAAAAACTAGCATATGACAAACATGGCAACACAATCATCCTTTAGATTTAACATGGGAAGAATCAAGTGCAACCAAAGGATAACCATGAAGTCTAATTCCTAAAGCCTCTAAGTTTGATTTTCTAACCCCAAGTAGGTGTGAAATTATGCATGGGGGTTTTGGTAACGGAAATTACTTTACTCCTAAACTTCCTAGGAGCATTCCTAATGTCATAGAAGAAACGTCTAAGGTGACCTTTCCTACCACAATGAGTGCAAGAATAAATACGGCATGAATGATTACCAAAATATCGAACTCTCCTCACGTTCTTAGTGGGATCTCTCACACGATTAGTATTGGCATTGGTCATGGGAACACAACTATCATCGTAGCCTATACCAAGCATATATCCCTTTATTTGAACAGTGCCTAATACCCTATCCAATTTCTTTGATCTAGCCTCCAAATAAAACTTCAACTTACTCGAGTTCCTCAATCTCTCCTCTAACTCACTAATCCTGGACTCAAGAAAACTCCTAGACTCCTCAAACTCTAGAACCTCTTTCTTTAAAGCATCCATCAAACCACGGAGACTATTTATTTCTTTCTCCACATATTCTAGTTTATCCCTAAGAGTCTTCTCTCTTTCCCTAATATCCTCAATCAAAGCATCATTACTTTCTACGACATGCTCATTCAACTTAGCTTGCAATTTCAAGTTTATCTTTTTACCTTTATCGCTTTCGCATACAACTCATCAAAGGCAACTTACAACTCTCCTACATTCATATTCTCATCCTCACTAACTTCACCTTTACAAACTTGGGATTCACACTCAACGGCCTCGGAAGTGACATGCACATGATAATATTCATGGGAAGATTTATCATCGTCACTCACATGACATTCCATGAACACTACAAAGTTACGCTCAATAGGGGAACTTTATCCCGGTTCACTATCACTTAAGGTGGAATGATATGCTATCAATTTCTTGCCCTCCTTCTTAACTCTAGTGGGACACTTGGAAACCTTTTGACCATAACCTTCACACCCATCACACCTATCCGACTCAACACTCTTGATATTCTCTCTCTTATCCTTAGTGGCGAGATCTACCTTGTTGTTCTTAAATTTCTCAAGTCTTTTGTCATCTTTCGATTGCTTTTGGAACTTAAGAAATTTTTTGAACTTCTTTGCCAACAAGGATACATCCTCAACATCGGAATCAGAATCATTATTTGAAACTTTAGTCTCCTCCATTCGGGCCTTCAAAGCAATGCCCTTTTCTTTCTTTGGAACTTTCTTAGAGGTAAATAGATCGAGTTCATAGGTTTGTAAGTCACCTACAATCTCTTCAAGTTTTATAGATTCAAGCATACCCAATGTGTTTAAAATGATCACTTTTTCATCAAATCTACTAGGCAACGACCTTAAGATTTTCTTTATGACTCAATTTTTGGGTATTTTCCCTCCCAAGTTAAATGACGAGTTGATAATATTTGACAATCCAGCGTAAAACTCATCAATCGACTCTCTCTCTAGCATCTTAATTATCTCAAACTGGGTGTGAGATTTTGAAGTTTAAACGCTCTAACCGTGCTAATGCCCTCGTGAGTGAGTGGAAGTATATCACAAGCTTCTTTTGAAGTTTCACACGTCGTGATTGTATTATACTCTTTCGTTGTGACATGTGAGGAAATAACGTGAAGACCTTTAGAGTTACAAAGTCCAAGTCTATGTTCGACTTTGGTCCACAACTCAACGGGTTTTAAAGTAGTAGTCACACCCTCTCGTGTAACCGGTGGAGTCCAATCCTTTTCGAACGCTAACCACACACGCTCATTGATTGATTTCAAAGAACTTCTCATTTGCATTTTTGAATAACCATAATTAGTGCCATAAAAAATAGGAGCTTTAAAACATTCAAACTTTTCAAAATTCACCCTTAAAAAACATAAGGGATCAACACAATAAAAAAATATGTTTCTAGCTTTGATACCAATTTGTAGGCCCATTTTCTTTTGAATGTGTTTAAAGGATGACAAAATCGACTTTCATTTTTAAAAACCTTTTTCCAAATTTTAAACCGCACCAAGTGTGTGAGTCAATTTTAGTTAAGCCCAATTTTATCTTGTATAATCCTAAACATGCATTTAGGTGATTAAAGCAAGTAAATAAATAAGTTCACAAAGGCGATGCCGGATGTACTAGGAAACCACTAAGGGAAAAAACCTCGGACGGCCCAAGCCAGACAATCACTATGATATGGCTTTACAAAGTACAGATGATAGACTTACTCAATGACTCGATCCCCCAAAAGTCTTGACGCTCCTCTGATCCTTCAACCACTCCTCCACAGTGCCCACGCTGAAGTCCTTCTACGATGCTCGTCCACAACACACGGGTCCATGTATGTCTCGGTGTCCACCGATACAACTTGGCAACATTTATGATGTTGAACACGAACTCCTTCACTTCTTCACCGCAAAACCCAACATTCAAAGTGATGAACAAACTCCAATGGTGCAAATCAAGATCTCTATAGCATAAGAGTATGAAAGCTAGAATCTTGAAACTCTATGGATGCTTTTGGACTTTGAAAACCTTAGAAAACTTGTGCAAAAGTATTGTATCTAAACTGATTTTTTGGTTCTGCAACTTTCGAAATTTTGAGTGACACGCCTTAAATAGAAAAGTTAAGTTAGCGCATCGTTTGAATGAGATCAGCATGTCCCTCAAATGAAATGGCCATGTCGCTCGAATGACATGTTCATCTCGCTTAAACAACCATGCAATGTCGCTTGAACGATCGCAAGTGTCGTTTGATCCTTCTAAACTAAAGGGAAAGTTCAATACGACTCTTAACAATCCTTATATCAGAATAAACGGAGTTAAAACTATTTAAAATCATTTTTTAAACAAAAATCACATCCTAAAAATATTTTTCGAGTCCATAAACATTACGCATTCATATCTGAGTTATCGGAATGCAATGAAGACGTGAAACGTGCACCAAATTAATTTCGGCATGATAAATCTTTGAAACTTGGTCACAGCGTTCTCAATAAACTTTGTCATAGACTATGTGGGACGGTGACAATAAAATCTATCTATGACTCAAAGACAATGTTTTGTTCCGAAAATAAGTCAAATACATACAATGCGCTCAATTGAAAATTTTGTCCTTACAGTTTTATCATAACAACTTGGTTTAAAATTAGTGAAATGTTTTATTTGGGTTAATTCTATGTAAGTATTATATTTAATTTTAAAAAAATTAAATATAGACTTTTGAAGTTTAGACCATTCCTTCATACTGCCTAGAGCATGCACTTAATCAATATCTAACAGAACCTGACAAATAAACCATTTTTTTTTTAATCAAAAGTTGATTCATCAATGCGAATAAGAGTTCCAAAACCTTTACAGATTTCCAAGAGCAACCTAGGGTGCCAACCTAAACGTGTGAATTTTAAGAGACAAAAGTAATGGGAATAAAGTTTAGGGTCCAAACAATGGGTTTGAATGAGGCTAGTAAAGACTGTATGAGGCCAAGACCCCAAGCCTTTGCATGTCTTCTACACTTTCAAATAATAGGCTATTAAGAAACATTTTTTTTAATTAAAAAATATATTTTTCTTGTTTTTTCTATATTTTTCTATTTTTTCTTTTTTAAACATACATTTTTTTATAAATAAAAAATATAGTTTTTTTAAAATGTAGTTCTTTTAATAATATATTTTTAAAAAAAACATTTTTTATTAGAAAGTCAATTTTTTTTAAAATACATATTTTTTTATAAAAAAAATATGATTAAAAAATACTGTCTTTATTAAAAATATTGTTTTTTTATGTTTTGGTTTTCTATATTTATATGTTTTTTCTTCATTTCTTTTTAAAAATATAGTTTTTACGTTTTTTCTTTATTTGTTTATGTTTTTTTCTATATTTTTCTGGTTTTTTCTTTTATTTTTCTAAATAAATTTTTAATGATAAAAATACAATTTTTATAAAATATGATTTAAAAAAATCAATTTACTATTTCTATTATGTTTTTGCTATATTTTTTTATGTTTTTTCTTTATTTCTTTTGAAGAGTTTGTGTTTTTTTAATTTTTTAATAGGTTATGACACATGTCAAGTTATAATTGGTTGTATAACAGTGTTTGTAGGATTTTTATTAAAAGTTTTAACAGATGGTTAACGGGCGGCAGTCTATTTTTTTTAAAAATTGAAACGCAAGGGTTAACATTACAAAAATCGAAAGAAGTGGTCGAAAGTTCAAATTTGTCGCAAACATCATAGTTAAATTTGCAATTAACCCAATTATAAATGCCTTTAAAGCTTCTCTCTCTCTCTCTCTCTCTCTCTCTCTCTCTCTCTATATATATATATATATATATATATATATATATATATATATATATATATATATATATATATATATATATATATATATATATATATATATATAATTTCCAAATTATATTAGATTTAGGGTTTAGGTTAAATATATTCTAAGAAGATTATTCTACGCTAAACATATGTATTTACCCTGTTGATCTTGTCACTCCCTTTAAAGTTTATTTTAACTCCCCGTAATGCGTTGTCAAATCATAGTCAAATATTTCCAAACTTATCCCAATGGGTTATCAAAGACATAGGCCCAATTATTTATCTTTTTAACACCATTTGGGCTTCCAAATGATCCATAAGTTCACCAAAACACAACGAAATAAAATAACATAATTTACCTTATAAATTAAATCCCATTCTTTCCCATGACGAATTATCCAATTAAATCAATTCTTTAAATTTCTTAATTAAATTAATTATTTAATTATTATCTCCACTTATATTATTTATTTAAAATAATACTTATTATAATTTATTCAATATTATAAGTATGTTATGACATGAAACGGAACCCTTAAACCATTAGAACAAAATTATTTAAAACCCTATTCAACATGTTATATCGAACTACACAGTCACACCATCTTTTAGTTGCAAATTCAATTCTGATCATATAGTTATATCTGATATCGACATCACTCACTTACTCACATATTCCTAACCATACTGTTGTATAAATTGAATAATCTAATCTGTAAAGTTTTGCTTATTTTTCCCCTTATAGATGGAACTCAAGACCCCCAAAGAAGAAGATGTGTCTATTGCCTTATCAAGAGCGGCGGTCACCACTTGCAAAATATTTTTTTGAATAAGCAATGTATCGAAGATTTTTATTTGTCCAAAATTGAGTAACATCGACGACATAAGACAATATTTTAACCATAAATTGCTTTATGGAGTAGATAAATTGTAAGTTAAAATTTTAAATTTTTTTAAAAAATGAGACGCTTTCCTGTAAAACATTAAACTTTGATTTCCCAAGTGAGCGTGTCTCTTTGAAATTTTTATTTCATCTGTCAAGGCTAAAAATGATAAATTTTGTTCTTTCACATGAGTCATGGCATGTCTACTCTGCTTTATTGGTCTTAACAATTCTTAAACATTTAAATTCTAATTCATTCTTTGTTTATAGCATTCAATATAACCATAAACCTTGTTATGATTTTTAAACGCACATATATATAAAAGAAATCCTCTATGAAGTATATGTATATCATTGTCATGAATTATGCCATTGTGAAAAATATAAATGTCCACCAACTAATATATATATATATATATATACACACACACACACACAGACTCATATGTACACCAAGTTTGCATACTTGCTGACGCAAACCTATTTTTTTTAAATATTAAAAAAATAAATTTTGAGCTGAATTTTTTTATGTGATATTTAAACATTTCAAGGGGCCCTTATAAAAAAAATCCTCTCAAAAGACTTTTTTTTCTACTTTAAAAAAATTGGTCAAATTTTCGCAGCTTTTTAAGTGCTTTAAAAACTGTGAAAGTACGATCGATTTTTTTAAAATAGCAAAAAAAGTTTTTTTTAGATTTTTTTTATGTTGATTCCTTGAAATGTTTAAATACTTCACAAAAAAATTCAACTAAAAAATAATTTGTTTACTATGTCAAAAAATCGGTATGCAAACTTGGTACACAAACTTGGGTATGCACAAGAGTGTGGCACTATATATATATATATAAGTTGGTAGACATTTATATTATTCACAATGGCATAATTCATGAAACACTTCAATGTTTTTGTATATTCATGGTGTGAATCTGTAGGATGTTGTAGAATTTTGTTGCACGAATATTAGACAACCGAAATATATATAGAACTATAAATTGAGAATTTGGCAATTTGAAATTAATTATTCTTTTAAGAATTTTTTATTGTTAAAACATTTACATTGGTTGAGAATATGTAGTATTTCTCATTTACCGCAATTGGAGATGGATAAGAAGTTGCGGGAAAATTATACAAGCTTATATACTCAACAAATGAGTCACTTGCTACAATGAATATACTATTATTAGGACATATAAATGAAATTATTCATATGATAATTTTGGGCAATTGCCAGAAATATATATGTTAAAAATATGGATTTGAAATTTGGGGATGAGTTTTGTGTCATAAACCCAAATGAAAATAGATTGGATTGTTGTCAGTGACATTATTCGATACGCGCATCAATTGATATGTTTTAATCCATGAATTTATACCTTGTTACATTGTTGTTTTTGTAATTTACAAATTTGGGCAGAAATAAGGTTAAAACTAGAATTTTGGGCACTAAAAGATAGTATAACTATAATTATTATTATCATTATGCCTTAAAATGTTCTTATAAATGTTTATGTTTATGATATGTAAGTGTCTTTAATTTTTTGTGATGATTGTAGTTCAAATGAGTATTTGAGAATTTGGGGTTTAAGTATAAGAGATAGATAAGAAATTAATATAAAAACTAAGGACATGTTTGGTTATGAATTAGAATAATGTTTTATGCGTTGAAATACAATAATGGTAAGAATTTGCCTTTGTCATACATTTTTTTAAATACTGAATTATAATATTTTTTATGTTATAATCATGTTTTCATAAAACATCAAAAGACTCTATTCTAAATTTTTTTTAACTCAAAATCATTCATTCTCTATATTTTGGACATAAAGAATGGGAAATGCGGAAGCCAATTATCGAATGATAACTTTTCATTTGCTTTTAAATCAAGTTATTTACACATCTTCAATTGTAAGGCATTCTTCTATCCCATTTGCTCATACATCAATTTAAATTCTTTAGGCTAGTCCCATTTCTTTCCGTATCAAATATATCATCGGAATGCAACGTATTTTAAACCATCCGCAGTTTAAAAAATCTGTTGTATTAAAATTGTAAATTCATGTACACTCTATTATTATGTGATTTAGGACAAAATAATGAACAAAATTGAATTCTATGGAAGCAAAGACATCTAGGTGAATATTTTACCCCCAGCCGATAGGGGCCTTCCTATTTTTTTTTTTTTTAATAACATTGCTTTGTTTTGAAATTCCTTCATCACCACATTGCAACAAAGGGGTGCAGACACCATTAAAGCTCGAAAGTTATGTAGTGTGCCATCTGGTGCGAGCTCTGCGTGTGATCATATGCGCGATTGGGTTCTTGGCACTCCCAAGGTCTAGTTTGTTAACTCAAAGTTTTGTGTTATTTGCTCTCTTTTCTTTAGTATTTTGCTTGAATCTATATTCATATTTATTTTGACATTTTTATTTATTTTTAATTAGGGAACATGGGTTTTAATGGGAGTATATTCTGATGGGTTTACATTTTTAATTTGAGTGGGTTGGGATAAATTTTGGAGAGTCAATTTTTTTTTTTCATTAGGAGAGGGGTGGGCTACAGCCTGATGATTCACCCCTTGAATATGTGTCTTGTCCTGAATTCTTAGCATAGAAGAAAAAAGAGGAGAGGTTTTGACTAGTAATTGTACACAAATAAAAGCAGAGAGACGTTTGGGAGAGAGTTTTACAACTGCAAGTCACACCAACAAGTCAAAATGGTCCCATATAGAGGAGTTTTAAATCAAATCAACCAACTAATGGTCACACAGAAGTATATTTTGACCAAAAGCCTAAATTTGCAGTTCAGAAAATGACCAATAAAAAAAAGGGTCAATTATTAAATAGTTTCTACTATAAATATATATTTTTTAAAAATGATACATATTTTTAGTTTAACCCATTTAGTACCTCAAGCACTCAATATCCTCTTATTTTTAGAGGTCTGCGCCAGCGGCACTCCCTCTCCAAAATATGTGGCAAAGGACTTTTTGAGGCAAAATAAAAAAGTTTGAACTAAATGGATATTAAAAAATATCCGACCGACTATTTGGTATATGTCCCTAAAAAAAAAATTAATTGAGATAGTCCCGTAAAAAGAAAGAAACGAGATTTTCACCAAAAAGCAAAGAAAGAAAGAGACGACGTTCTTTCAATCATACATAAAATCCAATTGTCATAGTTAATGAAGGGAAAGCTACTTACTTTGACTTCCACTAATTTATTCAATTTATATTTGGATATTCAATAAATTTTATATTACACACTTGACATTTATTTTGAATGAAATCCATCAAATCAACTATGTTCACTATTAGATGATTTTTTTTTATTAAAACTCAAAATTATCCTTATC
Source organism: Sambucus nigra (assembly GCA_949130495.1). Classification (NCBI taxonomy): domain Eukaryota; kingdom Viridiplantae; phylum Streptophyta; class Magnoliopsida; order Dipsacales; family Adoxaceae; genus Sambucus; species Sambucus nigra. The sequence continues at coordinate 91,375,631 of OX422223.1, forward strand.
AATAAAAAAGGGAACAAAACGAACAACTTATTTTGTATTTAATAAGGGAAATGATTATAAAAAACAGTTTCAATAGTTTTGTTTTTTAAAAAAAATATTGTTATGCTTATTTCCCTTTTTAAACATAAAAAAAATATTTTGTTTAAAATGTTTTTAAGTATTGAGTTTAAAAAAATGTTTCCATAATTATTTCGCCTTTTAAACGTACAAACCATTTTTTTAAATAAAAATAAAACTCTTTTGTTTGAACTTGTTTTTTTAATAGTACTTTTTTAAAATTGTATTTATACTTATTTACCTTTTTAAACATAAAAATATTATTTTGTTTAAACCGTTTTTTGACGGTTATTGTTTTTTCTTTAATTTTTTTTCATATTTATTTCCCATTATTAACATAAAAAAAAAATTTAATCTATTTTGTAACAGGTTTGTTAAAAAAATAATTTATACTTATATCCATTTTTAAATGTAGAAACTGTTACTTTACAAGTTTTGTTTCAATTTTTTTAACAGGTTTTGTTTATTTTTATTTTTTGTAAAAAATAGTTTTTATACTTATTTTCCCCTTTCAAACATAAAAACTATACTTAAAAAATATTTGTTTTTTCATAGTTTTTTTTTTTAATTTATAGTTATTTCCTTTTTAAACATAATTTTTTTAAATGTTTTGTTAAATCGGCTTTTAACGAGTTTTGTTTTGATAAAATATTTGTATACTTATATCCTTTTTAAATGTATGAACTATTTTTTTTATAAATTGTTTTGATTAAACTTTTTTTAATGATTTTGTTTTCTTTTTTAAAAATAAACATGCTATTATATTTTTTTCCCCTTTTAAACATTAAAACTATAGTTTATTTTGGGGGAATTTTGACTTTACCACCAACTTAGTTTTTCTTTAATCACTATTTTATTTTCCTTTAGACTTTGCCACTGTTTTTCATTTATTTCGATTTTTACTACCAATTTAATTTTATTATTAGACTTCACAACTAGTGCTGAAGTCTAAAAGTTTAACAAAATATATAATTGATATGACTAATTAAGCAAACCACCATTTTATTTCAATGGTAAGTCATGTTGTATCATTAAGGATATGACAAGAAAAAACGAAACAGAAATGAAAAATAGAAGTTGAGGTGATCGACAAACTGACCTTCAATAAATCAAGTAATCTTTGAAAAATGACCTGGCTGAAATATATTATTCATTCCTTATGTTTTCTTGTTTTTATTTTCTCTTGTCATATCATTAATGCCTTTCCTCGTATCAATTAGTATATTTAGTGAATCTTTTAGACTTTGCCACTGGTTGTAAAATTTAATAATGAAACCAAACTAGTGGTAAAGTCAAAATACCCCTCCAAAATACCCTTCCAGTTAATGAAAAAACTGTGAGAAAGTCTAAATGAAAATAAAATGGTGTGTAAACTCTAAGAACGAAAAATAAATTGGTGGTAAAGTAAAAATGCCCATTGATTTTATTTTTTTTGGTTTAAACTATTTTTTTAACATTTTTGTTTTTTTAGATGTTTTCATACTTATTTCCCTTTAAACATACTAACAATTTACAAAAATATATTTTCTTTAAACTTTATTTTATACTTTTGCTTGTAAAAAATATTTTTATACTTATTTCCCTTTTTAAGCATAGGAACTATTTTTATATATTAAAAAAACTGTGTTTAAGCTTTTTTTAACATTTAAAATAAACAATTTAAAGATTTTTTTAATATAACAATAATAATTATGTTTGAAAAAGGAAAATAAGTATAAAAATTTGGTCCCAAAATGTACAAAACAATTGATGCAAATTCACTATTAACAGTAATAATTCTAAGAAAATTTATAGGTTTTGGTGTTGTTGTTTTTCATTTTTAAAATTTTTTTAGAGGGTTTTTCCCACTAATTTGTTGTAATACCACACGTTTTCGGACATAAAATATTGTGGAAAGATTTAATTTAATAATTTGGGAATAAATTTAATCCGATGGATATAAATTCAAATGGGTAAGATTTAAATTGAAAACAAATGTTTATTCATGATTACGTAATTGTTTGACTCAATTGGGGCATAATGAGTTCACCCGTGGAAATAAATCATACGTTAAAAACTTATGGAGTTGTATCGTTTAAACACAATAAAAATATTTTTGTGGAGTAAAAATAATTGGGACGCGTTTCGGAAGGCCTTATGGGCTCGTTTAGGTGTTTTACACCTTTATAAATGGTCCTGGGGTATAGGAATATAAGTTGGAAAGTTATTGGGCTAGTTTAATTATGGGTTCGGGTCCATCTTGGGGTCTAAAAATGAGAAATGAGACTTAACGCGGGAATTGGGACTAATATAAGTTTAAGAGTGAGGTTAATAGATCCCCACACTTAATCAAAACTTAAATCTAGCATCCACACCTCAAGGGAGAAGAGAACAAAGGCTAGGAGTTAAGGGGACAATAAGGACACTGGGCACCTTAGGGGAAGTGTCAACCCATGCAGGTCCAACCACTGGCGGTAGTGCCAACCTTACCATCGCTACCAGCTCTACCTCAGGGATAGTAGCCACAAATATAGCGTGGATGTGTGTATCACATCACACCAAGAGATGGACCAGTGCCTACATAGACAGTTGATGGTATGGTCCCAAACTTTTGATCTTGTAAGACATGCTTAGTTTAGTACTAGTGCGTAGTGCTCCATAGTAAATACTATCTTATTAGTTCATTGGGGAGGGTAGACTTCGTTTTATCAAAGCACCTTACGTTGTTTCACCCACGAGTTGAGGGGCATGCATCTATTGTGCTTCGTGTGTAGAGGTATAAGGATTAACCTTAGGAAGACTTAAGGTTACGGAAGACTTATTTTCATAAGTAACATGAGAGTACGATAGTATCTTAGGGATGGATTGGCATGAAGATCATAGTGCTTGTGTTGATTTTACGGGACCATTTAAAATTAATAGTCGAATGTTGTGCAACTAGTTGGACAATGGTGTTCACCATAGCTACGGGAAATATTACGAGAACTGTAATACATTGAGCCTAAATTTGCTAAAATGTATGGTGATAGGGACTGGGGAATTACACGATGATTTCATATAATTTAGTGAGCTTAAGAGGGAACGACGTATTGAGGCAATGGTGAACATTTTAAGGAGAAAATGAGGAAAACTTAAGAACGTCAAAATTGTGCAACCCTCAAATGGGGCGAAGATTATTTCATTGACTAAACCCATTCATGGTTTTGGTGAGATTAATGTACGACTAATTATGACCCGAAAGGGGTGCCTTGTCGAGAGTGGGCACCACGATGTGAAATCTCAAGATTTGTTGCTCAGTATTTATTCAAATTAGGGATAACATGAGTGTTCGATTCGGGATACGAACGTAGACTATATGCAAAAAAAATTATGTTTTAGGAATAAATATAATTATCCAGCAATGATACCTTCTTATTTATGTTCAGAGTATGCAAAATGAAAAGCATTCATATTTCAGAAATATTTGGTTCATTTGGGAATGTTAGGACCAGTGGTAGTCCCAGTAACTTGATGATGTGTACAATGATAAATAATGTTATTGTAATGACGATGTCATTGGAAATAAGCGGTAGCCTCTATTGGAATGGGTAGGAATGTGGATCCTTATAAATAAGTAAGCACGTCACTAGAGTCAAGTCCTGGACCGACAGACCTCAATGACCAACAAAGTTATGTAGTAATGTATCAGGAGGGTTCCTTGTTTGGATTTTGCTCGCGAGACGTCCCACACACGAAATTAGCAAATGACGAGAGTTGAGAGATATTGGATCCTAAGACATTTTGGTTGCTGTTCTTGGTATAATCAAACGGATAAATCTACCAGGATTTATGTATCCCTTAGAAGTAATGAAACTTTTGTTGAAAATGGTTGAAAACTAGAATTTATGTAATTAACATAAACAATTATTTTTATTTTCCCTTTAGACCGACGGATCTCAATAACTGACTAATCCGTGCAGTAGTGTATCGGGAGAATTCCTTATGTGAATTTCACTCGTGAGACATTCCATGCACTAACTCTTTGCAAAAGTCGAGAGTTGAGGGAAGTTGAATACTAAGTTGTTTATTTTTTTTATTACGTTTTACATATGTGGAGATATACTTTGCTTTTGGATATGCATGGTATGTATGTCTCAGGTTGGATGTATATATGTCATCCGTATTTGATATTTGTGAGTATGTGTGCATGTAATGTGGAATATATGGGCACTCCAGTAATGTTATGACAGGCATAGATGAGCCTTTTCTTTTATCTCGTGGAATATGAGTATGGACTAATTTGGTGTAAAACTTGAGATAATGGTGAGGATTAATAGGTGAGGTTAAGTTTCAGTGAATTACGAGGACATAATTCCATTATTACGGGGGAAGAATGTAATACCCCGTGTTTTCGAAAATAAAATATTGTGAGACGATTTAATTTCATAATTTCATATTAATTCTGGGAATAAATTTAATCGGTTGGAATTAAATTTAAATGGGTAAGATTTGAATTCAAAACAAATGTTTATTCATGATTACATAATTGCATAACTCAGTTGAGTGTGATGAGTTCATCCGTGGAAATAAATCATACGTCAATAAACTTATGGGTAAGTGTCGTTTAAACATAATAAAAAATATCTATGTGGAATAAAAATAATTGAGACGCATTTCAGAAGGTTTTATGGGTTCATTTAGGTGTTTTGAACCATTAGAAATGGTCCCGAAAATATGTATATAAGTTAGGAGGTTATTGGGTTGGTTTAATTATGGGTTCGGAGTCATCTGGGGGTCCAAAAATGGGAAATGAGGCTTAACTTGGGAATCGGGATTAATTTAAGTTTAAGAGTGAGGTTAATAACTCCCAACACTTAATCAGAACCTAAACCTAGCAGCCACCCCTCAAGGGAGAAGAGAACAAAGGCCAAAGAGGACAGGAGGCAAAGGATTCAAGAGTTAATCATTAAATCATTATAATCAGGAAAGAATTCTCTTTACTTAATTTAAATGTTCAAATTAATTTTTAAGTCATTGGAGTTTTCTCCCATGTAGACTCTGAATTTCATAGAAAATTGATGATAGAAAGGTTTGGTTAAATTGCATCGTCTATACGATACAATTCTAAAATAAGTTAGTTAAATCTAGAAATTAGGACGAGGTTAGGTTTATTTTAAATGATGAAATTCATGCCTTAGAACCTTGATGAAATTAGAAAGATCTATTCACATGTAGAGGGTTTGTATTCATGTTTAGAAATCTTCAAATTTTGATAATTGAGACCCTTGTATAATGATAGAACATTGTGGGATTTAGTGAATAAGATCTGATTTATGTAGACATGTTAATGGGTTAAATTCTAGGATTTTGGGGATTGAAATCGATGTAAATTTATGTATATAATTAGCCTAAGATAATAATCTACGTCCTAAAGACCTGCTTTGATGTTTATATAAATGTATAAACCATTGGAATGGGAAATGGGGAATAAATAGGGATTTCCGTATTAAGAAACCATACAGATCCGGGTCTCTGCCTAGATACGAATCAACTTGGCCCTTGGAGGCGAATCGATTTGGCCGCAAAAGGTGAATCTATTTAGCCCTGGGGTAGGTTGAGGTGGGATCGGGATTTGATCTAGGGTATTTTTAGGAATCTATACGAGTGGGTGGGATGATGTTTGGGTAAATGAGGATTTTATTAAAAATACTTTTGTGGTACAAATATTAAATGGGGAACTATACTTAACTAGATGGTTAAATATTCTTACAAAAAGGAAGGAATTAATAAGTAACTATATGGTTAAATATTATTATAAAGATGAAGGAATTAATTAGTAACTAGTTGGTTGATTATTCAGGAGTGATTATTTATGGGTAATCGTTTGGGATATCTTGGGTAATTATAGAGTAATTACCTATACATAGTATATGAGAATAAAATGTAAGTGGATGGTCCTATCGGTTTGGGTTACGCTCGTTCGAGACCATAGCACATGTCGGCATAGGTGGGCTAGATGTTGTGTAGGTCGTTATTATAGGTACTACGTAACAGCGCCACTTACGAGAGGTAGGTGTAGATGCTAGGATACTTTATCACCGCTAGGTATGATCCATGAACTGGTGTATTGCGTAGGGAGTGCCCCACTTGTGTGTGTTTTATGATGTCTGATTGGATAAAGAATTCCTTAGGACTTACCGATAGACCACGAACGAGATAGTACTGGTAGATGTCTTAAGTGTCTCATATATAAAAGGACATATATATAATCATATAAATTAATGAGATTAATTCAATTGTCTAAGATTGTATTCAATAAATTACAGACCCTATACTATATAGTGTGCATAATAGATGTTTATGTCATTTTTATGAGTAATATGACTGGTATACTTTGGAAAATGGTAATACAAATGCATCTTATATTAAATTGGCATGATTATCATTTATCATCTCGGGACTTGTTCAGTTATACATGAAATATCCCACTTAGATGAGGGGTGAGATGCCTGACATATGTGAATGACGATGGGGGATACTTACTTTGAATTAACTATATTTTTTTACTTTAAATTCGGCAAGTTAATTGTTGCACACTCTAGGGCGCTGATCCAAATTATAAATATCCCCCCCCCCCCCCCCCAAAGTTTTCTTAGATAGGGATAGTGGGACCAAAGGAATATTAGACTTGATGCCATGTGTTGCTTCTCAAAGATCAATTTATTGATTCAATATTAGGTTGTTACTTCTTCTTGTCTTTACTTATTTTGGATTGTTGTAAGGGCATAAACCTGGAGTCATTTAATTTATTAGTCGAGATAGTTTTGTTCATGTTGGGTCTTTATTTTGTTCAACGTGGATGTTGGTTTCATTATCACTTTCAGTTATTTAGTTTAACCCAGTATTAACTCAGATATGGTTTATTATATTAATTTTTTTTACGGTCGATGCTAAGGATGATATAGATTGTATGGAAAGCCCCATCTTCAGCATACTGTGTCTGACCAACCTTTACTTGAGAAAATGGGGTTTGTTAAATTTGTCTAGTTAAATGTTTGGCACCCATTAATAAAGGATAAATTGGTTATTTATAAAATACATAAATGGTAAAAAAGTTGATTGCATGGAATGTGTCATATAAAAATTCTCAACTATCAAACTGTAAATTAGACAAATTTGTGGGGGATAAAGGACAAATAACCCTAAAATAAAATAAGTTTAGTAGATTTCAAATTAATTTATTAGATTGAATTGAGATGATTGCTTAAATTCCAATAATAGTGGTGGTTTTGACTAGAAATCAAGGGATCGTTTGGAAAAGATGAAAAGACTTAGAGATCCACTTCAAGATTGAAATCAATCCAAATTAAGATGGAATAATAAAGGAAAGAGAATAAAACTCTTTCAAATCCGAAAATTTAGCCAAACCCTTGGGTTCATATCACACTCTAATGCAAATGGATATACATAGAGTTATTTGAAGAGAGTATCACCCGTTCATACTCAACATCCAAAAAAGAAAGATTTTATTACTTCTATGAAATTATTATTTTTAAGGTGGAAAAGTTTTGGAAGACATTTGTGCATATGATATATTCTAATGGTGTTGAACTCAGTCATAAAACTTAAGTAGCTTTGCTCGCTACTAAAATTTGTCATATGTTTCAAACCTGCACAGTTAAACATGCCTTCAAATGCAAACATAATATAGCAATATAAATTTGTATAATAATAAACTACCCCATATCTAACGAACCCACCTAGGTAAGATGTCCCCCCCAAGATAAAGATATCCTCCTCACACCAAAGTGAAAGATATCATTTCTTCCCCTTTTTGTTCAGGAATTGACAAACAAAGAATATATTATAAACCACTTAACCCTCATAAACTATTTTCCCCCAAAAAGTGAGAACATGTGATACCAATTGAAAATATAGAGGAAAGAATAATATCATGCAATGTTTTAAAGTGAAACAAACACAACATGGGAACACAAGCACAAATAATCCAAACAATAATCAATTAATACTAATATTGTTGCAATAAATTATACCATCCTGAATTTAAAATCAAGTATGAGATACCAATATGAGATACCAATGTAAACAAGCAACAAGAGATAACAATATGATCATATAGCATGCCGATTTGATTCAAAGATAAAGTACATGGCAAAAAGGGATTAAATGCAAATGTAAAGACTCAACACAAATGATACCATAAATATAAAAATGTAAATGATAGGATAAAAACGCCCTGATACCACTCGTAAAGGGGTGATGGCCCCCAAATATTCAAATTTTAAATTCTAAATAGATTTTTAATTTCTTTCAAAATTAAAGTGAAATTAAATTAAAATATACTAATAATTAAATTTCCACTTAAACACAAATTTAATCCAATTCAAGTTCTAAATTTTTCCAAACAAACTAAAGCATGCATTTTGCCAAATTTAAATATTACAACTTAAATTAAATATAATTAAAACTACCCAAACTTAATTTAGCACCAAAATTACACCTATGTTGTGATTTGACAAATTTTTATCTTTTTAATCCTACATATGCATCCAAGTGATTTTGCAAGATAAAAAGAAATCATAACACACAACGCCGCGATGTACGTGGAAAACTCACAATGGGAAAAACCTCGAACGGTCCATCCACATATCCACTAGTTATGGTTTTATAAAAGACAATATAAAAGAATTATTTCCTCAAATCGACTCCTTCTTAAGCCTTTACGCTTCTTCTTTCTTCTACCTCTGCCTAGTTGATAACTCCGAAATTTATCATAGTCTCGGAATCCACCGATGAGGCTCAGCTACTGTCAAACACAAAAAGGCCTCTCCTTCATATGCACACCACAAAAATCTCAACAAATACGGACTCCTTCGTAAGAAACCTTCTCTTTTGGGATGAGAATAAAGCCCGTTGCCAAGTTTATGATCCCAAAACAATAATATAATAAGATACTTGGATCATACAAAACTATGGGTGTAAACTTTGTGTTTTGGTAGAAATTAAACCATGAAAATACCAAAAAAAAAAATGGGACTTCGGGATGGAAAGTTTTTATCTCAAAGTGGCATATATGTTCTCAAAAGTCTTGTGAAATTTTTTTTCCCGAACATATTCGAGCTGGTAAGAAGTTAGTGAAGAAAATGGCGGTTAAAAAAGAAAACTAGCGAAATTGTGCAAAACTGCACAAGTCATTCGAACGACTTGGTTCGAATGCGGTACTAACGAAAAAATTAAGATAAATGTCCAAATATCGTTAGATATCTCGTTTGAACGAGTCGTTCGAACGACTTTGTTCGAACGACAGTTATAACAAAAAATTAGAAGAAAAAAGAAAGGCAAAAGTTCGTTAGAAGATCGTTTGATATCTCGTTCGAACGAACTCGTTTGAACGGAAAAAATTGTCGTTCTAACGACATTTCAAAAAATCCAAAATTCTTTTTAAGCCCAAGAACTTTTATGCAAAGATTTAAAATAATTTTCTGTGAAAAATAAAAAGTCGTTATGACAAAAGATTTATAAATAGACACCCATAAAAAATTAACCAAGTCTCGCTATTTATTAAATGCATTCATACCTTTAGAGACCTTGGAATCCAAATGTTGATGATGTAAAAGCTTGGCACATTAATCGATAATGATCTAACCTTCAAACTCTTGGCCGCTACGCTTCAACTCGAACGTCATAGACTTGAAACGATATGACAAAGTACTATCCTATGACTCAATTAGTTTTGTCCGAAAATCTTTACAAATACCCCCTTGTCTATTCCGATACAAAACACAAAATAAAAAATCCTATGGGCCTCCAAGCTCTTCTAAAAGAACACAACCCTCCCAAAATAAAAAATATAGACGCTTGACTAGACACATGGGATACAATGCTTTGCCACTTTAAAATGTTGCCACTAAAGATGAAAACCTCCACACTTAAACAGACCATTAAACGCATAGGGAATATAATAAGGTAAATGACATAATTAAATACTCCCCATTTATCGAACATGATCTACTTAATAAAATCCGCCCATTTCCTCCTAAGATAGATATCCCAAATTAAAATTTTTAGATATCATTTCTCCCCCTTTTTGTTTAGGAATACACAATGATTAAAATGCATTAAATAACCTATTTCTCCCCAATTAGATCATATACTCCCCCTGAAAGAAAAATGGAAAAACATGTATATTATGCAATGGTGAATAAAGTAACAAGAATAATATAGCACGTGGCATGAGAAGCAACTAATCCAACAAAACGATTAATAAATATCAACTATGATCAGATAGAAAAACAATACCAAAAAGAATAAACTAACATGATCAAGAGATATCAATCGCAACAAGAAGAATATCTATTTCAACATGAATCATTCATGGACTAGATAGCAAGGCAAAGACTTAGAAACAAAAGGAATACCACACACACACAAAAAAAAAAAAAAAAAAAAAGATACCAATTATAGTACCCCGTAATTTTAAATGCCATTTAAAATGGGTTATATTTTAAATTAATGGATTAATTATATTTTATTATTAATTAATTCATTCGGGTTTTATCCGGACGATGGATATTAAAATGGATGATTCTGAATATTACTTAAAGGTATTTAGGTAATATATGAATGTGATGTCATTGATATGACTGTATGATATAAATTCGATAATTTATATTTTTAGTCAGACGCGGTATGGGACGTATCGGGACTAGTTTATTAAATTAAAAAGGAAATTTATTTTCTATCGATCTAATAGTCATTTCGACTGCGTCGTTGCGTCCGGAAGGTTCGAAATAGTCAGAAAAGTCTATTTGGATGTTAATTTTGAGTCTCAGATCATTTGGAAATGAATAGACAACCTGAAAGGGCATTTTGGTCATTATTCTAGGGGGGATGAATAGTGATTTCGGATTTTGTACTATTATAAGTCTTGGTAGATTAAGTGTATGGGGGTTATTCATCTCCTCTACACAAAATAGAGAAGTCATCTTCCTAGAGAGAGTGAAAGAGTGCTTGGGAAGGGAAAAGCCTACTTGGAAAGGAGAAGAACAAGAACCAAGGTTCACCACCACCGGAGTTTGATCGGAGAAGGGACAACCAACTGAGATATACTACACCAAAGGATCATACCTTCAGTAAAGGCAAGTGTTTGATAATTGCAATTTAAGTTCGTATACTGTCCATGTTAGAAAATTATGAAAAGAGATGGTTTTTCTTGTTTGGAAGACATAATGGAGTTGTTATATGGATTTATAGAAACTGAAATGATATAGGAATTTAACTCATGTTGTAGGATGAAAATAATCACGAAATAATCATGAATATGTTGAAGAAAAATCTGAAAAACCATTGAAGTGTTCTTGAAGTTAATATGTTGATGATTTTCTGGAAATAAGGAGAGAAACATGCTTTTAATCCAATCCCTTGATGATTCTAGGATGTTTAGAGTATGAGAAATCGTTCATATATGTTGATATATCATGTAGAAATAATTATAACTCATTTTGGAGGTAAATATGAAGGTTTGAATGAGTAAAAATGGTGAAATCTGTAGTTGGAGAAAATGCAGAAAACCAGGCTGTGACCTGAGGGATCGATCGATCGACCCCTGCCTTCGATCGATCGACCTCCTCAGAATATGTAAAGTTGTTTCTTTTTAAATGTTGATTCTTATCCCAAACCTTTTGTGTATCTTTGGTGATTATTATTTGGATATTATGGGACTTAGAAAATATCAGTAAACCCTTGATAAGATTTGAATTAATTTGATTTGGATTCAAGTGATTAAAATGATGAAAATTATATTGAATGGAATTTCGGTTGCTAGATTCATTTGTTAAATTTACAAATGGGGATGTATGAGGATTTAAGATAGGACCAGTAGGGGTGATTGAATATGACACCTGGGTATCCTTAAGTTTATAAGAGGGTTTAATCCTAAGTGAAAGAATATGTGTTTATAAGAGATTTGAAACTATCGGTATTAACCTTAATTAAAAAGGAGAACTAAACTCGTAGTAATTCGGGAGAAATGATGTTATGGACCAGTAGGATATTAGTGACTTCTTACTGAATATATGTTGAGGAAAAACCTATTTGAATCATGTGTATTGAGTGAGGGTAGCCTTAGGATTTCAATATGAACATCAAGGACTGAGTTTAAGCTCATTATTGATTGTGCAAGGACTAAGTGTAATACGAGCGCTTAGCAGTATGACTCTTGGATAGAGATGGGAGTTTAGAACACATTTGGTTGAAAGAAGGTATGAGGTTATCCCGATCGCATAGTTGAAGTTGTCGGACCTCCTCGATCGACAAAGTTAAGTAGTAGTGTATTGGAGGGGTTCCTTGTTTGGATTTCGCTTTGAGAGACGCTCCGCGCACGAACCTTAACGACGTCGGTAGTGGAGAGATGTTATAGGATGCGAGGATAATTAAATTATGAAGTAAAGATATGGTATTTTAATGCTACGTATGGGAAATATCTTAGGGTAGTGATAATTACCTTATTGATATTATATTATAGGTATGATAATACCTATTTGATTGATTGATGATTTATGTGTATGACATACCTAGCTTACTTGCTATCGGTGGGAGGTTTACGCGTGAGGGCAGTCATATCCTGATGAATCCATGGGATCTTTGATTTATCGCTCGAGAACATAGGTTTATGAAAGACTTATCGGGGAGTTGATAAGTCCACTGACTGTGGGTACGTAGGTATGTGCGTGACCCATGGATACGAGAACTATGTTCGCCTCCAATTTGTTTGTTGTTGTTTGTGGTTCGTGAAATCTTACCGAACTTGTAGTCCCCTATTCGGCGACCTGCGATGATGGGACATGATAGCAGAGTAATGCATTGCACCGCAGCTGTGACTCGGGGTACTGTATTATATATGAATATATATATAATGGATTAAATGGTTACATGGAAATATTGTGGTTAAATCTATCTACGGTGATAATTGTAGATAACGGTGAATAGAGAAAGATAATGGAATTAAGTTAATGAATGTTTATGCTTATAGAATTGAAAAGCTTAACTCATGTTAATGAGAAACGATTCATATTAATGAGTAATGATTCATGTTAATGAGAAACTAATCATATAAAGGAGAAATGTAAATGAATAATAATGTGATGTATGGTATGGGACATACGGGGATTATGATATGGGAATAGAATTATAATATGAAGACTAGAAAAGAGGAACCATTAACTAGGAGGTTAATATGAAACGTTAAGTGTGCACTCTAGTTGAGAGGTGAGAATAGCAAGTGAGAGTTTGATCTAACATGTACATAATAAATGCTTTATTGCACTTGTTAAATACTTGTTTTTAAAATAATCTACACATTCGGGCTCTGACCCGTTTCCTTGCATATTTTCTCTTCTATTGTATCTCTATATCAGGTGTCCAGCAACAGGGACGCCAACCATAGTTGATTGTGACGAGCTATGGAGAGATGGAAGTTTTGCTTAGACGCTTGTTATCTTTTTTATTCATAGTATTCTTAGTTAGGGCACGTCGCCCAAAGGATTCAGTTATCTTTTCTATCGAGGTCAAATTCTATTGTATTCGGGACTTTTTAATACATTTATCATTGTTGGAATTATTTTAAAGGATTTATATTATTTGGGAATGTTTATTCCAGTTGCATTTAAATTCTTTTGAGTTATTTATTGTGTTATCTGTGTTGTAGAATAAAAGGTGTTGTGTTATTCTTAAACTGGAAATGGTTTTGTTGAAATTTAAATTTGGAAAGTTTTTAACACCAGCTTAATTGAGTATTGGGTGAGTTGTAAATATTTTCGACAGTGATGCTAAGAATGAGCCAACTGTATATTCTGTTTTAATTTGGTATGGGACTGGCCACCCGGTATTTAATTAGGCGGGGTATTACACCAATAATGCACACGCACATATACATACGTATAAACACCACACACGACAGAAAATACATTAATCTTTACACAATCATATGGCAAAAAATGTGTCTAAATAACATGTGGTAAACGGTAGTGAAGGGGTGTGAACTAGTAACAAAAGAATTAAGACTCAATCACTTAAACATGTTCACGGAGTTCTTATTTGAATGCAAAACTTTATCAAACTTAAATATTTCCTTATGTGACAAAATAAAGTGAACTCACGGAACAAACATACACATTGCACACAACCGAGCGTTTTGATGATTCTAAAAACTAATAGAGTCATGACAAAAATAGCATAACTAGAATACATTGTCATTGTGCAAACCCGTTGATAAATCCATCAAAACTTACTCATACATACTATCCTTTTATTTTGTTTTGAATGATCATATCAAACTCAACTACTTAGGCATTGGATAATTTTAACAATACCACATTTTTACGCCAAATTTCAATGGTGGCTTTTCACGCAAAGTAAATTTGACTTTTGCAGCCCGATTCCATTGATAAACAACTGCACCGAAAAAATATTTTAATATTATTATTATTTTATTAAATCCGGAAAATAGTTCTTACATGCATAAATCTTTCATAGTCAAAGCAACATGTAGATGAGTAAATTGATAGGAGAATATCTCACTTAGCTCAAATATACATGTGAAGTTAAAGATCAAATGAGTTTGTGCATGTGTGAATCGAGGCATATAAAATGAGAATCCAGTAAGAAAGTCAAAGTCAAACTACTCCATGTAAGCATGATAAAGAACATTTTAAGGATTAAAAATCTTAAACAAAAGTTCTAGCCACATAGAAGCGAGGATGATATTAGATTCAACACAAGTATATGCTACATAAAATGTGTGAAACTAAAATATACAAAAATAGAAAATCTTTTTGAGTTTTTCAAATTTTTTATACAAACACAAAGATAACTCAAAAGACAAACAAAAATCATTTTGTATTTTTCAATAAAAAAATGAAAAAGATAAACTACAAAAGATACACATGTCATAATTCTAGCAACACATATATGATGAAGCAAACACTAAAAAATAACAACCAAACATACAACTAGCAAGAATATATCATGATGTACAAAAGCTAGTGTATGCAAACAAAACTAACAAAATCAACCTTTAGATTTTTCAAGTGATGAATCATGTGAAAGTAAATGAGAATCATAAATTCTATCATGTAAAGACTCCAAATCGGATCGCCTAACCCACATAAGTGAAACACGATGCTCTCGGGATTTGGTGACCTTGGTGGATCTACACCTTGACTTTCTAGGACCATTTCTAAGATCAAAGAAAAACTTCCTCAGGTTACCCTTCCGACCAAAATGTGTGCAAATGAAAACACGGCATGATGTGTGACCTAATGATTGACCTTTTATAATGTTCCTAGAAGATTCTCTCAAAACTATGGTTTCGGCTTTATTAGCAGAAGATTCTTGAGTATTGAAGCCAATACCACACTTGTCGTCTTTGATTTGGACAATCCCTAAGATATTATCGAATTTCTCCGACCTACACTCCAAATCAAATTTGACCCGACTTGAGTCTTTTAATTTTTCTTCAAGTTCCACTATTCGAGACTCAATTAAACACCTACTCTCTTCAAACTCGAGAAGCTCTTTCTTCATAACCTCCATTAAACATCTAAGGCTATATCTTTCACCTTTTACGTACTTTAGCTTCTCAGGAAGAATTCTCTCACGTTCCTTAAGGTCTTCAAATAAAATGTTCTCATCATTAGCCACAACACGTTTTCTTAATTTATCTTCTAACTTCAAGTTTACCCTCTTTAATTTCAACGACTCCGCATACAACTCGTGGAAAGCCACTTAAAGCTCACTCTACTCTTTCTCCTTTTCATTCTCACTCTCCCCTCCACTCTTACCATCAACCTATTGGGATTCATAAATAATGGCTTCGAAAGTGTCATGTAAAGGAATATCATCATGGGAAGATTCATTGTCAATGCTCACATGACTTGACAATAACGCGATGAAGTTGCGCTCAATGGGGGAATCGAGTCCCTCTTTCGATTCACTATTATTGAGGGTGGCATTATATGAGATCCATTACTTTCCCTCCTTCCTTAGTTTTGTAGGACACTCGAATGCCCTATGGCCATAACCCTCACAAACATAACCTATTTGACTCATCCCTATTAAGATCCTTATTATGATTTTTAGGGAATCTCTCGGCTTTATGACCAAGCATAAATTCTTTGGAATTTAGCCCCTTAAGTTCGCGATTTTGATATCTCGAACAAGGTAATTGAATCATTTTTATTCCATATCATTGCCATTGATTGTTTCTAACAATTTCCCTGAGTTTCGTGTATTTCTGATGGATTTTACAGGAATTTAGTGCAAGAAAAGAGAAAAAGAAACCGGAAGAAAGGAAATGATGAAAGGAAGAAAGGTCAAAGGGCAAAAGTGCAAATGTCTATTTAGAATTCGAATTCGACACTTAAAGGGAAGTTGAAGTGCTTGATTTCACAAGAATATCGGAAGAAACGACACTCAAATCGGATCTCGAGATCAAAAGTTATGGCCAGTCAAAGATGAAAGAGAAAAGTCAACATGGAAGAAAATCGGACCGATCCGGTGTACATCCGGACCGATCCGAAATGATCCAAGTCCAGTAGACCCCGGATAGATGACAAACCGATGATAGCAGAACCGATCCGGTGGATACCGGACCGATTCGGTAGAATAAAAAAAGAACCGATCCGGTGGTTGAAAAATGGACCGATCCGAGGGCTATCCGGACCGGTCCGGTCATGCGAAATCCTGGAATTTATTGTGAAGATTTTGATGTGCGTAGCTGGTGAAATCTAGCGCCACAAGCAACTCTGGCTGTCAAATTCACAGAACTTGGAGCTATAAAAGCCCATACCCTACCTCATTCTGGAGGAGATTTTTTAAAGAGGATTTTAGGTCAATTTTAGGGAGAGAAATTCAGAAGATAGGAAATTTTCATAGGATTTTTCATAAACCCTAGTTTGTAAGAGTGATAACAATTTCTGGATTCAAGTCTTTTCCTGTTGCTGAAATCAAGTATAACAATTCCTTTCTCTTAGTTAGTATTTATGTTAGTTAAATTTCAATTGTTTTGCAAATTATTTTCAATAGTTGTTAGACCTCTAATTTTGGGTATGAAGTTGTTCTTTAAACAAATCATGTCTAGCTAAATTCTTATGGGCTGGGGTACATGAACTCACTCCGAGGAAAATTACTTATATAGAAAATAAAGGGTAAATTAAATTCTGAGCGAATTGTGAATGAAAATTATACAAACATAGTCAATCTTTTAATCTCTCTTGCCCTAGGTACTTGAGATGTTTAAGAACGCTTTGCGAGTGTAATTTTCCATTCACCGCTTTATATTTACCTTTGATTTCATATGATGAGGGCTAGATCCTTCATATATGTAATGCTTAGGATTTATAAAGGCTGGATTTAGTCAAGAATTTTAATTTTCAATTCTAGTATTCTACACGGTAATTCGTTAAGGTTTGAGGGATTGTACCCTACCCTATTTTCTCTCATTGGTCAATATAATTTCTTCACAAATTTTAGTTTATTTTTCACTAGAAATTTCCCAATCCTTAATCATCTTTTCATATTTCTTTTGAGGAATCATTTCAAGATTTAATAACTTCTCCTATACAAGTACCAATTATTGGTCCCTGTGGATACGATCCCGACTTATCGAATTATTACTAACGCGACAGGCTTGCACTTGAGCCTAGAGAAAATGCACTTTTGAGACAAATTCTTAGTCGCGTCAAGTTTTTGGCGCGGTTGCCGGGGATCATCAATTGGTATAATTTAGGAAAGTGATTTTTATCTACAAGTGATTTCAAACAAAAAAAAAATTATTCTTTTTACATCTCTTTTCTTATGCGCTTATATGCAGAATTCATCTTCTACCCAAGTTCACGAAAATCCTATTGCCGAAGCCAATTCGGAAAATTCTCATACCACTGAGTCTCCTCATTTTTGGGTTCCACCTCCTTCACCTAAAAATTCAATCACAAGTCGTTCATCGAGTCAAACATTGAGTGAGAATTCTGAATCTTTCGGTAGCAATATGTCTGTGCAAGGTAGTGTTGGTGTTGGTGTTGGAGAGGATGAGATACCATACCTTCCCATGAAAGATTTGTTATTTCCTGAGAGAACTGTTACCCCTGGTTGCATTTTACTCCCGTATAATGCCGGTCAGTTCCACTTTCGAAATGGCGTGATTCAAATTCTTCCCACATTTCACGGGATGGATTTGGAAAAACCATATCTCCATATTAGAGAGTTCGAGGAAGAATGTGAGACGTTTGGTGACCAAGATTGCCCACAAGATGTTATCCGGTTAAAGCTTTTCCCTTTTTCCTTAAAGGATAAAGCTAAGACCTGGCTATGGTCGCTACCCTCGAATTCCTTATTATCCTGGAGAGATATGCAAACCAAGTTTCTCTCAAAAAAATTTCCTCAACACAAAACCAATTCTATTAAAGCCCAAATCCAATCTTTTCGACAAAATGAGAATGAGGCCTTCGACAAGTGTTGGGAGAGATTTCGGGAGTTAGTTAATGCTTGCCCACATCATGGATTTGAAAAATATCATTTGATTTCATTTTCCCATCAAGGCCTTACATTAGCATCTAAACAACTTGTTCAAACCATGTGCGAAAGACCTTTTTGGGAGTTAGACTCGAGCGATGCTGAGGCTCATCTGAAATATGTAGCAGAGACTACCCAAGCATGGGATATTTCTGATCCCAATAGTCAAAATAGAAATCGACAAGTGTCCAATGTGCCTGCTGCGTCCGGTATCTATCACTTGGACAATGACACGTTATTAGATCAAAAATTTGACCAATTGGAAAATAATTTCAGAGATATGCTTGAAGTGAGATTGAGAGAAGTAGCTGGACCCGTGCAAGCCGGGAAGGAGAAAATGTGTGCCATTTGTGCTGCAGGTCATTCTACCAAAGGATGTCCTACCATCCCTGCATACAAGGCAATGTACACTGAAAAAGTTGAGGCAATAGGGAGGTTTCGCGGAAATTATAACGCACAGCAAGGGAATTCATACAATCAATCATGGAGGAATCACCCTGGTTTCAATTATGGACAACCCCAAGGGGGGATGGCTCCTAACCCACATATGACTCTACCACCACCTCCTCAATTTCAGCAAGTGGCTCCTCCGATGCTAAATCCTATGCAGGTACCACCTCATGGTCCGTATGTCGCTCCACCTAGTCGATCTCTTGAAGATAACCTGAATCAATTCATCCAATCTCAAAAAGCGAGCAATGCTAAATATGATCGAATGTTCACTGAAATTCATACTAGCATCTCTAGGTTGCAATCTGCAGTGAATACTCAGGAAAAGGGTAAATTCCCAGCCCAGGGCCAAATACCTCCTCTTGAAGGACAACCCACGGTTAGCTCCACATCATCGGATTTGCCAGAATAATGTCAAGCTGTTACTACTCTTCGTAGTGGTCGCATAATTGATCTAGCACCAAAACTTCCAAAGGAGAAAGATGAGGGAGTTGAACCTGGAATTCCCAAGGAATCTTAAACTTCCGAGTCTGCTGAGATTCCATCGGATACGGAACACAAGAATGAGGGAGTTGAATCTGAAATTGAAGTCAAACCACCAACTGATGCTCCATTTCCTCAACGCTTAGCTCCACCCAAAAAAGGGGCGTCGCGTACAGAAGTGTTGGATGTCTTAAAGCAAGTAAAATTGAACTTGCCGTTTCTTGATGCTATTCAATAATTTCCAGCATATGCTAAGGTCATCAAAGATCTTTTGACTGTAAAACAACGGCTCAAGGTGAAGAGGAATGTTTTCTTGGCACAAAATGTGAGCTCGGTCCTTCTCAATGATCTACCACCAAAATTCAAGGATCCTGGTGCACCCACAATTTCATGTGTCATAGGAGAAAAAAGAGTGGAAAAAGCATTGCTTGACTTAGGTGCGAGTGTGAACATCCTTCCATACTCCATCTATAAGCAGCCTGATTTAGGTGATTTAAAACCTACCCGAATCACTCTACAGTTAGCTGATCGAACAGTGAAAGTGCCTCATGGGGTTGTAGAGGATGTGATAGTTCAAGTGGATACGTTCTACTTCCCTGTTGATTTCGTCATTTGGGACACTGAGCCTGCTCCCCATGCGAGAAATCATGTTCCAATAATATTAGGCTGTTCATTTTTAGCTACAGCTAATGCTTTGATCAATACACGGAATGGCCAAATGCAACTCATTTTTGGAAACATGACTCTCGAGACCAATATTTTCAATGTCGCTAACTAAATGGGTGATGAGGATGAAATTCTTGGGGTTGATCTTATTGAAGAAGTGGTGGATGAACACATCAAAAAAATCATAGGAGGAGATGCATTGGAGGTGTATTTAGTGCAAAGTGGTGAGAAAAAGAGTCGTTACACTGCGTTTGAGCGTGAGGTGGAAGAGTTGGAAACTTGGTTACAAGAAGATGTGAGATGTGAGGAATTAAGAGATGTTGACTGGATTTCTAGGTTTAAAGAATTACCTACAACCATGATTCCCTCTAAAAATAGATTTCCTAGTCTTGAGTTGAAGAAACTACCCTCGCATGTCAAATATGCTTTTCTGGGAGATAATGATGCATTTCCTATTGTTGTTTCTTCCAGTTTAGAAAAAGAGCAAGAGGGTATGTTGTTGGATGTGTTACGGAAGAATATAAATGCTTTTGGTTGGACTATAGAAGATTTGAAAGGTATAAGTCCATTGATTTGTACCCATAAAATTCATCTTGAGGAAGAGGTGAAGCCATTGCGTGAGATGCAAAGGAGATTAAACCCAACTATGAAAGATGTTGTAAGAGCGGAAATCATAAAATTTCTAGATGCTGGGATTATCTATCCCATTTCTGATAGTAAATGGGTGAGCCCAATTCAGGTCGTTCGAAAAAGATCGGGTATGACCGTGGTTGAAAATGCTAAGGGAGAATTAATACCTCAACGCACCACCACCGGGTGGCGTGTATGCATTGACTACCGAAAGCTCAATGCCAGATGCAGAAAAGACCATTTTCCCTTACTGTTCATTGATCAAGTGATTGAATGAGTGTCGGGCCATCCTTACTACTGTTTCCTAGATGGGTATTCTGGTTATAACTAGATTGAAGTGGATGTAATTGATCAAGAAAAGACGACTTTTACATGTCCGTTTGGTACGTTTGCCTATAAACATATGCCATTTGGGTTATGTAATGCTCCAGCAACTTTTCAAAGGTGCATGCTAAGTCTCTTTAGAGACATGATTGAAAAAGGTCTTGAGGTGTTCATGGACGATTTCAGCGTTTTCGGTCCATCTTTCGACCAATGTTTAGCTAATCTTGAAAAAGTTATATTCCGGTGTGTGGAAAAAGCCTTAGTCCTCAATTGGGAAAAATGCCATTTTATGGTTACCGAGGGCATAGTTTTAGGCCACATAATCTCATCTAGGGGGATTGAAGTTGATCGAGCAAAAATTGAAGTAATAGCTGAGTTACCCCCGCCAAAATCACTTAAAGATGTGAGGTCCTTTCTAGGCCATGCTGGATTTTATAGAAGATTTATCAAAGACTTTAGCATCATCGCTAGACCTTTGAGTAATCTTCTTATGAAGGACACTCCATTTTAATGGAATAAAGCATGTCAAGAAGCTTTTGATAAACTTCAAAGCATGCTAATTTCCGCTCCTATCATGCAAGCTCCTGACTGGTCACTCCCCTTTGAGCTTATGTGTGATGCAAGTGATTACGCGATTGGGGTTGTTCTTGGACAAAGAAAAGACAAGAAAGCTCATGTTATTTACTATGCTAGCAGAACATTATCTGGCCCTCAGCTTAATTACTCTACTACAGAGAAAGAGTTGCTAGCAGCCATTTTTGCCCTCGAAAAATTCCGCTCTTACATTGTTGGGTCGCCCATCATTTGTTCCACTGATCACTCGGCCCTCAAATATCTATTGAGTAAGAAAGATTCCAAACCCCGTCTAATCAGGTGGATCCTACTCTTATAAGAGTTTAATCTCTCAATTCAAGACAAAAAAGGAGTAGAAAACGTCGTGGCTGACCATTTGTCATGCCTATCGTCCGACGTACCTATTGACCCCATTCCCATAGACGAGTATTTTCGGATGAAAATCTATTTGCTACTTCTTCTCTCCCCTGGTTTGCGGATATAGTGAATTACATTGTCACGGGAATTGTTCCCTCTAATTGGACTCCGCAAGAGAGAAGGAAGTTCATTACATGGTCACGCATGTTCTTTTATGATGATCCATATTTGTTTAAGTATTGTACTGATCAAATCATCCGGAGATGCGTACTTGATGAAGAAATCCAAGGAGTAATTCGATTATGTCATACGGAAGCATGTGGAGGTCATTTTTCCAAAAATAAAATTGCTGTGAAAATCCTTTAAAGCGGTCTCTACTAGCCCACAATCTTCCGGGATGTGAATACTTTTTGCAAATCATGCGATAGATGCCAAAGAATGGGAGCTATTACTCGCCGCGACATGATTCCATTAACCCCAACTCTAGTCTTGGAATTATTTGATTATTGGGGTATTGAATTCATGGGACCCTTTCCACCTTCTTTTGGTTTTCTATACATCCTCGTCGCTGTAGACTACGTCTCAAAATGGGTAGAGGCCATAGCTACAAGGACGAATGACAATAAGGTGGTGATAAAATTCATTCAAGAAAACATACTTTCTCGTTTTGGAATGCCTAAGGCTATAATCAGTGATAAAGGTACCCATTTTTGCAATAGGCCTATGGAGAAGCTAATGCAAAAGTATGGAGTTGTCCATAAAGTTGGAACAACTTATCACCCTCAATCGAATGGCCAAGCCGAGCTCGCCAATCGGGAAATCAAAAATATCTTGGAAAAGATAGTCGAACCTAATAGGAAAGACTGGTCTCTCTGATTGAGTGATGCGCTCTGGGCATATAGAACTGCATACAAGAATCCCCTTGGGATGTCCCCATTTCGATTTGTGTATGGCAAGCCTTTTCATCTTCCGGTTGAGATCGAACACAAAGCATATTGGGCTATTAAAAGGGTGAACTTCAACATGGATAAAGCCGGTGAAACATGTAAACTTCAGTTGAACGAGTTGGAAGAAATACGCAATGATGCGTATGAAAGTGCTAAAATATCCAAGGAATGAATGAAACGAGCTCACGACAGAATCATTCGTAGGAAAGAGTTTCATTCGGGACAAAAAGTCCTTCTTTACAACTCGAGGTTGCACTTGTTTCCTGGAAAATTGTGGTCAAGATGGTCGGGTCCATTTATTGTGAAAGAGGTATTTCCCCATGGAGCTGTTGAACTCAAAGATGAAAAAGGGGGAAACACATTTAAGGTTAACGGGCATCGTATCAAGCCGTATGTGGAAGAAATAGTCAAGGAAGCCGACACAATCTGGTTGTCGGACCCCATTTATGGGGATTGACTGAAAAAGAGAGGTGAGGTCGTCGCACCCCCGACATGTATAGGGTGATTGTTGTACATAAGAGTCTTAGGAGTTAGGAATCGTAAGTATGTGTTAGGCTAGGGTAGGGAATCCAATGATTTTAGGGGTGTTAAGGTTTTGATGAGCATTGCAGGAATTTTGAAGTGAGAGAAGTTGTAAAGGAAGCATTGGAATGGAGAAAAGGAATATAAACAGTGAGAAGAATAGAGGAAAGGAAATTCTGAGAATTCAGCAGACCGGAACGGTCCGGTCCTGAATTAAAAGAACCGATCTGGTTAAGTCGGATCGGTCCGGTCCTACAACCAGATCGGTCCGGTGATCTGCAGAATGCTACTTCCCGAGGTTCACACCTCTTCAATCCAAACCAAATTCATCCCCCCAATCCCTTCTTTTCCCCCAAAAAATTTATCCCCCTATTTCCCCCCATCCATTCCCTCCTATTTCATTCTCCATCCTATAAATACATCCATCCCACACCCCATTTTCCTTCACACCTACATATCCTCTCTTCTCTCTCACTTTCTGTATACTCCTTCCATACCCATGGCTGATCCCCAGAAATATACCTCCATTGAAGTCTTGCCCGACGGCAATGGAGAATACCATTCTCGCCGTGAAGAATATTGGTGCCGGCGGTTTTTCAGTCCCACCCGAAAAATCCACATTGAGCGACAAATCCTTTGGGATCAACTGCCTAATTCTGTCACAGCCATGTTCATGACAAGAGGCTGGTGCAGATTTTTCAATGAACCATATGAGGCAGTTTGGGAAAATGAAGTGCGTCAATTCTACGGTTCGCTAGTCCGTACCGCTGAATTCGAATCCCAAGCGTTTGTGGATTCCACACCAATACCGTTCTCACTTGAGATTCTGGCCCAGAAACTTGAGTCGTATGGTGTGGTTACTCCCGCTGAACTTGCTTATCCCAGTCCGGACCCTGTTCTGTCCAAAGCAATTTTCATCTCAAGAATCGAGCCCGACGCGGTTTGGAATACCGAGACCTTTCTCGTTGGTCGGTTATCCGACAAGGCACGGTTCACTTTTCACATTGTTTGTTCCAATATTTTGCAAACCTCTAATGATTCATCAATGCGCCCGTGTCAAGCAACCATGATGTATCACTTGTTTGACCATGCAATAATTATCAATTTGGCCCGCACATTTCACACTGATATTCTCTTTGTGGCATACGATAAAAAGGGCCAGGCCCCTCTTCCTTATGGTCGTCTCATTACATCCTTGCTTAAGGATGCCGGGATTGAAGCGCCACAAAACCTTATCAATTTGCCCAAGCCATTACGGCAAGAATCCCGCACTCGCAGTGAAAGGCAAATCCAGCTAATCCGTGCAAGGCGCGGCGATGATTCGAGTGATGAGGAGACCGATGAGGAAGAGAACGTTGCTGATGAGGATGTTGAGATGGAGGAAGGAGAGGAGGAAGAATATGATGAAATCGCTGATCCGGATTATGTTTCGGTTGGTACGGGATTGACTGAGCGCATCCTTTCTCTTGAAACGCGTTTCGACGGGTTCGTGACGTCTTACGAGAGAGACATGAGTTTGGTCCTGCGTATGCAGGCGGACTTGTACC
The DNA here is from genome assembly GCA_949130495.1 of Sambucus nigra. Classification (NCBI taxonomy): domain Eukaryota; kingdom Viridiplantae; phylum Streptophyta; class Magnoliopsida; order Dipsacales; family Adoxaceae; genus Sambucus; species Sambucus nigra. The sequence continues at coordinate 91,400,733 of OX422223.1, forward strand.
GTCTTCAGTTGGGTCCCGAGGCCCCCCTTCCTCCTTACTATTACAATTCGTATGATCCTGCTGCTCCCGGTTCTTCCCGTCCCCCACCCGCCCCTTAGGATGCCCCACTACACCTTTATGTTTTATTACTTATGTTTGTGATGTTTTGTTTACACAGTGTGTTGTACTATACAGTTTTACTATGATACTTGCTTGTTTTATTTATCGCACTCCTACTGTTGTCTTCTTTATCTCTCTCGTCCATTTGATTGAGTACAATACAAATCACTAAGTTAGGGGGGATGACAGGTGCGTATTCATAAAACTTCGCATATATGTATAAAAAAATAAAAAAAAAATTGAAAAAAAGCCAAAAATATTTTTCTTCAAAATAAATAAAAATTGGAATTTAAATTTTTCAAAAATATCACCTTTATTCTATTTAAAGTCTCAAATTATTAAATCTCAATTGCACTAAGCCAAAATTAACCGAAGATGGAAATTGAAAGAAAATTGACGACTTAACGAATAAGTGTGGAGATTGATCAAACCCGGTGAGATTTCGAGCCTTTCAATTTTTTTTTCAGTTTTTAAATCAATCCGAGTTTATGATTAACTCAAAGTTATTTTCAGTGTTTTAATAAGTCGTTGATGATCTCAATCCTTTGTTTTGATCGGTTATGGGAAATGTGTGAAATGTTATCTCGAAATTCGTGCTAAATATATCTCTAAACTTAATTAATCTCGAGATGCATATGGTAATGTGATTAGCAATTTGGACAATGAATTAGGCCCTCGTTTGTTACCCAAAATTATTAGCGATAAAAAGTTGTGAAAAACAAAATTATCCCTTTGCAACCCACTTTGAGCCTAATAAAATATTTCCCTTTCGTTTGATAACCCGAAAAACCCAAATAACTTGGAATTGCGAAAATGGAATATTCATTAAGTCCGAAAAGTGCAACAAAAAGGGGCAAGGAAAAAAAAATAAAAATGGAAAAAAAGAAAGAGAAAAATGAGCAAATGCCCGAAAAAGCACTAATGGACATCATAAGGACATTTTCCAATTCCAACATTCCCTACCATTTCCAAATTTTACCCTTTACACTTTTTAACCCGAAAAGTCCTAACTGAGTCCGAATGGCGAAATTAATTATCGCGTGGAGAGCCACGATACAAAAAGATAAAATGAGAGATTAAATGGTTTGAAATAGAGGTGATGTTCCCGTTTTCTAATAACTGTATTCCGATGATGAGATCTTTTCACCATATATTTCCTTCTTTTCAATTTTGTATGCATGAATTTGTGTCCATTATATTTACTCTTTATATCATGCATACCGAGAGAAAATAACCACAATCCGAGTGATTCGTTTGTGAGTGCATCCGTAAGAATTTGAATCAAAATGAATTTTTGAAAAGTAACGTAATGCTCAATCGGTGGAAATTTGAGGTTTAATTTTTGACTTTGCACACACACACTATGGTTTGAGACATTTGAATATGAATTTGTGGTGATTATTTTTTTCGAAAAGTTTAAATTGTACAATTTTTAAGTATTTTGATATTTATTTGAGTCAATAAAGAATTTTGTGGGTGTATTCACTCCAAACCCTCACGAGACAAAACTCGTCCTACTAGGGTAACCTAGGGGTTTAAAGGCTTGTTGCATACGCTAAATGCAATCGCTTGCCCGTGAAAAAGGTATTCAATCCCAATAAAAGAATTTTCAAGAATGGAGCATTAAACTAATTTCTTTTACATTGCCCAGGACGTGCAAAGTCCTAAGTTAGGGGGATTTGACCAAGCATAAATTCTTTGGAATTTAGCCCCTTAAGTTAGCGATTTTGATATCTCGAACAAGGTAATTGAATCATTTTTATTCCATATCATTGCCATTGATTGTTTCTAATAATTTCGCCGAGTTTCGTGTATTTCTGATGGATTTTATAGGAATTTAGTGCAAGAAAAGAGAGAAAGAAACCGGAAGAAAGGTCAAAGGGCAAAAGTGTAAACGTCTATCCAGAATTCGAATTCGACACCTAAATGGAAGTTGAAGTTCTTGATTTCACAAGAATATCAGAAGAAACGACACTCAAATCGGAGCTCGAGATCAAAAGTTATGGCCAGTCAAAGATAAAAGAGAAAAGTCAACATGGAAGAAAATCGGACCGATCCGGTGTACATCCGGACCGATCCGAAATGATCCAAGTCCAGTAGACCCCGGATGGATGACAAACCGATGATAGCAGAATCGATCCGGTGGATACCGGACCGATCCGGTCGAATAAAAAAAGAACCGATCCGGTGGTTGAAAAACGGACCGATCCGAGGGCTATCCGGACCGGTACGGTCATGCGTAATCCTGGAATTTATTGTGAAGATTTTGATGTGGGTAGCTGGTGAAATCTTGCACCACAAGCAACTCTGGCTGTCAAATTCGTAGAACTTGGAGCTATAAAAGCCCATGCCCTACCTCATTCTAGAGGAGATTTTTTAGAGAGGATTTTAGGTCAATTTTAGGGAGAGAAATTCAGAAGATAGGAAATTTTCATAGGAGTTTTCATAAACCCTAGTTTGTAAGAGTGATTACAATTTCTGGATTCAAGTCTTTTCCTGTTGCTGAAATCAAGTATAACAATTCCTTTCTCTTAGTTGGTATTTATGTTAGTTAAATTTCAATTGTTTTTGCAAATTAATTTCAATAGTTGTTAGACCTATAATTTTGGGTATGAAGTTGTTCTTTAATCAAGTCATGTCTAGCTAAATTCTTAAGGGCTGGGGTACATGAACTCACTCTGAGGCAAATTACTTATATAGAAATTAAAGGGTTAATTAAATTCTGAGCGAATTGTGAATGAAAATTATACAAACATAGTCAATCTTTTAATCTCTCTTGCCCTAGGTACTTGAGATGTTTAAGAACGCTTTGCGAGTGTAATTGTCCATTCACCGCTTTATATTTACCTTTGATTTCATATGATGAGGGCTAGATCCTTCATATATGTAATGCTTAGGATTTAAAAAGGCTGCATTTAGTCAAGAATTTTAATTTTCAATTCTAGTATTCTACACGGTAATTCGTTAAGGTTTGAGGGATTGTACCCTACCCTATTTTCTCTCATTGGTCAATCTAATTTCTTCACAAATTTTAGTTTATTTTTCACTAGAAATTTCCCAATCCTTAATCATCTTTTCATATTTCTTTTGAGGAATCATTTCAAGATTTAATAACTTCTCCTATACAAGTACCAATTATTGGTCCCTGTGGATACGATCCCGACTTATCGGATTATTACTAATGCGACAGGCTTGCACTTGAGCCTAGAGAAAACGCACTTTTGAGACAATTCTTAGTCACGTCACTTTACTATTCTTAGACTTCTCATACTTTTTAAAATCATTTTAAAGTTTCTCGTTATTAGTCTTGAGAAAATTTGTAAATTTCCTAGTAAATAAAGTCATATCTTCCGAGTCAATCCCAAACTCATCATTCGAAACTAGTGTCTCATCCTTTGGGGATTTCAAAGATATGCCCTTGTCTTTCTTCTTCTCACCCTTCAAGGGAAACATGTCAAATTCATAGGTTTGTAAGTCACCTATAAGCTCCTATAGTTTAGTAGAATCTAAAGTGCCTAAACAATTTAAAACGGCCACCTTTGGAATATATCTATCGGGTAATGACCTCAAAATTTTCTTGACAAGATGGTTGTCAGGTATCTTTTCTCCCAAATTAAAACATGAATTCACAATATCGGACAATCTTGCATAGAACTCATAAAACGTTTCACTTTCTAACATTTTAATGATTTCAAATTGAGTGGTGAGGTTTTGGAGTTTCGAAGATTTCACGACACTCGTTCCCTTATGGGTGAGTTGGAGTATATTCCATGCCTCCTTAGACATTTCACACATCATAATCTGGTGGAAGTAATTCGATGTGACCGCACTAAAAAGGGTATTTAAGCCACGGGAATTAAAATTAGCTAACTAGTCTCAGTCCATTTTCTACGGGTTTAGGTACTCGAACCTTTACTTCTAGGCATATTGGTGGGGACCATCCTTTAACTACCGATAGCCAAACCCGCTCATCTAAGGATTTAAGTGTCGAATTTATACGCACTTTCTAATATGCATAGTTGGAACCATCAAAAATAGAAAATTTTGCAAAATGTAAAATTTCCATTTTTAAAGAAAAATTTTCACACGATAATTTAGCATCCCCGCTCTAATACCAATTGATAGGATAAAAACGCTCTGATACCACTTGTAAATGGGTGATGGTCCACGAATATCCAAATTTTAAATTCTAAACAAATTTTAAATTTCTTTCAAAATTAAAGTGAATTTAATAAACTCAACAAATAATTAAATTTCCACTTAAAAACAAATTTAATCCAATTCAAATTCTAAATTATTCCAAACAAACTTAAGCATGCATTTTGCCAAATTTAAATTTTGCAAGTTGAATTAAATTAAATTAAAACTACCCAAACTTAATTAACACCAAAATTACACCCATGCTATGATTTAACCAATTTTTATATTTTGAATCCTACACATGCATCTAAGTAATTTTTCAAGATAAAAAGAAATCATAGCACACAATGCCGCGATGTATGAGGAAAACCCATAACACGAAAAACCTCGAACGGCCCAGCCATAAATCCACTAGGTATGGTTTTACACAAGACTTACTTCCTTGACTTGACTCCTTCCCAAGCCTTAACACTTCTTCTTGATTCTACCTCTGACTAGTTGATAACTCCGTAATCCACCGCAGTCTCGAAATCCACCGATGGGGCTCAACTATCGTCAAACACACTTAGGCCTCTCTTTCGTACACACACCATGGAAATTACAACAAATACGGACTACTCCTTAGGAAACCTTACCTTTTGTGATGACAATAAAACCCGGTGCCAAATTGATGTTATCAAAACAATAATATATTAAGATACTTGGATCATACAAAACTATGGGTGTAAACTTTATGTTTTGGTAAAAATTAAACCATGAAAATACAAACAAAAAAATGGGACTTTTGGATGGAAAGTTTTTGCTCTTAGAGTGGCAGAAATGTTCTCAAAAGTCTTGTGAATTTTTTTTCCCGTACATATTAAAGTCGGTAAGAAGTTAGTGGGGAAAATTGCGGTTAAAAAAGAAAATTGGCGAAACCGTGCAAAATCGCCCAGGTAATTCGAACGACTTTTGAATGTTGTTCGAACGACTTAGTTCAAATGAGGTACTAACGAAAAAACTGAGATAAACGGCCAAATATCGTTAGATATCTCGTTCGAACGAAAGTTCTAATGAAAAATCAGAAAAAAAATGACAGAAATTCGTTAGAAGCTCGTTTGATATCTCGTTTAAACGACCTCGTTGGAACGAGAAAAAATGTTGTTCGAACGACATTTCAGAATGTTCAAAAATGTTTTTTAAGATAAAAAACATTTATGTAAAGTGTTAAAATGAGTTTATGAGAAAAATAAAAAGTCGTTATGACAAAAGATATATAAAGAGACGCCCATAAAAAATTAACCAAGTATCGGTATATATATGAAATGCATTTATACCTTTAGAGACCTTGGAATCCAAATGTTGATGACGTAAAAGCTTGGCATATAAACCGGCAATAATGTAATCTTCAAACTCTTGGCCGCTACGTATTCAACTCAAACATCATAGTATTGAAAGGATATGACAAAGTACTATCCTATGAATCAATTAGTTTTGTCCAGAATTAAGCAAACATTATAATAAACTCAATTGGAAATTTTCTCTTATAATAAAATATACCAATAACACAATGCACATATATATGGGTATAAACGACCACAATATGACACAAAACACATTAATTTTACACACTATCATGGTAACAATGTGTCTAAACATGTGGAATAGAGTGAAGGCGCGTGAATCATAAACAAATGAATTATGACCTAGTCACCAAAAAATGTCTAGGGAGTTATATTTGACTACATTACCTTTATCAAACAAAAAATTATCCCCATGGTGATAGATAAAGAGAACTACTAAATGGACAAACAAGCACGATGCACACTAGCCTAGAAAATATTGATGATTTTCAAATCAATAGCGTTAACCATAAATTAACATGGACTCATTGTGAAAACCCAATATTCTTCAACTTATAACACCCTCAAAATTATAGATATATCATTTTTTCCTCTCATTTAGAAGATACCAATTTAATTGAAGAATCAATGAAACAAATTTTTGGCCTTGCCTATATTTTCCTTTCTTTGCCTCTTAGGTTTTTTGAGAACTTGACAATTGTGGCCTTTTACGTATGGAAGATTTTTCGTGGACACTTATATTTTTAATAAAGTAAAAAACTCACGGGCATTATATATATATATATATATATATATAATGACAAGATTATTAGGACAACACCTCACATATCTCATGTAACATATGAAGTTAAAATCCAACATAGCTCATCCATGGGTGTGAGGAGTTATATGCAAAGTAAATCCATTAAGTCATTTTCAAACTACTCAATGTAATCATGATTAAAAACAATCTAAGCATTGGAAGTCATAATCAAATGTCCTAGACGTATGGGAATATGGAAAGAATTGGATTCAAACACACCAATATGCCATACAAAATGTGTAAAATCAAAATACATATAAATAAAAATCTTTTTGAGTTTTTAATTTTTTTTTCAAAAGACATCACATGAAACTAAAACTCAAAAGATATACAAAATCTTCTTGTATTTTTCAATAAGACACAAAAAAATAAAAAATTATAGTACAAAAGACTTAAACAACATACAAGTAGAAAACACGTATAACATTAAGTACAAAAGCTAGTGTATGTAAACATGTGAACACAATCAATCGTAAGATTTAACATGTGAAGAGTCATGTGGAATAATGCGAGAATAGACCAGTCTAATAATTAGAGCCTCCAAAATGAATTTACTAACACAAATAGATGAATACCTAACACATCAGGTTTTGGAAACCATGGTGATATGGGATTTAGACTTCCTAGGACCTCTTTTAAGAGCATAACAAGATGCCCTAAGGTGACCTTTCCTACCACAATGCGAAAATGTGTAAATAGGAGGAATGTTACCTATGTGTTGACATTTTCTAACATCCTGGGCAACAGTTGACACTCTTAAAAAAATGTTGGCCTTGGCTTTAGGAACTAAGGCATTCGTATTAATGATGCTAGTACCAGCACAACTTGATTCTCTTAGATATCTTATAACTTCAAAATTCTAGACTCAAATAAAAATTAAGACTCTTTAAATGTTAGGGACTCCTTATTAATATTTTTAATAAGCCCTAGAAGGTTATAGCGCTCCCGCTCAGTGCAAGCAAAATTATCACTTAGAGTCTTCTCATGTGCCTTCAAAACTTTTATTGATTTATCATTATTCTTAATAGCACGTTAATTGACCCTAACCTCAAACAACTTTGAGTCTTCTAATTAATTCTCTAAAAATCGAACTCTATTATCACTGTCTTTCTTGGACACTTATAAATTTTATAAATCATGTTTCATGTCCTTGAGCATCTCACAGAGAATATCTTTTTGAGTTGAAATAGTGTGACAACCTGCTCACCAAAATAAGGGGTGGTCAACCCAATACTCCAATATAACGGAATCATAGATGGAATCATTCTCAGCATCTCAATAAAAATATAGAGTATCCAGGACAACCACCCACTATTCCAGAAAACGAGTTGCCAAAAGTTTTGTTTTAAAGTAAATAAAAGAAAACAAACAACCCATTTCCTGAAAAGAGAGGGGAAACCACAAGGATGTATATATATCTATAACAACAGGTAACAAATAAGAGGACCAAATATGTTATCGGTCCGCTGAATCATACAACATTATTAAACAATTTCAATAAATTTATATATTACCTTACATTAATCAATTACAAAAGCTTGGGCCTCGCCCCGAGTAAAAGAGACCCGATCTTAGCTAGAATACAAAAAAAATGAAAACGTTTATACCAGTTGTATCCCGTAATACCCGTAATGCATCACGGTTCGCCGAAGACATCGGAATAGGAATTCAAGTCAGGCATCCTTGCGGCGGAGTACCTGAGCGCAAACAAGATGCATATGCAACAATAAATGTAAACGGGTCAGGGCCCGGTTCTATATGATTACCAGATGAATAAAGATTATGACAGTTATGAATATAATCATGCTAGAGAGAATAAAAAATCAATCTACACAGTTATAAAACATAACTAAAACAGAAAGAAAAAAATGGGTAATATAAATTTAAAACTTCCATTTCATTATTATGTTCCTTATCAGGAACTCATAATTACAACATTTATGCTTTTTACTAGCATTTCATTCCTTAACAGGAAAATATAATTAAAATTTTAAGCTCTTTATGGCTTTTATTTCAATTACATGCCCATCCTGGTATAACCATTCCTTAGCAGGAATATCACCAACATTAAATGCTCTTTGTGGCATTGTATTGTGCTCTTTGTGGCACTTCTTCATGCTCTTTATGGCATATAATCCATCAAGTCCCACTTGATAATGAATAGTTATATTTATATACATATAACGATTCTAAGACCGCCCCTCCGAGTTTCCCCACTGGGCGCGCCCCTAAATGACCATCATCTTCCAGGGCCTATCTATACAAGACAACCTGGGCACCTACAACGCAATACGTCGGGAAGCGGCCATATGCCTGCGGGAGAGTCAATACCACACCCGGAATCTCCTCCCCAGCGCAAAAGACATAACATATCGCTCATATGGCCTATGGACTATATCCACCCTGCATTCACTAGCCAGGGGGCATCACCAAGCGCACGAACTTCCCTTATGATGTCATTTAGAGAGGTGTGTATCCAATAAATTAACATTTACCATATTTATGATTAAGTAAATTATCATTTACCATCATCATTACCGTTTCCATTTCATTTCCATGTATATGTTTCATTTTATCCAAAACCATTTCCATTTACTTTTTGTAAATAATCTAACCGATTATCCGGAGCCATACGATAAATTATATCGTTGCTACAACCTCAAAGGAGTAAGTAAACTCTTAATTAACTCCAAACATTTTAGGGTATTATTATAATCCATCAATATTAATGTAGCTCTATTGAGCTCCAAAAATCTCCCAAACATAACTCTAGGAATCCTAGTTCCATAATAATTTACTAAAAAAAAATAATGCCCTAACATCAATTGGCAAAACCCCGGAAAAGTCCCCACATACCCCATTCCTAGTGTAAGGAAAGTATTAACTCAATTTCAACTCTAGGACACCTAGTTTACTTCATTAAAGAAGGTTCCTAGTCCCTATTGAAGAAAATAAATCTAGGAAACAAAATAAGATTTTAGGATGAAAAACAGGGGACCGGTCGACCGGTCCTGGAACTGCGGTCGACCGCGTCTCCAGATTTTACCTACAAAGAAAAACAGAAAGCTCAGAATGGAGGGGCCGGTCGACCGGTCAAAGAACCGCGGTCAACCGCGCCCAAAATTTATGCCTTTGTAGGAAAGCAGTAAGCCCTCCCGCAAAGGCCCGGTCGACCGGTCCTGAGACCGCGATCGACCGGTCATAGCAGACCTAGGGTTCTTCCTTCTTCCAAAATTAATCCCAAGTGAAAATTTCACTTTTCCCAAATCCCAAATCTCTTCTATTTTGAACCCAACCAACAACCTTTATCTACCCAAATATTATTCTACATGATTTATAACCATTACAATTCACAATTTTTATCATCAAAACCAAATCTAGGTTTAAATACCAAAATTTCCATTTTTGGTCTCCAAATATATATACATGAATATCACACAATTTATTCGTCTTAAAACATATATTTGCAACTAGAAAACTTGCCTTAGGGTTGATATCTCAGATTTCTTTGAGTAGGAGCATCAATCCATCTTCAATCTTCATTTTTCTCTTCTTTCTCCTCTTTTCTCTTCTTCTTTCTTTCTCTCTTTTCTCTCTATATGTTCAAGACATAAAATGGGAAAAATAAGGGGCTTAGGAAAGCTAAAATCGTGGCTTAAGTTAAAACTCCCAACTTAAGTAGTTAACACCACATTAAAATGACTCCCAAATACGTATTTACGTTAAAACCAGGTAAAAGTGCCCGAAATACAAAAATGCAATATGACTCTTATTTTGACTGTCTCGGACATTCCGAGACTAACTACACCCTCTAAACTGGCATCCGGAAATTTTATAACTTATTTCGAGTTCCAATATCATTTAAACTATCCTGCCATTTAATATATATGACACTATAAATCACACCACATTAAGATTTTTTCCTACATATACGGTAAATATTCAACATCCCAGTAAATATTAACTTCTAAAATTAATATTTACCCCAGTACCAACATTTTATATAATTACCTTATGCGGTAAATTAATATAAAATGAGCTTCCTAAAATTGAGGGTTGTTACAAATAGTTCGTAAAAATTCAATTTCAACTTTAAAATACAAATTTTCTTTTTCAATAAATTTAACTCTTTTTTCCAAACTTTAAATTTAAATGAATTAATTTTTTAGCATAACTAAGAAGATCATTAAACTCTTCTGGAATAAAAAAATTATCGTCATCACTAAACACATTAGAGATCTTCTCACTATGATGATATATCGAGAGACTTAAAACAAACACGAGAGAGGTAAATAGAATACCTTAAAACGACTCGAAAATACGAATCTACATGATAACTTAGTGCACCCGCTCTGATACGAATTTAAAGTTGTAGGTATATACAGAATTATATAAACAGAGGCCAATTTTTAATTTTTTCAAATTAAATATCAACCTTAAACAATTTAATCCAAAGTAAAATGTTGTACCGATTTTAAATGAAAGTTATGTAAACCAATTTTAGTCAATTTTATGTTTTCCTCAAATAGAGTAAAATAAACAATCATACAATGCTTGAACTACGAGGATAACCCACAATGAGAAAATCCTTGGATGGCACAACCACACAAATTCACTATAACAAGGAATCATAATAGTTGACAGATGACTTGTAACACCCCACGCATTCTGACGTCAGACACCACCAAGACTATGCCTGAAGTTTCTAAATTAAATACCATTCTTAGCATGTGACAGAGATATAAGATATAAAAACTAACAAGGTATTAATCAAATTTATCCAATAATATAACCATTCATGCAATATTAAAATCCATAACCATGCTAATCTACAAAATAAATCCAATCTTAAATAAACATAAACTCAAATGAAATGATCCAATTGTACATATTTGACAGAAATCGTAAACATGTGTGGAATCGATTGGCCCACCAAATCCATAAATAAAGTCTCATAATAAATACGACGGAAGGAAACATAAATCATAACTAATAAAGCATCTAAAAATGAAACTCCATCTACATCTTCAAAAATATCTCCAATCACTCCTATTTATCTACTGTAGCGCTATAACTAAAATGTTAGTTGACGCAATGGGTCAGAGCCCACCGTATGAATACTAGTTACTTTCTCCAATTAGGGTCCGTGAACCCAGACATTAACATCATACATGATAAACACCACAATAGAGTACTTTAAATTTAAACGATATATAAATATTAACATGCGAGTAAAATAAACTACTACCATTTATCCACGTATCTAAGTTGCCCCAAAGTGTAAGTCCAATTATACCATTATTACTATTATTTAAAAATTAGCTCTTATCCTTACTTAATTTAATCATTCAAATATTTTTATTTATGCGACACCATTATGTCCCGTCGACCCTTGAACGGTCCTGCACACACTCTTGGCACGCTTACAATGTTACACATCAAACCCATTCCCCGCACTATATCCAGTCAATCCGTATTCTATTAGTTCTACACATGCTCGCGAGGCTCTACGCATGACACGTCTTTCAATCTAGTTGCCCCGTATTCGATCATTCCCGCACATACTCGAGACACTAACACACATACGTGTCACTATAACCAGTCGACCCTTATTCTGTTAGCCCTGTACATACTCGTGCTGCAAATTCACTTTAATACCTATTTATTTTCTTAGGTATTAATTCTCAATTTATTAATCTCTCATTATTTCATTTTAGCCCCACCCTATTATAGAACATAAATCCTCAAACCTACCCATAGTCCCATACCTAGAGGTCTTCAAAACACACGTACGTCCTACCCTATTCTATCAGATGAATACCAACAATTAATCTCCTCCTATTCTCTTGCCTAGGCTATAGAATCAACAGAATAACACAAAAAAATCAACCCCACCCGGAACATCTCATTCGTAAAAATCTACATTAATTAGTCACATACCTAGAAACTGTTAACCACAACAAAGGCACACCCACTAGTTAAATACCTCGAAGTACTCCTAAAAATAAGGTGAGGGCATAACTACCAAAAACCCCGATCGTACTCGCGATGATAAATATAATCAAATCAATAATTCGCATATAACATATTATCAATAATTATATAAATTCCTCATGCGAACACCAATAAATCTAATTTAATTCATTAAATATTTTTTCATAATTAAACAACTTTTAATTTTCAACTACTCTAATTTCATCATTATGTGGTGCACAAAACACAACAATTTCCTTTTTATCAGACTTACATAATTTTATGTGATTGCACAAGCCCCTCTGAATTTAAATAAAATCACTACGATTTTCTATATCCAAACCTACACCCACATTAACAAAAATCCAACCAATACTCTAAAGAAACAGGGATTATGAGTTTTAATTCATATTTAAAAAATTCATAAAATCAATCCCAATATAGATTTCACTTTCCCTAATTAAGGTTGCTAATTTATTTTAAGAAAAACATGTAATTGGTTTAGGCAATATTTAAAACGCATAATACTGAAGATAGAGATAGAAGTATTCATGCCTGATGAAATGTTAGTTAAAAATTCTGATTAGATGGTTGCGTTCCCCTCAAAAAATTGATAAAAACTCGTTCTTGAACAATCTTGAGAAAACACAGTTTGAGCCTTCAAAAATTGTGTGAATCTTGATTTAATTTGGGGATAGAGTTTGTAAATCAGAGGCGGTAAAGATGTGGAAGACTTATGGTTTAAAATTTGATGAAAAAGTGTTTAGAAAAGTTTAACCCCGAGTTATTTCAATATGTAAAAAGGATTAAGAGTATTAATTAACTCAAACGCTCACAAAACCCAAAAACTTTCGACACTGATCATGGAAAAATGATTCGCCCTCCAGGCTGAATCGATTCGGTCCTGGTCAGGAGCCCAGTACGCCCAAATATATATATATATATATATAAAATAAAGTAGAAAACTTATGTATGTCATAAGCTTAATTGATGATGTCATCAATATACATTTTTTCCTGCAATACCCATTTTACCCTTAAATATTTGATTTCCCCATCTTTTCTTTCTCAATACTCAATTACTCCTCTTCCACTTTAATTCAAACAAAAGGTTATTTTGGTAAACACTTCTCACCCCAATCTCTCGTACACTCCCAAACCCTATGGCCACTTTTATCCACCTTTCCCTTCAGACATTATCATCTCTCATTTCTCACTAGAACCCAAAGCCCACCTCTTCCTCCACTTCCTCATCCCCTGTGCCCCCCCCCCCCCATGCTCTTGCGGTGCCTCCCTCGACAAAAATGTCTCTCTCTCAGGTATCTTCGGCTTCTCTCTGAGATACTATTTTTTTTAGGGTTTGGGTTCAATCAATTTGTGGGTTTGATTTGGTGTTTAGTTTATAATTTTGAAATATATAATGTGCATTCTAATTTGTTCTAACTATTTTTTTGGATTTACAGGTGTTATTTGGGTTTTACAGGTGCTTATTTAGGTGTGCTTTCATAAACATGTTGTTGAAATCAAGGTTTTGGGTTAGTGTATCACTGAATAGTGATTGAAATATGGCTTTTACCTCTTCCTCTCAACTGTTAAATATTATGTGGATTAGTAACACTTGGTTTTTGGTTCTTTTTGTAGTAGTCATGAAAATGGAGGAGTCTAATTTAATTATAAGTGCTTATTTTTTGTTTCTTATTTTTAGTTTAGTGGTCTGAATAAAGTTTTTCAATTTCTTTTTTACGGTCATGAAAGACATGTTTGTTTGTTTATAAGAAGTTGACTAATGTTAAATGATATCTGTTATTATGAATGTAGGTTCTTCATTTAATTATATTTTTTATGGTATTTATTTTCAAACTCTCGGGCTATTGTACTATTTCTGATGTTAAATCTACAGCCAAACAACACTGTTTTGATATTTACAACATATAAGCTACTTATTTAATTACAATAGTGTTGATATAAAGATTGGATATTTACATCTCATTGACAAAGTCACTGTTTGACAAGGAAAAAGATTGGATATTTGCATCTCATTAACAAAGTCTATTTGGTTTTCAAATTTCATCTTTCATCTGTTTCAAAACATATTTGTATTAAATGGGGGTGTTGAGTGTCAAGAAAAAATAGTACTTATATGGATTTAATTTGATTCTATTGTATGCTTACATATATTTTTGCTATTTTTTGTTGTTGTTTATATGCTTCGTGTAGATGAAAGACACCTCCGGGGTGATAGCATAGAGTTTTCATCTCACAATTGCTTTTGGTTTTTTGTTTATAAAGTTTGATTTTGGATTTTAGTTTTTTCGAGTTTAATCTATGTATGTAGTTTGGTAGGTTCATTTTGATTCCCGATCTATTTCTAGGTTTTAGTCATTGTAAGAATATATACTCATGTGTTTATAACTTGATTCATAAACATGAGTTTTATAAAAAAAAAATTGCTACTTAAATGACAGCTTTATTAACATATAATGATGCCATTTTTTCTTATAGTTTTACAAAACTCCAACGCTTGTTCGTATTATGTCATAGCCTATTTCATTATGTATTTTGTGATTTATGTACTTCAACACCTAGAGGGGTTTGATAGTGCAAAGAAGCACCAGACAAAAGTGTAGAAAGAGAGCCAATTTAATCATCTATTTTAGTCATCACATAGTTCCAAGTCCATCTGTTCAGGACATCAAAATTATCTTCGCGTTGGACCAGTTAAATGATGTAGATGGTTTCATATGGCACATGGGTGTTGTGTTCCATTCGGTAGATTCATAAATGGTTGTTTTAAGCTTTATCGTCCAACAGTTTATATGGTTTCATATGGCACATGGATTGGAGTAATCTTCAGGAAATGCTTTCGGCCTAGAATCCTCTGTATGCAGATATGTTAGCAAGTCCAAGTTGTTCTTGATGATGCCAAGTCCAAGTTTATGAGTCCTAATTATGACTTCAATTCTATGAGTCCTAATTATATATTATTATTATTATTGTTTTTCCATTTATGAGAATATTTTATTATTGGTTCATTCATCTCTTTGAGAGTTTACTATACTATATAAAACCATTATCCTATTGCTCATAACTTTCTTAGTAGTGAATTATTAGAGATATAATGTTAGCATCTTAAAGAATAGATCTTTTGTTATAATTTTTTTTTGGCTATTTTTGCAGGTCTTTAACGTTGGATTTCTTTGCTTTGCTCCAATGTTTTGTAATTTAAACCTGTTGGAGTTGGACATAAATTGTTGTGACTGGACTGTGCTGCGATGCTTTCTCGAAAACTCAAATAACCTACGACATATCGTCTGTGATAAGGTACATTGAGATGGAAATATAGTATGTCGTTAAACTGATTTTACTTAATTTTCTACTGTTTAAAGAACATTTGCTTCCATTGTCAATAGGTGTTCAATGCCTGTGGAAGTAATATACCGTGGAGCGATCCGGATCACGTGCCTAAATGTTTTTTGTGTTGCCTACAAACAATTCGGATTATTTATTCATGTGGTTGCAGTAATGAATTTGACCTGGTAAGATATATTCTGAAGAATGCACAAGTTCTAGAGACAATGACGATACTAGAATCAGGTTATGATAATGCTTGTGCTAAAGACTGGAGGTTTGATGTTCTCAATATATTATGAAGAATGCACAAGTTATAGAGACAATGACAATGACGATACTATAATTAGTTCATGAATGTAATTATATATGAACAATTAGTTCTATATGAATAATTAGTTCTATATTAGCTCTGTAATTCTGTAATTCTATATGAACAATTAGTTCTATATTAGTTCTATATTCTGAAGAATGCATAAGTTCTTGCTGATCCATAATCACCTTCTTCAAGTTCAGACAATTCAGTATAAGGTCGTGGCATGTATTTATCTTCTGTAATTCTGTATATGTGTTGGTACTATTGAATTAATGGAGAATTTTGGCATAACCTGTTTACGAATGAAGTATATGGTATGATGTGACGGATTTGATGATTGGAATCTGCAGGGGTTATAAATAGTTTTTCAAAAGAGTTTCTTTAGAGACACCAGACTATCTGAAAGATGATTTCCTTCAAGTTTATTGATGTGTTAGTGTTGTTAAGTCCCACACTGATGGCGTTGTAATCCACACTGATGGCGTTGGATTTTACTTTTGGATCCAAAGGTATAATCTCTCCCATACTTTATTTGGGTTCAATATCAGGCTTTCCATTTATGAGTTTGAAAACATGTTAATTTAGTAGTTATTTTATTCACATTTTTGGTTTTAGGGCCACTTTGGTTACGTTTTGTGTTCATGCTACAACCTCTCTATTCAGATTCTGATTCTGATACTGATACTGATATTGATACTTTTGATTATATTTTGTTCCATTTTTTATTTATTTTTACGGTTTAATCGATAATCAACCAAGCCTCTTTATCCACTATTGGAGCTTTATAAGTTTTGGCATTTTACATAGGTTCGAGTTCTCACCTACTATTTTTTCCTTTTTAAATTTAGTTTTATTGCAATTTTGGTGATTCGTATTAAGTAGTTTCCAGTTGATTGTAATTATTAATTTCCATTCATGTGTGGTTTTAGTGTCTCGACTAAATGATATCTGGATTCTTGAGATAATGAATATCGGCTCGATATAGTAATCTAAAGTTTGCATAACATATTCCAAATTCCTTTTCTTTCATGTTTTGGCCATATTTTAAGCATCAAATATAAAATTATAATAATGATTTCTAGCTTAGTTTATTTTCATTCCTAATCCCCAACAATTTGTATTTACTATGGATATTAAAGTTTATTGTAATTGCAGAAAAGCATACCCATATAGGGTCCAGATTCCATTTTTCTTTTGAGACTCGATGTGTCTAAGAATAATTCATTTGGAATATTGTTTTTAATTTTGTTTTTTCTATACATATTCAGGACTTTAATTTCAATAAGAGCAGTGCCCATTCCTATTGCGCTGAAGTAACTGAAATTAGAGGGTACAACTCCATAACGAAAGTCCTTAATAATTTGTTCCAGTTATTTGGCAAGACAATTCAGATGCAAGAGCCCTCCGAAGGCAGATGTTGAGTAGTGGACGCATCCTTATTATCAAATTGGAAGTTGTACAGGTAATGGAGGCAGAAAACTAACCCGTGCTTTGACTCTTTTCCATAGTAATATCATTATGGTGGATTGTTTTAGTTTGCAACGTTGGAGCTTTGAAGCTATTTTGAGCAAAGGCTTCGACTCTTTTTCGTAGTAATATCATTAGTATTTATTAGTAATGAGAAAAAGCTTCCAGACAACTAAATAGGATGACGATGTAGTGAGGATTTGAATTTTGTGGGTAAGATTTGAATTTTGTAATTTATCATGTTCTTGACAATGTGTTTGATTTGGAATTTATTTTATTTTCAGCATTGAGGCTTCTTTCATAATATTCATGGTTGGAATTGTGCAGTCTAAAACTCATTATTTCCCTCAAATTCATTTTAGGGAAATAATCGACGACATCAAAAACCGTCCTGTTATGATTTCTCTCCCATATTCCAAATTTCTCCCATTTTCATCAACGTTGTGGAGGTAATTTTTCTGTTTCGAATTTTAGATTTTTATGGCTTAGGCTCTATTTATTTGATTTCCATATCCTTAGAATAGTCAATTTTCTCCCATGCTGACTACTGACTGCCATTTATAACTGCTAATTGGAGTATGCTTGTAGTACTTGTCACACCCCAAACCCAATATCCAAACTAATCATTTGTTATTAGAATAATTGGATCATAATCTTGAGCCCATGGAAATATACTTCATTTATCAATATTTTTCTGCATAATGTGCATAATTAACATAATATTATTATTATGCCATAATGAAATCAATATCAGAGCCATAATTAAGCGGACAAACAATACTATAATTGACTATGATAAAATTTCACAATCATCAACTCAATCCATACTAACACAATATATACAATGTGTGAGTATATTAAAATCTTCAGTGTAACAATGATAAAATCCCCCTATTTAAATCCCAGTTCTTTCCAATGGTGCAACTCTCAAAGTTACCGGTCATACGGTATCCTAGCTGGCAGCATACAAACCTGAAATTGTTAAAATATAAATCGTAAGCATTAAGCTTAGTGAGGTACTCGTTCCTTACAATGAAATAACAATTCTATATCGAATATGTGGATATAAAATCCAACAATCCTGCCCATTGGCAATAACAAATCCTGGATCATAAATCCAAATAATTCTTCCCATTGGCAATAACAAATCCTGGAACATGAGTTCCAACAAATCCTTGTCATGAGACAAATCAAATCATTGGATCTTTGTTCAATTCTAATCCTGGATCATAAGACCCAAATAAATCCTGAATATTTGAATATCCAAACAAATCCTAAATACCAAGGTATTCAAACAAATCCTGCTCTTAGAGCTATATTTATATCTCTGTATATATGAAACAATCATAAGTACACTCACCTTGGAAATTTAATAAGCTTTCCCTTTTCCTTTATCTAGATCTTGTTCAGTCGGTTCTTCTTCTCTTCCTATCATTCTTAAAATATTAGTATCATCATAAAAATATTAAAAATTTAAAGAACAACTTCAACATGACTCAATTCATAAGCATCATATGATTCGATTCAAATCATTCATCATAAATGAAGTCCCATCTAGACTCGGTAATGATATCTAACATATTCAAATTACAGCCCAAATCTACTTTAATTATTCTTGGTAATCCAATCCTTGTCATATTAGGTTTGCAACACAAAAGACAAAAGACCATTCTGAGTTTCCTAGAGCAAGATATGCCCATTTCTTTACCACATAGCAAATCAGCCCTATAGGCTCATCTGTTGTTCAGTCATCTTCCAAGAATTTTAATAATTTTTATACATCATAAATCTCTATGATATTTCACCAAATTTCAGTAAACATATTTAATAATACAAGGTTAAAATTTAATTATCTTCAGAGTTCATTTGCTATGTCAAGTAAAACATCAAACAAATGGTATGCATATTTACCCTTTTGGGGCAGATTTCCTACCCTAACTTCAAACCATCACCCAAGATTCATTTATTGATATTTTTACTTTATTCTAGGATATGATATACATATACGAGTCTATTTTAATCTCCAATTGTAATCAATCAATTTTAGTAAGTATACAAAAAGATGTGATAGTTTGAATACACAAGGTTTCTAAACAAAGCAATTTCATGGGTTTACACATTCAAGTTTGCTTAAACATGCATCTATCCATGAGTACACATCAAGACATGGAATTTTAGTAAACAAATGATTATTTCTATCATTTAAATCATCAATACAAAAAAATCAAACAAGATTTATGGATGGAATTACCTTAGGGGCTTTTATGTAATTTTCTATGAATTTTTCTCCAATTTTCTCCTCACTTTTTCTTCCTAACTTCCTAATTCTCTTTTTTTAAGCTTCAAATCTCTTATGGATGAATTTGGATGAATAAAGAGGTAATTCTAAGGGTTTGAAGTCGGCCAAATCTACCACACTTCCCAACTAAGGAAAACAAAACATTTGTTTTGCATAATAAGACAATATACCACATAACGGATGGACTGTTTTGCCCTTGTTTCGTAGTTTTGGTATAAATTCTTACTCGGACCTCCGTTTAACACACTGTTTGTTGTGTTACAACCCTAACTCACCTGTCTACAAATATCTATCATTCACCTCAAGTCAATTATTACGTTATAAAGGTCAAAACTAGCCTTAAACATGAACATTCCTACCGAAAACTTCAAAATCTCAGATTCGTAACTAATTCGTTTTTCATTCTTTATGAAGCTAGGATTAGAATATATATAATGACTTAACATTATATATAGTAATAACATATTATCCATATCACATAACATAATCATGATTTAAACATAATTTATCATAATTATATTCCGGTTGTCACAACTCTCTCCCTGTTAGGAAATTTCATCCCTGAAATTGACATACCTTGGTTATCTGAATCAAACAAATACGGATAACGCATCTTCATACTATACTCACTCTCCCACGCAGCTTCTTCCATGGAATGCATTCTCCACACAACTTTCACAAGTGGATCACTTTTGATCTCAATATTTTTTTTTCCTATCGACGATTGCAAGTGATTCTTTCACATAGCTCAAATCTTCCTTTAACGCAATAGGTTGCTCCACCAATACATGTGAAGGATCCTCTACATACTTTCTCAACATAGAAACCTGGAAAACATCATGTAATCGAGATAACTCCTGTGGTAACGCTAACTTGTAGGCAACCATCCGACTTTCTCAAGAATTTCATAAGGTCCAATGTAGCGTGGACTTAATTTACCTTTCTTTCCGAACCTCATAACTCCTTTCCATGGTGATATTCAAAGAAAAACGTAATCCCCCTTCTGAAATTCTAAATCTTTTTGTCACTTATCCGCATAACTTTTATGTTTGCTTTGAGCCGTTCTCATTCTATCTTGAATAATCTTCACTTTTTCAGTGGTGACTTCAATCAACTCTGGACCCTCTATCTTCCTTTCACCAACTTCACCCCAACATACAGGTGTACAACACCGTCTACCATACAACGCTTCATATGGTGCCATACCAATAGTAGATTCAAAACTATTTTTATATGAAAATTCTATCAAAGGCAAATATTCATCCCAATTTCCTTTAAAATCAAGCACACATACTCTAAGCATATCTTCCAAAATCTGTATTGTTCTTTTAGACTACCCATCTGTCTCAGGATGAAAAGCCGTACTAAACTTTAAGTTAGTACCCATAGCATACTGCAAGTTATCCCAAAATCTGGATGTAAAAGTAGGGTCCTTATCTGAAACAATAGATACGGGTGCTCCATGCAATCGAATAATATCATTAACATACAATCTAGCATACTTATCAACCGTATACGTAGTCTTAACTGCTAGAAAATAAGCGAACTTGGTCAATCTGTCCACCACTACCCAAATTGAATCTGACCCCTTCTGAGATCGAGGAAGCCCAACCACAAAATCCATCGTTACATGATCCCATTTCCATTTCGGTATTGGTGATGGCTGAAGCAGACCAGTAGGTTTCTGATGCTCCACTTTCACTTGCTGATATATAAGGCATCTAGCAACAAAATTAGCTATTTCCTTCTTCATATTATTCCACCAATAAGGCTCCTTTAAATCCTTATACATTTTAGTACTACCAGGATGCATAGTATAAATGAAATTATGAGCCTCATCTAAAATTTCCTCTTTCAATCAACCCATATTAGGCACACATAACCGCTGCTTATACAATAAAGTACCATCATTCACAATACAAAAATCTTCACACCTACCATGTCGGACATCTTGTCGTTTCTTCTCAAGAAAAGGATCTTAACTTTGCAAATCACGAATACGAGTAGCTAACAAAGGCCTCACGCTTACATGAGCAAAGAACCTGTCCCCATCTGCTAGATTTAATTCTACTCCCATCAATCTCAACTCCATGATGTGGGAAACTATAGCACATCGAATACAAGATAACCTGCCCGAAGCCTTCCTACTCAGTACATCTGCAACTACATTTTCCTTCCCTGTGAGGTAATGAATTGTATAATCATAATCTTTAATTAACTCCATCCATCGCCTCTACCTCAAATTCAACTCCTTTTGAGTAAATAAATAATTAAGTCTTTGATGGTCAGTAAAAATTTCACATACCTCACCATATAGATAATGACGCCATAATTTCAAAGCAAACACAATAGCAGCAAGTTCGAAATCATGTGTAGGATAATTACGTTGATGTGTATGAAACTGCCTAGAAGCATAAGCAATAACTTTACCATGTTGCATAAAAACACAACTCAACCCCTAATGTGAAGCATCGGTCTAATTAACAAAACTATTTCCACCATGCAGAATAATTAGAACAGGTGCAGTTACCAACCTCTTTTTCAATTCATCAAAACTATTTTCGCAATTAGAATTCCATTCAAACTTAACATCTTTCCGAGTTAGTTTAGTTATTGGCAAGGCAATCGAAGAAAATCCTTAATAAACCTTCTATAATACCCAGTTAAACCCAGAAACCTCCTCACCTCAGTCAAATTATTGGGCCTCTCCCATTTTATAATAGCTTCTACCCTTTTAGGATCAACACATATACCATCTCCAGAAATAACATGGCCTAAAAATACAGCTTGTGATAGCCGAAATTCTCACTTGCTAAACTTAGCATATAACTTCTTATCTTTCAACAAATTCAAAATAGTTATGAAATGCTTTTCATGTTCAACCATATCACGTGAATAAATCAGAATATCATCAATGAAAACTATCACAAATGAATCAATAAAAGGATAAAGTACCCGATTCATAAGATCCATGAATACAGTTGGAGCATTAGTCACCCCAAAAGGCATCACCAGAAATTCAAAATGACCATAACGGGTACAAAAAGAAGTTTTAGAAATATCACTTTCCTTAACCCTCAACTGATGATAACCCGATCACAAGCCTATTTTTTAAAGCACTTTAGCACCCTGTAACTAATCAAATAAATCATCTATACGGGGAAAGGGTATTTGTTCTTAATTGTAACTTTATTCAGTTGCCTATAATCAATACACAAATGCATGGTACCATCTTTCTTCTTCACAAATAAAACTGGTGCACCCCATGGAGATACACTAGGCTGTATGAACCCCTATCAAGTAAATCTTGCAACTGAATCTTGAGTTCTTTCAACTCAGAAGGTGCTATTCTATACGGTGCCATAGAAATAGGGGTTGTCTCTGGTGCCAATTCAATACAAAATTCAACTTCTCTCTCTGGGGGTAACCCCGACAACTTACTAGGAAACACTTCTGGAAAATCCCGTACAATAGAAACATCTACTAATTGTAAAGACCCCTTCCTAGTGTCAAGAACATATGCAATAAAACCCTCACAACCCTTACTCAATAATTTCCTCGTCTGAATATAAGAAATGATGCAACTAGGAACAATTTTCCTTTAACCCACAAATTTAAATTCAAGCTCACCAGGCATATTAAAAATAACTTCCTAATAGAAACAATCCATAGATGCATGATATTTAGATAACCAATCCATTCCCAGAATTATATCAAAATCAGAAATATCCAATGGAAGTAAATCTATAACTGTATCTCTGTCAAAACAAAATCATGAAAAACGTAATCGACTACAATCATATACCCTATAGGCATATAAATACCCAACCCCACATCAAAACAAGTACATGGTCTATTCAGGTATACAACAAAAGCATAGGGCATAAAATAATGTGTGGAACTAGGATCAATAAAAACATAATCACTTCTATCAGTAACAAAAAATGTACCTGTCACCACATCTCGAGTAATCTGAGATTCTTTCATTATAAAGACTTGTCCACCTGGCCTGGAACTACTAGCTTGTCCTCTGCCCATACTTTTCACTGCATTTCCTGAAGATAACATTTTGCTTGCTACTTCATTATGTGCTGCTGGAGTCTCTGCCAATTGCGAACAATTCTTCTTAATATTCCCCACTTGATGACAATGGTATCATTCCAATCCCTTAAGCTTAGGACACTCATATTTATAATGCCCTTTCTCTTTACAAAACAAACATGCAACACCTCTTATTAGGGCCTCACCTCTCCTTGACTTTCTAATTGAACCAAAAGATCCTCCACCCCTGGTATCTCTGCCAAATCTCCCCTAAACTCTACCACTATCTCCACCACCTCTCTGAAATTTATGAGGTTCCATCTTAACACTTCCACCCTCACCTCCCTTAGAGTGAGATGCGTCGAATCTACTTTTCTTAAAACTCTCTCTACTCGCCACCCCTTAGTTCATTTGCCTTTCTGCTATCGTGGCTTTATTTACCAGAGAAGCATAATCTTCTAACTCATAAGTGGCCACTCTATTTTGAATAGGACAAATTCATCCATCTTGAAACTTACTACATTTATCTTCTTCATTCTCCACATACTTAGTAGCAAATCTAGACAAAGTAGTAAATTGAGCCTCATACTCCCTCACAGACATTTTTCCATGGGTCAAATTTATAAATTCCCACACCTTCTCCCTATTATAAACTTTAGGAAAATACTTAACATACAAAGCTTTAATAAATTTAGCCAAAGTAATAACATCAATACCTTCCATCCAGGGTACCAAATGGTTGCTGGCTTCCCACCAATATTTGTCCTCTCCTTTCAGCTTAAATAAAGCTATATTAACTTTCTGGTTATCTGAAACCTTCATAACTGCAAAGATAGTTTCTAGATATCTTACCCAGGTCTCATCTTCTGTAGGCTCAACTGACCCTGAATATTCTGTAGGATTCAACTTCAAAAACTTCTCATGTATGGAATCTTTCATTTCCTTCCTTGCCTCTTTTCCAATCCTGGCCATAGTCTTTGATTCTAGATATCTAGCCTGTTGTTCTGCCATTTTTGCCATATTTCTTTCTTGTTACTTTACCATCCTCATCATTGCATGTTCCATTATTTGCATCTCTGTAGGCTGCTCTTTCTCTCTATCCTTTCCAGCAACACTCTGCTCTACTTCAGTATTATCTGTATGAGAAGCCGCTCCCTCTTCTCTATGTTGTCCATTTCCAGGCTCCATATGGAATTATCTGTAATACAACAAAGTACTAACAACAAATATACATTGTCTATAATACTAAAATATTGGTTAGTTTCAAAAACAGATTCATAAATATCAAATCAACTCAATGACTGCCATTTAATCGTCACACGCGTCCAGAATTATAACCTAGATGCTCTGATACCACTAATTGTCACACCCCAAACCCAATATCCATACTAATCATTTGTTATCAGAATAATTGGATCATAATCTTGAGCCCATTGGAAATATACTTCATTTATCAATAATTTTCTGCATAATGTGCATAATGAACATAATATTATTATTATACCATAATGAAATCAATATCAGAGTCATAATTAAGCGGACATACAATACTATGATTAACTATGATAAAATTTCACAATCATCAACTCAATCCATACTAACGCAATATATATAATGTGTGAGTATATTAAAATCTTCAGTGTGACAATGATAAAATCCCCATATTTAACCCCCAGCTCTTTTCAACGGTGCAACTCTCAAAGTTACCGGTCATATGGTGTCCTAGCTGGCAGCATACAAACCTGAAATTGTTAAAATATAAACCGTAAGCATTAAGCTTAGTGAGGTGCTCCTTACCTACAATGAAATAACAATTCTATATCGAATATGTGGATATAAAATCCAAAAACTCCTTTCCATTGGCAATAACAAATCCTGGACCATAAGATCCAAATAATTCTTCCCATTGGCAATAACAAATCCTGGAACATGAGTTCCAATAAATCCTTATCATAAGAGAAATCAAATCATTGGATCTTTGTCCAATTCCAATCCTGGATCATAAGACCCAAACAAATCCTGGATATTTGAATATCCAAACAAATCCTGAATACCGAAGTATTCAAACAAATCCCGCTCTTTAAGCTATATTTATATATTTGTATATATGAAACAATCATAAGTACACTCACCTTGGAAATTTAACAAGCTTTCCCTTTTCCTTTATCTGGCTCTTGTTCAGTCAGTTCTTCTTATCTTTTTATCATTCTTAAAATATTAGTATTATCATAATAATATTAATAATTCAAAGAACAACTTCAACATGACTCAATTCATAAGCATCATATGATTCAATTCAAATCATTCATCATAAATGGAGTCCCATCTTGACTCGGTAATGATATCTAACATATTCAAATTAAAGCCCAAATCTACTTTAATTATTCTTAGTAATCCAATACTTGTTATATTAGGTTTGTAACACAAAAGACGAAACATCATTCTGAGTTTCCTAGAGCAAGATATGCCCATTTCTTTACCACATAGCAAATCCGCCCTATAGGCTCATCTGTTGTTCAGTCATCTTCCAAGAATTTTAATAATTTTTATACATCATAAATCTCTATGATATTTCACCAAATTTCATAAAACATATTGAATAATACAAGGTTAAAATTTAATTATTTTCAGAGTTCATTTGCTATGTCAAGCAAAACATCAAACATATGGTATGCATATTTACCCTTTTGGGGCAGATTTCATACCCGAACTTCAAACCATCACCCAAGATTCATTTCTTGGTATTTTTACTTTATTTTCAGATATGATATACATATATGAGTCTATTTTAATTACCAATTGTAATTAATCAATTTCATTAAGTATACAAAAAGATGTGATAGTTTGAATACACAAGGTTTCTAAACAAAGCAATTTCAAGGGTTTACACATTCAAGTTTGCTTAAACATGCATCTATCCATGAGTACACATCAAGACATGGAATTTCAGTAAAAATATGATTATTTATATCATTTAAATCATAAATACAAAAAAATCAAACAAGATTTATGGATGGAATTACTTTAGGGGCTTTTACGTAATTTTCTATGAATTTTTCTCCAATTTTCTCCTCACTTTTTCTTCCTAACTTCCTAATTCTCTTTATTTAAGCTTCAAAACTCTTATGGCTGAATTTGTATGAATAAGGAGGTAATTATAAGAGTTTGAAGTCGGCCAAATCCACCACCCTTCCAACCAATGAAAACAAAACATTTGTTGCCATAATAAGACAATATACCACTTAACGGATGGACTCTTTTGCCCTTGTTTCGTAGTTTTGGTATAACTTCTTACTCGAACCTCCGTTTAACACACTGTTTGTTGTGTTACAACCCTAAATCACCTGTCTACAAATATCTATCTTTCACCTCAAGTCAATTATTAGGTTATAAAAGACAAAACTAGCCTTAAACATGAACATTCCTACCAAAAAGTTCAAAATCTCACATTCGTAACTAATTCGTTTTTCATGCTTTACGAAGCTAGGATTAGACTATATATAATGACTTAACATTATATATACTAATAACATATTATCCATATCACATAACATAATCATGATTTAAACATAATTTATCATAATTATTTTTGGGTCCCCATATTTTTCTTCCACGCCTTGTGTTGCTCCCTTAACTGCTCGAAGATGGAATCTTGTAGCTTTGGATCCAGGTTGAAATTTTCCTGCCCAAAAAATAAAATATTAGTTGAAAAAAAATATAAATATAAATATAAATATAAATATAAAATGAAATTGAAATCGAAATTGAAATTGAAATATTCATATAAATATAAATATAAATATATTACATGTAGTGCCACTCAAACAGCTAACTTTAGCTCATATGGCACCTCCTTCCAACTAATGTACCCCGGGCCGATGATCATCTTTACTAGCTCGAGGGATCTCGCTAATAGCCCCGACTTGTTCTCGATGGGCATCCTTAATTTGCCATATTTGGGGAGACTAGGGGCCGAGGAGCCCTCGTCGCCTCCGCTACTACCGAGCCCAGACGATATCATCATAACTAGCATCATCATCCTCGCCTTAAAACCTGAAGGATACATATGCTGTAAAAAATGTTATTAGTACATATCAAAATGAATTAAAAGAAGACATGAAAATACGTACAGTTACTACAAATAAAAATGAATTGTTACTCTTAAACACATCAATGGACAATAATCCAGTGGTCATACCACTTTTAAAGGTATGAAGCGTATATTAAAGGTACGAAGCGTATAAACAAAGTAATTTTCAAAAAAAGTTGAAAAATCCCACCCCCAAATGGACAATAATCCAGTGGTTATGCCACTTTTGAAATTAACCAACCCAACATCAATCCATTATAATCCAACAACAATGTCAACAACAAATGTGTATCCCGTATTCCTTCTAATTCATCCACTCAATTAATTATTTTCATCAATTAAAGTATACAATTATTAATTTACTAATTTGCAATGAGGGGCAACACTACTTTCATAATTAATTATAAACACACACGCAGCCCCTCACCCCCACCCATCCCTGCCCCCTCCCCCCCACCCTGCCCCACCCCCTACCCCCACCCGACCCCACCACCTCCCCACCACACACGCACATGCACACGCACACACACACACACACATGCGCATAGCCCACCCACCCTGCCTCACCCCTTACCCCCACCCTGCCCCAACTTCTTTCAACACATACTATACTACCACCGATTTGCAAAAAAAACTCAAAATCATAGCTACAAGTATCACAATAATTATACCAGCGTAAGTAATTTGAAAAATTAACACCAAAATAGCCATAGTTTCATAAATCCAAATGGGCTTTTTTTCAACTCTTGTAGGGGAAAAAAGTTAATTATATCTTAACCAAAAATAAAAGTACCATTATTATTATTATTATTATTATTATTATTATTATTATTATTATTATTATTATTATTATTATTATTATTATTATTATTATTATTATTATTATTATTATTATTATTATTATTATTATTATTATTATTATTATTATTATTGTTATTATGAAAACATGCAAATTAAACCTTGAAGTTTGGGGTTAATTTCAATTTAGACTCGATATTTCAAAAGTAAATTATGTTAACCCTAAATTTTTAACATGGTTGTTAACCAGCGGTTTCTTTCGATTAAAAACTTAATGCAAATTAGTACAATTCTAGGTGTACAACCGATGTGTAATGTATCAATTATTTGCGAAGTAGGTGCTTTATAGATTAAAAAATTATTTAAAATTATATTACCATTTAAAATTTCAATAATATATATATATATATATATATATATATATATATATATATATATATACCCCCACCCTGCCCCACCCCCACCCACCACACATGCACACGCACGCACACACACACACATACACACACACACACGCACAACCCCCCACCCTGCCCCACCCCCTCCCCACCCCCACCCACCACACACGCACACACATATACACACACACACACATATATATATATACATAAATGGAAGAGAGAGAAAGAGAGAGAGGGAGAGAGAGAGAGAGAGAAAAGGAGGGAAGATCGGCGGGGGGAAAAAAGAAGGGGAAAAGATTTTTTTTACTGCGACATTTGTCACGGTCGTGTCACGGTCATTGGCCGTGAAAACATTATAAGTATTGTCACGGTCAATGACTGTGACAAGTTCGTGACAATAATATTTGTCACGAACTTGCCATGGTCATCGACCCTGACAATACTTTGTCACGGCCTTACCACGATCAATAACCGTGACACAAAATGCGTGTTTATTGTCATAGTCATTGACCGTGACAAGGCTAAGCGCTGGAAGGGTGACAATTTACCCATTTTGGTGTAGTGCATGTCGACTCATCGACATTGTGATACCCCCATTGGACTCGAACCAAGGGCATCACTCTGGACCTTAGTCTACGCTCCCCATGGTCTAAAATTTCAACTGGTTGTTCCTCGTATGAAATATCAGGCTGCAATTCGATATCATCTAAAGGAATGTGCCAGTAAGCTCCTTCACAACTTTTGTACTTTTTCAAGGATGAAACATGAAACACATCATGACTATGTCGTAGGCATTCCGGCAAGGCGAGTTGGTAAGATACGACGCCTACTCTTGCAATAACGAGAAAAGGGCCTACATAGCGTGGAGCAAGCTTCCCTTTCTTCCCAAATCGTGTTATGCCTTTTATTGGCGACACCCGTACCAAAACTTGATCTCCAACTTCCAATTCCATATGCCTTCTATTTGCATCGGCATAACTCTTTTGATGGTCTTGAGCGATTCAAATTTGGTTGCGAATAAGCTCAATCTTGGAAGAAGTATCTTGGATCATTTCAGGTCCAAGAAACTTATTATCCCCTACTTCCAACCAACAAGTAGGTGATTTTCACGGTCGGACATATAATGCTTCATAGGTTCCATACCTATAGTGAATTGGTATGAATTATTGTAAGCGAATTCGACCAAGGGAAGATATTGTTCCCATCCTCCTTTAAAGTCAAGTACACACATTCTAAGCATGTCCTCCAACATTTGGTTGACTCTTTCCGTCTTTCCATATGTTTGAGGGTGGTAAGAGGTACTCAACTTCAATTCGGTTCCCATCGCTTCTTAAAAACTTCGCCAAAAATTGGAAACAAAAATCTTGTCTCGATGAGGGACTGTATTAATGGGAACCCCGTGAAGTCTAACAATCTCCGCAATAAACATCCCAGCATAACGGGCCGTATTATAATCTATACCTACCGGTAAGAAATGTGCTGTAATACCCCGTATTTTCATGGCTTTTAAATTTAAGGATTTATTAAATTTAATTGAGATAAATTAATTTAATTTTAATCCGAAATGTTGTTTTAAATATTTACTAGCGTGACAAGAGTTAGTAATTATTGGGAATATATTATTTATTGCATATTACTGGATGAGTATAGTAATATATGAGATTTATTTTTATAATATTATCACGTGTGAATAAAATGACAATTGTGGAAATTTAAGTCGGAACGCGCCTGTGTCGTGTCGGGACTAAATGTGGATTAATAAAAGTGAATATTTTATAGGTTGTTCGTA